>OY770263.1:246242700-247471178 GCA_963669355.1 Chorisops tibialis | reverse complement strand
TTCACACATTATCTCACACAAGCAACTTCATCATGAAAAAGTAAAGCTCTTATCGACACGGTGGACTGCAACATAAATCGGCGAAACTTGCAATAACCGCAACATGTCCTACCAACCGACCAGATCGAAACTCAGAACAAAATCCGCCAAAAAAACTCTAGCAAAGCGCATCATTGGCCACTTCGGACGTTCCACACCTCACCTATCAGATTAGATCACACCGATCGAAATATCGCTAAACAAATTCCTTATCAAATCGCAATCGTTTCATCTACATAGCTCCAATTCATTCATTCATTAGTCTAAAGCAACATCACTGAGAGCAGATACTGCTCGTGCTCTCAGTGTCAATATCAATCACCAAATATAGGTTTGGGATAGCTTATATGATTGATAGTCTTTAATATCACAGAGCTGATATATCGCTGATCGCAATCGATATAACAGCAACGAAAGAGCAATCGAGAGCAATCGGAATAACGACGTTCAAGCTCTTTCTTCGCGCGATTGATATTTAGCGGTGGGACTTGGTAAAATTCGACTTCCATGGGTTTCGGGATCTGATAAGAGCTTTACGTTGTTCATTGTTTGTGTGTGAGGTAGTGTCGTGTAAAAAAAACCAAAACAAAAGGGTCTTTTGTTTTGGTTTTCTATGACCGGTTGTTTTTTTTTTTTGTTATTTGGCTTGTATTTGTATATATGCGATGCGGTTGTATATATGCCATGCGATCGATGACTGGGTGGTGTTTTTTTTGTCTGGCTTGTGTGTATGAAATGCGATTGACTTTCTTGCCATCCTGACTCGATTGCGCTCGATCGTTTTTTCGTACATTGGATAGTAAAAGAAAATCTTTTCATTCCCAGGGGGAAATGGGGGAAGTGTTCACTATGCTGAGCTATGAGATTGAGTCTTGCCTGATTGATAGATGTAGGAAAATTACGATTTGCTTAGCGATCGATGTGGAATGCGTGGGGGGACTAATATGCGAGTGCGAACAAAAACTCTGGAATTTGTAGCGATGATCATTGCGGCAATTTTATTGGTGATAGAACGTAAGCAGTATGCATTTGCTCTGCTCTTCTAATCGCAGCTCTTTTAAATTTTGAATCGCAATATGCGATTGCTCTTTTCAAATAGCAGTGAAAAAATCGCAGGTATGTGAAATAGCATACCATCTCTAGTACTGACGTCATCGCAATGCAATCGTAACCACCTCGTTCGAAGCTGCTGAGTGAAGTATCGTAGTGTTCGTGTTCGTTTCCAATGCCATTCTATATTTATATTCTAGATGGAATCTGAGAGTATTATAAGTTTGCTCTAAGGTTTGTAACACCAAGAAATAAGGCTCGAAGAAAAAAATGAATGATACAGAAATTAATATTATCACTCAAAAATCTCAAAACCGGATGTCCGTCCGTCCGTCCGTCCGTGCGCTCTCTAGCTTGAGAACGCGTTGAGCTAGATAGTTCAAATTTTGTACACGTCGTTTTTGAAAAAAAGGTCAAGTTCGTGAACGGGCCAAATCGCTTCACTCCTTCTACCCCCTCCCATACAAAATGACACAATTGCGCAATTTGACAATGAAGAGATTTGCTCGAAAAGTATATAAGCTATTAGCCTGAAATTTGGAATACATTATTTTTATGATAATATCAATCTACCGTATAAAAATTATGCGCGTCCTCCCCCTCCTACCACCTCCCATACAAACTGTACTTGTCATGAATTATTCTAAGCCAATTTACTCAGTGCGTATAAAATTTAGCGGGCTGAAATTGTGCACCAAATATTTATTTTAAATTGTTAGTAAGGCCAAACAAAATTAGACGATTAGCTTCACCCCTTCTACCCCCTCCCATACAAAATGACACAATTTCGCAATTTGACAATAAATGGATTTGTTCGAAAAGTATGAAAGCTATTAGGCTGAATTGTGAGATATACCACTTTCATAATGATCTAAATCTACAGTAGATAAATTATTTGCGTCCTCTCTCTCCTTCCACCCCCTCCCATACAAACATCACTTTTTCATGAAATGCCCTAAGACGATTTTCTCAGAACATATAACATTTGAGGCTTCCGTGGCGTAGTGGACAGCGTGCTTGCTTCTCAGTCAATAGGTCGTGGGTTCGATTCCCACTCCAGACGGGATTTTTTTAAGCGCAAATTTTTCAGTTGCTACTGGTGATAAAAAAAAATTATTCGCAATAAAATGGGGAAACGGTGTAAAAGTGAAACAGTTCCACTTCAAGAAGGCCTAGATACTCAGTTGATGGTTTCTGTTCGCTTTCTATCATTCAGTCCCCCATAACATCTGCAAATATTTGTCAGTAAGCAGCCAGTACAACTGAGCAATATACCAGCTTATCCACTCGCTACGGTCGTTCTCACTCCCCTTCCCCAACCTTCCCAATCCCATTCCTTCCCTCCATGACTGTGTTTGTGCATAGCACATAATAGGCCGAAATTGCCTATAACACAGGTCATTCCGTAAAAAAAAAAAACATTTATCGAGCTCATATTTTGTAATAAATTCTTAATTAGCATTATCACTAAGATCAGAAAAACATATTTGATTAGCTACACTGCTTTTACCCCCTCCCATAAAATATGACCCAGTTTCACAACTTCACAAAAAATCGATTTTCTTGAAAAGTATGAATGGCACTAGTTTGAAATTTAAGGGATGTCAATTTTATAATATTCCTAGTTATTTCTGAAAAAATCACTAAAATCCCCCCACTCTTTCTACCACCTCCCATACAAACTGCACATTTTCACTAATTCTTACTCACTAATTTTCTCAGTTCCCATTCAAATTTTTGGAGTAAGCATTTTGAATAAAACATTTTTATAGGTACTTTAGCATGATGGGGAAAAAAATTAGTTCAATGCTATCATCCCTTCTAACACTCCACATACAAAATTTCTTGGGGTCATCTAGAGTAAGTAAGAATTGCGCATTACGCGCAATCGTAGCCCTGTTATGGTTTTTAGTTAAGGACAATTCTAAATATCGCTATCTCGGAACAAGACTGTCACAACTCAAAAAATGTCGAATTCGTACTAAACTCATAGGAAGAATGGTAATATGGTATACATCTTTATGGAAGAGTGTTATAATTATAGCTTCTAATTTTGGCCACAAGAGAGCAGATGTGTCGGTTTTCCGTTGTACGAAAAAGTTGCGCATTTTTTGTTCAACACGGTTACATTTGTAATTATTCCCAGCCAGCATTATGATAAACAAGCAATAGTAAATTCGTATATTCGCAGCAACAATTGCCTATTGCCGTGATATGATTTTTCTGATAGAAATCGATTGATCTGTCGCACCAAAAAGTTTACGCGTGGGCAAGGCGTTTTGCAGTGTCGCATTCTTATCGCCACAGAGTATGGAAATATTATCGACAGCACGGCAACAATTGCCCATTGTCACGATGTCCTCTCTTTTTTATTGCTTATACTAAATGTGTGTAATTAGTCTTTTGGCTAGACGAAAGGATTTTTGGAATCATGGCCGAAATTTATAGTTTAAGCAAAGATCATCGCATCTTAATTTGAAATTTTTGGGTTGAGTCCATTAACGGCGCAGATAATTCATCTTTCATGGGAAATTAAACTTTAAACCCCGTCGGTTAATGTAAGAATGCATAAGTCTAAAAGTACACGTTTAAACTTTGGAAGTATACGAGTGTAATGTAACAAAAATACAATGTTCGCTTTATAATTTCACTCTTCGAAAATCGACAAGAAGTAGACCATTTTTATACGCTATGGCCAAAAAAAAGTTCTCATATATTGTAACTCTAAAAAAAGCTGTAAAAGTTAGAAAAATCATAAATACGAATTAAAAAAATTGACAAACAATTAACTTTTAAGCAAATAACAAAATAAATCTTTCATCCACTAAAATAAAGTATTGAAACCAAGGAGGATATGTATAAAATGGAGTGCCTGATAGGCTGTCTCATGTGGGAATACTTTTTGATTCGGAAATTTTCGAAAATTGTGTCCAAGCTTAACTTGTCTTCAAACTTTAACAAAAAAAATACCATAGTTTGTATTTTCTCTTGGTTGCTGATATTCAGTCAGCAATAAAATAATTTTCAGTAGAATGGAGTTTGCTGTTTTATTTCAGAAATTTTTATTTTTTAAATTTTTATTAGTTTTGGTTCGTGTCTAAGCTAAGCACCTTAGCAACGGACAATTTAATGCGGGACAGAGATAGTTACTTTGGGTTTAAATATGCTAAACAAGGATAGCGAAATATTTTTTTTTTTCGAAAATTTACAATTTACAATTTATCGTGGGAAAGAGTTAGTTGCAATATTTTTAAGTATGTCAAACAAAGATAGGGAAACGATTTTTTTTGAAAAATTTCGAGCATTTCGCCAGTAAGGGAGGGAAATACTTTCATTCCCATCTTCTTACAAGGCAAAGCATGCTCATAGTCACTCCTTATTATATATCCTCCTTGATTGAAACACACATATACATAGGTACTGTGTCCAAAAACTAGTCGGAATTTTTCGATTTAAATTACGCGGGTAAATATTTTCGGTCAGTATATTTTTTTTAAGTTAGTACAACTGTTACTGACTTCCATGCCAAATTATATGTGAAAATATTCATTAGTGCTTGAGTTACGCTTGTTTTTGTGCGACACAAAAAGTGAATTTGGCGATTTTTACAATGTCTGAAATTATTCAACAAAGAAGTGCGATCAAATTTTGTTTCCTGAATGGAATAAATGCTGCAGAAACGTTGAAAATGTTGGAGAAGGCTTACGGGGACCGAGCTCTACCAAAATCAACAACATATGATAGGTATAAATTGTTCAAAGAAGGTAGAGAACGCGTTGAAGACGAAGAGCGCCTTGGTCGACCATCGACCTCAACTGACGATGCTCACATCCAAAAAGTAAAAGAATTAGTGCTTGCAAACCGTCGATTAACTATAAGAGACATTGCTAATTAAATTGGCGTATCAAAAGGATCAATTAGTTCCATTTTGAAAGATGTTTTGGGCGTCAAACGTGTCAAGTCTCGATTGGTACCAAAAATGCTGAATTTTCTTGAAAAACAGCGTCGTGTTTGTGTGTGTGAAACAATGCTCTCTGACTATCAGGCGGTTTATAAATGCATTATTACGGGAGATGAGACTTGGATTTACGCTTACGATCCCGAAACAACCGACCAATCGAGTGAATATCGTGCCAAAGGTGAGGCAAGACCGAAAAGACCGCGTCAAAGTCGCTCAAAAATCAAGGTGATGTTGACTGTTTTCTTCGATTTTCGTGGTGTAGTGCATTATGAATTCCTTCCGCCCGGTCAAACTGTCAACAAGGAATACTATTTGAGTGTTATGCGTCGTTTTGGGTGAAGCTATTCATAAAAAGAGGCCGGATTTATGGAAAAACAACTCTTGGTTTTTACACCACGATAATGCGCCATCTCACACTGCACTGATTCTTCGTGACTTTTTCGCCAAGAATGCAACCAATATCGTTCCGCAACCACCTTATTCACCTGATTTGGCTCCGTGTGACTTCTGGCTATTTCCAAAACTCAAAAGACCACTCCGAGGAAACCGTTTTTAGTCGATTAAAGACATTCAACGAGAATCGGCTCGCGATCTGAAGGCTATACCGGAAGAAGACTTTTTGGCATGATTCGAGGACTGTATTATATCGAGAGGGGACTATTTTGAAGGGGACGAAATTGATTTGACAGAATAAATAAAGATTTTTTGGTTTATAAAAAAATTCCGACTAGTTTTTGGACACAGTGTATTTCAGTCCAATTTTTCTTTTCATCGAATTTAAAAAAAAAAAAGTAACGAAATAAATTTGTAATTCATTCAAATTAATTAAATAGCACATAACATTTTTTGTTTCAATCACATTTGCTCAAGTGCAAATATAAATTTCAATTTCCTTAAATTTTCAAATGTACAGATGTAGGGATTGAAGAGCGACATCGTTTTTTAATTCTGTCGTGTGCATACGTGAAATGATTTTTCACCACACGGTTTATTGCTGTTTCGTTGGATCCAATAAACTTTTCGTAGCAAGCATCTGAAGTGATAATATAATAATGCATTTAAAGATAAATTTGAATCAAATAGTTGAAAAATCTTTTACTTTTCAAAATTCTAAGTACTATTAGCACTCGTACACTTTGTTTGTCTTTCGTGCCATTCCAACAACATTTCTCTGAAACTTCGTCAACCATAATTTTTTTCAAATTGGTTCTTATGAAGGAAACGACTTCATCCCCTCCCGTTCGAATGAAGAAATTTTTCTGCAAAGATAACGAAATTTTTTTAAAATTTAAATTGTGCTCACAAAATTCCGATATTTAAAATTTATACCAGCTGTTCAGTCATTTCCGAATTTTCATTAAATCGCTTTTCCAATTGCTGCAGGTCTTCCAATTTTACAATGGGTAACGATGGAAGAAGCTCAAATTGTGGCGTAAGAGATGCGTTTTTGTAAGTACGTAGTTAAGTTCTTAGCGAAACGATTTCCTGAATCATTCGCATGTACATTTTTTCTTGATTACTTTCGAGTTTTTTTAATGACTTTTTGAGCTCTTCATAATAACTAAGACAATTAGTGCAATGATTAGTATCGAGTGCACGCAAAATCCTTTTATTGGAATTTTTGGAAATGGATTTCAGTGGTTTTCAGCATCTCCATCCGAAGAAGAATCGGTGTTAACTTCTTTAGGAAACATTTCTGTTGATGTATTGCCATCTTTAGCAAATATTTCTGTTGATGTTGTAGGCCATTTATCTGAAATAAATAAATATTTATACAATACTACTACTTCTTAAAATATGATAGTTTAAGAATTACTAGGATTATTGATTCTTAGAAAGTCATTGTAACCGAAGTCTTTTGTTTCGGGATCTTTGTATAAATCTGTAATGCAAAAAAAAAGAAAGAAAAACGGATATTATCGAAGTTTTACATTAACAAAATTATACTGCTTACCATTTCCACATTTGGTTACATTTGTCATTTCTGTATAAGTAACTTGACACTCCATTTTATTCTTTTCTATTCTTCCTTTCGAATAAGTGCAGGAAGGGAATGAAAAAGAAAACGTTCTTATCTTTATTTGAAAGGCATATTATTTTTGTCGAAATATCTTGTAACTTAAAGGTTGTACGAGGTCCAGATATGTTGACACTAGTGTGTATTTTTAACTTCAGTGAATTTACAGGATTGTCAAAATAAGAACTTGTATTAATATGCCTTTGAAAACAATTTCATTTCCATTTTCTTTTAAATGTTCTATATTTACTACTTGATCATCAACTAAACAAAAATTATCAGGAAAAGAATTAGATAATTTATATTCTTTAATATAACAGCAATTATTTTTGGTATCAAACCTGAACGTGTTTGATTTTGGAATTTCGTTATTAGCATTGAGTAAACTTTGTTCAACAATTCGCTTGTAAATTTGTGATGATGTATTATTTCCTTTTTTAACCATTCGTTTTAGAGGTTGTAGATAATTTTCATACCGAAATGCACTAAAATTTTCAAGAGAACCAAAACTCTGTGCATCTGAGTGTAAGTGCAGCAGACAATGAAAATTGAATGTTAAAAACTTCGTGCTATATAAATGGGACATAGAGATAACAAAACTTTTAATCAATCTTTCAGCACATTCGTTGTTCTCTCTGCAGTTTTTTTCATCTAGCAATATTCTTATAGCTATACTTAATTTCATAAAATGATTGTACCGATCTCGATCTATTATATTGTTGCGAGCTAGGGGTTCGCCAGATTTCAAAGAAAACTCAATTCGTTTTAAAATATAAGGATAATTTATTTATTGCACTTTATACACAATTTCCCGATCACTTCACTAAATTCGCTCTAAAAACTTAATTCGCACAACCCAGTAACACCGCCGATCTATCGCTTTTGCTTACTTACACCGATAGGTGTTTTCCATGAAACTGTCACTGAGAGAATCATCCCTTGTCGTAGAGCTCTGGCTATTTATAATTGATTTATCCGATTCTCGAACCTTCTCTGGTGTATGTTTTTCTGCTGGGTCTGGACTATTCTGGAAGTTACTAGATGGCGTCGGGTGTCATTGTTTGTGTCTTTGAGAAGTTACTAGAAGTTTTTACTATGGCCCTCTACATGTTGGAAGAATATTCTAAATAGTTCTGGCAGAGAGAGAGATCATTGCCAGATCTATAACATTACCCTCTCCTTAGTCCCTGTTCGTCCCGAACAGAGTCGTTCATTTCCGCAATGGCACCGTGGTACTTTGTTAGTCGGTCGAGATGTACCACTTTCATTTTTGTACGAGGTTTTCGCTGATTCCATCCATCCTCTGGTTCGATCGTTAACCTCCGAATGGTTTTTCCGGCTTCTTTTTCCTTCTCACGTTCGCGTTCTTTCTCCGTTTCCTTTTCGCGCTCATTCTCCTCCTTAGCGGCACGTTTACTTCCCTTTTCTCGTTCCGCATTCTTCCTTTCGCGATCTTCTCGATCATATCGCTTCCCATGTTTGGTCTTGTCACGATTATTCGCATGAAGTACTTGACCGTCACGACTTCTACCCGTTCGTTCGCGATCCTTATTCGATTGTCCATCTTTGCTTCCATGATCTTTCCCGATGTATTGTTCTTGTCGCAATCGATCTTGCCGACTCGAGGTTTTCGACCGACTCCGGCGTCTTTTATCCAAACCGTGTGTAAGATTTGAACTCTGACGACTAGTTCTTGACCAAGAACTACCTGCCCGATCTCTATCTTCGCGTTGTTTAGCAGCGCAGCCGGAACAATAGTTGGTCGCTTTCCGGCAGTCGAGTCTCAAGTGTCCTGCCTGTCCGCAAATCCAGCATCGGGGGGCACCAAATCTTTCGCTTTGCTTGGTGTATTCGGCTTTCTGGCACACGCACTCTTTTGCTCTTTCTCGGACTCGATAATTACTCCGTGAGCTTTGCTTGGCGGCTTCAAACGTCAGCCCATATACTAAGGCTTCGCCTATCGTTTTCTTACCTGCCAATTTCAACGCCTGTTGCAGCTCTCTGTCCTGTACAGCATTGTTAAATGCGAAAACAGCTGTATCGTTGCGTTGCTCTGTTTGCGCCTTGGGCAGCGATAATAATGTGAGTCGTTCAATATCGCGTGCCAGCTCTTGAAGTGTTTCGCCATTCTTTTGAGTTCGGTTGTACAGCTCTATTTTGTAGATCTCTTTCATGCGGTCACTGCCGTAATGAAGATCCAATGTCTGGACTAACGTTGAAAAATCTTGTTGTTGCTCCTTCGGAATCGTTTGAAGAACCTCCGCTGGTGGACCTCTTAACGCCAATATAAGAGCCGTTCCTCGTTCGAGATCATTCCAATGGTTGTTTCTGGCGGCAGCCTCAAATTGGATCTTATAAATAGCCCACGGTGTCTGTCCATCGAAGATTGGAGCTTTGAAACCCTTATGCGTAACGTGCTCTGCTTTCATGACTCCGACCGCTTTCACGTTATCCAAGTCCCTTTTTAGGCGTTCGACTTCTTGTGCAATCCCGGATATCCTTTCCGTAATTTACTCTTCGAAGATTCGAAGTTTCTTCTCAACGTTTTCTTCTATTGTCTTACCCATGATGTCTATTTTATTATTTTGCAGCTCCAATTTTTGGTTGAGGTCCGCTGATAGCTGACTTTGTTGGTCTAATTTCTGATTGATGTCCGCTGATTGTTGCTCTAATTTATGATTAATGTCCGCAGATTGTTGTTTAATATCCACGGATTGTTGTTTAATGTCCACTGATTGTTGCTCTAATTTGTCCATCATTTGTTGCATTAACTGTGTTAAGGCATCCGATGTACCAGAACACTCCTCTTTACGAGCTTCTTCGATTTGGAACTCAAAACTATCTGCATTCTCACCCTCAGCCTCAAGTGTCTCGATCATACGGCTGACAAGTTCAGACTTGCTCCCTGTTGTAGATAACTCGCGTCTACTGAGCTCTTCCTTCAGCTCCGTTACTTTTAAGTCTTTTAAATAACGCGGCATTTTCACTACCAATTATTTCCAGTTTTTCCGCGATTCGAATTCACTTAAATTTACTTCACTGCTCACTAAATCACTCGAGATTATTTGATTTCACAAAATTCTCACTGTCCGTTCGAGAAAGTCACTGCTCACTAAATCACTCGAGATTATTTGATTTCACAAAATTCTCACTGTCCGTTCGAGAATTTTAGTTCCGCGATTTTACTTCGCTAATTAAAGTCACTGTTCACTAGAGCACTCGAGAATATTCGATTTCACAAAATTCTCACTGTCCGTTCGAGAATTTTAGTTCCGCGATTTTACTTCGCTAATTAAAGTCACTGTTCACTAGAGCACTCGAGAATATTCGATTTCAGAAAATTCTCACTGTCCGTTCGAGAATTTTAGTTTCACTTTTTCGCTCTCACAAAATTATCCGTTCGAGAATTTTAATTTCACTCGCGATTTTTAACCCGAATTTATCCTTGAAATCCCACTTCTGACACCAATTGTTGCGAGCTAGGGGTTCGCCAGATTTCAAAGAAAACTCAATTCGTTTTAAAATATAAGGATAATTTATTTATTGCACTTTATACACAATTTCCCGATCACTTCACTAAATTCGCTCTAAAAACTTAATTCGCACAACCCAGTAACACCGCCGATCTATCGCTTTCGCTTACTTACACCGATAGGTGTTTTCCATGAAACTGTCACTGAGAGAATCATCCCTTGTCGTAGAGCTCTGGCTATTTATAATTGATTTATCCGATTCTCGAACCTTCTCTGGTGTATGTTTTTCTGCTGGGTCTGGACTATTCTGGAAGTTACTAGATGGCGTCGGGTGTCATTGTTTGTGTCTTTGAGAAGTTACTAGAAGTTTTTACTATGGCCCTCTACATGTTGGAAGAATATTCTAAATAGTTCTGGCAGATTTGAGAGAGATCATTGCCAGATCTATAACAATATCTTTCAAAATAAATGGGCCAGTGTACAGAAGGAACTGGCGAAATTCCATTGCTTTCCATCTATGACATTCAATCAAATCGCGAGGCTTTCTTGCGAATTCGTCAGGTATCCAATTTCTTAAATTCAGTAAATTGTGTAACAAAACAGCAATCTTTGAATTAGTTAAAGAAAATCTTTCACCTCTACAATTAATCCAGCAGGAAAGTAAAGTTTTGACGACGACGCCTAGACAAACAATATGCATATAATCCATTACAAATTGTTTGGGAACATCAATATCTAATAATTCAATCTGAGTCAATTCCTTTTCATGATGATGATCAGGTTGTGTTCTCATCTAAACATTTCGTTACTTCTGAGCGAAATATCCAAAGAGGGGAATACTATATGTCTATCGATATATGTATTCTCCCTTTTGTGTGCACTTAATGCAAGGAAAAAATCCTGTGTGCCCCTTTGTTTTTAAAATAAACGATCTCGCTGGAGCATCGCATATGAA
Organism: Chorisops tibialis; assembly: GCA_963669355.1. Classification (NCBI taxonomy): domain Eukaryota; kingdom Metazoa; phylum Arthropoda; class Insecta; order Diptera; family Stratiomyidae; genus Chorisops; species Chorisops tibialis. The sequence goes on along the minus strand of OY770263.1, from coordinate 247,459,683 downwards.
ATTTTTCACTTCAATTTTAATATTTTTATCTTGAAAAGAGAGTCCGTTATTTGAGACTTGTCGTAATTCTTCTACAAATTCCTTCAAAAGTTCATCAGCGTTTTTCGGTTTCGAATTACCTTCATACACACTAACTAGAAATACATAGTTAAAGTTTTCAATACCTATTAAAATTGGCCAAATTTGCTTCTTAGAGCTCTTAGATAAAGGCAATCCATCAATATTAACATTCAGTTCAATTACCTCAGACGCGTATTTGGTCTTGTACAAAAAATCGGTTAATCCATCTTGTATTCCATAATGTACAGTGTACCAATAATGTCTTCGTACAGCAGCTATTTGAAACTCAAGTGATGAAAAACAATAAATTGTTGCAGGAAATTTGAAAAAGTTTTAATGCAGATTTATTCATTAAACATTTTTATTTAATTTAGAAACAAAAACTAATCCATTTAAATTATTCATTACAAAGTTAATAACTAAAAATAAAACAAAGTCGACAATTTGCCTCCAATAATGTCTTCGTACACTTTCGAAACAGTTTATGAAAAATCTTTAAAACTATAGATACATTTTTTTGTTAATATTTAGTTGGGTAGCCTTTATTTTTAATTACGGCTTTAAGGCGGTATGGCATCGATTCTGCAAGTTTTTTTTTGCATAGCTTGGCTCTATTTTCGCCCATTCCTCCAGAAGAGCCTGTTTTAACTGAGGTTTCGAGCTAATATGATGAGTCCTGATCCTTTTTTCCAGCATGTTCCACATGTGCTCAATGGGATTGAGGTCAGTACTTTGCGGTGGTCTTTTAAGCAAATGTGGAGCTTTGTACGCCAAGAACATCCTAGTATTATGAGCCATGTGCTTAGGATCATTATCTTGTTGAAAGTAAAAATCCTTTGATAAACCCAATTCTTCAGCACTTGGCTCCAAATTTCTCTTGAGAATTTCAATATATGCCCGATGATCCATGATTCCTTCAATTATTTCTAAGTTTCCAACGCCGCTGGCAGCCATACAGCCCCATACCATTACGCCGCCGCCGCCGTGTTTTACAGTTTTGATGGTGTTTTTTGGGTTGTAAGCTTCCCCTGGCTATCTCAACACTCTAAGTCTCCCATCAGACCCAAAAATGTTGTATTTGGACTCATCAGAAAATAAAACATTGCGCCAGAACTCGAGAGATGCATTTTGGTATTGCCGAGCGAAGTCCAAAGTTTTTTTTCGATTTACTTCACTTACCAGTGGCTTTCTGCGAGGTGTACGAGACTTAAACCCGGCATCAATCACGCATTTTCGTATTGTTTCTGGATGAACTTCTTTTTGATTGGATTGACGGAGCTCTGCACTTATGAACGAATCCTTGGCAATCATACGCTTGATTTGCAGCCGATCTGCATCAGTGAGAATTACAGAGCGTCCTGATTTAGGAATATTCTCTACGCAGCCTTCATATTTATAGCGCCCGATTACAGATTGGATAGTAGAACGGCTCCGGGACAGTAGTTTGGCTATTTCCGCGTATTATTTTTGTTCCTGTACGTGTAAATTCACTATAAGCTTACGCTCTTCAAACGATAAGTATTTACCAGGCATCAATTCGATTTATAATGAGCGAAATTCATAAAATTTACATTTGACAGTAAACACACGTGTTTGTTTGCTTACTGTTATTACAAACCATTATGATTGGAAAATAATTATGATCGATAATTATTAGCCAAGAGATCGAAGAGCAAGCGAAATCTTAAATGTACGAAGACATTATTGGCGGCAAATTGTTGACTTTGTTTTATTTTTAGTTAATAACTTTGTAATGAATAATTTAAATGGATCAGTTTTTGTTTCTAAATTAAATAAAAATGTTTAATGAATAAATCTGCATTAAAACTTTTTCAAATTTCCTGCAACAATTTATTGTTTTTCATCACTTGAGTTTCAAATAGCTGCTGTACGAAGACATTATTGGTACACTGTACGTATGTTCCTGAATCCATGCTTCTAGATGGAACTTCCACGGGAGTCTTTTTTAAAGTACGGATATCCCTAGGAACATTTAGATTTGCTGATCTCAGAATGCTTAGCAAATCGTTCATTGCAGTTACAGTTATTTGGTGATGTACCGACCATCTTGCCAGTTTATCACGCAGTTCTTCAGGAAAATTACTGACCTTCTCATCTGTAGTCTCTTCATTCAAAGTGATATAAATTTTTTCACTTAAAATTAAATTCGATTCGAAGTCACTCTCATTAGTGCTGCTTTTTTTTCTGCATTAAATGCATTTTCCACTTTCTGAACATACGAAGTACTGGAAAAATGTTCATTTCTAAGATTTTTGTTTTTTTTTTGTTATTGTATAATGTAAAATTCTTCTTGCTTCGTTTAAGTTTGATTTATGCAAAGCTTGTCTTGACATTGGATGCATTTCAAACAAAATTATGCTAAGAAAAAGGAAAACCTAAGGAAAACCTAATATAATTCATAGCTAATAATTTTTTTAAATACTTACCAACAACAACGGCAATTGGTGCACAAAATAATTTACAGCTACACAATTCTTCACTTCATTCACTTGAAACAAACAAAACGACTGAGGAACTGATCGTTGTCGCGTGTGGCTTTGTTTCGAAATTTCAGGAAATCTATCGGCACTAACAAATTAATTGGTAAAATCCTTGTCTATGCGATAAAAAAGACAATCGTTGCAGCTCTCCGATGTATTGACTAAAGACTAGATTATACGATAAAAATGCAAGTGTACTCCCGATTTTTTATCGCGCAGGCAAGTGCTAGAACTCTTGCCATTTTATTGTATAGGCAAAGTATTGCCGAATTGTTTGCTGGGTTATTGCTAATTATGTTTAATGAATATTAGGAAATGGCAATTTTACAAAGGGAACGTGATTTCATTGCATCTTGCATGACACCAAGTATGGGAAAGAAAATGACAGACGCCGTTTGAATAATGCGTTTCACCTAACTCACAAATAAGAGGGTTCGAAGGCAGATTTTTGTGGCCACTTTTGGGATTAGTACTCGACTATTACGAATTGTTGTAGAGATTTAGGTTCCAGAATCATTTTCAAAGATTTAAGGGGCAAGCACGAGAAACAACTAAAATACGTACGAAATTAAAGAAGCTATAAGGCACATTCGCTCCATTCCCAGGATCGAAAGTCATTATTGCAGAGCACGAACTTCCAAAGAATATATTGACGGAGGGAAATCTATTAGTGTTCTATGCAGAGATTACAAAATATTATGTATGAGCGAAATGAGCAATACGAAAATTACATGATATTATACAATTGTGGAAGATCATTATTGCAATTGGCGTGGTATATGTCTACTTACTGCCGTATCGAAAATCATGGCTAAAGAAATTCTCAATAGGATTAGTGATGTTGTGGAGAGCACTCTCAAAGTTTATCAGGCTGGATTCCGTAAAGGGTCGTCTTGTACCGACCACATAAATACCCTACGGATAATATTGGAGCAGTCAGCCGAAATGGGTTCGCCATTACATCTCATGTTTGTGGACTTCGAGAAGGCTTTCGACAGCGTTAAGCGAGATTACATATGGAATGCTTTGCGTACGAGACGTATTCCAGATAAGGTCTTAGCTATGATTAAAGAATCCTATGAAGATGCAAGGCGTCGCGTCTTGCATAGAGAAAAGCTGTCCGAGAGCTTCCCTGTGCAAACGGGTGTTAGACAAGGCCGCATATTATCACCAGCCCTGTTTCTGGTGGCAGCTGCACTGGAAGGTGGGGAAGATAAAGGTTTTCAATGGAGACTGTTTAACATCCTAAGTCACATACTCGTTCGGACTTAGAGTCAAATGTTCGCTCGTTGCATTCTAAATGCAAAGAGGCGAAAAAAAAAATTCGGCCGACAATTTGCTTTTAACCTGTCCTTTTCGGACCCCAATCAATCAATCAATCAAATTCCTGTTAAGACCCCCTATAGGGGCATAGGACAGAAACAACTCTCTTCCACAAGGCACGATCGTGAGCATCGGCTTTAAGCTGTTGCCAGGACTTGTTTATTCCTCTGGCCGCCTGCTCAACTGCTCGCTTCCATGTGTTACATGGTCGACCAACCCGACGTCTTCCTTGAGGGTTATAATCCGGACCCCAAGGGATATAAAAATTAATTTATTTTTCTTTTTCCCCATAAACCAATAAATCCAACTGTCGAGTTTCAGCGTTCTGTATGTGTTCGTAGTCGAGATATTGGCAAGTAGATTTTTCGACTATATCTCTCCCGCCGCCTCTCCTTTCTATCTAACACACGCAAAAATTTACGCGTTGATACACTTTCATCTAATTCTCAATCCACCAGAAACAAAACTTATTATTTTTAACGGTCTCGAAGATATGAGTCCATATGTACGGCGAACATCGGACGGCGTACAGACACAGATTTTTTTTTAATTTTTGCATTTTCGGCTAATTTAGTCATGAGACACAAAAAACATAACAGGGCTACGAAGAACTACGAAGCGCAATCTTACGATACTCTAGATGAAATAGAATTTTTTGTGATCCTAAGAAATTTTGTATGGGAAGTGTTAGAAGGGGTGATAGGATTGAACTAATTTTTTACCTATCATGCTAAAGTAGCTATAAAAATGTTTTATACAAAATGCTAACTCCAAAAATTGAATAGAAGCTGAGAATATTAGTGTGTTAGATTTAGTGAAAATGTGCAGTTTGTATGGGAGGTGGTAGAAACAGTGGGGGGATTTTAGTGATTTTTTCAAAAATAACTAAGAATATCATAAAATTGACATCTCTTAAATTTTAGACCAGTAACATTCATACTTTTCAAGAAAATAGATTTTTTGTGAAGTTGTGAAACTGTGTCATATTGTATGGGAGGGGGTAGAAGCAGTAAAGCTAATCAAATATTTTTTTCTGATCTTAGTGATAATGCTAAATAAGTATTTATCACAAAATGTGAGCTCGATAAATGTTATATGTTCTGAGAAAATCGGCTTAGAGCATTTCATGAAAAAGTGTAGTTTGTATGGGAGGGGTTGGAAGGAGAGGGAGGACGCAAATAATTTTTATACTGTATATTGCAATTATTATGAAAGTAATATATCCCGAAATTGCTATGGTTGCTATTGAACGCGGCGTTCCTCAAGGAAGCGTTTTAGGACCGACCCTATATATTATTTATTCTGATTCAATAACAAATATAGAATTAATCGGAGACATCTCACTATATGCTGACGATATAACTTTATTGTATTCCGCGAAGGAACCAGAAACTTTGCAAAACCAAATAAATCAAGATTTGCATAAAATCAATAGCTGGACAGATAAGCACAAATTATGCGTAAATGCCACGAAAACCAAGTACATGCTCTTCAACAATTCAAACTCACACCAATTACACATAACTTACGGAAATAAAGCCATTGAAGAAGTCGAATATTTCAAATATTTAGGCATATATCTGGACTCGCGACTAAGCTGGGATGTTCACCTAAATAATTTAAGGAAGAAATTGGCTCCAGTAGCAGGAATTTTCAGGAAAATTAGCAATCTTGTACCTGACGACACAAAACGAACAGTCTATTTCTCGTTATTCAACAGTCAAATCCAATACGGAGTGATTATCTGGGGTTCAGCTTTCAAATCAAAACTTGATTGCATTCAAAAAATTCAAAATAAAGCAATCAAAAACCTTTACAACCACAACTTGAGGGAGCGAACTAATACAATTCATCAGACGCATCAAATTCTTACGGTTGACCAATTGTTTTTCCTTGAATCTGCGAATCACATCAATCTAATAAAACATCAATTGACAAATAGCAATACCATCCTCAATTATCATAGAGACAACCATGATTACAACACAAGAACTGCAACCCACATCTATCCATGCATGCGGCGTACCACGAGACAAGGCATCAACTCGATTTTGGCAAAGTCAACTACCAACTATAATCAACTCTCAGAAGAAATGAAAAATCACCGTCATAAATTTAGTAAAATTAAAAGAGCAACTCCTACAAAACTAATTTTTCAACTTAATTTTTTAAATAATTTAATTTATTTTACTATATTACTATTAGTTGTGTTTTATATTTATACCTTTCTTTTTTGTTAGTATTTCGGGTAACCATTTTTGTTGCTGCTTTTCGCTTTTGTTTTCGCTTTTTTCACTTATTAATTGTATTATAATTACTTACTATCCTTACGAGCCTCGCTCATGGGTATACTTATAATAAAATTCTAAATTTATAGTCGAATCGCGAAATTGTGCCATTTTGTATGGGAGGGGGTAGAAGGGGTGAAGCTAATCGTCTAATTTTTTTTAGCCTTACTCACAATTTTAAATAAATATTTAGTGCATAATTTCAGCTCGCTAAATTTTATACGCACTGAGTAAATTGGCTTAGAGTAATTCATGACAAGTACACTTTGTATGGGAGGTACGGTAGATTGATATTATTATAAAAGTAATATATTCCAAATTTCAGGCCAATAGCTTTTATACTTTTCGAGCAAATCCGTTTATTGTCAAATTGCGCATTTGTGTCATTTTGTATGGGAGGGGGTAGAAGGGGTGGAGCGATTTGGCCCGTTCACGAACTTGACCTTACTTTTTTGCTAAAAATGACACACAAAAATTTTTAGCACTATAACTCAAAGCTTGCGAGAGTTATGCTGTAGACAGACGCACAGACGGACAGACAGACAGACAGACAGGCAGACGGACGGTCACTCGGAATCGAGGTTTTTGAGCGACAACAAATATTTCTGTACCCTTGGCGGCTCTGTGCGAGCGTTATTTCTTAGCGTTTCAAACGGTAAGGCAAACACAATATACTCTCAGATTTCATCTAGAGTATAAAAACTGTGTCGATCACAATACTTTATTAGAATAATAAAGTAAAAGTAAAATATGAATATATATTAATTTTTTCAGTCAACATCATTTATCATCCGTTAACATACAGTGACGTAATTTTCACAAAGACGAAAGGATTAACACTGTAAAAAAGATGTCAATAATTACCGGAGAAATGCGTGATCCTGGCGAAGGAACGAGTGATGGAAGCAAGAAGAAATCGAGATTCACGAAGAACGAAGATGACGACAATTTTTCCAACATAAAGGAGAGTGCTGAGATTCCCGGTTCAGGTCTAAAATGCACCCAGCACGGCATCATATTTCAGCAAAATTTAATTATGCTGATTTTATGGCATGCACATAATAAGAAATATCATGAGTTTCGTTTTACTTCAGAATTATCTGAAGCTGAAAAATTTGATGACGTCGTTTTTCAGTATCGAAATAAAAACCAAAAATTATGGAAACTACGAATGTTACAAGCCAAACACAAAGAAGGAGATGAATCGTCGGGCATTACCAAAACCGAGCTTCTATCCTTGAAGGATAGTGATCCGTTTAGTCTGAAAAAATATTTTAATTCATTTGTTAATATTAAGGAAAAATGTGAGGAACATTCAGTTTACTCTGTATTTCCGAGCAGCGAAATCGAAGACGTAATTTTAATAACAAATGCGGGATTAACATTTGATAACAATGATTTGAAAAAATATTTCATAGAAGTTCCATTACAGACGGATGAGATACTTAACATAGACAATGCAACGAATGCTAAGAAATTTATGTTGATAAATATTATGGAGAATGAAATTATCAGCAAGTGTAAACAAAATTTCGAGGATTATTCAAATTTTAATGAATTAATTAAATTATTAGTTAGCCATGTAGAAAAATCCACACTTTTGTATAAATCCGGACTCATCACGGATTATTACTACCCGCTGATGAAATACGTATTTAGAATTGAAGTCAGAGGAAAACGGACGGTGGAAGAATCGAAAAAAATAAATAGTGCTGCGAAAAATAGTACTGAGGAAGAGAGCATGAAATCGAAACGTCAGTGGTATCTGAAATTTTCCGACGAGTTCTTAAATTCGGCAAAATTACCTGAAGAGGTAGTAGAATTTAAAAAGAAGTTATGCGCGGACATTGCTTTTGAACTACCTAAAATCGATCTAAAGGAAGTGAAAATAAAAATATCTGATGGTTTCGCTGATGATTCTATTCTCATAGAAAGGCGGGAAATTATACAGCCAGATAAATTCGCTAAACAAATTTGTGAAATACTCCGAAATGTGAAGGGGAAATCGGTGATAATTAACAAAAGCTGTGTTACGAAACCCAAACAGAAATCATTTGAACGCAATGTTCGGATACTAGGTGGTCACGTTTTAATCAGGAAATATTCAAAGATACGATTTAGTACGAGTTTTATTCGGTCGGAAACACTTTCACCGGATTTGAAGATCTTTCGAGAGGAATTAATAAACCAATATGACCGAATCGAACGGCTTTACGACTTTGAATTTGTTATAGAAGTTGATAGATTTAAAACCTGCGAAGAAGGTTCTCTACATCGAAAACTACCAAAGCCATATAACGATGACGACGCTGTGGAATTTTTCAATAAATTCAAATTGATTGTAAACTATCCCAATAGAAAAGCTTTGAATGCGTTTCTAGGTGAAGAGCTCCAAAATAAATTCAAAAGCCTGGATTGCAAAGCCTTTAGTGATATCTATCAGAACAACATGCACAATTGGTTGGCGGACCGCATGGCTACATTTTACACTGTCGAAAGGACTAGAAAACTTTTCGAAGAAATCTCTAACGATGTTTTGTGTGTGGAGATGCACGGTTTCAACGAATCGTATTTTTTGAAAATTCCGAACAAATATAAATTCAAATACGATGATTCCATAGAACTTTTCCTGGCGTCAGGAGAACTGAGACTCGATTTGGTTTATGAGAACTTAGAGCTGGGTCGTATTCGTACTGTTCAGTCATTTCGAAACATCAAATCGGACAGATTTGAGAAATACATTCACACTTATGGATATCTGTTTTTGAGCTTACGATCATTATTTTATCCGGGAACTACAGCCATTACTGAAGAAATGAAATCGAAAATAAGCAAGATTTGTAAGAGTAAGGACAAGTGGAATTTATTTGTGGTTGATTGTGGCGAAGTACAATACCCAATAAAAATTAATGCGATCCAGGAATTGATCAATGCTTTTTCTAGAAAAATAATTTTCATTAAGTCGAACAATAAGGAGAGATCTGAAAGTGTCATTCCAATTGGAATATGTGACCTGATGGCTGATTCCCAAAAGGAGCTTTACAACAATGGAAAAATTCATTTGCATTGTGAAGAAATAATTTTGAATGAAATGTTTGATATGAAAATTAGTGAAAAACTGATCGACGCAAATACATTAGTTAAATTTATGAAGGGTGAAACCGTTGGAGTCGGTAGAGACCTTTGCTTCAACGCTTGGTACGATCCTCAATACTATATCGATCGGAAATTAACATATGCAAAGAAGAATGCCAGTTGCTCCCATGTCAACGAAATCACATTTTTGAGTAACAGCAAGCGACGTAAAACTGTCATCATTTCGGACACAGCTGGAATGGGTAAATCGACGATAATGTCAAGTTTATCAAGGAAATTAAAGGATTTGAAGGAAAAGTTCTGGGTAGTTCGTATAGATTTAAACGATTTCACAAAATTTCTAGACGAGAACAGACAGGCCGAAAAAGAACTGGAAACAACTCAAAAAATTGCCGTTCAGTTTTTATTCGATTTAATTCAAACAAATGAAAAGACAAAGCTGAAATCCGATTTCGAGGCAAATCTTCTTATGCACTGTCTTTTAGAAGGTAGCAAAATAAATATGGCATTGATTTTTGATGGTTTCGATGAAATCAGTCCCAATTACAAGACCATTGTTCTAAATTTACTCGGCGCTCTGCAGAAAAGTCATGTTTCTCTGTTGTTCGTTACCACACGGCCGTATTTACTGGTAGGTCTGGAACGAAAGTTAGGAACGTTTGCTCACACAATTAAACCATTTTCGGAATCGAACAAAATTGAGTTTCTGAAAAAATTCTGGAAAAATAAACTAACTCGCGATGATTGTATTGATGAAAAACGTTTAACGAAATTTGCCACAGCCATAATTGACAAACATTCCGAATTAATTAGTGATTACTGGAACACGTTCACAGGTATTCCCTTACAATCGCGAATGCTTGCAGATATTTTCGAAAACGAATGCAAAAAGTATTTGGAATCTGAAAGCGATATACTTACTCTTCCCGATGAACTAAATAATGTTCTTAACTTGTATGAAAAATTTATCGAGAAGAAATTTGAAATTTATTTATTGAAAGCCGAGTTAAATTTGGCCAATCCCAAAATGGACGAATTAAGAAAACTATTATGGAAATCATTCAAATCTGAACATGAAGTTTTGGCTCTGATCACGCTTCTCGATTCTAAGGATGTTGAAAAGCTGTTATCGGAACCCGAAATGAAAAATGTAACAAATCTGATGAAAGATATTGAACTTGGGAAACAGACTCATGGGATTGTAGATGGAATTAGTGGTCAGAAACCGCACTTCGTTCATCGAACATTTGCTGAATATTTCGTTGCAAGCTTTTTAGACAGAATCCTGTTCGAACAAGAGGAACAACAAAGCCTCTTCGATTTTCTTTTTGGGATTGTTCTACGCGATGATGCATTCGAAATTGTTCGATTGTTTCTGGACAGGACGTTGGAAAAGGTGCAGATTGAGGATACCTCGTTAAGAACAATAGGTGAATATTTAAATCGCGAAAATAATTGGGAGAAACATATGAGTGATGGAAGAATACTGAAAAATGCTCAAGATTTGGAAAGAATCCTTCAATTCGTATGCGATTGCTGTAAAGCGGATTATTCATTACTGATTAAATTAATCATTACGAAGACAGGAACTAATAATGATAATGTTCCCATTTATGAATTTAACCATGAAATTTACGCGCTATGTCCAATTATCTTAAAAGTGTTGTTATCCAACGGAATTAATCTAGATAACGTTTACAATTGGAGACTCAAATTCGGCAAAGAAATTTTACTACGGAAACCTGTGAAAATTATTTATAGCCGATGCACCAGCTTCGAGTTATCTTTACTGCAAATTTTCCAAAGTTATTCCCGTCTCTCTTGGCGCATAGGAAACAAACAGTTCTATCAAGTATCAGAATTATTACTGAAAAACTGTCCAAAATTATTAAGAGAATACAGCGTTGAAGTACTTCATTTGGCTGCTTGTTCTAGCAATATAGACGTGTGCGAATTATTGATAAAACCTGTGACCGATGGTGGATATGGCCTTAATATTAATGAACTAGACTCCGATCGCTGTTCACCATTGCATTATGCTGTCGGTAATGGCCATATCGAGATGGTCAAATATTTAATGAAGAAAGGTGCTGAGATGGTGGCTCCGCAAACACTATTTCGTCAAACGCCGTTGCACGTAGCTGCGAATGCAAATTATTTAGACTTTTGTAAGGATTTAATAAGGCGCGGTGTTCAAGTTAATGCTAAAAACTATAAAGGTTACACACCCTTGCACGTGGCTTCCAGTAAACGCTATGTAGCGGTTGCTAAATATCTGATTGATAAAGGTGCTGATGTTAACGTTCGATCTAATAATGGCAATACACCATTGTACACGGCTTCCAGATATAATGCATTGAAGGTTGTTAAATATTTACTAGATAAAGGTGCTGATGCCGATGCTCGGTGTAAGAATGGCCTTACACCATTGCACGCGGCTTCTGGGAAAGGTAATTTGAAAGCTGTGAAATATCTGATAAATAAAGGTGCTGATGTTAACGTTCGATCCATTGATGGTAATACACCATTGCACGCGGCTTCCAAGAATGGAAGATTGAAGGTTGTTGAACATCTGATTGAAAATGGTGCTGTTGTTCATGCTCGATGTAATAATGGTAATACATCATTGTATTTGGCTACCAGAGAAGGCTATGGGCCGATTACTGAATATTTGATAGATAAAGGTGCCGATGTTAATGTTCAATGCGACGGTGGTAATACACTATTGCACGCGGCTTCCAGGAGTGGTTGTTTAGATGTTGTTAAATATCTGATAGATAAAGGTGCTGATGTTAATGTTCGATCCAATCATGGTAATACACCATCGCATGCGGCTTCCAGGAAAGGTAATTTGGAAGTTGTTAAATATCTGATAGATAAAGGTGCTGATGTTAATATTCGATCCAATGATGGTAACACACCCTTGCACGCAGCTTCCTGGAATAAAAGATGCAAGGTTGTTGAACATCTGACAGAAAAAGGTGCTGTTGTTGATGCGCGATGTAATAATGGTAATACATCATTGCACGCGGCTTCCAGAAATGGTTGTTTAGATGTTGTTAAATATCTGATAGATAAAGGTGCTGATGTTAATGTTCGATCCTATGACGGTAATACACCATTGCACGAGGCATCTCGGAATGGAAGATTGGAGGTTGTTGAACATCTGATTGAAAATGGGGCTCTAGTTCATGCTCCATGTAATAATGGTGATACATCATTGTACTTGACTACCAGAGAAGGCTATGGGGCGATTGCTGAATATCTGATAAATAATGGTCCTCCTGTTAATGTTCAATGCGACGGTGGTAATACACTATTGCACGCGGCTTCCAGGGGTGATTGTTTAGATGTTGTTAAATATCTGATAGAAAAAGGTGCTGATATTAATGTTCGATCCAATCATGGTAATACACCATTGCATGCGGCTTCCAGGAAAGGTAATTTGGAAGTTGTGAAATATCTGATAGATAAAGGTGCTGATGTTAATATTCGATCCAATGATGGTAATACACCATTGCACGCCGCTTCCAGGAATGGTTGTTTAAAGGTTGCTAAATATCTGATAGATAAGGGTGCTGATGTTAACGCAAAATGTGCTGACGGTAACACTCCCTTGCTCGTAGCTGTTAATGAGAGATATATTGCCTTCATGGAATATCTTGTAGATATTGGTGCTAAAGTTAACATGAAAAATAAAGAAGGTGAATCAGTTTTGCACAGATCTTGTGACTGTTGTAACAATGTGAATTACTTGATTGAGAAGGGTGCGGATGTTAATGCTCAATGTGATGATGGTGACACTCCTCTGCACAGAGCCGTCACTTCTTGTTCTCCGAAAATTTTAGAATTTCTGCTGGCACATGACGCTAACGTTGATGTGAGAAATAAAATTGGCGAAACAGCATTACACAAAGCTGTTAGCAAAGATAATTTAAGTTTTGTTAAGAATCTTATAGAGAAGAGTGCTAATGTTAACATTCAATGCAATGAAGGCAACACACCCCTACATCTAGCTGTCACATACCGAACTTTGGAGATTGAGCAATATCTTGCGGAGAATGGTGCTGATTATAGTGTGAAAAACAAATATGGTAGCTCAGCACGGGACTTGGCGATTGTTGAATGCTCTCGGAGCTCAGTGGGCAATCCGAACGTAAACCTGTGATAGTATCCAGCTTCAGTCAGTGAAATCTGTGGAATAAATAGCACAACGTCTCGATTTACCCAAATTTTTGTATTTTCTTTTATTCGTTTCGGAACGAGGCATTAAATTTGACATTATTCGATCAATGAAAAGTAGAAAAAGTATTTTTTTTTTAATTAATTCATGGGATTTTTTTGGATTTTGTTGAAAGCTAGGCATCAAGTAAAGGCAAAACAGTTTTAGATGGCTATTAGCACGACCTTATTCCATTCCAGTAAATAAATCTTCAATCAGAACCCATTATTGAAAATTGATTGAAATCATCTTTTTTTTAACGAAAATTTAAAAGCTACCGCCTACTGACTCTTTAAAAAAAAAGATATCATTAAAATCATTAAAGAAAAGATTTCGCGTAGTTAGAAATCGAAAATTTAACACAACAGCAACATTTGAACACCATATATCACGAGTATATCACCACTAAACATTAGTTAGTGTTCGGACGTTTCTATGCTCTATGCGGTGTCATGTCGCATCATCATGGAATGCGGGAGCATATCGCATCATCTTTGAGCTCTGTGACATATCGCACACACTAGATAATAAGCAAAGTCCATTCCCATGCGCCTTTTCAATAATAAATTTTATGCACTTCTATCATATCTATATTCTTTGCTAAAATTGCACTTTTTGGCTAGCCTGTTGTGTATGCAGCCAATATCATATATTATTTTATTTTCCCATTAGCGTAACAATTTTTTGTGTATGTAAATCATTTGTCTTAAGAAATAAATGCTTTCAGTCAGAACTACACAATTTGTTAAGTCGTATTATAAGGTAAGGAAAAGACTTTGTCTTCAACAGTTACATAAATTCCTTGGTGAAACTCAAAAGGCTAAAATTATATAAATCATTGTTACATACAATAAGTATGTAAATGCAACTAAATAAATATCATCGGGTAAGAACTAATACCGCCTAAGCGATATTTCAAGAAAGTATGGCCGGCGTTCTTACATATAAGCCTTTCATTCGAGAATTGGCTTAATAATCGCCGGATGTATTTAAAATTTATGGCGGCATCAGATCTTAAGCGACGATCTAGAGTACAGATCAAATTAAAATTGTTATTTGAAATCTTTCGTTTGTTGATTTATATTGCTAAATGGTTTACAAATTTGTTCATAAAGATAAATATGCACTAGTTTTACCATAAAGAGTTTCAAAATTTTCGAATCTGTAAATACTGATGATTAACTCTTGGTTCGAGGTTCTGGTAGAAACATATTAAGGCAAACTATCTAGCTATCAATTTAAATTCAATTTAATTAGCCTATCTCCAATTTTCTCGGTCGAATGACCGCATCCTCCATGTTGAAAAAGATCTGTTTTACAATGAACCTATTTTTTCTGATGCCTGTATTAATGTCCACGTTTCACTGCCTTGGCAGAGTACAAGTCTTTTTATGGTTTTGTAGATTCGAAGCTTCGTTTTTCTAAGTACAACTTTATATTTTATTATTGGAAGTACCGAGTAGTATGTCTTGTATGCTACCATTTTGCTTCTTTTGATTCCGTTGTCGTCTTTGGAGAGATTGGTTCTTAGATATATGAAGTTGTTCACATTTTCTATATTATAGTTAGATTTTTTCTGATTAGCGTGTTTCTTCGTAATTGCAACATAACTTTCGTTTTGATTTCGTTTATGCGTAGCCCTACTTCTCGCGCTGCCGTGTCAAGATTAACGAAGACTTCCTTGGCATCCAGTTGGTATCGTGCAATCATGTTTATTTCATCTGCGTAAGTTTTTATCTGCACCTCGATGTTATATTCCCAGCATTCTTCTAGCATCTGTTTCACTGTGAATATTTGATTTAATCTGATCGTCCGGCTCTGAATCCATCTTGGTATTATCCAATGATGTTTTCGGAATATAGTTTAGTTCGGGACTCTATTACTCTATTTACCTTATCGTCTAAGCGTTTTTATTTACGATAGAAAAATAAAAGAAAAAATTAAGCACGAGTCGTGCATTATGAAAGGGTTTTGAATCGATTCCATGCCATCCTGGGGGCGAATCAGCACCACTGAAGTTCCGCGGCACACAACCCCACCGAGATTCCGCGTATCTTCGGCCAATTTAAACGGCTCTTCCGGATCACGGAGGTATTCGATTGTGCTATCTCAAACCAAGTTCAAGAGTGGGTCGTAGCCTTTCAAGACGCCAGCTGCTTCTCGGCCACCGGCGAATTTCACACGTATCATTTTCTCCAGGTATTTCAAGAGGTCCAGAATTGATTCCTTCCGGCGCTTTTCCTTGTTATCGCCACCGCTGCTTCCACCACCACCGGAGCTCTTAGGTTTATCAGACATCGCTAAAATCGGAAATTTGTTGGAGAATCTCGAGCGGTTATCAAATCACCGACAATCGTAGATTGTCAAGATTTTATAAGATGTGCTCAGCAATATAGTTTTCGTAGCAGAGCTTGTCGCCCTTTTTGTGTATCGGATATAGGTATTGTATAATTCTTTTACGCCAATCATCAGGTAGTGTTTCATGTGTTTAGATCTGCTACACCATAACGTGAATTTTCCTAGCAATACAGCCAGCACCGCTCTTCAGAAGTTCTTCTGGTATATCGTCTATGCCCAGCGCCTTGTTGGTTTTTTAAGTTTTGAAGGGCATCTTTCACTTCTTCTACTATTGGGAGGCTCAATAAGTTTTCGTCGTTAGCAGGTGCCTCGATCATGTTGTCACTTACAGTAGTGGTCAAGGATAAATTCAGGGTAAGCAACTGTTGAAAATGTCCCATCTCTTCCGCATCGCTAATTATGCTTCCTGCTGTGTCCTTACAAAGACTCGTTTTTGGTTGGAATCTTCGTTTCTGCTTTTTAACTAGAGCTTAAGCATATTGTTGAAATTAAAATCTTCCTCCATTTTGCATAATTTATCATTTTTTTTACAAGTTTTGTTCGCAAATCGTTTAAATTTAAATAGGTTTTTCGTGGCTCTCGTTGGTCGTTCTGTAAATTGCTTTTAAGGTGTACTCCTTTTGTCTATTGTATCTTGACATTCATCATTGAACTAATCATTCTTCTTTCGCCGCGTCTGATGGCCTATAACCGTCTCTGCAACTGACTTAATACCATTGCTCTATTAGCATTTCTTGGTGGTTGAATAATTGGCCAAAATGTCTCTCAAAAGCGGATGTGTATGCGGCTACGATGGACTCGTCCTTCACCTTCTCGATATCTAATTGTAAGTGTCGGTTGTTGTTTTGCAGGTCCGGTATTTGCTATTCGAAATATGGTCTAGACCAAATGATGGTCAGAGTCGCAGCTAGCACCTCTGAAGGTTCTTACATCTAGGATGGAGGCTTCCCTTTTTCCTATAAGAATATGGTCTATCTGATTACACCTCCTTCCCTCGGGTGACGCCCAGTTCTTTTGTGGATGCTCCGAGGCGGGAGCTTACTATGATGTTTCTACTGCAGGCGAAGTCAATTAGACGTTGGGCGTTGTCATTGCTAATGTCGTGGAGACGGTGCCCTCGGTTGTTCCTTTTTGTACCTCCTCCGTCCCAACCTTTGCTTTGAAATTACCTAAAGTTATCTTGATGTATTTTAAGGGCAATGAGTAATAAGTTGTTTCAAGGTATAAAACTTATCTTTGATAGTCTCGTCGATGTCTTCCCTTGAGGCGTGAACATTAATGAGCAAATGTTAAAAAAGTTGTCCTTATACGTGGTGTACACAATTTTTCGTTGATGGGCTTGAAGTTGGTGATATGCTGTATAAATGCTTTGCTGACGACAAAAGCTACTCCAAACTCACGTCTTCCCGATGATTTTCCACTTTTAAGGATTATGTGTGACCTCATGTCCGTAATTTCGCTGGCAAGCCATTTAGTTTCCTGGAATGCGACAACATTAATGTTTAATTTATCAACTTGTTCCAGGAGTGATTTCAGTGCTCTAGGTTTGAAAATGATCGTACATTCCATGTTCCAAAAGAAAGTTAAATTTTTCGTTTGCCATGTCGTTTCCGTTGAATCTGAGTCTTTAGGTTCAGTAACAAGTGGTTCTTTTTTTTTTTTGTGGGGACAGGTTGTTAACCCATCGCTCAACCCCTAACCTGGAGTACCAGGTCTGTGTACTTAATCGCATAGACAGGCCTGAACAATTTCTGCTGAATGGGATATGCTGGAGTTGTTTCAGCTATACCACGAGTCCAACTATATCCATTCTAAGCCTGAGACGCACTGGTGTTTCTGGTTATGCAGGATGTCCTCTTCGCTCCTTCTTTTTCAAACAGGGCTTGCGACCATCTTAGGCGGAGTTTTAATTAGCTTATAAGGAACTCCAAATAAACTTAAATTTTCTGTTAAAATCTATATAAATATAATTGTAGTGTCAGTCTGTTATTTGTTTTTAAATTACTATAAGTTAGTGTTTTGTATTATTTGGACAATAACTAAGTTCCCTAAATAAAAAGCAGAAACACGTTTTTAAAATTCTTCTCTGTCTGTCTATCCGGCTTTCACGCAAAAACGGCTGAGCCGATTATAATGAAACTTTTACAGTTTATTACGTATGTTTCGAGATGTAATCTGCGTTTGGTGTTGTTTCAATAATCCCACGCCTTCTACCTCCTCCCATACAAAATGACTAACAAACATATAAAAATCAAATTTTCTTGAAAACGATATTAGCAAATAATTTGAAATTTAGAACATATTATTTTTACCAAAAATCTGATCTATGGTACACAAATCATTTAAATCCCCGCACTCCTTCTACCACATGATTATATTTTTTTCTCAAAAAATCACTAAAAACCCCTCACTCCTTCTAGCACCTCATACAAACTGCATAATTTCACTAAAACCATTGCACTCAGTATTTATTCATTTTTTGAAGCTTAAATTCGATACAAAACATTTTTATAGCTACTCTAGCATGATGTGAAACAAATTAGTTCGATGCTGTCACCTCTTCTACCACTCCCCATACGAAATTTCCTAAGATCACAAAGATTTCGATTTTATCTATAGTATCGTATGATTGGACTTTACGCACAATCGTAGTTCTATTTTGTTTGAACTTTTTTTTTTAATTAACACAAGCTAGAACTATTTACATGTCCTTGACGCTCTTCAATCATAAGCCTGTCCCATACAAATGCGAGTATCATGGTATCATTCCTAATAATTTATGGTTCTGATTCAAACAAAACACAAAGCATTGTCTTCAACGAATGAAATGCAAATGCATTTAATTAAGTTTTATGATTTCCTTGCTGCTTTCACCAATTATCTGTAAATGCTTATCTAATCCTCCATTTCGCAAACAGCAGGACACGTCTTTAAGATACCTTCTAAAGATGTTATGGAAAAGTATTTTAATAGCGTCTTATGTATAGTCACTGTATAACTAAGCAACTTCTTCGCAATTAAGAGTCCGGTATATGGCTATTTTTGTACAGACATCGCCCGTTCAAACGATCAAAGTGTTCGTGTAGATTGTATAGACATCATCAGCTAGGGTGTAGCCTAGTAGGTAGCGTGTTGGTCTTGTAATGCGAAGGTCGTGAGTTCAAATCCCGGTCGTTGTGATGTAAAATTCTAGCGCATTGCCTGCTTGGATATACCTTATTCACCTCAATCTACGAAAATGAAAAATTCGTAGATAGAGGGTTGTGCGAAGGGCTGAAAACCACAATAAGTAGTGAAAAAATGTTAAGGAACCTGAATGTCATGCCATTGTAGAACAACAGTATAGACATCATTCTGATGTATGTTTTGCCGCGAAGTGTCCGCTGCCAGAAATATAAGGAGGTGAAGGAACTCAATTTCCGTTAAACAAAGCAAAATGAAGTGTAATGTATTGGGTTGAAGTAAAAACTTTTTTCTTATTTTTCGATTAAATAAACATAATTAATCTTAATATTGTCTATTCTTATCAATGACCTTTCGCCATATTTTTGCTATTTTTGATAGTCGGAAGATGCAAGATCAGGGGATGAATTAAAACTTCCCAACCAAGTTTATCAAGTTTCTCCGGGTCACTGATTAAAAGCACAAAAATAATTTGGGTGAGTACTTTTCAGCCCTTCTCTGACAAGGATTTGAATACCTCGACTGGAATTTGATCGAGACCTAGCGCAGTGCCCTTTCTAAGTTCTGCTACACATTCCTTTATTTCTTGCTCGTTTGGCGGCTCCTGAATTGGCTAGTTATCCGTTTGTTGAACTAAGTCGACCCAACCACACTCTGATTTTTGGAGTTCTCTTTTCCATGCTCACAGCTGTATGTACTTACTTCTTGCGCTTTCCCGAACCCTCTTGAATTGTTTTAGAGATTTTAAGATTTTAATGTTTATTTTACTCTGCCAATATTACTAAATTCATCAATATTCTCAAAGAACTGCTCGCGTTTGTCATCTCTGAACCTTTCCAACTTTTCATTTAATTTTCCTCTTTTTTCCCTTACTACTGCATCGTCCACCATCCCCCTTATTCTTCTAAACAGTGCCTGCCTTACCTCGGTAATTGCCTTTCTCCTCCTCGGTGTTAATATTGGCTTTGATGTTAGTGTTTTTTCAGCCACCTCTCTGATCCCAGAGCAAATTCTTTGCATCCTATTTCTGATTCTCCTTTTAATTCTTCTAATCGTTTGTGCAATTGATTCTGAGATTCTCCCAGTTTTTTCTTATTTTCTCAATTGCAGTGACATGAAGGAGTCACTGCAATTCCATATCATTCTCTTTCCTCCGTGGACGCTTATTAATGGTCGAGCACTTCCTCCACCTTTTTTCTTTCGCATGATCCCCCATGTCACTTTGTGATCAGACTTTTTGTTTTTTCCAAATTTCCCCTTTATTCTATGTATTTCAATAGTTTTCTCTCCTGCTCGTAACAGTATATGGTCTAGTTGAGATTTCCTTCCATTTCTCTCCCATGTATACAAAGCCTAGCGTCTTCCCCATGTTGTAACTATTCTCAGATCATGCAGATGTACCATGTCTAGCAGGATTCTTCCTCCCACGTTAGTCTCCTCGTGCCATAAGTTCGGTCCTACCTGTCCACCCTTACCCCTCTCAACATTGTCCTTTCCTATGTGGCCATTAAAGTCACCTAAGATGATCGTCTTACCAACCCTACTACATTGCTTATTGATTATTAGTCTTATTTTTCATACACCTTGAGGTGCTCTGTCTTAGAGACGTTATAGGGGATGTGTACGCATATTATCAGGACTGTACCTAGTCCTTCAAAAACGGTTAGACCGTAACATAATCTTTCAGAGATTGCTACAAATTGTTTCACCTTAATTTTGGAGTTCATCCTTACTAGTATTATTTGTCTCCTGGATTTCCAACAGCGCTATATTTAGCTCCTACAGTTCATCAGTTATTTTGATTCTACTAAACCAGTCAGCACATCCTTGCACATTCCATGTTCCTGTTATTAAGTCACCGATCTTTCCATGGCAATTATATTCGGAGTAATCTTCCAGTTGTCTGATAAGTCTAAATTTCGATGAATCAGTCTATCCTATCCACGTCTCGCATGTTACCCGCATGTACTGCACTTTTTGTATCTAATCGGTCTAAACCATCGTAGTGAGATCCGTCAAACAAAAGCCGCATTGTCCTACAGTTTGGATCTCCGAACGTGATTGGCTCACTTTTATAATTTTTATTGTACACTTCAATTTGAATTCCGAACAACATCGATGTTGCATATAGACACTCCTGCTCTCCCCATATTCCATCCTCTCTGACCTAATCTCTTGCTTCATGCTGGATATATGGTTCTAGATTTTCTAAGTTTCTTTCAATATAATCATATATTTCTGCCCTCAGACACACATTCCTCCTCCGTAATCGCCGTGTTACTCAACATCTTCCCCATTGCTGAAAACAAGTAATTCCCATCTCCACACACCTTTACGACCCTCATTTGCGTGCCCATACCGTCGACGCATTTTTCCAGTAGCGTTTGATATCTGACCGGAACTGCAACACTACAACACTATAATCACGTAAAATAGCTGTTTATTGGGAAAATAGAACGCGAAATAGGCACTTTTCACTTAACACTACTGCATATGGGAACAAACAACAAAATCCGGAACTTTTTCGCGACGACGTGTCTTCAAGATTCTGGAAATTTCCTTGTTGAGTTTAGTTTTAAATTTCAATCCGAAATTTTTTCAAAATCGTAATAGGAAAAGATAACTAAGTGAATAAAAATTACAATTATACAACCTATGAAAAATCAAGTGAACAGCGTTTATTCAACTCATCAAACGAAACTGGAAGCAGCAAGGGCCTCAACATAAGTTAAATACTTACATAAATGCAAAGAAAAACACTTAAAAATGAATATCTCGACTATCTCTTAAGCTATGTAATTGAAACTTGAAACATATATTAAGCTATACTAGCGAAACACGAGAAAAATATAACATTTGGACATAATAGTAGTGGGCGAAAATGGGAAGCATTTCAAAAATGATGCACTTTTCAAAAATAGAGTACAGATATCAAATTGAAATTTTGTCAGATATAGAACTACATAGTTTTTAATTTTGATAAAAATTTTAGGATGTGGAATGTAAGGGAGGTGAGGTGGTAAGCAAAAATGCCGAAAATTCGAGTGATTTTTTAGGGCTCTGGTGAAAGATACAATGTTTAAATTTTCCATGTGGATACATCTATTTGATATAAAGTAGAGAACAAATAATAATTTGTTCCACAATTGTTATGCACCGAAGAGAGGGTCAAAAACACAGAAACTGAAAATTTTTGAATGAAATGTCAATCTAGAAATTCGAAAATTTGCTAAATGTAATTAAAAACATAACAGAATTATGATTGGGCGTAAAGCCCAATCATATGATAATCTAGATGAAATAGGAGAGAGTTTATTGTACAGGAAAATATATCATCTCAAATTCTTTCGAATAGTTAATAATGATATTTGTATGGGAGGTGGTAGAAGCAGAGGCGGGAGGTTTCTAATTGAAATTGTGCATAGTTTTCCTGAAATTGGGGCATTTGTACGGAAGGTGGCATGCTTTGTCTTTATTTCAAAGTCGATAGCTCTCATATGTTCGAAGAAGAAATGCTTTCCATGAATTTATAATATAGATATATGTATGGGAGGGGGTGGAAGGAGTGAAGCGAAGCTGGTATTTTTTTTTATCATTTATTGCAATTATTAAGAAACAAAGTCTGGTAAAATTTCAAGTTTGTACTATTTCTAGTTTTAATAGAAAGCGATATAATGCATTTACCATTTGTATGGGAGGGGGTAGAAGATGTATACGGACCAAAACAAATTTTCTTTCCGTCTTCAATGAAATTTCTATTATTATACTTTCCACAAAGTTTCAAGTCCATACCTTTGGCAGTTTCGAAGAAACAAAAATTTTCGTGAAATTTGTATGGGATCAAAAAAGCTAAAAATAATAAAGAGTATAATAATTACCTGCTACTTTTTTGCAATTTTAGGCTAATTTAGTTATAATACGAGAAAAACAAATTTTAAGAGTAGAATTTTTTTTTTTCAAGTCGATCACCATACTTTGTTATTAAAACAATAAAATAAAATATGACTATATTACATTTTTTTCTTGTTTTGACAGGGTAGCTAACATACAGTGACGTGATTCTCAGGAGGACGAAAGGATGAACACGGAAAAGGAGATGTTAACAATTACCGGAAAGAAGCGTGATCCTGGCGAAGGAACGAGTGATGGAAGCAGGAAGAAATTGAGAATCACGATGAGTGAAGATGATGATAGAGGTGGACTTTCAAGAATTTCAAATAATCAAGTCGATAATTTTTCTATTACAAATAGCAGTTTGATAGAGACCGGCAAGAAACAAGATCATGTCGAAGGAACAAGTAATGAAAACAGTAACGACAATTTTTCCAACATAAAAGAGAGTGCTGAGATTCCCGGTTCAGGACTAAAATGCACCCAGCACGGCATCATATTTCAGCAAAATTTAATTATGCTGATTTTATGGCATGCACATAATAAGAAATATCATGAGTTTCGTTTTACTTCAGAATTATCTGAAGCTGAAAAATTTGATGACGTCGTTTTTCAGTATCGAAATAAAAACCAAAAATTATGGATGCTACGAATGTTACAAGCCAAACACAAAGAAGGAGATGAATCGTCGGGCATTACCAAAACCGAGCTTCTATCCTTAAAGGATAGTGATCCGTTTAGTCTGAAAAAATATTTCAATTCATTTGTTAATATTAAGGAAAAATGTGTGGAACATTCAGTTTACTCTGTATTTCCGAGCAGCGAAATCGAAGACGTAATTTTAATAACAAATGCGGCATTAACATTTGATAACAACGATTTGAAAAAATATTTCATAGAAGTTCCATTACAGACGGATGAGATACTTAACATAGACAATGCAACGAATGCTAAGAAATTTATGTTGATAAATACTACGGAGAATGAAATTATCAGCAAGTGTAAACCAAATTTCGAGGATTATTCAAATTTTAATGAATTAATTAAATTATTAGTTAGCCATGTAGAAAAATCCACACTTTTGCATAAATCCGGACTCATCACGGATTATTACTACCCGCTGATGAAATACGTATTTAGAATTGAAGTCAGAGGAAAACGGACGGTGGAAGAATCGAAAAAAATAAATAGTTTTGCCAAAAATAGTACTGAGGAAGAGAGCATGAAATCGAAACGTCAGTGGTATCTGAAATTTTCCGACGAGTTCTTAAATTCGGCAAAATTACCTGAAGAGGTAGTAAAATTTAAAAAGAAGTTATGCGCGGACATTGCTTTTGAACTACCTAAAATCGATCTAAAGGAAGTGAAAATAAAAATATCTGATGGTTTCGCTGATGATTCTATTCTCATAGAAAGGCGGGAAATTATACAGCCAGATGAATTCGCTAAACAAATTTGTGAAATACTCCGAAATGTCAAGGGAAAATCGGTGATAATTAACAAAAGCTGTGTTACGAAACCCAAACAGAAATCATTTGAACGCAATGTTCGGATAATAGGTGGTCACGTTTTAATCAGGAAATATTCAAAGATTCGATTCAGTACCAGTTTTATTCGGTCGCAAACACTTTCACCGGATTTGAAGATCTTTCGAGAGGAATTAATAAATCAATATGACCGAATCGAACGGCTTTACGAATTCGAATTTGTTGTAGAAGTTGATAGATTTAAAACCTGCGAAGAAGGTTCTCTACATCGAAAACTACCAAAGCCATATAACGATGACGACGCTGTGGAATTTTTCAATAAATTCAAATTGATTGTAAACTATCCCAATAGAAAAGCTTTGAATGCGTTTCTAGGTGAAGAGCTCCAAAATAAATTCAAAAGCCTGGATTGCAAAGCCTTTAGTGATATCTATCAGAACAACATGCACAATTGGTTGGCGGACCGCATGGCTACATTTTACACTGTCGAAAGGACTAGAAAACTTTTCGAAGAAATCTCTAACGATGTTTTGTGTGTGGAGATGCACGGTTTCAACAAATCGTATTTTCTGAAAATTCCGAACAAATATAAATTCAAATACGATGATTCCATAGAACTTTTCCTGGCGTCAGGCGAACTGAGACTCGATTTGGTTTATGAGAACTTAGAGTTGGGTCGTATTCGTACTGTTCAGTCATTTCGAAACATCAAATCGGACCAATTTGAGAAATACATTCACACTTATGGATATCTGTTTTTGAGCTTACGATCATTATTTTATCCGGGAACTACAGCCATTACTGAAGAAATGAAATCGAAAATAAGCAGGATTTGTAAGAGTAAGGACAAGTGGAATTTATTTGTGGTTGATTGTGGCGAAGTACAACACCCAATAAAAATGAATGCGATCCAGGAATTGATCAATGCTTTTTCTAGAAAAATAATTTTCATTAAGTCGAAAAATAAGGAGAGATCTGAAAACGCCATTCCAATTGGAATATGTGACCTGATGGCTGATTCCCAAAAGGAGCTTTACAACAACGGAAAAATTCATTTGCATTGTGAAGAAATAATTTTGAATGAAATGTTTGATGTGAAAATTACTGAAAAACTGATCGACGCTAATACATTAGTTAAATTTATGAAGGGTGAAACCGTTGGAGTCGGTAGAGACCTTTGCTTCAACGCTGGGTACGATCCTCAATATTACATCGATCGGAAAATGATTTGTGGAAATAAGTGTGCCAATTGCTTTGATGTCAACGAAATCACATTTTTGAGAAACAGCAAGCAACGAAAAACTGTCATCATTTCGGACACAGCTGGAATGGGTAAATCGACAACAATGTCAAGTTTATCAAGGAAATTAAAGGATTTGAAGGAAAGATTCTGGGTAGTTCGTATAGATTTAAATGACTTCACAAAATTTCTAGACGAGAACAGACAGACCGGAGAAAAACTGGAAAAAACTCAAATAATGAGCGTTCAGTTTTTATTCGATTTAATTCAAACAAATGAAAAGACAAAGCTGAAATCCGATTTCGAGGCAAATCTTTTTATGCACTGCCTTTTAGAAGGTAGCAAAATAAATATGGCATTGATTTTTGATGGTTTCGATGAAATCAGTCCCAATTACAAGACCATGGTTCTAAATTTACTCGGCGCTCTGCAGGAAAGCCATGTTTCTCTGTTGTTCGTTACCACACGGCCGTATTTACTGGTAGGTCTGGAACGAAAGTTAGGAACGTTTGCTCACACAATGAAACCATTCTCGGAATCGAACAAAATTGAGTTTCTGAAAAAATTCTGGAAAAATAAACTAACTCGCGATGATTGTATTGATGAAAAACGTTTAACGAAATTTGCCACAGCCATAATTGATAAACACTCCGAATCAATTAATGATTTCTGGAACACGTTCACAGGTATTCCCTTACAATCGCGAATGCTAGCAGATATTTTCGAAAACGAATGCAAAATGTATTTGGAATCTGAAAGCGATATACTTACTCTTCCCGATGAACTAAATAATGTTCTTAACTTGTATGAAAAATTTATCGAGAAGAAATTTGAAATTTATTTATTGAAAGCCGAGTTAAATTTGGCCAATCCCAAAATGGACGAATTAAGAAAATTATTATGGAAATCATTCTAATCCGAACATGAAGTTTTGGCTTTGAACGCGCTTCTCGATTCTAAGGATGTTGAAAAGCCGTTATCGGAACCCGAAATGAAAAATGTAACAAATCTTATGAAGGATATTGAACTTGGAAAACAGACTCATGGGATTGTCGATGGAATTAGTGGTCAGAAACCGCACTTCGTTCATCGAACATTTGCCGAATATTTTGTTGCCAGCTTTTTAACCAGAATCCTGTTCGAACAACAGGAACAACAAAGCCGTTTCGATTTTCTTTTTGGGATTGTTTTACGAAATGATGCATTTAAAATTGTTCGATTGTTTCTGGACAGGAGGTTGGAAAAGGTACGGATACAAGAAACCTCACTAAAAGCATTGAGTAAATATTTAACTGACGAACGAAATTGGGAGAAATATATGAGTGATAGAAGAATCCTGAAAAATGCGCATGGTTTGGATAGAATCCTTCAATTCGTATGCGATTGCTGTAAAGCGGATTATTTATTACTGATTAAATTAATTATTACAAAGACAGGAACTAATAATGACAATGTTCCGATTTATGAATTTAACCATGTGACTTACGCGCTATGTCCAATTATCTTAAAAGTGTTTTTATCCTACGGAATTAATCTAGATAATGTTTACAATTGGAGACTCAAATTCAGCGAAGAAATTTCACTACTCAAACCCATGAAAATTATTTATAGTCAATGCACCAGCTTCGAGTTATCTTTGCTGCAAATTTACCAAAATTATTCCCCTCTCTTTTGGCCCATAGGACACAAACAGTTCTATCAAGTATCAGAATTATTACTGAAAAACTGTCCAAAATTATTAAGAGAATACAGCGTTGAAGTACTTCATTTGGCTGCTTGCTCTAGCAATATAGACGTGTGCGAATTATTGATAAAACCTGTGACCGATGGTGGGTATGGGCTTAATATTAATGAACTAGACTCCGATCGCTGTTCACCATTGCATCATGCTGTCGGTAATGGCCACATCGAGATGGTCAAATATTTGATGAAGAAAGATGCTGAGATGGTGGCTCCGCAAACACTATTTCGTCAAACGCCGTTGCACGTAGCTGCAAATGTAGATGATTTGGACTTTTGTAAGGATTTAATAAAAAGTGGTGTTCAAGTTGACGCTAAAGACTATACCCGCACCCGCACAGAAGCCGTCGACTATATGGTACATATCGAAAAGTATCGCGTCGAGTTCCAATACGGTGGAACACAGGACGATGAGTCGATGGACATGGCGTTTTCGCTTCGATCAGCGGCGGCCAGAAAAATAGAAATATTGTCATATGCCGAAAAAGCCAAACGATTCGGTGACATCCTGCCACCGTATCCGGTAAGAACACATTCCACCTCTTATACTGATTTCGTGAAGTTGGAGATGACACCATACTGGCTGTCCGTCTTGCGAACGCAAATACCTTCCGCAGGGGACGGTCTAACGAAATGCCAGAGGAGAGTTATGTGGGAGGTCCTGCAATTAAGAGACCACGAGAAACCGACTACGCGAGAATTATGCGAGCGCCTGCAGGGTCTATCCGGAGGCAAAGAATCGCTGTGGGCAACCGTCGCGAGAATGGCACAGAGGGACGGGAACAACCTCAATCTCATTCAAGGGCTGGGCGAGGTTGAAGGCGGATCGGCCAGATATGTCCTCATCGGTAGACCGGCTGTTGCCCGTGCCCTATTTCACCCCCTCGACAACAACTTCCTTCATGTCGAGAGGGATGACAGAGGTTATGCAATTGGGCCTAAAGTTCTAATCCCGATTATCCCCCTCCTCCCAATAAACGGGTGGAGTTCCGTTACAGTAGGATGGTCCTTATACATGTCGCGACACAACCCATTGGACCTGATTAGAAATCTCAGAGAGTTGGTGGCTGGTAAACCACAGTCCACTATCATGCCCTGGATCCGAGATTTCGGTGGTGTGATTCGCCCCCTGCAGCGTGGCGGTTTTGTCGCCGACGTAGTCATCACGATTCATGGGGCGGATGAGATCCACATCTCGGTTTTGCCTATCGGCTTTTCCCTATCGCAGTACAAAGAAGTTCTGGACGAGTCCAAGAAAAAAGGTGTCATTCTGTCATACGAGGAGCGTGCATCGACCACACATGACGTTGGAATCTATGCCAAATTCCCCGTAGGCAAATTGAAGAAGATTCCGAGGAGCATAATTTTTGCCAAACTCCAACTGGGCAGAAAATTCAGGCAATCACGCATTTTCCAACTCGACGACGACGAATTACCGCGCGAATGCGAGTCTGTCCACAAACTGCTGGAGGACTTCGTGGCGCCTCGACTCGAGGCCTACCGCTCACGGAAGAGCCGTCTACTGTCGCAACTTCAAACCGAGGCCGACTGTGCAGATATCGTCGGTGACATTGAAGGAGTCGTACGTGTCAATGAGGACTTGACAAAACTGCGGAACAAGTCGGTTGAGCAGATTTGGCTCGATGACTTGGCGTGCCTGGAAGAGGCCATCCACGTCGATTCTCGACAAACAACGTAAATTCGTTCCACCGCAACAACTGCAAACATGCACGCTCACCAGCTGTCTGTGATCTACCGCACATACGCACCGACATACACCCACCGCTCTGGAACATCCACCGCTTAACAACAATCACCGACTGATACAGCTACCGATTGATACAATCACCGAATGAATTAGCGAACGAATTTAGCATTAAGCTTAAGTGAATTTCGAAAAGGAAGCGTAAATTAATTGTGTGAATGTTAGAACGAATGTAATAACATGCATGAATGAACGAATAAACAAATGTTGGTATGTGTGTATATAGAATTACTCAAACAAATTGCAAATGGATTACTGATTAAATTGTTCTTTACATTGTTTAACCTTTATGTTTTCATTTTTAAATCCCAAATTCTATCTGTTACATTCAATTTTGATTTTTCATTTTCCACCTCTTACGGATGTCTCTCTTCCTTCTGTCTCTTTCCAAAAATCCTACTACAAAAATTTAATATTTTATTTTATTATTCGATCATCATCCGTTTGTCTCATTTTTATTTTTACAAAATTTTTTTTAAAACCAAAACTAACTTACGTGCCCCATTCTTTTCCTGTTGCCAATCTATCTTATTCAATCAAACGGTTTTCCTAACGTCACTACTTTCTACCATTTTTCATTAATTTCAATTTATTGAAAATCTCATTCGCGAATAAATAAATAATGCGGTGAATTTCGTTGCATCTACCGATTGATACAATCACCGAATGATACAATCACCGAGTGATACATCTACCGATTGATACAATCACCGAGTGATACAATCACCGAGTGATACAATCACCGAATGATACAATCACCGAGTGATACAATCACCGAGTGATACAATCACCGAGTGATACAATCACCGAGTGATACAATCACCGAATGATACAATCACCGAGTGATACAATCACCGAGTGATACATCTACCGATTGATACAATCACCGAGTGATACAATCACCGAGTGATACAATCACCGAATGATACAATCACCGAGTGATACAATCACCGAGTGATACAATCACCGAGTGATACATCTACCGATTGATACAATCACCAAGGTAGTTGAGATATTATTAATATAAACATTCTTTTAAGATCAATTTTGTGGAGATAATGGTAAGATTCCGAAATGGGCTATATTATTATTTACTTTATTCAAAATAATATAATATAATTATATAATTATAATTACAATCAGATTGTTTGTTTGACCGAGCACTACTGCATTCAATCTCGATCGACATACATTTTGATGCATACTATAGAAAGAACTACAATAACTATCTATTTTAGACGAGTTAAAAGTAAATAAATAAAAATATCAAGTTTAGCGAGAGATATCAACTCTATTTCGCAAAAGTTTGGATTCGAAGAAGAATTATGAACATATGTGTAATATCGAACGTTGTTTTTATCGTTTTCGTTTAATTTACCGTCAGCTTCGACTTTATCTGCTACCGAAATATTAACAGTCCGCTGAACTTTACATTCGCCACGAATACAGAGAATTGGCAAATTTTGTATTTTGTATTTAAGTAAATCAGGCACGAATACAGTGGACTCAATGGTTGTAGGATCGTAAATAATGTCCTTCCCTTTATTCTCTTTAGTTTGTCCAGGAATGTCCGCTTTAAGGGATATTGAAATTTGATCGTTCGTACAAACTGGAGATGTACTTTTGGGAGTATATCGTAATACCTTCGGAGATTTAATCGTACGAGTACGGAATTTTTTAATTCATGGCATATTCTGCCGGTGGTAAGATTTCAGTTGATTTTATTAATAATTTATGTACTTTTGGTAAAGACCAAGTTCCGATGTCGAATCGCAAGCCGACAACACTCAAAAGCACAACCGGTTCCTAAATTCGACATAGGGAAACTCAAGGATGAGAAAGTAGTCGCGAAGTACGTATCAGCCTTAGAGAGGCCTTCGCGCCAATACTGAACAACAACGCCAGCATGCCAATAGAAGAAATGTGGCCAAATATCAAAGACAATTGCAATATTAAAAGAAAAATGACATCAGTATTACTAAATTAATTTCGTTGTAAGACATCTGGACTAGAGTCACTGTATAGCTGAGCAACTCGGTAAAGGAGTCTGGCAGATGCGTATCAGAGTTGAAACCGTTAAGTTTGAATTTTTTCGTGTATATACATATTCGGTTAGATATTTATCAAAATGCAATTGGAATTCGATTATGTGCCCTGAAAAATTAATATCATTGTGCCATTCCATTAGAAACAGCCAAAAATTCAATTTTATTTTGCAATTTTCTGCACCCACACATCTTTACCAAACAGGTTTTTAGTCTCGTTTATGATTCCGTTTGTTAACACATGGCGGAAAAACATCCCAACAGGGATTTTTGCAATCCATTCCCTTTTATTGAAAATCATTCAAATTGAGAAATATTCAAATCTTCCTAAGAAATTTGCAATGCATTCTGAAGTAATGTGAAGGCATTACATAAAGTAGCAGTTTATTTAGGGAATTTGATATGCATTGAAAGGTAATGTGATTGCATAAAATAAATGATCATCTTCAAAACGTGCCGCGCACAAAACGAAAGATTAATAATAGAAAACATTATTATTATCATAACCCGTTTGCCGTCAAATTTTACAAGTTGTTCATTGCGAGAAAAAAAATCTTAAGTCGCATTTTTACCAGCAACAAAATTAGTTAAATTATAGCAACAGAATTTAAAATACTGAATTCATATCAAAAGCAGGATCCAATTTCATCACATTTTTCAATATTAATTCAAAATGAATCGCTCCCTCAATATTAGAATACCTTCTCAAAGATTAATTTGCTTTCTATTCTTTTGTAACCATTCCATCGTAGATTCTATTGCGACGATTATATTGTCGATTTTTTTCCAATCATTACATTATTCATTCGTTTCCCTAAATTCCAATGTCGATTCTTTGTAATGCAGAAAGTAGAAAAAAACGAATGCTTGCCTATGACATTGCAATGTTAAAATAATCTATGTTTTACGACAGGAAGTAGCTGTAGCTGTCATGGTAAGAATCATCGACGCGGTAATGATTCCACTCCCTACTGGGATATGTCATAATGACTACACAGTCTACACTTATTTTCACCAACACTTTGATCTTTCGAACGTTCGATTTTTAGTACCAAATTTTTTAGCACGTTCGATTTTTGTACTAAAATAGCTATCTGCCAGACTCCTGGACCGAGTAGCTCAGTTATACAGTGACTCTAATCTGGACCAAACAAAAACTATTTTATTTTTTCACATAAATTTACAAGACAATTGGTTGTACTCCTTTTCTTCTTCTCTTTTGTTTTTGCTATATTTTTTTTTTATTTTATATTTAAAGACACGAATTATTTTAGCAGAAAAGAAAAGAAATTGAAAGCCTATCATTGTTAAATTCTTTATTACTAATGAATTACCTAGTCGTGCCATAAGTTCTGTCACACGTATATGGGCAATTTTTGTATAAATGAAAAAGAGTTTTTGACAAAGGAAAATATATTTTATTTTGGCATACTAATGGAAGTAAAATAAGCAACAAATTATTCAAAGTGGCCGCCTTTAGCCTTAACACAGCTCTTTAATCTGTTGGGCCAGTCATCGATAGCAGTACGCACTGTTTCTAGCGGAAAATTAGCTACTGCTTCTGTCAAAGATCGCTTAAGGCTCTCGATATTTGGGTGTCGTCTCGTGCACACCATGGACTCTAACTCCGCCCACAGTTTGTAGTCCAGGGGATTCAAATCTGGGCTCCCAGAAGGCCATTCCGTCGCCCTTATAAACTGTGGAATATTGGTTTCCAACCACGCTTGTGTGGTTCGAGCTTTGTGGGCTGGCGCAGAATCTTGCTGGAAAACCCAATGTCGATTGTTGAATAGCGTAGAGTTCAGCGGCTTCACACATCCCTCCAGGATGTCCGTTTGATAATTTTTCGCTGCAGTTTTTACGCCTTTTTCGCAAAAATGAAGCTCGGTGACCCCTTCGTAGCTGACACCCCACCATACCATGACTGAGGCTGGATGATGTCCTCGCTGTACCCTAGTGGCAACTTCTCGGGCTTCTATGGAGCTGTGGGCATACACCTTATCATTTTGGCGGTTGA
Source organism: Chorisops tibialis (assembly GCA_963669355.1). Lineage (NCBI taxonomy): Eukaryota > Metazoa > Arthropoda > Insecta > Diptera > Stratiomyidae > Chorisops > Chorisops tibialis. The sequence continues at coordinate 247,426,467 of OY770263.1, read as the reverse complement.
AATGTTCCTCCACCGTAAAAATTTTTTCATCGGTAAATAAAATTTCTCGATGTTGGTTGTTGCCGTACCGCCGAAGGAGCTCTTTCGATCTGGTGCTCCTAATTTGCTTCAACTGCTCAGTCAGCAAATGTCCCGTTGATCGTCGAAAGGCACTCATCCCGAGGTCAGATTTTATGATGCGAGACATACTTCGGGTGGAGATGTTCATCTCTCGAGCCATGATTCGTTGTTTACGAAGCGGATTTCGACGAATTCGACTCTCGACCGCTTTGATGGCAGCAGAAGAACGTACATCACGCGGACGTCCAGAACGAGGTCGATCTTCAATAGTCTGGATCGCGTTATATCTCTGGATCGCACGATACACAAATCTTTGCGTTATTTTTAACGGGCACAACAACTTGAAAATTTCACTCGCGGATTTTCCACACTTATGTAGTGCAATCACTGCAGTTCGGTTTTCTATTACACCCCATTCCATCTTCACACGTTAACGAACACACTTTAAATGACCATCAACTGTCAACAACATTATGACGTTTATAAAACTGGCCGATATTGAAATGTCACTCATAAAATAAAGTTGTTGCCAATGTGAGAAATTATGTGACAGAACTTATGGCAGGACTAGGTATATAAATCATAATACGAAATGACGATCTAGTATGAAAAATTAAGAGGCTCGTTTCTAGTTCTCCATCCTCCTCCCCCTCTCTCCATGGAAGAGGAGGAAGATTATCAGGAGACTGTATGGCTAAGGCAGGGTGGGCTGGGCGGTGTCAAAAACACCTGACACCGTTTCGTCGAAACATTTGATCGAGTCAACACTCCGACCATGAGATTCTCCCAATTTTAAAGTTGCCCTTTCGTGGATAAGTCGGCGTGATGAGCTCCACAGCTCATTTTGTTGAACATAGGGTTTCATGACAATACCGGAGCAACGAACCCCCCACGATTTCCGTAGCTAGCACGTACTGTCCACACACTGTTATGTAAATATAGGGTTATTCTGTAAGAGGTGTTATTTTGAATAGCCCGCTATTTCGGTAGATGTCACTTTTGAAGCTGTCATTTTTTGTCATTTGACAAGTAGAAACTACGCCATTAATAAAAATGGAACGATACACGCTTCAACAACGCATTGAAATTATTAAAATTCACTATTCTTGACTGATGAGGCCCATTTCCACCTCGGTGGCTACGTCAACAAGCAAAACTGTCGCATCTGGGGCTCGGAAAACCCAAGAGTTAAAAGCCTCTCCATCCTCAACGTGTGACTGTTTGGTGCGGTTATGGTCCGGCGGGGTCATTGGACCTTACTTTCGAAAATGAGGCTGGAGCAACAGTTACGGTGAATGGATTGCGCTATCGAGAGATGATTAATGATTTTTTATGGCCGGAATTTGGTGATATTGATCTGGACAACGTTTACTTTCAACAAGACGGCGCTACGTGCCACACAAGCACCGAAACCATTGATCTTTTACGGGAAAAGTTTTAAAATAACACCTCTTATTGGATAACCCTATATTACAACAATAACTGCACGACGACGAAATCGGCACAGTAAGCAGTTCTCACAACGAAAAATATCAACACATTTTGACCGACTTATGATTGATTGGTTGTTATAAAAAATTATTATTTCGCGGAGCTACGCAAAAACATGTCTGTACTGTGCGGCAGTTTAACTTCTGTTTTAAATGAAAAGTATCGTTAACCTTTTTTTAGTGCCTAATAGGAGATGGTATTGTTATAGATCTGGCAACCACGCAATATTGATCTTTCCGAAAGTGCCAGAACTATATAGAACAGTCCCCCAAAATGCAAAATGCCATCTAGAATCTTCTAGTATAGTCTAGACATACACCCTACAGAACCGTATACTCCAAAATGTAGGTTCTAGAATAGCCGAGACATACACCGGAAAACATCCACGACAGAAGCTTCGAGAACAGGGGGAAATGGTATAAAACCACGGTAGCTCTCAGCGAGCAGGCAGTCATTTTAATGATCGATACGCGAACCGGTGGAAGCGATACGCGGCGGTAGTGCCAGATAGGCGAATTAAGTAAAAGTGTGAATTAGTTAAAGTGCAAATTAAGTAAAAATGCAAATAAATAAATTATCCCTTATTTTTAAACGAATTGTGTTTTAATTGAAATCCGGCGAACCCCTAGCTCGCAACAGTATTATAACGAAGTTATTCCAGCTAAAAGTGTAAAAGTAATTTAAATCTAAGATAATTTAATAAAGCATGCGGTTAAATATTTAGAGCGAATCAGTTTCATTTAATTAAAATCCAGCGAAATCACTTCAGTATGAGTCCAACTTCGAGAAAATCTTTAAAATTTAAAAACAGAATCCGGTACTCGCCTATTTTTATATTTTGCCAATTCCGACACCATTTTTCATTCAATCAATTTTCGGAACCACAACTAAGTTATTATCAACACCCAACATATTTAGCCAATACTCAAACCATTCATGGCTTTGCAGATTTCCCTTCAGGGAAAACCGTTGCACATCTCTCCACGAAATTCACTCACTGGAAAACCGTTGCATATCTCTCCACGAAATTCACTCACTGGAATTGTTCTAAATCTGTGATAAAATAAATAAATTGCTAACATTACCATCAATTCCACAGTATTCAGAAGAAACAAAGAACATCTCGCGGAATTCATCCGGCGTTTGTGTTTCTTTGCAGAATTTATGATGAAGAATTTCGAGACAGAATTACTGTTAATTTCAGATGAAAGGCACAAATTTATTTCGAAAAAAAGCATTTTCCACCACAGTACTTGATGGTTTATTATTTTTATAATATAAAATGAGTCATTAAAATAAAGGTAAACTGAAAAAAGAAAACGATTTCTGGATGTAAAATATCCAAAAAATAATAAAAAAAATCATTTTCTATTCGCTGTTATTTTCTCGGATGAAATCTTAAGTATGTATACAAACTTGCTGCAGTAAATGGAAAAAAAACGAAGCATTTTTGCAAAATAAATAAATTGTAGAAATTTCAATGATGGAACTTTCCAGTGGGAAACTACGTTTTTTGAAATAGTTTCCACATTTTCCAGTCACCAAAGTTTCGTGCGGTTGCCGGCCCTGTTTATTTTGACATTTCCCACTTTCGTTGTGTGAGTGCGTGTTTTTATCAGCTTCTTTCAGATTCGTGCAAAAGGTTTTGTCTCGAAAGAAAAATATCCGCGTATTTGCAAAGCGATAACATTCGTCGGCAATGACTCAATTCCACCGATTTTAATCGCGGTCCCGTCATCATTTCGCAGCTCGAATCGAAGTTTCGAGCCCGGCAAAACACCAGCAGGCAGTTGATCGGCGCTCGGTACCAAGCGAATCACCCAAGTCTTGTTGTCCAAGCTACGTGTTTCCTTCCCGATTCATTGACAAACGCGCCAGCATTTTCCCATGTTTTCGTCCATTCTGATCGCAAAGTTTTGATGTTTTTTGAGCATTGCCTTTAATTGCGACACGACTTTTTCAAGGACTCTGAAAATGGCCGAGGAGAAGAATGCAGCAGCAGCCCTGAACAATTCGACAAGCGACGATTCGGATGCCGACTTTGTCGACGACGACGACATTCCCGAATTGCGAGGATACTTGAGCAAATGGACGAACTACATTCACGGCTGGCAGCCGCGCTACATCGTCCTGAAGAACGGCACCTTGTCGTACTACAAGAGTGAGAGTGAAAGCGATTTGGGATGTCGCGGAGCGATCAGCCTGCACAAGGCCACCATCAAGGTAAGGTTTGAGATGATTTCGGTACGGCCGCACCGAAACTGGGCGCTCTTAATTGGCCTCATTGTGATCTCAATTGCAAGCAAGTTCAAGAACGGAATTGATTAATAAATTCGAAGATGGAATTAGTGGGCGCTCGATCTATGAGAAGGGCAGGGGGTATCACATAGGCGGGCGGCATCTTCACTGTAATTTTGGCTGCAATTGAGTCGGTGATTGGCAGTTGCTTTGCGTTCTAGTTGGAGGGGTTCTAAAAATAGTTCGAAAATTACCAGGACGTGATGAAGATAAGGATAATTACTTCGATTCGAGATAGCAAACTGCGTCTTTTGGAATTTTGCAGCGTGGGCTCCCGTAATTTGGGCGGCGATAAGCAACAATTTTTGAATTTCGATTAGAATTTATTGTTTCTCAAGGTGTCTTTTTATAGAATTGAGTAACAATTTCTATCGAAATGTCCGATTTGCTTTCATTTTTCAAGTCTTTTATTAAGAGAAGTCTCCACCGCTCCACTTTGGCGTTAGACTTCTATCGGTCAAGCATTTTGATCAATCTTCTTCTAATTTGTGATCTTTAATCAATTTTTCTCAAAAGGTAATTCGTGAACGTGACCGTAAAACAGATTGAAAGGATTTTAGGGCCTTCATTTTTAAACACATTTAATGAACAAGTGAAACAATCGTAGTCTTGCGCGAAGAAGGTTGTGCGAGGGCTAACATTCCACAATAACAAATATAGAAGTTAAGGAACTTGAAGGTCAGGGGCAAAGGCCCGATTTGAGCTGACTGTCATTCAAGAAGAAGAAGAATTATAGGTAAAGACGTTCATAGAAAACACGAAGCTGTGAATCCTACTTACGTACTAACGATGGCGCTACACTCCAAACTGGGCTTTGTCTGCGTCAATAGAATGTCCAGCGCTTCCGTAGCTTTTCAACCGGTATTTTTTTCATTGACCTTCCCCTCAATTGTGCGTTTGGGAACTCTTCAGTCATCTATCGCTCCACAAGACCATCTCATTGTAGCTTCTCAAATTTGAGGGTTGACACTTCTGGATTGTCGAAGATGACATAGAATTTTCAACTGTATCGTGTTCTCCAGATCGAGTCTTCCGTCACAGGTCCGATGAATTTTCTGAGGACCTTTCTCGCAAAGGCGTTAATTAATTTGTTGGATGCCTGAGTTAATGTCCACGTTTCGCTGCCTAGCATAGCACAGGTCTTATAATTGTTTTATATATTTTTACTTTAGTTTTCCCGTGAATGTTCTTGTTCTTAATTATTGCAAGTACCGAATAATACGTCTTGTTTGTCATCATTCTCCTTCTTTTGATTTCGATGGGTTCGCTTCCTTTCTTCGATAGGTTCGCTCCAATGTAGTGATGGGCACTATCGAATAACTATCGCAAAGTTATTCGCTAGTTTTTACTATAACTTTCTGAATGAATCAAAATTCTTATCGAAGTAAATGTTGGATTATTTTTATCGATAGTGATTATGAAATTACTTTTTTGAATGAATGAAAATGACTATGGACTGGATGCGACTATTTCAGCCGTCCGGATAAAACGTCTTAAGACACATAGTGAACGAAATAAAGGACTATCGATAGTTTAAAGACTTTTACATAGAAAATTTGAGTTCGACATGATGTCTTGGGTACAAATATTAAACCTATGCGCATATTTATTATCAGGCATATTGCACTCTCGTTTTTACATCGTTATTTGCGAGCTCTCAACAAATTGTTGCTAGGAAGTTCCAATAGCGCATAATATAAATTCTCAGTACACTAGAAATCCTGTAAATTCCGGTTCCTATCATTTTGATGGTAAAGAATTGTTAAAACTTTTATAATGGTGCTTAGTAAAATTTTTACAGCTGGTGAAAAGGTTTCGTAGTTTACTTGTTTTCACAAGCAACGCATTTTCAATCCAAATGAAATCAACCTCTGTGAAAATTCACGCTTTGCGTAAAAACAGAAAGTGTGCACAGATGTTAATATAATTATTGTCATTATTTTTTTCATGTACAGGATTAGACGATTGAACTGTTACCTAATCAAACGGCCATATTTTTTTTGTGTGAAATAATTTTTTATTGATTTAAATTACAAAAATGTGTGGAAATAATCAAAATTTCAGAATCCATTCACTTTAGCTTGATGTGGCCACCTTTTGCCTTGACTATGGCCTTCAAACAGTTAAAAAATGAGTTGCATGCTGCACGAATGTGATGTTGCGGTATTTTGGCCCATTCCCGTACAATGGCTTTCTTCAGCGCATCCATACTGGCATATTTTTTAGTCCTCACTTTGCTCTCCAAAATGCCCCAGATGGAATAGTCCATCGGATTTGCATCTGGCGATTTCGAAAGCCATTGTGTGGACGAAATGAAGTGTGGAACATGGTTTTTTAGCCATTCTTGGTTCACACGAGCTTTATGAGACGGTGCCGAGTCTTGTTGGAACGTCCATGGTCTACGACAGAATTGTTTGCGTGCCCACGGCTCTAAAGCAGCTTCGAAAACATTTTCCCGGAAATAAGACGCATTGACTTTGACACCAGGCTCGATGAAAACGAGTGGACAGCATTTTCGTAAGTGCGTTCAGTTAAGTAAATACGATCATTTTGACAGTTTATGAACTGCTCAATAGGAAAATATCCTCCATATCAGAGAAACACAATGTTTGTAAATTCGCCACGTTCATGCAAGCATAACAACTCATTTGCTGTTTCGAGTCTAACTTTTTTTTGCTTTGGTGTAAGATCGTGAGCCTTTTGAAACTTGTAAGGCTTTACCTCGAGCTCATTTTGGAATATGCGTCGGATGCTTCGCTGGGATATTTTCAGTTCTTTGGCAATTCGATTACCACTACGACGCGGATTTCGTTCAAGTCGATCCTTCACTTTCCGAACCATTTCAGGTGATGTTGCTGTTTTTTTCGTCCACCACCATAGCGATTGGCAATGCTGCCTGTATCATTATAACGATTTATGGTGCGATACACAAACATTTTATTCACTTTGAGATGGTTGAGCTCACGAACAATAGCTGGTTGTGATTCCAGCCAAATCTAACGCAATCACACTATTACGTTTCTCTTCCATTTCGAATAACTTTTGTTCTATAAAACTTATACTCAAATGCCACGCAAATGTGGTAGCTTGTAAACAATATAAAGAGCTGTCATTGGTATGAATTTTACATAGGTGTCATTATCGGTTTGCCAGATATACCGGTGTGAAGTTGGTAACGCTTCAATCACCTAACCCTGTACTTTTAATTGTTTGGAATAATTTTGAAAAAGTTGGACTGACGAAAGTGCAATGCAAATTATGCAAAAAGGATTTCAAGTTCATTGGAAATATCTCAAATATGAATGATTATATAAAACGAAGAAGTCGTTCATGGTAAAGACAGTGAAATTAACGAAATAGAGAAGCCTGAAACTTGAAGTTAGTATGTTTTGCATGACCCCTTACCATAAAGGTTAACTAATGTTACAGAGTTGGCTTTTACTACTTGTTAATTTTCGACTGGAAAACAAAGTGGTTGCAAACTACAATCACTCATAAGCCTGCTGCACTTCAAAATGTTTGTTGCATCGTCTGAAAAATTCAAAGCGACACAGAAAGTAATTGATCTTCAATCAATCAAATTCCTGTTAAGACCCCCTATAGGGACATAGAACAAAAACAATTTTCTTCCACAAGGTGCGATCCTGAGCATCGGCCTTTAGCTGTTGCCAGGACTTGTTTATTCTTCTGGCCTCCTCAACTGCTCGCTTCCATGTGCTACATGGTCGACCAAACCGACGTCTTCCTTACAAGTTTTATTTAGACGAGCCTCAATATCCTTTTCGGCTCCGCCTTCCCTGCTGACTATGCTTCCGAGACAACAAAAATCTTGCACCTCTTCCACATCTTGTCCGTTAAGAACAATCGGTGAGCTTGCGGGTCTTAATGAACTCAAATTAAAGAAGGATGTTGTCACTAGATGGAATTCAACCATATTAATGTTGAAAAGATTAATACTCTTAAAGGAACCACTTTCATCTACATTGTTAGTACTATCGAAAAGTCGGGAGTCTCTTTCTAACATAGAATGGAGTAGCCTGGAGTAGTGTTGGGTAGGACAAGAATTTTTGTCCCATGTTTGTATGAGGGGCTCATTTGAAATTTGAGGTGGTACAATGTCCCACCTCAAATGTCCCATTCAAAAGCTCCATGTCCCATTCATACATACAATATCCCATACATACAATTTGCCTTTTTAAGGAGCGATGGTAGCAAATGAGTAAAGAATGGCGTATATTGCGCTTTTATGTGTGCGCGTAGAGTATGTTAACCCTAGTAACACTGTTTCTTTTGAGATGCGATTGTAAAATGACGAATTATTAGGTGTGTGGCATTTGTGGGCTCTGTTTATAATATACATTCTTTTTTATTTTACTTATTCTTATTAATTTTAAAAATTAAAATTCAAAATCTCCTTAATCAATATCACAAAAAAAATATAGTCTTATTTATTTCAGTTATTCTTATTTAATTTTAAAAATTAAAATTCAAGCTTTAAGAACGCCATGTACAAGAATGAGAGATAAGAGGTGTCGCGGAATAACTAAAATTCTACAGTTTTCTATGTGTTCCAATTTTAGAGGGCTTTGAATATACATAAATTTACACTTAGTCGGTTTCACTAGGGTTAAAACACTATGCAAGTCAATCCAACAACAAGTTGTTGAAAGTTGAAAGTCAAATCTCGGTTTCTCCCATCGAAGAGAATCTGTCATTCATGTTCACAGAGTTCTCCGGTTCGTAATATTTCCGTCCCGCTCCCGTGCTTCATTCTAGAGAGCTTTGCTTTCAGTCATACAAATGCATGGGACAAAATCCGGTGAAGAGTGAGTGCGATTTGAGTGTTATAAATGTGTTGGTACAGCAGCCATACAAATGCATGACTTTAATTCAGATACGACAAAAGCTCTGAAGTGGGACAAAAACTTTGAAGTGGGACAAAAATATTTTTTGTAGTGATGGGACATTTGAAGTGCATGAATGGGACATTTGTACCACTTCTTGTATGAGTAACCCAACACTAGCCTGGAGGACTGTGTTCCTTTGTTAAAACCCTTTGAACGAATAACAGCCGAACTATCTGGCGAAAAGTATGTTAGTTTATATTAGCATACCTATCGTTCGCGCCTTATAAGAGTACTTACAAACCGTTTATACACTACTGACGAAGTAATTTTTTTACAGCAGTTATTGATTGCAGGAGTGGAAACCGGGATGATTTCTTATGAACGCGATAATATTACTACTGTGGCGACATTTTTCGACCCCCGATTCAAGGATATTGCATTTGGAGTTAAATCAAATGTAACCTCGGCTGAAGAAAGAGTTAAATCAGAGTTAAATAATGTATCTTAGTTAATGAACTCGCTTTAACACCCAGCAATGATTTTGGATTTCGGTTTTGGGCCTCTTGATAAAAATGCTAATTTGAAAACTGCTAATAGCCCAGTGGCTTATAATTTAATAATGTTAAAAAATTATAAGAATCTTCGCCACTTACTCCGAAATGAAAATTCTTTACATTTTTGGGAGAAAAACGAATTTGTTTTGCCGAATCTTACGAAAGTTACAACGAAATTTTTGTGTATTCCGACAATTGCTTAACTTTTCTCCAACAATTACGTTTTTCAAGATGATTCCTTTTCGTCGACGAAATGTGTTATGTAATATAATATCTTAAAAGTTCTATCACTTTCGTTAAATCTTCCACGGTTCGTTACATTCTCAGTGTTGCACCACCATTGGATTAGTACCACCCGACCCCTATCCTCCTCCTCTCAAGATCAATGTGCGAATTGAATTATCGATTCCCCCTCTTAATTGTGCGATCAAAAAACATAACTACCACAATGGTAATTATGAACAAATTTGTCGTGAAATTGATAATGTCGATTGAGCCGAACTTTTTAATAACAAAAACTCTGAGGAATCTTCTATGCAACTATATTTCATTCTTGATGACATAATTCATCGGAATGTTCTCTATCGAGGGACTTCTAAACAAGAATACCCAGAATGGTTCAACCACTCGGTTATTAAAGCTCTTGATAAGAAAAAACGTCTGCATAAAAAGTATAAACGTTCTTCTCTCTTATCTGACTATCATAACTTTTGCTCTCAGCGTCAATAGGTAAAATCGGATATCAAGAAAGCTTTCTCTGAATACATTTCAGAGCTTGAGGCGTCTCTGTCACGTAATGAAACCAAACCGTTCTGATCACACGTTAGAAAGCGTAGAAAAAATCATTATTTTCCTTCCCAACTTAAGTTTGGGGATATTACAACTTCCACTCCGCTAGAAATGTGTGAACTTTTTGTCAAATACTTTTCCTCTGTGTTTAGCTTCTCCAACTAAGACCTATCATATGGCTTTTTCATCCCACCACAGAACTGCATCAGTGAATTGTCAATAAGCGAGAGTGATATTGTTTCAATTATCAATTGCCTAGATCCAAAGACCAGTGACGGTTTTTCATTTAATATCACTCGCCCAGCATGGATTCGTTAAAGGAAGATCAACTCCCACCAATTTATGCTAATTCACTGACTTCGTAGCACAATCCTTAAATCATCATAACAGTGTTCATGCCATATACACAGATTTTTCGAAAGCTTTTGGTACTGTTAATACTAAAATTTTTATTGCAAAACTTGAAAGGTACGGTGTCACTGGCTCTCTCCTGAATTGGTTTATTTTTTACCTTACGGATCGTCGTCTGCAAATTACGTTCAATGGGCATACATCTGCTGAGTTTCTATCTAACTCTGGTGTTCCATAGGAATCTATTCTTGGTCCGCTGCTATTTGCGCTCTTCATTAATGATCTGCCCCAATTCTTATCATCAAATTGTCTCTTATACGCGGACGACCTCAAAATGTTCCTTGAAAATTCCTCTTACTCTTACTGCTTGGACCTCCAGACTGACTTGTCTACTTTGCCCCGTTGGTGTTCTAACAATGATATTTGTCTGAGCATTGAGAAATGTTTTGCTATGGAGTTTTCGTATAAAACTAACTTTCCTGTATTTTTACTCTATTAACGGATCCTCCCTTGTAGCAGTATCTACAATAAAGGATCTAGAGTGACCCTCGATCGCAAGCTTAAATTCGTCAATCATTATTCTGATATTACAAATAAGGCATACAGACTTGCTGGGTTATTCCTCCGTACGACAGTCAATTTTAACCGTCCAAGAACAGCAGCCCTGCTATTTTCCAATCTCGTCCGTAGTATCTTAGGATACTGCTCAATCGTGTGGAACCCTCACCATGCTTGCGATGTTGAGACCGTCGAATCCTTTCAGCGTAAATTTACTCGCATCCTTTTCTACAGACTAAAAAAGCCTCAGCTACAATGACAGACTTATGGCACTTCAACTGCAGCCTCAACCAGGAATTCAGGTATTTTCTATCTTCCTCGAGCTTCACTCGATATTTACTATCACTCTCCGATGTTAAGAATGAAAAGGAACCACGATCAACTTTAACTTCGATCTTTAACTACTTCTTTTATTTTATTTAAAAATAAAAATAGAGTAAAAACTATAATTTTTAATGTTTGAATTCTTATCGTCACTGTTCTAATATTTCTGCTTTTGTATAAATGATCTTTTGTTCAAAAGCGTTTAAATAAATAAATAAATAAATCGTGGAGACTGTCCTCCCATTGTCCCTATATAAGCCTATTCATTACCTATCTTTAGTTTAGTTTATTTATTTAGCCTTATTATAGTTTTATTTTTATCACCTTCTATGTAGTTCTACCTTACAACAATATGGATTTGACGCAAGCGTCAAATACTCGCAGCTTCTATATATGCGAGCCTCAATATCTCTTTCGGTTCAGATTGTCAGCATGCCGCTGTTCATGCTGACAATCTGAGGTCGTATCTTCCGATACAAGAATCTTTTGTTTGTGTAATAACGACATATTTTAACTTTTTGAGTTTTAAGCAAATTTTAAATTGATTTTACATGAATAACAGCTATCGAGAGTACAATTTGAAACCTGCAGTTTTACAAAATATGGTAACAGCAGTAAATGCTGATCAACAATGGCGGGTCTGAAACGCCACATGGTAAACTTAGGCAACTCCTCATCATTAGATTCGTGAAGTTTTATCGGCGTTATATGCTTTCTTGTGTGTAAATATGTTGAAGTTTGAGCTAAATAAGCGTAATTTTTGGGAAGTTTTGCTTTTTGCCTTAAATTCAAAAAAATCTGCGGCTGAGACGCGTCGAATGCTCTCAATCACTTACGGCGATGCTGTTCTTAGTGAAAGAACATGTCGTGGGTGGTTTCAAAATTTCAAGAGCGGAGATTTTGACGTCGAGGACCGGCATGGTGGTGGAGGAGAAAACATTTTTGTAGTATCTCATGAGCTGCTGAAACCGAGTGAAACCATCACCGGAGATAACTATCGACTACAATTGATGCGTTTGAGCCGAGCGTTGAAGGAGAATAGACCACAGTACTGAAAGAGACACGACAAAGTGATTTTGCACGACAACGCTCGGTCACATGCTGCTTAGGTTGGAAAACCTACCTGGAAGCACTGAAATGAGGCATTCTTCTCTCCTCGCTGCATTCTCCAGACATCGCTCCATCTGACTACCGCCTAATCCGATCGATGACTCACGGCCTGGCTGAGCAGCACTTCCATTCTTATGAAGAAGCCAAAAATTGGGTCGATTCGTAGATCGGCTCAAATAAGAGCAGTTTTTTCGACGCGGAATCTGTATGCGGTTAGAAAGATGGGAAAAAAGTTGTGGGTATTTCTTTGAATAATAATTATTTAACCCTTTTTGCGCAATAAATTTTCGAATTTTCAAAAAAAAAAATGCCTGTTTTCAATTTGTACTCCCAATAATAAAAAATAAAGAGTATACATAAAAAAAGAAAATCAAAGATAATTTAATTAGAAAAAGAAGTAAAGCCTGAATTTCAACCTCCCAAGTATACTCTGAGCCTTCTGCATATAGCGTTCTATTTACTCACTTATGATGGCACTACAGCCCAAATCAGGTCTTGACCTCCTGGATACTTCGCTTCCATCCATCTCGAGCTTGAGAATCTTAGCAGTAATTTACTGCCTTCGTCAATCGAATCCTGCTAGCACTTGCGTGGTTTTCCGACCGGTCTTTGTCCATTGGCTTTCCAATTTAGTGTGCGTTTGGGAATTCTACCGTCGTCCATCATTTCTGTGAGTTAACACTTTTTGTCGAAGATTGTATGCAATTATCTATTTTATCGAGTTCTTCTTCTACAATAGCATTATAGCCCAAATCGGGCCTTGGCCTCCTGACCTTCAGGCTCCTTAACACTTTTCATTATTTATTGTGGAAGGGTTGTTAGACCTTCGCGCAACCCCCTATTTTTCATTTTTATAGATTGAGGTAACCAAGGTATACCCAAGCAGGCAGTGTGCTGGAATTATGCGTTGACCGGGATTTGAACTCACGATCTTCGCATTGAAGACCAATTCGCTACCCACGAGGCTACATCCTAGCGTCACACGACTTAATCGCTTTCAAATTACGAATGAGTAGTCTTCTGCATACGCCTCTTTGTGTATACCCGTACGTCCATATTTAAAGGTTTTCTGCTGTTTCACGTAGTGTGTTTATTGATGTGTATGTGCGCATTAGCATACATAGTCCTCAACTAAGTATAGCAGAATATGGTGATCCCAAATCTGCTGTCTGTCAATTACGAGTTTTTATAAACCCGAGTTGAATCGCACAGTTTCGTCAAATTGTGCACATATGCTAAAACGTTTCTGATTCAAAATGTAATTCAAGTGTGACCCAAAATCTGCTCACCTAATTCGACACAATTTGTTCGGCAACGTTTGTGGCTGGTTAATTTATTTCCCTTTTGGTTGGGGGTAGTAGAGCTCACCCACTTGTCCTGAAAATGACAAATGGTCTTTCACTGGGTCATGGGCTTCTCATTTCTTATCTGAAAATATTATACGACCTCTGGCATTCGAAAACGGACTATGACTAGAAACGTTCAAACATTGAATGGCTGTGGAAGTGGTTACTCGGTACATACACCGCCAATCAGTAATCGATCGTGAAATGGAGCAGTATAATGTCGAAATTATAAGGTGGAGTAGATCGCGAGAAGAACGAACGCCGAACGGGAACACTATTCTGTACATTGACCAGCGAGAAACAGTCTCTTTAGGTGGGAACCAATTTCGGCTACGATTATCTTCGTCAGATTTAGGACTAAGGTGAGGAATGTCACGATTTTGCAGTGTTATGAACCAACTAATGCCGCAACGCCTTGATAACAAAGAGGTGTTTTATGGCCAACTAAGTGTTCGAGCGTGTTCCAAGAGGTGATATTATTATCATCTCAGGAGATATGAGCGCCCCGGTTGGCTCTGACAATACTGGTCTAAAACACTCTCTCCCGATTCCATTTCTGCGAGTATCTTATATTTTTTCTCGATCTCTGATCCCGCTCCTGACGTTCTCTTTCACGTTTCTTTCCCTGCTTGCAATCGTTTAAATTGATTATTACTACTGAAGCTCAATTCTATACTAGAATTCATTTTGAGTTTAATTCTAAATTAGTACAAGTGAGGCAGTGCTTGTGTAAAATATTTGTAGATTCCAAGCAATGTGTTCTTGTACAGGTGCAATATTTCATCTGCAGATTTCCGCTCAATAACCCGGCTTCCATGTGGATAGTATTCCATTGTACCCAGTAAGTTTTGAGAACCTCGCGTGATGACCCCTACACACAATGGGCCACATGACCATCCCTAACTTCATTGTGTGGAGGGCCGAGTGGCCTAGGATTGTATGTAGTGGTCGAATGTGGCTGATGATGGGAATTTTGTCGGTTTTTCGTGTACGCATTAAAAGAGCATGTGGCACGGTACCCCCTGTGGGAGGTGATATTATTATCACCTCAGGTGATATGAATGCCCAGGTTGGATCAGACAACACTGGACTAGAACACGTCATGGGGAGGCATGGTGACCCTTGGGTCGACGCGTCACGACCTTAGATTAAGAGATCCGAAAACGGCGAATTATTTGTGGAGTTTTGTAGTACTCGGCAAATGGTCATCTGAGGGACCCTTTTTCCACACAAGAGTCATCATAAAACATCTTGGGTTTCCCCTGATGGTGTTACTCAGAACCAGATCAACCATTTGGCTATAAGTAGCCGATGTAGAAGATGTCTCCTCGATGTGCGAGCGAAACTTGGAGCTTACGTTAGAAGCGATCACCACTTGATGGTTGCCTGCTTGAGATTGTGTACAGCAGCTGTCCGACGACAGCAAATTCTTCAAATGAAGCGCAAGCTTAATGTGGATAAACTCAGAGATCCCAGCAAAAAACGCGAATACACCGGCAGTCGCCACTACTTCTCATGTTTGTGGTTTGTGGTTTGTGGAAGGCTTTCGACAGCGTTAAGCCAGATTACATATGGAATGCTTTACGTAGGAGAGGTATCCCAGATAAGGTCATAGCTATGATTAAAGAATCCTACGAAGATGCAAGGTGTCGCGTCTTGCATAGAGGAGAGCTGTCCGAGAGCTTTCCTGTGCGAACGGGTGTCAGACAAGGCTGCATATTATCACCAGCCCTGTTTCTGGTGGTAATAAATGACATCTTGAAAGCTGCACTGGAGGGTGGGGAGGGTAAAGGTCTTCACTGGAGACTATTTAACATCTTAATCACCTTGATTATGCTGATGACGTGTGCTTGCTTGCACATAACCGTTCGGACTTAGAGTCAAATGTTCGCTCGTTGCATTCTAAATGCAAAGAGGCGGGACTGAAAATAAATGTGCGTAAAACCAAGTACATGCACATGGGTTCGAATACAAGCGCACCGATTGTCCTTAATGGACAGGATGTGGAAGAGGTGCAAGATTTTTGCTATCTTGGAAGCATTGTCAGCATGGACGGCGGAGCCGAGAACAATGTTGAGGCTCGGCTAAATAAAGCTCGTCAGGCCTTCGGTATCCTCTCCCCTTTCTGAAGGTTAAGAGAGATCTCCCTTCGCACGAAGTTGCGAGTTTTTGACGCATGCGTCAAATCCGTGTTGTTATATGGTTGTACCACGTGGAAAGTGACCGTTCGACTTACCAAGAAACTACAGACTTTCGTGAACTAATGCCTCCGACGCATCTTAGGAATATTCTGGCCAGAAGTGATCTCCATCGACGAACTTTGGAGTACAACTGGCCAGACTAAAATAGGTATTGAGATTCAACGGCGGAAGTGGCAGTGGATCGGTCATACTTTGAGGAAGCCAGAGCGAAACATCGCAAAACAGGCTCTGGATTATAACCTTCAAGGAAGTCGTCGGGTTGGTCGACCATGTAACACATGGAAGCGTGCAGTTGAGCAGGAGGTCATAGGAATAAACAAGTCCTGGCAACAGCTTAAGGCCGATGCTCAGGATCGCGTCTTGTGGAAGAGAGTTGTTTCGGTCCTATGCCCCTATAGAGGGTCTTAACAGGAATTTGAGATTGAATTTGAGTGGCACGGTACAGACACAATCGCCATAGTGCAGAAAGTGGCATTATTCGCTGGTTACGACGGCGTCGAATAGTTATGGAGATGGTGATGGTCATATGTCCCATTGCGTTTAGGGAGCCATAAGATATCTTTCCATTGCGGTCGATTCGTTCTGAATAATTTTCTTGTGCTTCTTCCAGGTTCTGCTGGTTCCATCCATCTATTGGGCTCGTTGCTACAAGTTGTAAACTCTCTTTTATTTTTCCTCTAGACGATAGCGATTTTCGCAGTTCGTCTGATATGAAAGTCTTGCAATCGCTTCAGCATGTACACTCTCAAAATCATAGAACTCCACTTAAGCGATGCATGGTCCGTTTGAAGAATGCATTTTTGTCCACATGCCATAGGTACTTCTACGTGTGCTAATAATTTTCTTCAGGTCACATAGTTATTTTTCTTCGGTTTTGAGAGTACTCGACTTTAAAACGATTGTACTTTTTTCTGTCCTTCGATCTCCGATCCTAGCATCGATGTCGATGATGAAGACTTTCCCTGGTATTGTTTATGCCAAAGTTGCTTTTTCAGTTCTTCGAACTCCTTTTGACACTGCTCGTTCTAAATATAACGTCTTCCTTTTTCCGTTAACTAATGAATTTTGCGATGTTCCCGAAATCTTTGACGAATTGCCGATAGTACGTCACTAGTACCAGAAAGTCCCGCATCTGGTGTTAATTATCCGAAATGGTGTATAGCTCTCTAAATACCCTCAACAGAATTAGGTACTTGAAGAAAACTTGATTCACTAGAAAATGTTACGATATCAAGAAACAATTGGAAATTTTTAACAGTCCCTGCAACAGAGAATTGTTTAATGTCGCATATCGAAAGATTTTAAGATCGATATAATATCGCCTCGTATTTCATCATTTATTCATCATGAGAATTTTTTTTCAATCAGTTATAAATACTACGATAATAGAGGGAAACACCAAACGTAACACCATCTTACGCAACTTTAATCACTTGAATTACCTGCTATCTATCTGTAAAAATAAATATCAGGTGTTGGCAAATTTTTTTTTTCGTGCCTAGCAGTAAACAGTTGACGCATTCAATTTTGATAACAAGACGAGTAACAATCAAGATTGCTCACTAAGGGGAACCATAAAAAAATGAATCAAAAATGTGAATGACCATAAGAATCATGGAACAAAGTTCCCATTTTTTTAACTATCGAAGTATCTAGACGATCTGTTTATTTATTATCGATGGATGAGTAATAATATATGGGGCGGGTTTTGTTTGGCTTTACCATCTACAACATTAACCATCGCATACTTCAAGTCTGATGATAAATTGATAAAGATAAGATGCAATTATAAAATCGGCTAATTCTGATGGGGCGTGAATGAATTGAAATAAAAAAACAGGAGCTAAGATTCAATCTATCGAATTTCATGTTTTATTATGAGTTGACGTGATTGAAATCGTATTGCTGTAATATTTTTGCAGTAAAATGGATTTGGTTTTTGTTGTAATAAAACTATGATCTTCATTATAGACTGTTGAATGAGGTCGCCTTTATACTGGTAGTATAACTTTATTCTCATTACTTCTTTTTTTTATAATTTGGGGAACACATGAGAGCACTGCGACCTTCTCGGCCTATTTTGGTCGGCTATTATTCACCTACCATAACTCAATAGCTTTGGCTAATCGAAGTATCTTTAAGGAAGCCATGTTGGCTAGTTCCTCGGTAGAAAGGAAATCTTTTCCGAGAAGATTGTGTCTTTTCCTAGCTATTGCATCACAATGACATAGGATGTGTTCTGTCGTTTCTGAGTCTTCGAGACGGAGGCGGCAGATAGCGGTTTCAGCTAAGCTCATATTTTTGAGTTGGCGGTTTATTCCAACGTGCCCCGTCATTAGGCCGATTAGAGTACTAATATCACTCTTGTTGAATTTTAGAACATCCTCCACTTTGTTTTTTGTGGTAGGATTCGTTTTTTTGAGATCGATAAGTCTGGAAGTCTATTAAAGTGGATTTTATGCTCTTGTTCAACCCACTTTTTAAGTATAGGGTTGGAGTGCCCTTTTGGTTTTCCATAGAATGGCTCTGCACCAATAAAATTTGTTTCTGCGCCGTTTTTTGCAAGGCGATCAGCCTCTTCATTTCCCTTAGATTAGGTTTTTAAGGCAGCCCCAAACTACCCTCGATCCATGTTTATTGGATGCTAGGGCTCTGAGAACCGCCTGACTATCCAATAGGATATAGATAGTTTTGTTGCGCTGAGCTCTCCTAATATTTTCTTGAATACATAGCTTCATTGCAATTAGTTAAGCCTGGAAGATTATGGCTTCTTTGCCGAGTGGTTTTGAAACCGAAAAGTTGGGACCTTTGACTCCGGTTCCAGTCCGCTCAGAGGTGCGCGAGTTATCTGTATACCAGATGGTTGATTTCTCTTCCATTTTAGGTTGCATGGATTGCCAGTCCTTGTGTTCTTGATTAAAACTTTTCAGGTGGTTTCAAAGTTGAATTTTGTCGGCATAGCGTCCGATAGTGTGGAGGTTAGAACCTCTATCTGTAGGTCTTTTAGGATTTTGAGGTAATCTCTAAAATCCACTGATTTGTAATAGGTTTCCCTCTGTATGCGTAACACCCCTTTGATAGCCTCCTTTTTTATTTGGAGATGTATCGGAGGGATGTTTAGCAACATTTCCATTGCCGTAGAACAGGTTTTCATTGCTCCTGTGATACCAAGACAAGCTAGCTTTTGGATTTTTTGTAGTGTAAGCTGTGCTTTTTGTTGTATAATTATGGTCCGCCATATCGTTGATCCGTATGTGACTATTGGGAGGACGATTGTTCTGTAGCACCAGTAGATAATCATGGGCTGTTATCCCCATTTTCTGCCAAATAAACTTTTGCAGGCCCGAAATGCCTTTAGTGCTTTGGCATAAGTCCATTCTATATGTTTATTCCAGTTGAGTTTGCTATCCAGTATAACGCCTAGATATTTTACCTCATCTGAAAATAGTATTGGTGTTCCATTTATTGAAGGAGGTATGATGTGGATTTTTCTTCTATTTGTAAATGGTACTATCTCAGTCTTACTTGGGTTGATGTTCAAGTTCTTGGACTGATACCAGTTCACTATCACCTCTAAGGCTGATTGTATCCTTTCCCATATTATTAAATCATATTTGCCTTTAATGATAATGACGAGGTAATCGGCATATCCTATTGCCTCGTATCCTTGTTCTGTTAGACGGTCCAGGAGCTCGTCTGCTACAATTGACCAAAGAAGTGGAGATAGTACCCCTCCTTAGGGACAGCC
This sequence comes from Chorisops tibialis, assembly GCA_963669355.1. NCBI lineage: Eukaryota > Metazoa > Arthropoda > Insecta > Diptera > Stratiomyidae > Chorisops > Chorisops tibialis. Next base: position 247,406,790 of record OY770263.1, on the reverse strand, counting down.
CCTAGTCTGTGTAGTCAATGTGCTATCACCTAGATCCGTGGTTGTCATTCGGCTCTTTAGCATGACGTGTATCCATTTTATCGTGGCCCTTTCCAAACCCTTTTTCCTAGCTGCCGCTATTATGGCTTCATGGGGAGTATTGTCAAATGCTCCTTCTATATCTAGGAATGCGCAAAGGGCAATTTCTTTATAGTCTTTTGCCTTTTCGATTTGTCTTACCAAACCATGAAGGGTTGACTCTGTTGATTTGCCTTTTTGGTAGGCATGTTGATTATTATTAAGATAGACCTTGTTGGGTCCTGTGAATGTCCATTAACTTCTCCATGATTTTGACGAAGAAGGAAGTAAGGCTTATAGGGCGATATGACTCAGGCTAATCAAAGGGAAGATTCTCTGCCTTCGATACAAACTACGATAACAGACTACTCGCTTTCCTCCAGATTTTTGGGATGTATCCCCATATAAAACTAGCTTTAAAGATCCTTATCATTATTGGCATTAGGATCTCTAACCCCTTCTGCAATAATGCGAGCCCTTGTCGTGGAGAACAGTTAAGTTTAGGCAGTAATTTATCCCTTGGACGGCAGTGTTGTGGAATTCATTACTAGGCAATCTCTTTCCAACGGGATACAACCTCCAAAAATTTAAGAACAATGTTCACCGCCACTTCAAAATCTCCCCTCCTGTGTTTCCCTACTAATTTTCCTGTATCCACTTGTTTCCCCGTACCCATGTCGACTTAACTATGCATCGCGAATTAAGTTATTTTCGACGGCCGTAAAAAAAAAATTATTCCATCTCAACTGTTAAAAAACTAGCTATTTCGAACCGAAATACGTTTGTTCCTTTTTATGTACGCTGTTCTATAACTCCCCTCTTCGAATTCGCGTTGACAACGAAAGATGGGATTGCGACTGTTATCGTGAAACTAAAAAATTCTCGTAGTGGGACCTGATAACATATCGATCAGACTACTCAAAGACTGTAAAGAAATGCTACCATCACCTATCTCTATGATTGTTAATTCATCTTTAGTTGAAGGAGTAGTGCCAAGCTGCTGGAAGATTAGCAAAGTTGCTCCAGTACACAAATCGGACTCCATGAGCAATATGTCTAGTTCTAGACCAATTAGCTGTCGAATGTTGGAAAAATTGTAGAAGTCATCGTGAAGAATCAACACCTAGAGCACTTAACGACTCGCCAAATTATCTCTCATTATCAGTATGTCTTCTTGCGATAAAAAAAATCACACGCCTGCTGTTTTATTGATTTGTCTAAGGCGTTCGATACAGTACATCACCAAATTCTACTCAAAAAACTTTTTTCCGCTGGTTTGAAAACTATCTTACTTCCAGATCTCAATACGTTATGGTTGATAATGTTATCAGTGCTCCACTCCCTGTTACTGGTGGCATTCCACAAGGAAGTGTATTGGATCCAGTTCTGTAAAATATTTATACGAACTCAATCGCAACTCTCAACTTGATCTCAATGGCGCAATACCACTCTAGGCAGACGACATAGCGCTAATATACACTACAACTAGTATATCAGCACTCCATGATAGTATAAACAAGAACCTCGACAAAATCAATGTATGGATCAATGCGCATAAATTAATGCTAATTCGGAGAAAACCAAGCATATTTTCTTTAATAAGCCACCAGAAATTGAACTAAACATTGTTTTCAACGGAAAACTGTTAAAAGGGTTGTCAGCTTCAAGTATCTCGGAGTTCACTTCGACGAACACCTACTTGGGATTCACACTTAGATGCTGTGAGAAGAAACTTGGCCCCGATTGCCGGTATATTTAGGAATGTACGAGTTGATATTCCCGAAAAATTTAAAGGGGTTCCACCTTCAATTCTAAATTGCAATGTATCCAAAGAGTCCGGAACGGGCAATAAAAAACCCATACAACATCAACATGAGGGAGCCAACGAAAACGATTCACTAATTACACCAGTTCCTAATTGTGGAAAAACTATATCGCTTAGAGGTTTCTGCTCAAATTCATGACATTAAGCACTTACTACTCCGACAAACATCTATACAATACGCACCGAGCTGACAAAATATATCCATCTGCCATACGTACCTCGAAATACGGTTCGAATTTAGAATCTACGAGGGGAGGTCAAAAATTTCGCGGAATGAAGAGAATGGACGGAGTAAGGGGGGAAGTATTTTTACCTGGAGGTATTCTAACACTCAATACAGGTATAAATACAAAGCTTCTGTCAAATTGAATAACTAACATTTTAGTTACCGCCAAATCAACAATTCAATCGCAAAGAAAACGCTAACTATGGACAAAATTGAGTTTCGCGCTGTCATAAAGTTCCTTACCAAGCCAGGAAAAACGCCACATATCATTTAAGAAGAAATGTCATCTGTTTACGGGGACTCTTGCCCTGGAATGATGATGATTTATAAGTGGCAAAGTTTATTCAGGCAAGGCAGAGAGTCAATTGAAGATGCTAAATACTCATACCGCCCGATTGACGCCACTTCCTCAAAAATCGTCGATAAAGTGAAGAAACTTGTTCTTGAAGATGCTCGTTTAAAGAAGAAACAAATCATAAAAATGATTGGAGTATCAGATACAACCATTTTGAATATCCTCCACGATGATCTGGGCGTGTCTAAAGTTAGCGCAAGATGGGTACCGAGAATGCTCTCAGCGTTTTAGAAAAAGCAGCGCGTCGAGTGTTCACGCGAGTTTTTGGGTCTCTATAGCGAGAACAGGCATGAAATTTTTAACCGGATTATTACTGGCGAAAAAACTTCACTATGAGCCTGAATCAAAGCAGGAGTCAATACAGTGGCTCAGTAAAGGCGCTTCATCCCCAAGAAGTTCAAGGATTGACAATCCGCCGAAAAAATCATGGCCACTATTTTTTTGGGATTCAGAGGGGGTTTTGATGATCGACTATAAAGAAAAAGGACAAAATATCACAGGGGGACTCTATGCCAACCTACTACAAAAATTAAAGAATGTTATTAAAGTAAAAAGAAGAGGAAAGTGGACTCGAGGTGTGCTGCTTTTGCATGACAACGCACCTGTTCACTAGAGCAACGTTGCAGTGACTGCTCTACAGAAATGCATCTTCGGAATATTGTATCACCGCTCTTATGGTCCAGATCTGGCCCCTTCCGATTACTATTTGTTCTCAAAACTGAAGAAAAAACTTCTGGGAAGAAAATTTACCAACGATGGAGAGGTGAAGTCGGCAATTTCGGTCTATTTTGAAGGCCTTGATTAAACATTTTTTTAGAAGGAGTTAATAAACTTTGTGAGAGATGTGATAAATATATTAGGCTTAAGGGAGAATATATTGGAATGGAAAAATAATAACTTGTTTGCTTTTACTCCCTTCCCTCTCATTCCGCAAAATTTTTGACCTCCCCTTGTACATACCAGTTTAAATTAAAATTAAAGTAATTTTACTTTATTATTTTAATAATAAAGTATTGTGATCGACTTGGGAAAAAAAAAATTTGCTACCCTGAAATTTTGTTTTTTCGCGTTTCATGACTAAATTAGCCTAAAAATGGAAAAAAAAAAAATCCGTCTGTCTGTACGCCGTCCGCCGTACGCCGACGTGTACGCTCAGCGCACATTAACTCCCAAACCCTTCAAGATAGAAAGTTCATTTTTGGGGGATTGTAGATAGTTGCGGATCTCAGGCGGATACCCATTTTGGGGGGTGTACTGGTTCATGGGGAGGCGGGGGAAGCGCTTAAACCGAAAAATACGAATTCAAATATCTCAACCATGGTTACAGCTAGGAAGCTAAAACTCAGCATACATATAGAGGGGTTTGTGGGACAACTTTTAAAAATAATTTAATTTTTCTATCCATTGGGGTGCGAAAAGGGGGGGGCTAAGAACAAATTCTCGGCCGAATTTTATTGAGTTTCATGTTCTCTTATTCCGCATATAACTATTATTGAATTTTATTTATTTTACTTTCGCACTTACTTTCTTATCCTTTTTTTCTGCTTTTGCCTCATTGAATTAAAATTATTATTTTTTTATTTTACGAACTATTTGTTAATATTGTAAAAAAATGTATGTATGTAATTGCTATCCTCACGAGCTTAGTTCATGGATTAACTTGAATAAATTTACTTACTTACTTTACTTATTAGCCAGACTCGGCTCCCTTTGACTTTCATCTATTTCCAAATTCCAAGAAATTTCTGGCTGGAAAACGTTTTGGGTCAAATGAAGAGGTGATAGCAGAAGTAAATGGATATTTTGAAGACATCAGAATCCTACTTCTGAGACCGAATCCAGTTATTGGAAAAACATTGGACAAAGTGTATTCGACTAAAGGGAGACTACATTAAAAAATAAATGCATTTTAAAAATATAAAACTTATTTTTTCACTAAAAGACCGAGAACTTTTCACCTCGCCCTCGTACATCGACTTATCGACGGTAAACATTCCAAACCTCTTATGTCAATTTACGTGATTTGTTTCTCTTTTACTAACGTGTTGTTAAAATAGTTAAACATCAGTTATACAATCTGAAATTTTGTCAGATTGTAGAGTTATAATAGCTCTACAATCTGACAAATTTTCAGTATATATAAATTTATTGGTAATTGTAGATTTTTTTTAATTTGTTCATGTTGATCATGATAATTATTTCGGATCAATGAAAGTTTATGATTCTAAATTAACTATGAATTGTTATTCCTGCCGAAATGAATGGAAACATATTTAACAAGTTTTAGTTCTCTTACATCATTAAGAATACTTTAATAATTTTTTGAAAAGAAAAATCGAACTAAGTGCACCTAAATATGATTTCTCTAGTGCAAAAATTGAATGACACATGAATTTCATGAGAGGTACAAATTACACTTGTTAATTTTTTTTTAATTTGAACAAGGGTCACATGCTTATCTCTGTCTCGTTTACTTGATAATAAGCCAGAAGATTATAAATTTCTTTCTGATCTTGTAGTAATTTTTTTTTCTCTTCAATAATTTTCTTTCGCACAGAGCCATGAATTTGACGAATGTCGGTTCGATGTTGCTGTAAATAATTGTGTTTGGTACTTACGAGCCGAAACTCCAGAGGATAAAACTCATTGGATCGAAGTCTTGCAATCGTATAAGGTAATATTGAATATTAATTTTATTAGATTAACTTAATTGAATTGGTTTTTGTTTTAGACTAATGGATCAAATACGGACTCGGCATCGTTGAAACGTCATGGAAGTTCAGTGTCACTTCAATCCAATAATTTATCAACGGCAAGCGGAAGTAGTTTGAAACGGGCCAATCGCAGTTTAAGGGAAAAAGTCAATGAAATTGAAACTTTTAAAGATATTTTATATGGTCAAATAGAAACATTACAAAGGTATGTAAGATTTTATGTTATGGAGATCTTACTGTTAGTTTTATCGCTTTTGCAGATATTTCGATGCTTGTGCGGAAATAAATAAGAATGAAATCAGTCCTTTAGATTTAGGTGATGGACTGAAACCAATTGATTTTAAGGTGTGTGCTAAAAATTTTCATTTTTGCTAAAATTCTGTTTATAATTTCATTCATCTGAAATTTCAATGAACTTTATTCCATAATAAGATTTATTTTCTTAAAAATTAATCTATTAATTATTTTTCGTTTTTTTCATGATCACTGCAGTGTATTAAATTTTGTTTGTCATTCTCCTATTGAATTTATTTTTCGTTTTTCAGGGTGAATCCATAACATTCCGGGCGACAACAGCTGGTGTTCTAACAACATTGCAGCATTGTCTGGACATTATAACGCAACGAGACGAATGTTGGCGAAAAAAACTCGATAAGGAAACCGATAAGAGAAAGAAAGCTGAAGAATTAAATAGGTAAGTTGACCATGTTATGGGTTTTGTTGTTACAAAAACGTAAATTATATGGCGCTTTCGATTTTATCATTTATGTAGAAAATATAAAGAAGAACTGGAGAAAATTCAAAATACTTCCTTCCCGGGACCTGACCTAGAGGTAAGTGGTAGTTTAATTTTTGTAGAATAAAAAATATCGAGCTGAAGAAGTTGATAGATTTAGAAATGCTATTAAAAAAAGTTTTCATTAAACAATATTGTAACACATACAGCTGCACATCAAAATAGTTGTTGATAGAATAAATTTTGATCCTAATAGTACAAAACTGATATCAAAATTAAAATAATCGGACGATTTCTCTTCTTTTTGTAAAAGCTAGGTTAAGATAACAATAGATAGGTGTATTGCATCCAGTAGTTAAAGTGTTAATTATGGTACGAAGCTGAAATTATCATACCGCGCAGGACAATACAAAACTTTATCAGAAACTCTCATGCTGCTGTTTTGTATTGTGTTCTGCATCTGAATGAAATACTAAAGACAATTGGCGGGCTGAGAGCTAAAGGGGTACAAGTGCAAATTCAAATTTTGGCTTAATAGTGCTGGAATTCCAGTTTTAAAAGTCCCTCCAAATATGTACGAAAGACAAACAACCAATTACCTTGTACTATTGCTGCTAGTAGTATAGTTAATTAGTTGTTTGTGTTTCGTACATACCTAGAGGCACTTTTAAAAATGGAATTCCAGCACTATCAACGAAAGTATTTTATTTGCATTTGTACCCCTTTTGTTGTCAGCCCGTCAATTGAGCTACTCAAGTGAAATTGACTTCTGCTTTTAAGCTCGAATGATAACCTATGTGCTGGAACATTAATAATTTAGAAGCATTATATTGTGATTAATGGTTAGTATTCATCTAACGGCTCTCCCTTGATCGTCAGATGCGCTCGTGTTAAATATTTTTGAGAATGCCTTCTTGGGCAAACTGTCGATGAGAATTTTGAAGTATCTTTTGTAATGAATTTGTATTAGTTTTCTAATCGATAGTCAAATTTTAAGATGTATGACAATTAACAATTATCGCTAACGGTCATTCTCTTTTAAACTTTGAAAAAGTTTAGATTGTGCTTCAATTAATATAAAGTTCAAATTTCAAAGTATATCAGACCCATTTGACGCGTGCGATTATCTTAAATTAAGAGATTAAATATCGTAAATCACACAATACTGTTCATCAAATGTTATTTGAAAAGTTCAGCAGTCAGTTTGAAATTAGAATCGACCTATATTACTCTTTAGATGAATCTGCAAGTATTTTTGATAATAAAATGGACTCCTTTTCTCGAGCTGAGCTACCTTGAGAAACGGTACTTTAACAAATAAAACATTCATGATTTTATAGTGTTAGGACGACCTATAAAATCGTTCATGAGTTAAGAGCAAATTTAAACTGATTTTTCGATGTAATAGAATAACGAAGAACCTTCAAATTTATTTGAATATTGCGAAAACAGTATAATGTCATATGTGTCATAAAATAAATAAAATAACACTCAATCAATCAAATTCCTATTAAGACCCTATGGGGGCATAGGACAGAAACAACTCTCTTCCACAAGGCGCGATCCTGAGCATCGGCCAGGACTTGTTTATTCCTCTGGCCTCTTGCTCAACTGCTCGCTTTCATGTGCTACATGGTCGACCAACTCGACGTCTTCCTTGAGGATTATAATCCAGAGCCTGTTTAGCTCTGGCTTCCTCAAAGTGTGTCACTGACATTTCCGCCTTTGGATCTCAATGCCTATTTTAGTTTTTCCAGTCTTACTCCAAAGTTCGTCATTGGAGATCTGAAATGCGTCGGACGCATTGGTTCACGAAAGTTTGCAGTTTCTTGGTAAGTCGAACGGTCACTTTCTACGTAGTACAACCGTATAACAACACGGATTTGATGCATGCGTCAAAAACTCGCAGCTTCGTCCGAAGGGAGGTCTCTCTTAACCTCCAGAAAGGGGAAAGGATGCCGAAGGCACTACGAGCTTTATTTAGACGAGCCTCAATATCCTTTTCTGCTGCGCTCGATACGGCAGTAAGTAGACATATATCATGCCAATTGCCACAACCCAGAAGGTTGTCCTTCTTCGGAATATTTACAATGACGCCCTCGTTCCATTCAGTCGAATATCTTCCTTCATTCCGCACCTCAGTAAAGAGTGGGAGGAGATATCGGCTGCTATTTGCAGGTCCGCTTTGAGGACTTCAGTTGGTAGTCCGTTTATACCTTGGGCTTTCCTTCCCGCCATTGACCGAATGGCGGAAAATATCTCTTCCTTATCTGGGGGATCGTCCTTAATAGAGTATTGTTGCGGTTGGATGTTTGGTAGTTGTTCTGTTTCTGGAATATCTTTCTCTGACAAGATTGTAGCGAGTGAGCGACTACAACGCTGTGTTGCGTTTCGTCCCAAGGCTTGTTTACGACGGACTCGTCAGTAAGGCTTGTGTAAGCAGGCCCTACCTTAGACACTAAGGGAATACCGTGCAGGTAGTGAGATTAGAACCCAGGGATTTCGAGTTTGCAAAGCGACCGTGCTGGCCATTGAGCTATCTAGACCCCACGTCTTAGTCGGTTAGTAGCGATGCAGTTTAAGTCGCCACAGAGGTGTTTAAAATATCAGAGAAGTATTCCTTTCATTGCCGCAACTGGTGTTCACTCATATTAAGGAAAGATCTGTTGACATCTCTCACCAGGTCGTTGGCAGTGAAATTCATATTGCTACAGCCAGTATGAACACTTTACGCAAATTTATTGCTTTTCTTGTCTCAAAAGGTCCTGACTTCTGTAAATAAAACGCATGAAATTATATTTTAAAATTTAAAAAGCATGACGTCTTCAATGTAATCTGCCTTAAATTCAATGACCTGGTGCAAGCGTCGATTCCACTCCAGACTGCACTTGTTATTTCGGAATAGTCTTCAGTACAGCCAACGATTTGATTTTTATGCCTCAATGTTTCCGAATAGTTTTCCCCGCAACGGATTGAAACTTGGAGAACAGCTAAAAGTCTGATAGTGCTAAATCGGGCGAATAGCATGGCTGGCGCAGCACTACAGTTTTTTTTAACCAGAACTTGGCAAACGTCGACGTATATGATGAAGCTTTATTATGATGACGGATCCATGTATTGTTTTGCCATGATTCTCGTGCGCAAACGACGCATGCTACTGTTAACCGTAGAACCAGTTGGGACGAATTCGAGCATTGCCTTCACATTCGATTATGATCGCCGCTCTTATTTAGTTTGAGCCTCATATGTGGGTCCAAGATTGGCAATGGAACCTGAGGTCAAGAGGCCAAGGCTATATTGGCCACCCGCTTCAAAGTAGAGATGGAGTCTAAAGGTTTAAAGGAAAATTTTTTAATTAAAATTTTGCAAAATGTTCTATCGGGTTTTCCAATAGGGACTTGACAACTTTGAATTCAATTTGTGAACGCACCCTTTCACTAAACATCGAACTGTCACTGTCAATTTATTCAGTAAACTTAACATTTTTATCATGGTAAAGTACACGAAGGAACCACGTCTCAAATGGTTTGCATTTTATTTTGAAAAAAAGTTGTCAAGTCCTTATTGGAAAACCCTTTACTATAAAATAATTTTCAATATTATTTGAATTCGTTTTATTTACAAGGTACGAGTATATTGAAGTGCGCTAGGGGTGGCTGAATTTCAAGTAAAAATAAAACTAAGTCACTTTTAATTTAAAGTAACCACAAAACTTTAAACATTTCCAAAATTAACTTTGACACTTTTTCTTCACTTTATGGTTTTCCTAACTTCCAATCTTTCGCTTTTGAACTTCGACTTGGACTCATTTGCTTTCCAATCTTGACTGACTGTTTTTACGAACGCTCGTCCTCTTTATACCCAGCACAACCGACCGTTGTCCGTACTGGCCGTTGTCGTCCATACCGATGTCCACATCGACCGTTATCATCCTACTGACCATTGTCGTCCATACCGACGTCGACACCGACCGTTGTCTTCTATATCAACGCTAACACCGACCGTTGTCATTCATACCTACGTTCGCACCGACGATTGTCGTTCATATCGACCATTGTCGTCCATACCGACCATTGTCATCCATACCGACCATTGTCATCCATACCGACCATTGTCATCTATACCGACCATTGTCATCCATACCGACCATTGTCGTGTTTCTGACTGTCGGCTCGGTACGACGCTATTGTCGATGAGTGATCCAACGTGTGTCGCTTGATCGGAATTTTGTGTGTGCGTGTATTTGTTATTGGGTTTCGTTCTCGGCAAAGAACTCACAGGCGTTCTTTTATTTCTGCACAGTGTTGTTGTTGAGGATAGTGGAAGATTGCGATGAACGGCTAGAGCTGACTTGTAACAATATTTATTCCATTGAACTCTCCGATTACAATCAAAACGGTCCTATAACATTTCATTAGTTAAATTGTTTAAATTTTGGATTTTAGCATTTGATTTACTTACAAGTATTGCCACATATAAATTGTCACAGAAACCTATGGCTTGTATTTGCTCGATCGTCAAATAAATACATTCTCATTATATAACCGATTTTCTGATTTCTCTTGATACGTAGATATTTGGCGTTATTTTTAATAAAACCAAATACAAGTTCTTTTATTTATGAATGATAATCACGCCTTCTCAAAACATTTCTGATTATTTCAGGACTGATTTCCTAAACGTATGAGAACTATTATATATGTATATATATTTTTTTGATTTCATGTTGTTTTTTGTTTTAATTATAAAATACTTCTGGCTGCCGATCCGGATGCTTTCTATTTTGGAAGATTACAGTCAGCGATTTTATCGTTGACGCCTCATAGATATTTTTTGGTCGATGTATTTGTAAATCCTTTAATCTTAATAAACAGAAGTGGGTATACTAAAATCCGATATTTTTCATTCAAAAATTAGTAATCAACAAATAAATATTATTTTCGAGTTAAAATTTAAATTTTTTTTCAGTGTTCACTAAGATTACTTTAATTTTATTGCTATTATATTATTGCTTTAACTTACAGATAATCCCGTATTTAATAATCCCCTGTTGCCTTCCTCGATTGAACAAGATTTTGACGTAACCTATTTGAAGTGATCGAATCACCAAAATGTTCCCAAAAGTATGAAGACTCGAGTGAGAACCAACCATTTTCTAGACCGATGGATTAAAGCTACAGAATATAACAGCTTTTTTATTTATCTAATTTGGAGAGTACAATTAGGATACACCATTTCCCATTTATATGTAACTATAATTTTGAAATGAAACGTGCCTGAATTAGCCTCAGCTTTCAGCCACGCAAAATGTTTTTTAGGTACCTCTAAGGTACCTAAGCACGGTAATATACAACTTGCAAGACCTTTTTTAATATAGAAGTGGCGGCACTGATTACTGGGCGTATGAGCTTAGGAAAGTTTTTTTTTATTTCTCTTTCCCTCTATCTTGCATTATTGCTACATTTTTCAGTTTTTAAAAACAGTTTTTCAAGTAGTAGTATCTGTAAATCTCTTGCAAATGATTCGTTTACAGCAGGGTTGTGGCGTAGATTATATCTACGCGGATTGTCTACGCGTTGTCTTCGTTATGTTTACATGAACCATTTCTTATCTAGACTATCTAAACTTCTAGACTATGTAAGCAACAAGAATTTTCAACAGTTTTTCATTTACTTAACATAATAATTCTCTTTGGGTTTTGGTAAGAACACTTTCACTGATAAATGTTCTGAAAATAAAATAATTGAAAATAAATGAAAAATAAACCTATACTTTATTGAAATAGTAATTTAATAAATATGACATTAATATTCATCAGACAGGTTTGAATTAATTATTTTATGTGGGAATAAACGTGCAACAACTTTCTGGAACAATCAAAATCAAGATGATTTCGAATAGGAGAATGAACGAATGACCAGTTTGAAAATACTCGTTCGATCTGAGCAGATGACGCAGATATTTTGACCAGTCTCAAAGCTAAAGGTCATAAATTTGGGTGATGAATGTTGATCATAGTCCAGAAAACGATTGGATAAATTATATTTGTTTGTCGTTTAATGCTTTAAAAATTTCATTATTTTCTTGAAAACAATGATAATCATTTATTCCATCTAAATTAAGATTTTCTATCAAAAAAAATCTTATATTGTTTTCAGCTGTTCAGTTGACAGTTTTGTCTTTGCATATCCATGGTATTTGGGGTGCAAATAATATGCACACAATACATATTTATCAAGTGCGACTTTTCGTCGGTTCTCTCCTTTATCTTGAAATTTGATAAATTTATCAGGGATTTCAAGACAAAGATGTGCAATGTCTGCCACTGAGTAATCTGATTTTTGAGCTAAGTTATTCAAATTACAGATGAAGTCAAAAAGTTCGATGTTATCCTTGACTTCATCCATGAACTCACTATCAAATATTAATGCTTTAACTTCCGATATTATTTTTTCATCATTGACAGTTAGTGTTTTCATAAAATGGATATTCTGTAAATAACAAATAAACAAATAATAAACAGTTGTAGGAATCTCTGTTTGAACACCAACGAGTGTCATATGGTATTTTGATTCTAGAACCACCTTTATCAACAAATGCTCAAAACTTGGATGCTTGAACTCCTTTAAAACGGTTTGAACTAACTTTCTTTCTAAGCTCTCCATCTATAACATCTTTTGCAAGTAAGTTACCAGTGTGGCTACTACAATTACTGTGCCAAATAAATATTAATCTGGCGTTAGTCGTCCGATACCACTGCATAAATATCTGTTTGGTATAAATCTTAATCCATGGTAATTGATTCTTCTTTTCGCCAGTTTCTGACTCTCCAGTTACGTTCCAAGCATTTAGAAATTGAAATGGCTTGAGATCCTTTTGCATTATGCAGCATCGAGTCCACAGTTTTCGTATTACTGGAAGTGTTCTTCCAGGTGTCGATTATCAAAACCGATTCGAAATTTATTAACTTTGCATACAATGCAATACAACGTTGATATTTTTGGTCTATGGTAGTAATGTTTCTGATAATGCTTTGCGACCGGGCAAATACAATGCAAATGCTGGATGAAGAGCCTTAAGAAAGTTTTTCAAATGATCTATAAGAGCAGTTTGATAAAGGTCTCAGCAGAGACCAAAACGTCACGAATAATAAAGCGTAACAGTGTAGAATCCGGAAATCTTTTCTTTCAATTCGAAATGCACTGTGAAAATATTCACCAAATGAATGATCTGCAACAGTGAATTGAATATTGTAGCCAAAAAATAAACTATTTAGTTTTGTGTTAAGTTCTGAATTTGTTTATTTGTTATGTTTCCAATAAAGTTGTTCTTCGTATTTCGATCTCTTTTTTTTAACAAATAAAGCTGCTGCAAATGTCTGAGAAACTGAAGATGGTCTAGAATTCAATGCGGTTGAGGAAGTTGATAGCGCGTTCATCGAAGCAGATATTCTTAGTCCAAAGTTAGAATGTGTATTTAAAAATATAGTTACTCCACGGGGCGCTTTACCATAGTTTGGCAAAGGTGAAGCCGGATAGTTGGAGCGGAATTTAAAAAAAGTGTCGACCTTTTTTTGGTTCGTTCTTAACATTAAGAACTGTGCCATGTTTTTAATACTTAATTAAATAAACTGCCAACAAGTCGGGCGAAACTTTATTATTCTTGGGACAAGTTGCGGATGGGTGGAAAGTCAATATGCAGGTTAAAGTGGTTAGGGAAAGCTAAGTGAAAGGGGTTTCTTGGGCAGGGCTGTTGTCAATTTAACAATATTTCATTCGTTTCTGCAAGTTTGGGTTTTTATGAGGGGAGGAGGAGGGGTAATAGTAAGGGTGGGTGGATGTTAATAGCTTTTTAATAATTGCTTGAATCACGTCCAATATTCTCTGTATAGAATGTGTTTCATAGACGAAATTGCATAGAATTTTCATAAAATTCGGTGTATTTTACATTCACAAAACCGAAAATTTGTATGGGAGGGGGTAGAGAAGATAGGGGAATCGTAAAATTTGATATGTAGTCTTATTTCGCTTCTCTTGTAAGGTGCTTGTATAAAATTTCAAGTTCGTAGCTTTTAGTTTGTTGATTATTAGTTGATATAATGAAATTGGTCGAAATCATAGTTTTGTATGGGAGGGGGTAGAACGGCAAGCGCGATTTCAAAACTTTTAAAGCAACTTCATTTGAATTATTTTTATAAGTTTTCATGCAAAATTTGAAATTGATAGCTTTTAAGAGATAGCTGATAACCGATTTCTTAAAAATGCTCGAAAAAATAATTATGATGTATGGGAGGGGGTAGAGGAGGTACAGGAATCGTAAAATTTCTGATGCAATTTTCTTTCTTTTCTGTTGTAAGGTGCTCGTACAAAATTTCAAGTTCGTAGCTTTTAATTTGTTGGTTATTAGTTGATTTAATGAAATTGGTCGAAATCATACTTTTGTATGGGAGGGAGTAGAAGGGCAAGCGTGATTTCAAAACTTTTAACGTAATTTCATTTCAATTATTTTTGTAAGTTTTTATGCAAAATTTCAAATTGATAGCTTTTAACAGTTAGGTGATAATTGATTTCTGAAAAATGGTCGAAAAAATAATTTTGTATGGGAGGGGGTAGAAGTTTTAAAGGTTTTCGACCAGTTAATATTTCGAATATTTTTTTAAATGCATTTCCCAAATTTTCAAGTTTCTACCTTAAAATTTCACTAAAAAATTTTCAGTTTATGTGTTTTTTTCAATGCACATGAAACACCTTGTGCACGTTAGACCGGGGGGTCGGTTTATAACAATTATGGATCAAGTTATTATTATTTTTCTATGTACATCAAATAGACGTATCTACATGCAAAATTTAAACTTTGTATCTTTCACCAGAGCCCTAAAAAAATTACTCAAAATTTTCGACATTTTTGCTTATCACCTCCCTCCCCTTACACCTCCCAACTTGAAATTTACCAAAATTAACCATTATGTAGTTCTACAATCTGCCAAATTTTCGATTTGATATCTGTACTCTTTTTTGAGATATAAGGATTTGTAATTTTGAAAAGTGCGCCATTTTTGAAATGCTCCCCGTTTCCCTCACTACTATTATATTGTATGTATTTTCCTAGTATAGCTTAATATACATTTCAAGTTTCAATTACATAGCTTAAGAGATAGTTGAGATATTCATTTTTAAGTGTTTTTCTTTGCACTCCCCCCCCCCAACCGACGAAAAAAAAATCATGGGGCATCGAAAATTATAATATTTCATTAACGATAATACTTAAAACAATTACTTTGCCCGCCAAAAAAATATTTGTTCTTCCTGTGCGAAGTACGGGCTAATTCTAAAGGGTGATATTTATTGAAAATTTACTAAAACCAAGGGCAAAAACTTATTGAAAACCATTTTTTCAAAACGTTAAATTCATCAAAACAGCAATAGGACCAAGATACAATAGTTCTAAGGTACATAACCGTCGTCTACTCTAGATGAAATCTAAGAGTATATTATGTTTGTTCTAGTGTTTGTAACGGAAAGGAATAATGCTCGCACAGAACCAAGGGTACAGAGATATTGATGTCACTCAAAAGTCTCGCTTCTGAGTGATTGTCTGTCTACAAAATAACTGTTTTTTACTGCCATTGAAGTAACTTAACTGATGCACCACTATTAAGTCGACATGGGTAAGGGAAACAAGATATAGAGAAATTAGTTGGGAAATATGGGAGAGAAGAGTTTGAAGTGACGTTGAACGTTGCTCTTAAAATGTTGCAGTTTGTATTCCTTTGGGAAGAGATTGCCTGGTGGTAATACATTTCACATCAATGTCGTGGGATGAATGACCGCCTAATTTCCTCCTCTTTACCTATTCGGAAATCATATTTTTGGATACGGTCGAGCCAAAGCTGGAAGTGGTTTTTTAGACCTAGTCTAAACATGCGAGTTGTACTCAAGACGGCCGGATATAAGCCTTATAACATGATGACAGATAGTTCAGATGCAGAAAAGTATTTCTTTCACATCCGCAGCATACCTAGCCGTTTCGAAGGATCAAGAGTGACTTAATTGTTGGTACTCAAGGTGATTGACGGTCTGCAGAAGGTGAAATCTGTACGCCATTAAAGGAGACACTAGAGACTGACGTCGGAGTATTACGTTTAAGAGGTAGACGTCTCAACTGCGTTTTTGAAACGTCGTTTTTTCTGCCCCAGTCCATCCTCTTACAGCATGAGGACATCGAAGTCGGACGTGCCTCCGCTGGGAAACCGAATTGGAAAATTTTATCAAGCTGTCATCTGCGAAATAAAAAATAAAATTGACGACAGAAGGTAGTTTATAAAGACGGTGAAAGATGACACTGAAGCCTGAGGGACGGCGGAATCAATGTAAAAGAATGCAGAAGTTACTCCGTCTAATACGACTCGTACAAAGCGCTCGGAGAGGAAACTCTCAGCCCATTTCAAAAAAAAAGCCTTAACATTGACTTAAAGACCTTTGTGGCAAACACGCTTTAGCAATGTCAAGAGCAAGTACTGTATCTTTGCCAAGACTAGAAGATAACCTGTAGAACGTCCCGATCGAAATCCATATTGGCGATCGTGGATGAGGTTTTTATTCACAAGAAAGTTCACTATCTTATTATCGATAGCAGTTTCCAATACTTTTGAAATAACTGAGATAATGGCAATGCGCCGATAAATGGCGGGGTTTGCTTTACTTCTTTTCTTTGGAAATGGCTGAACATTCGGGAATTTCAAGATCACTGCAAAGCGCTTTGAAGAGTTTGAACAATGATTGAGATTACGAAGAGGTTTAGCTAGAAAGAAAACGTCGGGGAGGTGCATGCCATCCGACACAGCAGACTTGTGAATGTAGAGCTTCTGTAGGATCTTCGAAATAAACCTAGTTCTAAAAGGAAGTGGTGGCAGTGAAAAGTTAAAGGCTATCGGCTAGGGTGGAAGTCAGCGAAGCTCGCTGATAAAAGGTTTGCTCAATAGGATCAACAGCGATTCGGTCACAATCGAGGAAAGGACATATTTAACCCTTTAAGTGTTTAATTTTATTTTGAAAAAATTGCTTGCTTTTTTTTTGTTATTTACCTATGAATGGTACATTCGACAATGTACGAAAAATATCGATTACTCATGACGAGTATATTCGACATAAACAGTTTAAAGGTTAAGATGAGATGAAATGAGGCTATGAGAGCAATAGTTGCCAAACCGCAATAGGTATGCTGGTAGGTTAGGCCACTTATTGCTCTTATAGCTGTGTCAAGTTGTTATTGACCGATTTCATAAATATCGATCTCGAGCTTTTTGGATTTTGAAAGATTTTGTGTCGACATTTCTGGTCATATTCGAATTTTGCACGCTTTAATTTTTTTTTGCAGGTGTTTCTTGACACTTTTAATGAGGTACTTTTTTCAGCAGCTCGATTGTTGTGAAAGTTTGACAATACTTCTGGGCTCTAACTTTTAATGAACTTTCGATGATTTTCGAATTTCGCACTGTTATTCGTTATTAAACGTAACGTTTCGGTCTCTGCTAAGATCTTTATCAAACCAGCTGGATAATGGCTTAGCCTGTATAATTTAACTCCAAAGTTCGTCGTGGGTTATGACATTTGGTCAAAGTTTTCCTCAATATTTCTTTCGGATTCGCCGTCGTTCAAGCTATTAATACTTTCGAGGCAACAAACATGTTGTATGCACTTCTTTCAACGCTTTAATTCTGTTGTGTTCGAACGATTCTAATGGACAATTCACTACAGGTATCCCTTCGATTTATTTCTTAATTGCTTACGATTTTGCATAATGAATTCTTATTCGTCTAGACTTTTTAATGTGTACGCTTTTAAGAAAATTAAAATTAAGTATCACAATAATTGAGATTGAAATGTCGTGCGTTGTAGATAAACAATATATGATCTAAAATATTGAAGAGCGCAAGGGGTCCCTGGATTTCAAGTAAAAATTAAACAAGTTCCCTTTAAATTAAAATAACCGGAAATATATCTTACGCTTCTCACTAACTCTCACAAAAACTTTATCCGTTCATCAACTGTCGGTTTTCTATCTCCGATTGACTATAGCGACTTTCCACGCGATATGCCGATCTTTATTCTTTCGCTTCCAAATTCAGACTGTTACTTTCGTGATAAATGCTTAACTTTTTTATGGTTCTTGTCCCCTGTTTTTCGCCTGTCTATTTTTCGTCTGTTTTTCGCCTGTCTGCTTTTCGTATGTCTGCTTCTGAGTACGCACGAGCAATTCGAGGTCAAAAGCAATTGATGATCGCGGATTATCAATGATGTGTGTGCGTGTGTACAGAATAGTAGACAGCTGAAGATTGCGAATATTTGATGGACGACTTAGGGCTTATATGCAACAATACTGTTAGCCTACCTGCTCTATATTAATTAGGATTAACTTCTTTTCACATTAATTTATAACAAACATTTGGTCATTTTTTCCATTACATTTTAATCGCATAGCCTAAATATCGATTAAGAGAAATAATTATTTAATAATAAAAATATTTACATTACTTTAATAGGGCTTTTTAATTGTGTGCAAGAACGTGCACCGACTGTTAACGTTTTACCTTTTACATCTGTAGAAAATTGTCATATACAAACAAATCGTTAGCGATGTGCATATTTTTCCACTACGAAATTCACTTTTGTACGGAGCTCAACCAGCTGAATCACCAGCCGAAAATTGCATTGCATTATCTTTATAACGTCAAGGCCAAACCCTGAGCACTGTGTGTTCTGCTTAGCTTATACAGGAACCCTATCCTTTAATAGTATTAACTATCCTTTCAAAATTAAATTCCAGTCACATATTGTAATAATTGCAACTCCGTCTCTGCATATTTATCATAAGAATAAAATAAATGAATAGAATAATACATCAAAAATTTGCGATATCTATTCTTAAAAATACGCGTGAATCCCATTAATCATATTCATCATTTGTGCAGATTTTTTCGATATCCCAATCGATTGTTCGATTTCATTTCTGGAATGATTTGCATAATTTCTGCATTATTTTCATAACTTATATGTTTTGGTTTTTCTATTTATTTTGTTTTCTTGTATTTAATTAATTGGAATTTTATTCGAATCACGATGGTATAAATTTACTGATACCCGCAAGTATGGCAGATATTTCTCTATTGTTGAAAGAAATTTTGCGAATAATATAGATTTGTAGTAGTTGGCGGTCATAATTTGGGCTGGTTCAGAGTGAATCAATAAATAATACGCATGATTTGCACGATTTGTTTTTCAGTATGCAACTCTTTATTGTAGTTATATTCGATTCTTTGAAGCACAGTCAGAAAATCGTATTGTTGTGGTATTAGTTTATGAAATTGGTTATTCTTCATAGGGAAGAAAAATTGACTGTTGAGCAGAAACCAAACCTAGTGCTTATCTTATAAAATGGGAAATAACAGGTAAAAGTTAAGGTAATTTTCGAGGATTTAATTTTTTTGTTGCTTAAAATGATGGCATTGCAGGACAAGTGAGCGGCTACTGCGCTTTGCTGCGTTTCCTCCCAGGCCTAGTTACGGCAGACTCGTCAGTAAGGATTGTGTTAGCAGGCCCTGCCTTAGACGCTAAGGGAATACCGTACAGGCACTTGGATTAGAACCCGGGGCTTAGAGTTGCAAAGCGACCGTGCTGACCATTGAGCTATCTAGACCTCACTGCTGAGTCTGTTAGTAGCGACGCATTGTAAGCCACCACATATAAATATAGAAGTTGGTAGTATGATATTTAGCGATTTACCGGAATACGCATTTTTGCGGGAAAAAAAAGCTAAAATTCCCTCAAAAATTTTGATAAGAAAATATCAACACAATGAAGATTGTTCGCTCTCTACAGCATCTAGAAATGGGGAATGTAGCGCAAAATAATGCATAGGCTTTACGTTGCCGTCATTAGACCCATCTTGCTATATGGTGTGATTCTGTGAAAGGGCTGCTCGAAGGTCAGAGACAAACTGTATTCCCTGGGCAAGGTGCAGAAACTAGTTTGACCTGTTTGTTTATGCATATCTGATCTGAGATCAATCCCCTCCGCAGCAATAGAAGTACTGTTTCATCGGCAACCACCTTGCAAATCCAATCTGAAAAAGAGTGTTACTTGTAATACAATTAGACAGATTTTGCCTATGCTGGATTTAAAAAGCTCTGACATGGTTTGGTGAATGTTTTCACAGTGCATTTCGAATTGAAAGAAAAGATTTCCGGATTCTACACTGTTACGCTTTATTATTCGTGACGTTTCGGTCTCTGCTGAAACCTTTATCAAACTGTTCGCATTAAACTGGGCTTAAAGCGAATGCGTTCGAATTTATTTTGTACATTGCTATTTTCTCTGAAGGTGGCTTCAAGGATGGCATTCTGGACTAGAGTCATCTGGTCCGTGCTCAGTCCGAAATAACTTCCACACTTTTACTGCTTGGATATAAGTAGCCTACTCTACAGCTGGAGTGTTCTCGCTGCTTGACTTAAGAGCTCTGGTTTATGGTAGGGACTTCTTGGCTAGCTCCAAAGCTTTTCACGACTCATGCATTTTTAGAAATCGCAGGTAGCGCCTGGTTTCTGCATCACTAAGTTCAAGTATGTGTGGATCTTGCCTCCTGGTGCCTGTGACGGAGGAAGTTGCACCCTTCGTGGTGCATTCCTCCCTGGCGGGGCTTTGTCAGTTGTCTTGGGCGCTGCATTGTTATATGGTTTACCGGGCGCGTTATTTAGGGAGTTGCTTGCTATCCGATGAATTTTGGTATTACTCATACTTTGCTACTACTTTTCCCGATCGATTGCCCATTGGTGGAAGACTCGGTTGTCTTTTCTTCCGTACGTTCGTTGCTGGGAGTGTTTACGTTCACTAGTTCTAGTTCACTAAAAGGAATAGTTATTTATCTTAGTTCCTTTAGTTCACCCTCGTTGTAGAACATGACACATGATCGATTGTATATTTAATGGGATATGTTTGTTTTGTTTGCACTTGCACTATAACACTATCGTCCGAAAAGTGCAAAGCATTCGTACTCGTATTCGCAATGGCAGAAGCATCGAAGCTAGACGCTTTTTGGGAACTAGTATTTGAAATTGGAGGCTCCTCTAAAGTTTCATGAAAATTTCTCTCCAAGAGAACTGTTGTATGCTTCGGGATTCATGTGCCTCCTTAGATTCCCCTAGGATCTAGCAGCACAGCTTAGCATATTTCGGGAATATCTGCATTCACAGAACTTACCTTTACTCTCTAGCACTTCATCAAAATGATTCCAAATTGGATTTCATTTCCTTGAGGCCATCACGCATCACGATTTTTTAACACTTAAGTGTTAAATAAATAATATTTTTTTTTAATAAAATCATACATCCTTGTATCGATAAGCCGTGCATCCGGCATCGGCATTGTGTTGCAATGCTATAAAATAAGAATATGTTTCTATTGCGAATTCGCAATCCGTCTCAATGAACGATCTGAGGCAGCGAAGCCACCATAAATTCAAAATATGAGCATGTGCAGAGTGAAAGTGCCGAATCCGCCCTTACTGATATAACGACTGACGAACAAGGAAGTTTCGCCTGCATGTGAATGTGAATACTGAATTATAAACCGCAGCCAGCCTCGCAAATCTTTCAGTCAGATTAGTTCAGTTCGAACTAAATGTAAAAATTTTAGTGAATAGTTCAATTGGTTCAATGAAGTGAATAGTTCGAACGTACTAGTTAGTTCGTGAACTAATTATCTCTAGTTCGAGAGGTACGCTTCCTCTTTGTGCTAGCGTCTACTGCCGCTTGTTGCTGTTATTGTTTGCGTTGTGTTTTTTATTTTTATGCCCCGTTACGGTTAAGGTTCCTGTATAACCTAAGCAGAAGCACACCATTCTCAGGGTTTGACCTCGGCGTTATACAGTAATACAGTGAAACTTTCGGCTGGTGATGCAGTTGGCTCGGCTAGTTGAGTCCCATACAGAAGTGGATATGCACATCGGTAACAATTTGTTTATTTATGATAATTTTCTTTAGCTATAAATAATGTTAATGGTCGGTGTAGTCGGTTCTTATTCGTACGCAATTAAGAAAATCGCACAAATTTTCACAATTTTCGCGACCCAAATGGGGTATAGAAAGGCAAAACTCTGGGTTCGGTGTGTTCTGCCTAGTTTATACAGAAACCCTAGTTAGGGTATACTATCGCAGGGCGCGCGGTATCTGAGAGGGTTCGTTATATTCGCCTCCGCGGTTGAATTCCCCGATAAGTATGGATCGCATGACACTCCAGGGTTTTGGGATTTATTTGGTGGGAATATGGGAAGTTCATTTTGTATGTTGGCGGCTCCTTATTCGCATTCTTTACTTATACAGCATCACTATCTGCATCCCGAGGACGCGTGTTCTGTAATATAGTTCTGACGAACAGCACTGAAGAGGTAACCTAACGGATACATGATTCCCATTTGCATTCTTAAATCAAAAAAGTATATCAAAAATTTTTCCTATAATAAAAGCCCCGACGAAAAATCTTTATGATGTGATCATCAGATCAAGATTCCATTGTAAATATTTGAATTTTTTTTACGCGTTAAAATTTACACACAATTCGGTCGTTAATAATCATCTTAGTAAATAATTTCTAAAATGATTAATTCGCAATTATCATGCATGGCATATTTTAACTGCTTTTCCTTAGAATGTGTGCAATCTGATGTCAAGTTGTAGGTTAAAACTGATTAATTAACATTTTTTACGATTTTAATATTAATTGCCAATTCTATGATTACAGTATAGAAGTATAGTTGACAAGAAAATGATTGATATGTTGTATACGCTTATGGGATTATTAAGAACACATGAAATGATCGTATTTGTGGGCAAAAACTAATCCAATCAACGTATAGACTGTTACTTATCGACATCTATTCACTACTGATCGATACTTATTCATTTAACGATTCGACACTGATCGATACTATTAATTGGCGATCCTTATTAGTGCCGAAGCGATAGTAATGGTATCTTCGGGCCCGCGCTAAGTCTAATCGGCGCTGTTGTGCAAATATCTTATGAGCAGGGGCGATAGGGGAAAATGGTTTATGATTGGGCGTAAGGCTCAATCATATGATACTCTAGATGAAATGGGAAAAAAGTTTAATATACCGGAAAACATGTCGTCTCAAATTCTTTCGAATAATGAATTATGAAATAGTGAGGTAAAGTTGATAATTTTCAAAACTGATTGCAATTGTAATAAAATTTATTCTCGTAAAAATTACTCCCTACGACTTTGCTAGTTTCAATGAAAATCTAAAAATTTTGTTTTTGAAATTGTGCATTTGTATGGGAAGAAGGGGTATAAGGAGTAGGGCGATGTAGCCCGTTCATGAAGTTAAATTTATTTTGTTACAAAAATGACACACAACAAATTGTAAACAAACTGATAAACAGAGCACGCTAACCTTTGGGATAATAATTAATTAATTACCTGCTTACCAAAAAAAAAAAATTTTTAAAATATCATTTCCCAGAGTAATTTTATTTATATATTCCCGGTACTTAACTGTCACAGTGTATGTTGTAGACAGACGGACAGACGGAGAGACAAACGGAAAGACGGTTACTCAGAATTGACCGACAAGAAATATTTCTATACCCTTAGCGGCTCTGTGCGAGGATTATTTCTTAGCGTTACAAACGGTAAGTCTATCCGGTATATCTCAAATCCAATTTAGGTATTAATTTGAAATTTTTTCAGGTTATATGACTCTATAACCTTTATTTTTGAAAAATTTTATATAAACACTCGAAACTTTCAAAACCGGATGTCCGTTCGTGTCCTCTCTAGCTTGAGAACGCGTTGAGCTAGAAAGTTCAAATTTTGTACGTCTTTTTGACAAAAAAGGAAGGTGAAGTTCGTAAACGAGCTAAATCGCTCCACCCCTTCTACCCCCTCCCATACAAAATGACACGATTTCGCAATTTAACAATAAACGTATTTGCTCGAAAAGTATAATTGCTACTGATCTCAAATTTGGAATGTAAAATATTTATGATGATTTCAATCTACTGCATAAAAATTATTTGTGTCCTCTCCTCCTTCCACCACCTACAAACTGCGCTTTTTCATGAAATGCTAAAGCCAATTTACTTAGTTCGTATAAAATTTATCGAGCTCAAATTGTGCACTAATTATTTATTAAGAACTAGCAAATACCCGCAACTTCGTCCGCGTAAATATCGATACAATGTGCTTTTCATAGTAATGTACGGTATATTTCATATATAATCTGCTTAATTTCTGCGAAAAATGTATCCCCGTTTTAACCCTTACATATTTTCTTGAGAGTTCAGCACTTTTTATGTTCTATTCCAAAAAAATTTCTGCGAACTAAATTCTAGAAAAGAAATCACTATTAGTGTAAGGCCTCTTTTGCCAAAATCAAAATATAATATTAAAACGCAGCAATAGATTTTTCTCTTAATTTCAATTAATAATTACTTGTACGTATTTTAACTTCCTTTACTTAGAATTACTCACTGACAAAAATCAAAATATAATGTCAAAAATCACCAATAGACTTTTTCACTTTTAGACGATCAACAGCATATGATTGAAAAAACTGAATTGGATAAACTTTCTATGTTTTCGTCATAAGCAGCACTTGACGTTTGACACAATACACAATACATACTATATAACGAATTAACCCAGCGAGAAGTCGTACCCACTAAGCACTTTAAAAACCGTAAAAGATATGGTATTTCCCTAAGGTGCGAATACCAACCAAATCGCCAGCCTATTAATACATCTATTGTTTTTGTGCCTCACATCTTACGTACTAAAATAGCCCCCGCAGGATACGCTGACTAATCATATACGATAGATACCACGCTAGGGACAAAATTTTACTGTTTGAATGTGTGAGTAGGTTACGCAGGTTGGTTGCTACAGGTAGCCGAAATACCTACGACATCAATGGCTTTTTGGCATAGCCTGTTCTTAACAAATCTCAGCCGATGTAGGATGGCTACGATTTTGCTGGTTTGGCCGGCCATGTACCAGTCCAAAGTGGCTACCTACGCTTTTTACATCCACTTTTGTTGGGTTCTCTCTGAAGATCCCTGCTAATTAAGGATTTAATACAAAATCTTAGCTCGATCAAAGTTATATGTACTGAGAAAATTGGAGTATAGTATTTAATGAAAAAGTTTAGTTTGTATTGGAGGTGGTGGAAGGAGTTGGGGGATTCAAACTATTTATATACTTGAAGATTGTATTTATAATAGAAATAATATATTTTAAATTTCAAATTAATAGCTTTCATAGTTTCCATGAAAATTTGATTATTATAAGTTTTTGAAAATGAGTCACTTTGTATGGGAGGGGGTAGAAGGCGTGAGGGGAGAAAAATAAAACCTAAAGCAGATTACTCCCAGAGGTAGAGCTAATAATCTGTGAAAGTTTCATTGCAATCGGTGCAGCCGTTTTTGCGTGAAAGCCGGAAAGACAGACAGACAGACAGACACTACAATTATATTTATATGTATAGATTTTTAGTCACAAAAAAAAAAAAAATTAGACGATTAGCTTCACTCCTACCTCCTCCCATATAAAATGACACAATTTCACTATTCGACATTAAGCGGATTTGTTCGAAAAGTATAAAAGCTGTTGATCTGAAATTTGGAACATATTACTTTTATAAGAACTCAAATCCGCTGTATAAAGATTATTTGAGTCCTCCCCTTCCTTCCACTCTCTTCCATACGAACTGCATTTTTTTTTATGAAATACTATAAATCAATTTACTCAGTACGTATGAAATTTATCGATCTGAAATTGTGCGCTAAATATTTATTTAGAATTATTAGTAAGGCCAAGAAGAATTAGACGATTAGCTTCACTCCTTCTACCTCCTCCTATACAATATAACACAATTTCACAACTTTGCCAAAATTCGATTTTCCTGAAAAGCATGTATGCTACTGATCTGCAATTTAAAACACGTCAATTAAATGATGTTTATAGTTATTTCTGGAAAAGTCATTAAGATCTTGCTCCTCCTTCCACCACCTTCCATACAAACTGCACAATTTCACTGAATCCAAAACACAAATTTTCTCAGTACATATTAAATTTTTGAATCCTAAATTTTTTATAAAGTATTTTGATAGCAACTCTAGCGTGATCTGAAAAAATTAGTTCAATGTTGTCACTCCCTCTACCACTTCCCCTACAAAAATTCTTAAGATAAAAAAAATTCTCTTTCATCTAGACGATCGCACGATTGGGCTTTACGTCCAATCGTAGTCCTGCTATGTTTTTCAATAGAATAAAGTAACCAATCCTTTTCATTGTTTGACAAAATCTAACAAAAGTATATTTCAGAAAATTTTCTTTCGGATAGTTGAAATTGGAAGTCAGTTTTCGATAATAATCAGGACCATTTTGTATTAAGTCTTGTGATGGTAGTAATGGACTTCCCCACAAACCAGGATCATTGGGGACTGTCAAATACGCTGCTACTCTCTCTGAAACGGTTGTAGATTTGAACACTATTTCGGATGTTTCTAATGGCTCGATTGAAGTAGATGATTCCAATGGTAACTGGAATGATATCGTTGATTCAGTACTGGTGGAGTTAGAGGGAGTTTTTTTTCCGGTTCCTGAAAAAATTTAATTCATTTTGAAGTTATTTGAATTTAAGTTTATATTTATCTGGCTTTCTTTTCGTGTTGTGCCCGAGGATTTTTACATTTCGTAGGCTCTAAGGTAGAGCAAGCCGTGCGTTTTTTTGATGAAGCGTCGTTGTTTTTCGCACAACCCTGGGTATCTTAATCCAGTAATCAATAGATCGATTTTTACCACTGCTGATCATTACAGATTGAAACTGTCGTGATGATCGACATTGCATTACTGATAGTGTACAATGCCTATATTAGTCATCTTCACCACTGATGGAATCTTTAAGTAGAGTGCGATCGTTTTGAAGAAAATGACAAAAAAAGCGGTCAGTTTATTTTTTTTTTTTAAATATTTCAATCCATCAAAATAAATTGTTTGACTGTATAGGCGCCATATTACATTCCTACGTGTATTTTTCTGGTTGCATAACATTCGTTACCACTTTTTATTCAAACATTAGCGCAAGTTAAGAAATTCACCTCTACTGGAGAAACGGTTTGATTGTTGTAACACAATATTTTCCAAGTGATTTTGTTACTGTTTATTATGTTATAAGTTACATATGTATTTATTTATGCAAGAAATCGATTTTGAATGTCAAGATTGCTGACCGATTTAATGAACTCCATTAATTTTTGAAATTTTTTCTTGATTTACATGCATTTGGGAGGAGTTTATTGGGTTCGATTAATGATTTCGGAAATATTTAGAGTTGATAAACAAATGTTTTGAAGAATACTTTGTGTCGCTGAAAGTGTCATCGAACTAGACCGACTACTCGCTCGGTATGCACCAGAGAAATTCTCTGCTTCTGGTCAAGGTTAGTGCAGTTGCTTTGCATAACATTGTTGTTTGGGAACTGAATGTGCTGAAAAAACCGATTTGTTTCATAATATGAACTTGATCGACAATAATGCCAACAATTCACGGAATATTGGTTTTATTGAAGACTGTCTGAAATGTGATACGAAAATAAAACTTTCATACTTGTTTCACGTAATTGTACGACCTGAACTTGGGATCCATTGATCTTTACATAATCATTACACTTTATGGTCATAATTGATAATGATTAAGTGCCGAAAGAGATGACAAAATCCAGGTTTTCTACGATTGTGAGACAAAACCCAACTAGAAGATTTATGGCGCTTTCGCTCGTAATTATTAAATCACGGAACAAATTACTTTACTTTCGCTCGAGCACATCATAATTATCTTATGTGTTCGCCTTAGCAAGATCTTTTCAAATTGTTGCTCATGCTGAAAAAAAACCAAATGAATTACAGATGAATTCTGAAAGTTCTGATAAAGAGACGAAAATTAAACGAATTCGAAAAAGTCGCAAGAAAAATCGTTGTAATTCATGTGAAGTACATGAGCATTCAATTACGTCCTATGCATCGTAATTAGTCGATTATGTAATAAAACTGGGGCAACCATATTTTGGCGGTCACACTCGTGTGCGTTCATACTTTCAATTACGGTTTTGGTAGTAGGTTGGAAAATATTATTAAAATATATGAGAATGTGATTTTCTATTTGTTGGCTACCACACTTGAAGAAGCGTGTGATGTTATTGTTTTTTTATTTTTAAATCAATGAACCTTCAATGGCTAACGTGCTTGCCAAAATCATAGCAGTTACACGTAATGTTTAATTTGGTCATAGATTGCATTATTTATTTTTTGTTTTGAAAAACGGGTCGTCAGGATTTATAATTGATGCTCGTACTAACCCGATTAAGAAAGATGTGCATTTTTTGAAGGTTGATTAAATTGAAGTCGTCGACCTTTTCAATTTTTTACATACGAGTATTATGAAACTGTATAAACAGGAATATTGGAAATCTGATAATCTCAATCTTGGAACTTTAGGTTCGCCCTCTAGATATCACAACGGTCAGAAGAAAAAATTTCAAACTATCTTAAGGTTTTTCAACACCGCCATCTTGAATTTTGAAGTAACGCATCCAGGAATTATAAAATTCTTAGACACAATAGAATTAAGTGTCAATCGCTGCGCTTATTCACATAAAAATTCCGTGAGACTCTGTTTTATTGTTTCCTGTTTTTGTTTATACAAAAAATAAGCCGGAAAAACATGAATGCGAACCCCCAATTTTCGTCTATTTTTTCATTTCACTTGGTACAAATTCGGCGGAAGTGAAAGGCATCTTTGTACAAAATTCAAGAATATTTCACTCCTGGTTAAAATATGAAATATTCGCGACAGGATTATTTGTCCTTGATACTACTTTGTCTTTCAATTTTATCCCATTTAGACGCTTTTACGTCAAATATCGTAGTTTATTGCGTTTATCCCATCGTGGGATGAAAGCAGTAGAATGCACCAACAGCCAGTCTTGCTTGCGTTGAAAGTGACAAATGCACACTCACTGCATCATGGGCCTATAACCCATGATCTTGAAATCTAAGATGCGAGAAACAGATGTATTAACACTTTGTGAGACCAAAGTGCTACCAGGTAGCGAACAGTTCTTACTGTCCCTGATTACCATCTCATACCAACATTTTTTCGGCAGCGGGGTATCGCTATACATTGTGACCATAAAGTAAGGGCACTTTGTAATTAAAACTAGTCTGGAAAATGATATTTCGCCTGGTGTCCAGAGTTCGCATGATAAGGGCTAGTTACCCACTAACCATTCATCCTTGGCATATGCTGTTCCACCGTAGATCAGGGGATTTTTATTTCCGAGGTTTACTCCTTTTGTATGGGGAGTAGTAGAAGGGGTGACAGCATTGAACTAATTTCTTTCACATCATGCTAGAGTTGATATAAAAATGTTTTATACAAAACTAGCAGTACCCGGCTACGCGGTGCTGTGGCTCAGTCTGATATGAAATGAATGGGAAAGTAAATAAAAGTTTTCTAGCGAACATTAATTCACCGAAACAAAACATCATGCAATTCAATATCCTACCTTGCCTTGCTGTGAATGGAAGGAGAGGAAGAATGCAACGTTGTGCCAAAATTTCAAGTTAATCGGCCGACTACTGCCAGCACAAACATACGCAGGCTGAATTTTACTTTATTATTCTAATAATAAAGTATTGTTGATCGACACAGAAACAAAAGAAATTTGATACCCTGAAATTTTTTTATTTTGCGTTACATGACTAAATTAGCCTAAATAAACTGCCAGCAAGTCGGTCGCAACTTTATTATTTTTGGGACAAGTTGAAGATGCATGGAAAGTCAATATGCAAGTTAGACTGGTTAATGAAGACTAAGTGGAACCCCCTTTAACAACTGGAGCCCCTTTTCATGAGTTAAACCCCTTTTTCACAAGTGGACCCTCTTTAGGGTAGGGCTGCTGTCAATTTAACACTTAATTGCGGATACGATCAATAGCTCCAGTATATGGAATCAATATTTCATTCATATATGCAAGTTTGTGTTTTTATGAGGGAGGGGTGATATTAAGGGTGGGTGAAAGTCAAAAATTTTTCAATTGATTGCTTCAATTACGTCCAATGTTTTATGGGAGGGGGTAGAAGGGGTGGATCGATTTGGCCCGTTCACGAACTTGTCCTTTTTTTTTTATCAAATACGACGTGTATAAAATTTGAACTTTCTAGATCTACGCGCTCTCAAGCTAGAGAGGACATCGACGGACGGACAGACGGACGGACGGACGGACGGACAGACGGAGAGACGGACATCCGGTTTTGAGATTTTTGAGTGATTATATGAACTTCTGTATCATTTATTTTTTTTCGAGCCTTATTTCTTGGCGTTACAAACTTTGTGGCAAACTTATAATACTCTCAGATTTCATCTAGAGTATAAAAATCTGGCTGTCTGTACGCCGTCCGCCGTACGCCGGTTTGTACGCTCAGCGCACATTAACTCCCAAACCCTTCAAGATAGAAAATTCATTTTTGGAGGGATTGTAGATAGTTTCGGATCTCAGGCGGACGCCCATTTTGGGAGGTGTAAGAATTCAGGGGGGAGGGAGGAGCGCTTAAACCGAAAACTAAGAATTCAAATATCTCAACCATGGTTACAGCTAGGAAGCTAAAAATCGATATGCATATCGTATATGTGGGACAACTTTTAAAAAAAATTTAATTTTGTTATCCATTGGGGTGTAAAAAGGGGGGCTAGAAACCGATTCTCGGACGAATTTTTTTTTTTTTTAAATAATTATATATTCGAAATTATTTACCATAAAAAATTTATATTTTTAGATCATCAATGTGGAAAATAGATCCACTGGAATCAGCTTCTCCTTCTTCTTCTACAATGGCGCTACAGCCCAAATCGGACCCTGGCCTCCTGATATTCAGGTTCCTTAACATTTTATATTACTTATTGTGGAAGGATTGTTAGCCCTTCGCACAACCCTCTTTCTACGAATTTTTCATTTTCGTAGATTGATGTGACCAAGGTATATCCAAGCAAGCAGTGTGCTGGAATTACATATTGCGTCGACCGCATTACAAGACCAACACGCTACCTACTAGGCTACATCCTAGCTACATAAAGCTTACATTAAGGCTAATTATTGTAAGGGGGAGGGTCAAAGGGGGTGCAAAGAAAAACACTTAAAAATCAATATCTCGGCTATTTGTTGAGCTATGTAATTCCAACTTGGTATTTATATTAAGCTATACGAGAGAAATACGAGAAAAATATAACATTTGGACAAAATAGTAGTGGGGGAAATGGGAAGCATTGCACTTTTCAAAATTTCAAACCGTTATATCTCAAAACTATGTGCAGATATCAAATTCAAATTTTGTTAAAGTATAGAACCACATAGTTTTGAATTTTGGTAAGAGTTTTACGTCGGGAGGTGTAAGGGGAGGGAAGTGGTAAGCAAAA
The DNA here is from genome assembly GCA_963669355.1 of Chorisops tibialis. NCBI lineage: Eukaryota > Metazoa > Arthropoda > Insecta > Diptera > Stratiomyidae > Chorisops > Chorisops tibialis. Next base: position 247,375,333 of record OY770263.1, on the reverse strand, counting down.
ATGTCGAAAATTTTGAGTGATTTTATCACAAATTCTACGATTCCCTTACCCGCACTACCCCATCCCATACAAAAGTATGATTCCGACCAATTTCATTAAATCAACTAATAACCAACAAATTAAAAGCTACGAACTTGAGCACCTTACAAGAGAAAGGAAATAAAATTGCGTCACAAATTTTACGATTCCCCTACCTCCTCTACCCTCTTCCATACAAATGTTTGGTTTCATGAATGTAAAATACACCGAATCCTATGAAAATTCTATGCAACTTCGTCTATGAAACTGACATTCTATACAGAGAATATTGGGCGTGATTCAAGCAAACAATTATAAAACTATTAACATCCACCCACCCTTACTATCCCTCACCCTCCTCCTCATAAAAACTCAAACTTGCATAAATAAATGAACGAAATATTGATTAGCTTTTGAACGTTTCCGAAAAGTGTTAAATTGAAACTGCCCTGCCCATACAACCCCCTTTCACTTAGTCTTCCCTAACAACTTTAACCTGCATATTGACTTTCTACGCATCCGCAACTTGTCCCAAGAATAATAAAGTTTTGCCTGACTTGTTGGCATTTTATTTATATATAAAGATTGTAGCTTCAAAAATTGAATAGATACTTAGAAAATTATTGTATTAGATTTAGTAAAAAAAATAAAATTAGTGTATTAGGTCTAGTGAAATTGTGCATTTTGTATGGGAGGTGGTGGAAGGAGTGGAGGGATTCGAATAATTTGTATATCATAAATCGTATTTATGATAAATAAATATGTTCCAAATTTGAAATTATTAGCTCTTACAGATTCCAAGCAAATTTGATAAATGTAAATTTTTGAAAATGAGTCATTTTGTTGGAACGATTTGGCTCGTTCACGAAATTGATCTAACTTTCTTGTCGAAAACGACGTGAACAAAATTTGAACTTTCTAGTACAACGCGTTCTCGAGCTAGAGAGTAAACGGACGGACGGAAATCCGGTTGTGAGGTTTTTGAGTGATAATATCAACTTCTTTATCATTAATTTTTCTCTCCGAGCACTATTTTTTAGCGTTATAAACTTTGTGATAAATTTATAATGCTCTCAGACTCCATCTGAATTGTACAATAAGCAAATTACATAAATAGATAATTATCTCGTCTATTTTTCTGTTGTACAACTCAATTACTTTGTCGTTTAAGTTTGGAATGTTTGCAATAACCTGTTTAGAAATAGATAAAATTGTTAACGAATTCAATCGATTTTGGACTATTTTACTCTATTTGTACATTTTAATATGTTTCAGTGTGCTGAACTACCTTTCGAACTCCACAGTTGTAACAGATGGTGTTAAAATTATGTTTAAAATTTGTATGGTATGCTCTATATTTGAACAATTGTTGTTGTCTTTAATAATGAAGCGGTAAACGAAGTAATATCATACTTTGAAAGAGTTACATAGCCTACATTACATACATACATAATCGGCGTGACAAAAATTATTTTAAGCCGAGTACAAAGCTTTCGTCCATTGATCTCTGTCTTGCGCCACACTGCACTCTAGCTTCCAGTAATGTTCAGCATACTGAAGTCTGACTGAGCACCATCTTTCCATCGAAGATATAGTTTTCCGGGTTCGAGACTACCCTCTGGATTAGATTCGAAACCCGCCTTTACTAGCGCGTCGTCGTTCGTTCTTGCAACGTGACATAACCAGCGTAGTCGTTGGATTTTTACTTATTTTATAAGGTCTACGTCGACGTATTGCTTATGCTTCTTCTTCTATGGCACTTCAGTCAAAAACGTGCTTTGCTCTCCTGACTTTCAGTTTCCTTATCATTTATTTGTTGTTGTTAAAAGGTTATTAGCTCTTCCCTCGGAAGAGGAAGAGACGATCTTCTTCATTTGTTATGAACTTGCCCTGCTCTCTCTAGAAGAAGGAGACGCCACCTAAGCATACACTTCTTCGATAGTCTCAGTAATGTGGCAAATGCGGAAGCCAGGAGCCTTCAACGCTTTTTCGAAAGCTCCGGTTGGTTAACTGAGTAGCCTCTTCTGAGAACCTGTGGCATCACAACGGACCACCTTACGGTTATGTGCGCCCGGACTTGTGTATGGGTAGTCACCTGTACCCAGCAAACAAATTAATTCGTTAAAGAACGAGTCATCAACGATTCATCAAGCGGACTAAATAGACATTCGTTAATGAATTACTTTTAACAATTCAGTAATTAATTATAAAACGCTTACAAAAAACGAGTATATAAGCAAATATATAATCGTTATCAATGAATTGACATTGACATGAAATTATTTTTGGCTCTGTTTATGCGCATGGTGAAATGAAAATTGCTTGTATAGCGACCCTTTTTGTTGGATTGCTTAAGATCATCACGCAGAATATTTGTTTTGTGGCATTTCATACTCGTTTTAAAATCGTTATTTGCGAGCGCTCGTTATATTGTTTACTGTGTACCTTCCTACCTACCTACCTACCTACCTAGCCCTTCGCACAAGTATCTATTTAAGAATTTTCGTTTTCGCAGATTGAGGTGGCCAAGATATAATTATTTCACTATTTTTTCTTTTAATATAATAAATAATTCATGTAATTCGTGCTCATAATAATCTAAATTTTGTAATATAACTACTTAACGTTGTGGCTATTGCTGCTTCCAGTTTTTTAAAAGTAGGTTTCCTTGGCGTTTCTGCGATGTTCTTCGATGATTTCATAAGTTGTGATCGGTTTTTTTAATTTAGGTTTTTTTTTTTAATTATTTAACTTTGGGTCGGAAGACGAGAGGAATTAACGGTTCGTTCCAATCTTGTCGATAATTTAGGCCCAAAATATATTGGCAGTTTTTGTCCTTTTTTTTTTCGGCTCGAGCCGAATTTCAATATTATTATTTCTTCTTATTTTTAAATGTGCGTAAAACTAAGTACATGCACATGAGTTCAAACACAAGCACACCGATTGTTCTTAACGATCAAGATGTGGAAGATTTTTGTCACCTCGGAAGCATTGTAAGCCTCGACGGCGGTGGCAAAAGGATATTGAAGCTCGTCTAAATAAAGCACGCTAGGCGTTCGGTATCCCTTCCCCTTTCTGAAGGTTAAGAAAGTTCTCCCTTCGCACGAAGCTGCGAGTTTTTGACACATGCGTCATATCCGTGTTGTTATACTATGTGTAAAGTGACCGTTCGACCAAAAACCTGCAAACTTTCGTCAAACAATGCCACCGACGCATTTTAGGAATATTCTGGCCAGAAGTGATCTCCAACGATGGACTTTGGAGTACAACTGGACAGACTTAAAAAAATATTGAGGAAGTGGCAGTGGATCGGCCACACTTTGAAGAAACCTTAGCGAAACATCGCCAAACAGGCTCTGGATTATAATTCTCAAGGAAGACGTTGGGTTGGTCGACCATGTAGCACATGGGAGCGAGTAGTTGAGCAGGAGACCAGAGGAAGAAACAAGTCCTGGCAACAGCTTAAGGGCGATGTTCAGGATCGCGCCTTGTGCAAAAAAGCTTTTCCTGTCGTATGCCCCTATAGAGGCGGTCGTAACAGGAATTTGATTTGATTTCTTAAATATTATTTTTATTGTTATTAATTGTTCATAAAAAAAATACAAGGTACTCTAATCATATTTAGGAACAGTAAGATTAGAGAAAAAAAAATCAAATGAAATAACAAATCACGCCCTGAATGAGGAGTAAAAAATTGAATTCTGGTGAAAGAAAAAAATCTATAAAAAAAACTAATCCTAATTCTGATTGTGGTTATTTTTGATCATTTCTATCACTAAAATCAACGTACAAAATACTCCTACTGAATGTATTCATGGTCAAAAATAAATACAAAGTATTGTACGACTTATACTTTTTATTAAACATTCAACAGTTTTACTCAGTTTGTTGTTAGAAGGGAGAATTTTCTTTTGTTTTTGGTAATCGCTAGTGACTCGTTCGTATTTGTGCAAGTAGTTTATTTTAAATTTCATCAATCGTGAGGCAATACGTCTGATCGAATGATTCATTCAGAAAACGAAGTTAATTAATTTTTTATATCTGTAGATATGTTTATTATTTTTATTTTATTTTTTAATTGCTTATATTATTTGCTATGTTTGAAATACAGTTTTAGTTACCTCCAAAATCTTGTATTTCAAGGATAATGAACGCTTGGTCAAAAATGACCATGAAAACCTTTAACGTTAAGTGGAAATGAGGAACCTATGAAGGTTAAAAACTGAAACCATACTTACCATGAAATTAAACCAGAACCTTTTAAAAATAAATAAATAGAAAAATAACTTTTATTCATATTATGTTACAAATTTTATTAAATTATTTTAACTATTCATACAATTAAACGATTCTACGTTTTTGTGACCTCAAGCTAAAGTTTCAACTGAACATGGAATTATAAATCGCTTATCGTCATTACCGGTTAGATTTATCTTATTAATTAGGCGCGACTAAATTAGATGCTTACTGAATTGAATGGTATACATTTTATTGCGTAAGAAAAATTTAGGATCTTTCAAACACTGAAGAACATTTTTTACGGATATTTCGTTTTTTTCTACCGATTTTTTTATTCCTTTTATCTTCTTTGTACAATCGTTTTCTGTAACAATGCAATATGATTTCGATTTTGTTCCCATAAATTTAACAAGAGGTGATATAGGACTCTCAATTGTACGCTTACCCGCCGAGGGCGTGTCTGTATATTCTGCGATCATTCTGGTAGCCCAAGCAGCAGAATCTCTCAAATTTTCGGTTCTGTGGTTTTTCGGGATGTTTGTAAGGCTACTCAGAAGCCTTTGGGCACTACGTTGCTCTCTAAAAAATTATTTTGAGGAAAGAATTCTTCGATTCCCCTCAGATATGGCCATCGGTGATCTGGGTGGATCCCCTTCACCAATTACGTACGCCGCTACTTATTAAAAAGAATAATTATATTTAATAATTTTTAAATATTTAGAATAAAAATTTTATTAAAAATAAAAATTTTGGGGGGTCCAGGTTTGGTATCCTTTGATTCTACCGGCTGTGTGCTATTTGCATTAGGTTTGAAGGAAACCGATTTTTTCCCAGCGTGCTCTAAGCCACTAGATCTAGGTTTAGGGTCCAAAAACCGGCTGCTTGCGCTAAATGAATGATACAGAAGTTCATATAATCACTCAAAAATCTCAAAACCGGATGTCCGTCCGTCCGTCTGTCTGTCCGTTCGTGTCCTCTCTAGCTTGAGAACGCGTTGAGCCAGAGAGCTAAAATTTTGTCCACGTCGTTTTTGATAAAAAAGTAAGGTCAAGTTCGTGAACGGGCCACATCGCTCTATCCCTTCTACCCCGTCCCATACAAAATTACAAAATTTCCCAATTTGACAATAAACGGAAAAAGTATTAATGCTATTGATTTGAAATTTGGAATGTACCACTCTTATGATGATTTCAATCTACTACTACACCACCTCCCATACAAACTGTACTTTTTCATGAAATGCTCTAAGCCAATTTACTCAGTGCGTGTAAAATTTATCGAGCTGAAATTGTGCACTAAATATTTATTTAAAATTATTAGTAAAACCAAAAAAAAAACATAACAGAATTATGATTGGGCGTAAAGCCCAATCATATGATACTCTAGATGAAATACTTACTTACCTTTTGTTTGGGAGGTGGTAAAAGCAGAGGGGGGAGTTTTGTAATTTTCGTATATAGCACCGAACGTACTATACAAAATGTTTCGTGCTGAATTTAAAGTTTATTGCTTTCATAATTTTCGAAGAAATTGAACAATTTTTGTCTGAATTTATGGTATTTGTATGGGAGGTGGCAGAGAAAGTGGGAGATTTTGGATGATTTTGAAACTGCTTATCAACATTCTAATCACATTGCTTTGTTACAATTTTAATGTCCATAGCTCTCATATATTCGAAGGAGAAAAACTTTTCTTGAACTTATAATATAAAAATTTGTATGGGAGGTGATAGTAGGAGCGGGGTGAAGGCGATAGTTTTTTTAGCTTTTATTACAATTATTAAGGGACAAATTCTGGAAAAACTTCAAGTTTCTAGTTCTTCTAGTTTCTATGAAAATCGGTTAAATGCATTTACCAAAATTCTGCATTTGTATGGGATGGGGTAGAAGGAATATACGAATCAAAACCAAATTTTTTCACATCAATCATATTTAAAATGGTATACTTTTCTCAAATTTTAAAGTTGATAGCTTTGACGGTTTTGAAGAAAACTAATTTAATTGGAATTCCGAAATTACGTAAAATTTGTATGGAAGTGGGTAGAAGGAGTAAGGAGATCGGATCAATATTTCTTGAGATTTATGATATTTATATCATTATACTATGACATAATTTTTAAGTCAATAGCTAAAATAGTTTCGGAGTGAAATCAATTTCTTTAAATTTCGAAATTTCATGAAATTTGTATGGGAGGGGGTAGAAGGAGTGGTGGGATGTGGCCCGTTCACGAACTTAAAGTTACTTTTTTTGCTAAAAATGCCACAAAACAAATTTCAGCACGATAGGTCAAAGCTATCGAGAGTTACGTTGTAGACAGACGGACAGACGGACAGAGATTTTTGAATCACAACAAATATTTCTGTACCCTTGGCGCCTCTGTGCGGCTCTGTACACGGTAAGTGTTACGCAAGTTCCGCAAAGTCCTAGCGATAATTAGAGGACAACGATCAGGATCGAGCCTTGTGGAAGAGAACTGTTTCTGTCCTATGCCCCAAACATGAAATTGATTGATTGATTGATATAAAAAGAAAACACTGCGCCGAAATTGAAGAAATTACATTTTTGTATTGAAGTATAGCTTAACTTTTTTTTGCATATTTCGTATTCAAGAAACTAGATGATCTGTTGCTAAGCATTGCTCTTTTTCGAAACATCTACCTATGTATTGTCGGTTACTCTTTCGCATAATTGGGGCTCTATTTTGGAAATGGCGGCTTCAATGTTCGCTTTGCGAGTTGTAATTGTTTGCAAATGATTAGCGGAGTCCTTACTCTTAACATAACTCTAAAGGAAGAAGTCTAACGGTGTTAAATCGCAAGATGGCCAAATGGTGTCTCCAAAACGCGAAATTACGCGACCAACTATGTGCGCACTAGCTCGATTTTTTTTAGGAACTTGTATGGTACGTAGCACCATCCTGAAAGTAGAGGTCGTCCGTGCCCATATACTCCATTTCCGGCCCCGAAAAATTGTTCATCGTGCGTCTGTAGCGCACTCCATTGACTCTAAAAGCTCTTCTGTTGACATTCTCCCTATGGCCTTTTCGGGTCACAATCAGCACCAAACAGTCACTCGTTGTGAGTGCGTTGGCATCTTCTGAATCACTTGCGGGTTTTCGGATCCCCAAATGCGGCAATTTTGCTTAGTAACATAACCGCTAATGTGAAAATGAGAAAAAAATTTTTTTTTTTGTAAAAATCACCATCATCATTCATGTTTTCCCAGACCCAATCAGAGAACGTACGGCTCTGTTGGTGGTCCGTTGGCTGCTCTTTTACTAATATTCGCTGCAGTGTGGTCGTACTGACAGATGTTTGCGGATGTTATGGGGGAGGGGCTGCATGATAGAAAGTGAACAGAAACCATCTACTGATGTACAGACCTCCTTGAACTGTTTCGCTTTTACACCGTTTGGCCATTTTTTTATATCGAATAATTTTTCATCACCAAGTAGCAACTGAAAATTCGTGCTTAAAAAAATCGCACTGTCTGGAGTGGGAATCGAACCAATGACTGTAAAGCAAGCACGCTGCCCACTACGCCACGGAAGCCTCAACACTTTCCTTCACTGCGCCGATATTTTCGGTTGAACGACCGGGGCGAAATCGTTTTGATGTCTTCATATCTCGTACTGAGCTAGTCTCTAGGAATTTTTTGATTAGGTTGCGCACACACGTCTCCGAAGGCACATGATTACGATCCAAATTTGCTCGATTTTTGCAAATCGTAACTGCGATTAAACGCGAATTTTCGTAATAAAATTCAACGATTTATATTTCTTGTTTCACTGTGTTTAAATTTCCCGCGCTCATAGATGACAAATGTCAAGATTTGACAACTGTCAAGCGACCAGCTGTCAAATAATAGGCCTTTCTAAACCTAAACCTTTTCTTGATACACCCTTTAGCACATTTTCGTAATATGAATTTCGACATCTGGTCGTTTTTCTAAGTCTTGTGATGATAAAATATTAATTTATATATACTTTTTTATTTGTATGGATTCTGATTTGATTTCTAGATACTAATTATCTTACTAAGCTTCCCTCTCTAATTGTCCAAAATTTAACTCCTTTCGCATCGAATGCAGCAAAAATTGTCGTACTCCTCGGCCAGTTCCTAACAAGAATGCATAATTTCAGTGCTTCTTGGTTAAGGAGCTGCAACGAAACTACAGTCACGAGAGACTGAGCTCACAAAACTCCATTATAACTTACAATAATTTATATAGATTTATCAAATCAAAATAAAAATAACTTAATTTTCTTAATGAATTTTACTTGCGAAATTATTTATTTATTGCCAACTATGTCTTTATTGGATTTCCACTGTCGATAATTTCAAAATTTAACGATCATAAAACAGGCAAAAAAAAATTTGATTAACCTCAAAAAATTGTAAGTTTTATCTTATGATGAAATTGTGCAGTAGGCATTTTAGCGTACCAAAACAAAAATGCCGAGGCTGTTTCACATCAATCTTCATTCATATCGAAATAATCGTTTATTGCTCAAAAATTCCGTCAAATATGTGCATACAACTCTCGTATGTTGCGAAAGTTTAGTGCGAGTCTGATGAACGGAACGATCGAAGCATGGACCGAAACATTAAAAAGTAATATTTTTTATTTATGGTATACGCCCCAGACTTAGTTAATCGGTTGCCGCCGGTATTGTGATTTATTGGTGGTACTGTTGATATTTTAGACGCTAACAACAAGAGATTAGCGATTACACTTATCAGTTACAGGATCTGAAAAGTTTCGCAAGCATCTTGGAAGTTTGGTTTTCTGTTTTCGTTTCTGACCGAAGAAACATTCTACTTGGATTTCTATGAATGAAAATCTTCGAAAAATTTTCGGTTTACTTTCCAGTTCTAAGTAGTATTTTTATTGTCAATTCGTCACGCAAAAATCGAATCATCGGTCGACGAAAGCTCCCTGAATATAATCGGTCTTATGAAGTCAAGTCGCTTGGTTGTCGCCCGCGCTCATGTAGTCGCTATTGTGCTTAACGTCGGTTAACATCACACAAAATAGGCACCGGATTTCGTTAAAACTTTACGTTAATGTTTTTAGTTTCGTGTTGCGAGAAAATTATATTATTATATCGGATTTTTGTTATTTTCGAGTTTAAAAACAGAAAAAAACATTACATTGCAATCATGCCGTCCTCAGTAGCTTTTATTATTAAAAATTTGAAAATTGGTGGCAGGAAAAATAAACGTATTTCTAGTGCAGTAAGTATGATTTTATGTTAATTGTAATTTACGGCGGTATTACAACATAAAAATAGGGATGAAAGAAGGAGCTTTTCGTAGTAGCCTTCAGGGATAAAGGACGAGCCTTCTAAGAGATATTTGAGTAATAGTAACGGACTATCCTTAATTTTGTGTGCAATGGAGTGAATTTTGTGAGTTCTCTAAGCCTATCAACAAAATAATTTATCGTGTAAAAATCACTTTTATACAAATTATGAAGGCTTGAATTTGTTTCGGTGCATTTTTTTTCGCGATTTTTTACTAAAATGTTTTATACAGCATTTAAGCTTCAAAAAATTAGTGTTTATTAGATTTAATGAAATTGTGCAGTTTGTATAGGAGGTGGTAGAAGGAATTGGGGGTTTTTAGTAATTTTTTCATTATGAAGTTGACATCACTTAAATTATGAAGTTGACATCTCTTAAATTTCGAACTAGCAACATTCAGAATTTTTAAGAAAATCGATTTGTTGTGTAGTTCTGAAATTGTGTCATATTGTATGGGAGGGGGTACAATTAGTGACGCAAATTAGCTATTTTTTTTTAATCTTAATAAATATTTAGTACAAAATTTGAGCTCGACAAATGTTATACGTACTGAGAAAATTGCTTTATAATATTTCATGAAAAAGAGCAGCTTGTATGGGTAGTGGTGGTAGTATTAGAAGGATTCAAATAATTTCTATATCGGAGATTGAAATCGCTATAAAATTAATATATTACAAATTTCAGAACAATAGCTAACGTACTTTTTAAGAAAATTCGTTTATATTCAAATTCCGAAATTGTGTTTTTTTGTATGGGAGGGGTTAGAATGAGTGGAGAGATTTAGCCTGTTCAAGAACTTGTCTTTACTTTTTCATTAAAAATTCCGTTTACGAAATTTGAAGTTTCTAGCTTAACGCGTTCTCGAGCTAGAGAGGACACGGACGGACGGACATCCGGTTTTGATATTTTTTATAAATAATATGAACTTCTGTATAATTATTTTTTTTCTTCGAGCATTATTTCTTAGCATTTCAAACTTTGTGGCAAACTTAAAAACTTTCATCTGGAGTATCAAAATGTTTAATTAAAATAGAGCTTTAAGAAATATGCAACCAGATCGATTCTCGATTTTCCTTGTTCAACTAGTGGTATCAAAAATTTGTATATAAAGTTTAAAAACTAAATTATTAAATGAAAATAGTGATGGAAGGGAAAGAGGAAAGAGGTTAGAAAATATGTCATCTCAAATTCTTTAGTATAATGAATAGTAAATTTTGTATGAGAGGTGATAAAAGTATTGGTGGGGAGGGGAGTTCATACTGTTTGAATGTGGCACTGAATTTGGAATGCAAATGTTTTGTACTGAATTTAATTGGAAATTGATACATTACCTTTTTTTGAAATCTTGACATTTGCATGGGAGGTGGTATAAGAAGTGAACAGTTGTCGATATTCTCATTATCATGCTGTGATCCAATTTTTACGTCAAATGCTTTTCTTGTTTGGGAGGGGGTAGAAAGTGCGGCGAAGATGATAATTTTTTTTAAACATTTATTGCTATTACTTAAAGACAAATTTTAATTTCTATCTTTTCGAGTTTCAACGAAAATCGTTTTATCGCATTTTTCAAAATTGTGCATTTGCATGTGAAAGAAGGAAAATAATTTTGTTGAAATCTAAAAGTTTCGTAAAATTTTGTATGGGACGGGGTGGAAGGAGTGGTGGGGTAAAGCTGTTATTTTTTAATCTATTTTTTGAAATTAATTTTTTTTACATTTTCTAATTTTAATGAAAATCTATAAAATGCATCTTTCAAAATTGTGCATTTGTATGCGAGGGGGTAGAAGGAGTGAGCATATTAAAACAGATTTTTTTCAATGTTAATGTGTATTGTTATACTTTGGTCAAAGTTCCAAGTCGATAGCTTGGAAAGTTTGGAAAAAAGTTCATTTTTTGAAATTATGTAATTTCGTGAAATTTTTATGCGGAAGGGGGGGGGGGGGAGATGCGGCCCGTTCTCGAATATGAAGTTTCTCTTTTGTTTGTTTGTTTGATATACACAAATTCGAAGTGTTCGAGATTTATTTTAAGGTTAACGGTCACACGGAATCGAGGTTTTCGAGTGACAACATGTACCCTTGACGACTCTGTGCGAACAATATTTCTTAGCGTTACAAATGTTAGAGCGTCAAAACGTTTAATTTCATCCAATCTTTCTTGTAGAAAATTTCAAATTTTTGTGAAATGTTCCACTTCCTGAATAAATTATTATTCACAAGTCTGTGAATGTATTCGCTAAATCTACAAAAACTGTAAACTTTCTTCAATCTTGTGAGTTCGAATTCTGATCGAAGTATAATTAATTCCAGCACACTGCCTACTTGGGTATATCTTGGTCACCTAAAGAATAAGAATATTCGTTGATAGAGGGTTGTGCGAAGGACTAACAACCCTTCTACAATAAGTAATGAAAATGTTTAGCAACCTGAAGGTCAGGAGGCCAAGGCCTGATTTGGGTTATAGTGCCATTGTAGAAGTAGAGAAAAAGAAATTCAAAAAATACTTGAATGCTTGGAAAATTGAAATCAATGAAAGTAAAATACTCCAAGAGACGTGTTAATTATATATTTTCCTCCCTCCCACACAAATGTTTTTGGTAGATTTGCGAGTGGCCAAATAATGGCAAATGCCTTAAAAACCTTAACTTTCGTAAGTATATCTCCTATGCAATACCAAAACCGACGAAGGCGATCTGCTTCTTATTTCATTAAATATCTAGTCTAAGTTGCGCTACTATCCACACTTCACTTCACAAATATGTTCCACAAGAACGCTCAAACCTCTGTAGTTGAATTGAAAACAAATCGCAGAGTTCAAGAAAAATATGAATTTTCAGAAATTCCCCAGATTCATGCAATCACTATAAAGTGAATGAAAATGAAATTTTTGATTAGATCGTTTTTAAGTCACCCCTAGTTTCAAGTTTTATTTAAACCTATAACAGGGTTTTTTGCTTTTCGTTTTGCTTGACCTAAAATGAATTACATACACCTTTACTTAAGGATTCTCGTTAAGGCTTAAGCCAATATTTAGCATTATAAGTTAAAAAGTTAAGTGTTAATTGTGTTAAGTTTTAACACTGTATTAAATTTTCTTATGGATTATGCACTATTTGTAAACAACGGATCCAATAAATAAATGATACTTATTCAATCGTATTACTTCTCCATCAAAGCTCTTCACAATATTGGCAGTGGTTCAGAAAACTCTTTAAATTGTTTAGAAAATTTTCCTTTTCTTTTTCAATAAAAATCTAAGAAACCCAAAAGTTGAAATCAGCAAATACTCACCAAATTTCTTTAGTTGCTAAGATTTTGTAATCTGTTCTCTAAAACTAGCACCTCTATGTTATAAAAACTGATTTATTTACATATGTTGGAATAAACGGATTTAAATTTGAAAGAACATGGTGTGGTGATTATTTTCGAAGTGCATTTTGAACTAAAAGAAAGATTTTCGGATTTATGTAACACTGTTATGGTTTTATGAAACGTAACGTCTCGGTCTCTACTGAGATCTGAATCAAAGTTTTATCAGTTTGATAAAAGTCTCAGCAGAGACCGAAACGTTACGTTTAATAAAAGCTTAACAGTGTGAAATCCGAAAATCTGTTTAATAAAAGCAGTGTGGTTAGGGAAAGCCTTTTATCATTAATCCGTTTAGTGCCAGGAAGCGTTATTGCAATATAAGCAAAAAAAAACTATCGCGATCCTCTTGAATTAATCAATAAAGAGAGAAGTCATTGTTTGTTTTTTAATTTAATAAATGCCGTATTTTAGAAATGTGTGACAAAAATGGTCGGCACTAAAAGTGTTAAGATAAAATTATGGTTTCAAGAGAGTTAGACATTGTTTTAAGACTTTTTTCTTTCGATGATACGTATCTCCTTTTCTATAGACTTTCTTCCATTAAGTTTACATCAAATTTTAACCTTTTATTCAAGGACCGGTCTACAATCGATGCAGCGACTTCGGCTTCGACTTTGCGAGAATGCATTTGCATGTAACTATTATAAAAAAAAGTGGGGAGGAAGTAAAAGTATGGCTATTTTTTTTAAATTTAAAGCTTATTCCATTGTATTATTAAGAGTCTTAGATCTTACATAGTACGAAATATTTACAATACTTCCGAAAACATTGTAAATATCGGATCATTATTTAGATATACTTAAACGTATTCGTTGGTCGCTATTTGGAATGAAATCTTTTTGGTTCTCTATATCGCGAGTGTATATCGAAATTCTCCTACTACTATTTTGACATTTAAAAATTTTAATTTGATTTTTACAAAAAAAAAACAAAAACTAAAAAACGTATTTTTCTATTCGATAGAATAATTTCTCAACATGGAAAAAAATCTTTAAACTATTCGATAAGCGACTCAAAAGTAATTTTATTGACAACAATTTATCTTTTTTTCTTTTTTTGCAATTTGAACACCTGTGTGTAATTTTCTTTAGAATTTTTGCTTTAATGGATTGTGACTTTAATTAAAAATTTTCGTAAAAATAGATTGTAGTCGATTCGGATAAGGTTCGTTTAATCTTTAAACAACAGTTTGAGTTATAATTGCAATTTTTTATACAGGAAATTTTCTCGTTAAATGTAAGAGAAGCTTGTCACGATAATAGGATTTTATAAAGAAGTTATTTTGGACAGCTTTCGATGGTATTGTGTTTTCTTTACTTCCCACTAAGTGATTTTCCTGACTTTTTTTATTGGCCTGACCTAGATATACTTGAAATATTTAGAGTATATTAAAATATGCATCCACTCGGAATTTGAAAACATATAAAACATTTTAAACCAATACCCTAAACTGTATTGCGATTATCAGAATGGCTTATCCGTATATCTTTCATTAAGAATTGGTTTGTTTAAAGAAAATCTTTGATCATTTCCGTTGCTTTGTGGTTATGGTTCTTGGTGTGTGATTCATGATTTGTCATTCATGATGATAGGAAAAGAGTTTTTGATTTCATGACCGTTTTGTATAAATTTGGTGGTCAAGATAAACCCAAGCAGGCAGTGTGCTGAAATTATAAAATACGTCGACCGGGATTTGAGCTCCCAACCTTCGCATTGTAGACCAACATGCTAGCCACTAGGCTATACTCTAGCTTTTTATTATCTCAGATGATAAAAATAATAATAATAATCATCATATTAATAAGCAAAACCTGTGCATATATTTGAAGTGGCGTGAAGTAGGTGGCTAAGTTTTGGCCTGCAACGCGGGCAGCCGCGGGTTGATTCTCAACTGGATTTTTTTACGATTTGACTAAACTAAAACATCATAATTTCAAATAATTTTGATTTCACACTTGAGTTGAAAAAATTGCTTTTTGGAACTGCTGATTTCAAATCCAATGTTTTAGTCATTCCCATAAAAATATTAAAAAAATAAACAGTAACGCAAGTAATTTTTTTTCTCCTTGATTTCAAAAAGTATTAAATAAGTTGGAATGAAATTTGTTACAAAAAACAATAAGGGTGAAAACAGCGACTTAGTTATAATGCATAGATAAGAAAACCTGTAATAATATATTCAAGCGTTACGACTGCTTGTATTTTACACTCTCATTAGAAATTTTATTTCAGTGAAAGAACTTATCATATGTACATAAACCACAGAATTTGACAAATTAACAAAGCAGACAATAATTCGGTTTCCATCAGCAAAAATACAATAAATTTTTTATACTATCACTTATTTTCGATATTGTTCGTGAGATTCTAACACGTGTCATAGTTTCTTTTTTTTTAATTATTTATGCACATAGTGCTTTTTATTTCGTCCTTAAGACGAAAGAAAGAAGTTGGTTGATTAGAAAGAAGTTGGTTGATTAGAAATTCGAGAGATAATTAGAATATTGCTTTGTTTAAGCTTATTATCATCGAATTTTAAAAGCATTTGTTGATTTCAGGAGTGAACTGGATAACTGATTGAGAGGACTCTGTAAATGAAATAGTGATTGATTTTTTCTGAGGAACCTTCAATTATTCTAGAATTCTGTTTTATTTTGGTTTACTGACGGCAAATGCAATGCCCTACATTTGAAGGGAAATTTAAAATTTTTTATACTCTAGATAAAATCTGAGAGTATATTGTGTTTGCCTTACCCTTTGTAACGCTAAGAAATACTACTCTCACAGAGTCACCAAGGGTACAGAACTATTTGTCGTCGCTCAAAAACCTCGGTTCCGAGTGACCGTCTGTCTGTCTACAACATATCTCTCGAAAGCTATCGTTCTGAAACTTGTTATATGTCATTTTTAGCAAAAAAGTAACTTAAAGTTCGTGAACGGGACATATCCCCCCACTTCATCTACCCCTCCCATACAAATTTCATGAAATTTTGAAATTTAAAGAAATTGATAGTAATTTCTATTCTAAAAAAAATTGTGACCCGTTTTTGCCCTTTAAGATGCAAAATTATTGCAGATTTGCACTCATTTTATTCAGTTGCGTCCGTCAGGTCAATTTATAATAGAACGCTTTAAGTGTATTTGCATTTTTGCATCCTTTTTATCATGTTAGCTGATGCGTGCTGAACAGCTGATTGCCTTGCGAAACTGTCAAAACAAAGCTGTGAACAAGTTGTCGCTGTCGTCAGACGATTTTTTATTTGCTGTCGTACATTTTAGTTCAATTATAAGTTGCACCGCCGAAAAATCGGGGCAAGAAATGCGTATTTTCGGGTCAAGTTTTACCTAGTGCGCAAACCATCTTTCCTGCAGGGCAGATTTTTTTTTTACAATGGAATATAGAAACTGGTGGAAAAAATATTAAGGGAAAAATCCAATCGCCTTACTCCTTCTACCCCTATCCATACAAATGCACTATTTTCAAAAATGCATTAATTCGGTTTTCATTGCAACAAGCAAAACTAAATGAACCAATTTTTGTCATAATTAATTTAATTACAATTGCAACCAATTTTGGCAAAAATATCAACGTTACCTCACTCCTTCTACCCCCTTCCATACAAATTTCACGAAACTTTGGAATTAAAATTAATTTATTTTTTCTTCAAAACTGTCAAAGCTATCAACTTAAAATTTTGAGAAAAGTAAACTTTTGCAAATATCATTGATTTCGAGAAATTTCATTTTGATTCAAATACTCCCACTAGGAAACGATAAGATTCATTTCAAATCCCGGTCATTGTAGACGAACACGCTATCCACTAGGCTACATCTAGCCGAATATGGTCGATTCACAAGTGTTGATTTTGATGTTTCAGCTGAAATCTATCACAGTGTGTCTTCTTTGTCTTACAAGAAGGGATTCTCGGTATAACCATGTTCTATATCCTCCTGGACTCTGCTACTTGCTATAGGTTTATAATGTGCATGTTGATGAATATTTCCTTATTTTTGAAAAAATGTACCTTTTTAATTCACTTTCATCTAAATTATAATATGTGTTATGTGTTCCCTACTCGGTTAAGATTATGAGCGCCTATGGTCGGAGCTCATTTTGTGGGTTTTTCACGTGTCGGCTAATCGGGTTTTGAGTTTTGTGCTGTTGCTGTTGGATACTGCGTCGTCGGCTGCGTTACACGAAGGAGAACAGAACACCAGAGGAGTCGTGGAGACGCGCTGCTAAGGATCGTGAGCTTTTCAGAAGATAGAGAAAGGAAGGAGGTGGTCGTAAATGTTAGTCTAATTTTCTATATATACATACGTTATGTATGTATAGTATTTAACCAACATTTTTCGAGTTCGTTTGCAACGGTTCTGTAGCTCCAAAACCTAAGGCTGACTTAATGCGTGAATCGCGTAAGCGTAAGTGAGAAAACGAATTACGTAGCAGCGACGAGTTTATACAGTTTCTTCGTGATACACCATTCAGTTCAAGTACTACAATTTTCAAGAATTTCAACGATTACGTACGTTAGTGTGAATCGCTCAACGAAATTTATATATGTACATTGTGACAAAAAAGTTGGGCACTTTGGAATTAAGATTAGCCTCCGAAATGATATAAAAATTTTTTTTTTTGTACAGGTAACAGGTAGGACTGTCTTTAATTATTATCCCAAAAATTAGCGCGGTCTATTAATCAGTTTGTTGAATGGATACACCTCAGTAGTCCACGTCGATTTTTACAATGGGTAAAATATGGAACAAAGAATTTGTCTCAAATTTTGTGTTTTCAACCATATTTCGAGTGCGGAATCATGGCGAATGTTGGAAAAGGCTTACGGTTATTCAGTAATATCAAAAACACGAGCCTTCGAGTAGTTCAATGCCTTTAAGGAGAATCGAGAGATCCTTGAAGATATGCCTCGATCTGGTCGACCTCCAACCTCTTCAACTCGACAACATTCAAAAAGTGAAGGAAATGTTGCTCGAAAATCATCATACCAGTGTTAGGGAGATAGCAGGAGAGCTCGACATCTCTCGCGAGTCTGTTCGTTCGATTTTGGTGGATACTTTTGCCATGAAATGCGTCCTTTCTCGACTCTTTTCAATAAAGCTGAATTTTCTTAAAAAAAAAGTACCGTGAAGAGGTCACTTTGGACATGCTTGATCGTGCGATTTCCGATCCCACATTCACTGGTGATGAGACATGGGTCTACGAGTTGGACGTGCAAACCAATCAAGAATCATTGGAATGGAGGAAAAATTGAGAAACCGAGGAAACTACGTCAAAGCTGCTCAAAAATCAAAACGATGCTCATTGTCGCGGAAAGGGAAATCATGGATTTTCCACGATGAAAATGCGCCATCGCATTGAGCCTCAATTGTGACCCGATTTGAGGCCAAAAACGCAACAAATTGCTTCAATCAACCACCGTATTCACCAGGTTTGGCCTCGTGTGACTTTTTTCTATCCTCGAAACTCTCTCCATGGAACCCTTTTTCAGTCGATCGAGGACATACAACAAAAATCGCCGTGGACTACTAAGGTATGTCCATTCAACCAGCTGCTGCAGACAAACTAATTAACAGATCGCGCTAATTTTTGGGACAATAATTAAGAACAGTCCTACCTGCTTACCAAAAAAAGAAAAATGTGGAAATTTTATTCCGCAGAGTAATATTATTTACAAATTCCCGGTACTTTATGGTCACAATGTAAAAGCTCTGAAAATTGGTATTAAGTATCAGTTGCAGTTTCGGGCTTAAATTCCTTTGCCAGAACGCTCACGATAAAAAAACAATATACAAGATAAGCGTATATTTTAAATATGAAGTCAATAATACTTCCTTCTCATAATTAAATAAAGGTCGAAGCAAATTTTACTTATTCATGAAATTAATCGAATAAAGTCGACATAGCAACTGATGACTAAAATTGGCATGAGTTTAACGAATTTATGGTACTTTTTATCGTATTTGACTCCAAAGTTTAACTAATCAGTCAATTTGAATTTTCCAAACAATGAACATAAAGAGCAGAGACCGAAACTTCACATTTAATAGAGTATAACAGTGTGAAATCCGGAAATCTTTGCTTTTAATTTAAAAAATAAAGAATTACAAAAAATTGTTTCACATAGAATCTTATCATTTATTTTGTTCGTCATGCATTATCTTACAATTTTCTCGTTTTATTTTCAAATACATTTTATGTACTTTCAATACATATCAGAATTTCTTATCGGGGAAAAAAATTTTATGAATTATTTCCTTGCAGCTCCATCTGAAACGAATTTTTTGTTTTTATTGTGGTTTCCGCACGAGTATGAGTCATTTTTTACATGAAAATTGTTTGAAATTGAATTAATCTGAGACCGACTTGAAGTTTTTTTATACTCTAGATGAAATCGGAGAGTATATTGTGTTTATTGAAATAATGCTCGCATAGAGTCGCCAAGGGTACAGAAATATTTGTTGTCGCTCAAAAACCTAGATTCCGAGTGGCCGTCTGTCTACAACATAACTCTCGAAAGCTTTGACTTATCGTGCTGAAATTTGTTATGTGTCATTTTTAGCAAAAAAGTAACATTACGTTCGTGAACGGGTCACATTGCTCACTCCTTCTACACCCTCCTATACAAATTTCATGAAATTGACTTTTCTCCGAAACCATGAAAATTAGGTCATAATATAAAGATGTGAATATCATTAAAGTCATGAAATATTTATCCTTGTAACCCCTTCCATTCAAATGCATAATTTTCAAAAATGTATTTATTCGGTTTGATTTGCAACAAGCAAAGTTAATAAAACCAATTTTCGTCATAATTACAACAAATTTTGGAAAAATTATCAACTTCATCTCATTTGAAAGAAAAGATTTCCGGATTCTGCACTGTTACGCTTTATTATTGGTGACGTTTCGGTCTCTGCTAAGACCTTTATCAAACTGATCGACAATTATTATATAGGAAGGGGGGGTCAATTGAGTGTGGGAAGGGTAATAAAGGTTAAATTAGTTAATTAATTAGTATCAGGTAGTTAAATTAGTTAAGGATTTCTGGGTACAGATTTTGTTCTTACCAAATTTTAAGCAGCCAAACTGCTGATAACTTGTATCCGGTGTCTCGGTTGAAGTTCTGTGGATGTTTAGAAATTTCTATTGCTTCCCGTACTATTCGTTGATAATATTGATTTGTCCTGGCCAGAATTTGCACATTCTCGAAATCGATTGTATAGTCCTCTGTCGATGCATGTTCCGCGATCGCTGATGATTGTATATAGTTTTTCCGTGTGCATCGTTGATGCTCGTTCATCCTTCTGGTTTCCTAAAATTCCTTGGATAGTAGTCGGGGTAGTGAATGTTGTCTTGATGTTGGATTTTCGAAGGATTTTTCCTATCTTATCCGTCGTGCCCTGGATATAAGGTAGTTTTACCATCGTCTGCCTATATTTCCTTCTTCAGTGTCTTCCCGTTTTTTTGTCCTTGGATGCTTCGGTTTCCATGTCTTGTTAATTTCGCTTTGTATCCATTTGCTGTGAATGCCAGATTCAATTGTTCCTTTTCCTTTCGTAGACTGCCCGGATTTCCTCTAGTTATACGTCAAGCTCTGTTTTCTGGCTTGGGTGGTGATGTGAATGGTCCCCCCCTTCCATGCAAATTTCATAAAATTTCAGAATTTTAATTAAATTATTTTTCTCCAAAACCGTCAAAGCTATCAACTTTAAATTTTGAGAAAAGTATACTGTTATAAATATCATTGATGTCAACATATTTGGTTTTGATTCGAATACTCCTTCTACTCCCACTCATACAAATGCACAATTTTGGTAAATGCATTTAATCGGTTTTCATTGAATCTAGAAAAAGTACAAACTTAAAACTTTGCCAGAATTTATCCCTTAATAATTGCAATAAATGCTAAAAATCATATGAACTTCGATTCACTCCATCTACCACCTCCCATACAAATTTTTGTATTGGAAATTCAAGAAAGTATTTCTCCTTGAGAGCTATCGACTTTAAAATGCTAACAAGGCAATGTGATTAGAAGATTCAAAATCATCCAAAACCTCCCACTTTCTCTGCCACCTCCCATACAAATGCCTTAAATTCAGACAAAAATTGTTCAATTTCCTCCCTATTCACTATTTGAAAGAATTTGGGATGACATATTTGCCGGTACAATAGACTGTTTCCTATTTCATCTAGAGTATCATATGATTGGGTTTTACGCCCAATCA
Source organism: Chorisops tibialis (assembly GCA_963669355.1). Taxonomy (NCBI): domain Eukaryota; kingdom Metazoa; phylum Arthropoda; class Insecta; order Diptera; family Stratiomyidae; genus Chorisops; species Chorisops tibialis. Next base: position 247,354,156 of record OY770263.1, on the reverse strand, counting down.
TAATTCTGTTATGTGTTTTAATTAAATTAAAAGAAGAAAAAATCGGCGAAGTACACAACTTTGTTCATGCGTCGAGGAATTCGCATTTAAGCGCTTTTAGATCATAAGTTCTTTTAAAAGCTTTGTACTAAAATAAAAAGCCACGTTTATGGTTTCCAAGAATCCAAGAATCAGCCATTTCCGTTTGTCTACAATTGATAGTAGAGCTGAGTTCTGAGATGTTGTCATGTGAATATATTAAAGTATTCGTGCCCTAAATCATGAAATTTGAAAATTGCAACTCTTTACTTGGCCGATAAAAAGTTGTTAGTTGTAATGTGAAAATTTATGACTTTTCGATACGGGTATCCGAATCAATAATCGGCATACGATCGAGACTAGCGCCATTTAATTTTCGCATGTTCTAAACGAAGGTGATATCACAAGGGAATCCCATGGCAGAACTATGATTGCGGTTGAACTCCTATCAAGTGTTAAACTACCTAGCCACATGCCACATTATGCTGGTTTGCGTCAGCCAATTCGGTCGTGGCTTGGATAGTTGACTGTTTTCGTAAGTTTTGATTATGGCCTGGAGCCTGGGAATGAACGAGTTGCACGATTCCTAGAAGAATCTTCGCCCATTCTCGGCGGAGCGCCACTTTCAGCGCTCCCACACTGCTGTATTTTTTGGTTCATCCAAAAAACTTGAAACGCTGAAATCCAACGGATTCGCGTCAGGTGAATTATTATTTTTACATTTAGGGAACACGTGAGAGCACCGTGACCTGTTTGGCCTATTGTGCGTTTATTGTCCCTTTAAGGGGTATCTTTAAGGGGCCATGTTGGCTAGTTCATCACTTGTAAGGAAACCTCTCCTAGAAGATTGAATCTTTTCTTTGCTACTGCCTCGCAGTGACATACGACATGATCTGTAGTTTCTAAGTCTTTTGAGACGGCGGCGGCAAATGTCGGTTTCGGCTAGACCTATATTTTTGAGGCGGTGGTTTACTCCACAATGCCCCGTCAATAGGCCGATTAGAGTACTAATATCACTCTTGCTGAATTTAAGAATATCCTCCACTATGTTTATTTTGTGGTAGGATAATTTTTTTTTGAGATTGATAAGTCTGAAAGTCTATTCCAGTAGATCCTATGTTCTTGTTCAATACACTCTCTAAGTATAAGGTTGAAGTGTCCTTTTGGTTTTCCACAGAATGGCTCTGATACAATAAAATTTGTTTCAGCACCATTTTGTGCGAGTCGGTCTGCCTCTTCATTTCCCTTAATCCCTGTATGTCCTGGGGCTCACATTAATGTTATTTTGTTCCTCTTTCCTAGGATGGTTAGGTTTTGAAAGCAGTCGCAAACAAGCCTCGATTCGTGTTTGTTCGATGCTAAAGTCAGGTGAACTCGCAAGCCATTGTTGGGCGGAAATGCAGTGCGGAACATTTTCTCGCAAAATTTTTTGGGTTACCTTAGCTGAGTGTGACGGCACCGAGTCTTATTTTAATGTGTGCGGTGCTTCACTGAGTGTTTTGCGCGTCCAAGGCACCAAGTCTCCTTCCAATACCGTTACAAGATATTTTTTGACGATCATTTTCACACCCAGCCCGAGAAACAGCTGTGGAGAGCGAAAATTAGCGCTGACCGTGGCCCATACCATGCCACATGCAGAATTTTGCCTTTTTCGTCTAAATTATTGTTTGGCTTGTGCTCTAACTAAACACGATCAGTTTGTTTCTTTACCATTTTCTGAATGGTAAAATTTTTCTCATCCGAGAAAATTATGTTCGGGAACTCGCGAAGTCCGTGCAAGCGCACCAGCTCTTTTGTTCTTAGCAAATGCTGCAATCGTTGTTGTTCGTTCAGACCTTAAGCTCATTTTTCAAGAAGTAGCGAACGCTCTAATCAGAAATGTTAATTTGTTCACCATCTCAGTTGCCCTGCGTCGTGAATTTAGCTTAATTGGCGCTTTCACTTTTCGCACCATTTCTTTGCTTGTTGCTGTTTTTTTCGGGTTACCACCATAGCGTTTTGCCATGCTGGCGGTATCGTTGTAACTTGAGATGGTGCGAGAATCAAACATTTTATTGACTTTCAAATAATGCAGCTCACAAACGTTAGCCGGTCACGATTTTCTGATCAAAAAAGTATGATCACACTCTTACGTTTGAATTCAATCGTAAATAGACCAAAAACTAAACACGCAATAAAAAAGTTCTTGCTTACCCTTGTCATCAATAAAATGAATTATCAGCTGTTGAATTTGCAACACGCAATCATTCGTGGTTTAGCAGATAGAGCAACGTGAAGTTGGTAACACTACATTCCTCGGGCCCTGTATATTAGTGAGCGACTATAACCGAAGTATTTTTATACTCTAGATGAAATCTGAGAGTAATATAAGTTTGCCACAAAGTTTGTAACGCTAAGAAATAAGGCTCCGAGAAAAAAATGAATGATACAGAAGTTCATATAATCATTCAAAAATCTCAAAACCGGATTGTGCACTGAATATTTATTTGGAATTATTAGTAAGACGAAAAAAATTAGATATCTACTTTCGCCCCTTCTGTCCCCTCCCATACAAAATGACAAAATTTCGCAATTCGACAATAAACGGATTTTCTCAAAAAGCATGAAAGCTATTGATCTGAAATTTGTTATATATTACTTTTATAATAATTTCAATCTGCTGTATAAAAATTAGTTGAGTCCTCCCCTTCCTTGCACCACCTCCCATACAAACTGCACTTTTTTATGAAATACTCTAAACAAATTTACTCAGTACGTATGAAATTTATCGAGCTGAAATTGTGTACTAAATAATTATTTAGAATTATTAGTGATACCAAAAAAATTAGGCGATTAGCTTCACTCCTTCTACCCCCTTCCATACAATTTGACACAATTCAACAAATTTACAAAAAGTCGATTTTCCTGAAAAGTATGAATGCTACTGATCTGCAATTTAAAATATGTCAATTAAATGATGTTTACAGTTATTTCTAAAAACATCATTAATAAACTCACACTCCTTCTACCACCTCCCATACAAACTGAACAATTTCACTGAATCCAATACACTAATTTTCTCAGTACCTATTAAATTTTTGAATCCTAAATTTTGTATAAAACATTTTGATGGCAACTTCAGCGTGATGCGAAAAAATTAGTTTAATGTCGTCGTCCCCTCTACCACTTCCCCTACAAAATTTTTTAAAATAAAAAAAAAATCTCTTTCATCTAGATTGAGCTTTACGCCTAGTCGTTGTCCTGTTATGTTTAACTTGAATACTGGTTCATTGCGACCTGTTAGGAAACGCAGCAGACAAGCTTGCGCGGCAAGGATTTGCAAACATTAACTCCACTAGGAAGTCAATCGATGTAGCAACAACAGTGCTGAAGACTAGCTTCAAACAAACTATTTTGGATTTTTTCTTGGCCGGGTGGCGGCGGCTGGACAGCTGCTGGACAGCTGCAGAACGGCCAAATCCTTTTGGGAAGAACCGAATAAAAATATTACAGCTCAGCTATTACAACGTAGTCGCTATAGTGTCCGAACGATTGTTGGCTTGCTAAGGTTGCAGGCTACGGATCGCGAGCGACAGCCTTTGCAGAGGTTGCGAGGAAGACGAAGAATCTATCGAACATTATCTTTCTCACTAGATTCTTCTCAGAAACAAATGTCCTCAGAGGTGTCAAACATTCGAGCCTGTTTTGGTTTACAAATCCAACCAAGTGGCTAACATAGAAAGAGTAAAATTTATCTCTTAATAAATAGGGGGAGTACAATGAGCCCAACTAGATGGCCCAGTGCATTGTGGTTCTACGAAACCACCCTCCTACAACCTAATCCTAAACCTTATATGTGAGCTTCGAAAATTATCACTGACGTTTTTTTATTTATTAGGAAAGGAGTCCTACCCAACTGGTTCAGCTTACAAGAATGACAATGACCGAGTCTTTGTTACAAGTCAGAGTAGAAAATGATCTGACTTTCAGTTTTAAAACAGACAACGGCCTTAAACAAGGTGACGGCCTAGCACCAATTCTTTTCACTTTTCACGACTACTTAATTGACCGCCTTACAGTACAGTCGTGTTTCCATTTAGCTCCGCGAAATAATAATTATTTGCCTATAGCGATCAATTATTACATTCCATTTTTTTTCGGTCGTCTTGTGCTTGTTTTTTTTAATATATATATTTTTTATATATAATAGTATTGTTATAACTTGTTTTGTGTGCCGCTTACCTGTGCGTTTTGGTTGACTCTGCAGTTATTGACTGATAAAATTAAATTAAAGTAATTGCATAACAGTGAACTATCGGAAATCATTTCTGCAAACTTGACCTAGTTCTTCTATTCGATTTCGATGACTTTTATTAAACGATTGCATATAAAATAATAACAGTGGACTCTTTTTAATTACTTGAGCGAAAAACTTGACCTAATTTATCTAAATACGTTGTGTTTCCCTAACCCAGAGACTCTAAATTTGAATTGCGATATGTCTTTTTCATCATCATCCTTTGAGTTATGTGGTGTTTGCGCGAAGATTCTGAGCAATGACAATCGTATCACATGTGATGGAATTTGTGAGCATAGCTTCCATATTGGTTGTGTCACATCTTCTCGGATCCCGAAAAATTCAAGTAGTTATACATGCACCGAGTGTAGTGCTATTAAACCGTGTCACGTTCTGAGATTGCTTAATATTACTTCATCGCGGATTGACTCGAACAACACTGCTTTAGAAGATCTAAAAAGTGTTTGTTCTTTCATAGCAAATAAAGTTAATAGCCTGAATGATACTATATCGAACCTTAGCGATTGTATCGAAGAATTTCGTGATTACGGATCTCAACTGGACAAGCTACACTCATGTTGCAATTTGATACAACACGACTCATCCAAATTGCAGAAGAAGTGGACGCAATCTGATTCAAAATTGACGACGATAATAAATAGTTTATCGGACAACATCTCTGCGACGTTAACAGACAACGTCTCGCTTCCGGACGGGCATGCTGTTACATCCAAGCTCAACAACATTTATGACGAAGTCAAGTCAATTAAGGTGCTTGTTGCCAATGCCGACAAATCTCTTGTGACCGTGTCAAATCAACTACGTCACACTTCTGGATTCGAAATCAGGCAGCCAGACGATTTAGCAACAAAACTTGTTGATTTTGAACGCGAAGTGGCCATCACCCGTTTTGTTTGTGGGGACAAAACTGATGAATTACGAGACCCCTCTTCACCTCAGCTCTCGCAAAATAATCTTCATATTCAGACAGTTTCGTTATCGCCTGTTCAACCGTTCTCGCTGCCAAAAGTACATCTACCGGAAAATGATCTTGACACACCGAAGACATCGCTGGTCAAATTCAATACAACTTGGTCTCTAGCTGATTGGGATGCAAGAATCAAGAAGCTCAACAGAATTAATAAGGAAATGAAAAAATCACCAGACACATTTACTTATTTTGTCACGGGAGCTCCACCGAACTCGAATGAATCATGGCTGTGTAAAACCCTTATAGATCAATTTTCTATAACCGGCTGTAAATGCGAGAAGCTACCGACCCGCAGACCTAGTGGTATTAAGTACACAAATTTCAAACTGTACATGCCCAAGCAGTATGACTGGATCTTCTTCAGCACGAAATCGGGCGTCTTCAAATGGAACAACATGGAAATCAGCCACTGGAAGTCAAATTTGAAGCGCAATAAGTATGGTAATAACATTTGTAGTAATCAAAATAACAAAAATAATAGCCAAAAAATTAGTAATAGGAATAACAATAGTCAAAAATTTATTAGTAACAATAAATCTAGGAATAAAATAGATACGAACACAAGTAAGAAAAACACTTCTCCCAATTCTTTGCCCCGAAAGCCTAATACTAACACTACCTCTAAAACCAGTACTAATCGCATGAACTCTGGTAAAAATTCTTTGCCTCATTCAAAGAACCATCCTATTTTGAATCCATTACTTAGTTCAAATCCAGTCCCAGTTCCCACTTCGATTCCACTTCCTACCTCAAATTTAGCCCCAATCCTTACTTCGAATCCTGCCCTAGCTTCTGGTCCGTACAATAATTTCGTGCGTGGAGAAACAATTAATCCTTACCCTTCATCGTCAAAAACATATATTAAGGATAAAAATGCAAAGTCTTCTAACGTAAATCTTAAATCTGCAGTTGCTGGTCCCAATAACCCCCCTTTCCTTGATCCACTTTTTCCTCCAGTCGTAAAGCTCTCGATGAACTCTGCAAATTCTGAGGAGAATAGATATTTATTATCACGATTGAGAGAGCACAGAATATTTGACAACGTGCGGCTGTATCTTGCGTATATGCACAACAAATCTGATTCAACCTGCATTAACGGCAAAACAAAAACCAGTCTGATGCTATCCATTCAACAAGAAGGGCTTCCAACGGATTTAAAAGCGTTGCGGCTGATCTACACACGCTTCCACGAGCAGTTCAATCTTTCTCCTGACCAAGTTCATAAGGATCTCGCGACGTACGGTTCTCATGTTTCCTCGAAGCATATTTCTGATATGCAAAAAAGCCGGGAAGATCAAAATCGGTTTTTTCGTTCCTAACTCAAAAAGTAACCTACGCCTTTTTTACCACAACGCAGGTGGCATTAGAGGGAAGATAAATAATCTCTTCATTGACGCGAAATCTTGTCACTTTAATGTCATAATTATTACGGAAACTGGGCTAAACGACTCCTTCAAAAATGAAGAAATTCTGGACAACGACTGGACCATATACAGAAATGACCGGAATTACAGCGCAACAGGTCTTTCAAAAGGAGGAGGCGTCCTGATTGCAGTTCATAAATCTCTATCTAGCGAGATTGTTAACACAACACCATCAACACTTTTTGAACATAAATTTATCAGAATCAAACTGATAAATAAATATATTTACATAGGTGTTGTATATATCCAGCCTAACTCTGAAGACCAAAAATACCACGACATTCTTGACATTTTTCATACTGTCTACTGCTCTTTGGCAGAAAATGACAATATTTTCCTTCTCGGCGATTTTAATCGCCCAAGTATCTCTTTTCACACGAATCATTCATATAACACTATTATACCGGGGAATCTCACGTCTGATATTGACACAACTATTATCGACACTCTGTATAATAACGACTTACATCAGGTAGTAAATTTACCCAATAAAAATGGGAGATGGCTTGATATGATTTTTACCGACGCATATGATGAAGTGATTGTTGGCCATGCCTCTGACGCTGAGAATCTTTTCTCTAATACTCAACATCACTCTGCCATCATAGTAGATCTACCATACGATCACACTAATTTTGTTCACTCTTACAATAATAATATTGTATTTGACTTCCGTAATGCTGATTTCAATGGCATTAATAATGAATTGTCCACGATAGACTGGACAGCCCTGTTCTCATCTAATGATCTTGACAATGCCATAACAGCATTCTACGATGTGATCTTTGAAATTGCTATCAAGTACGTCCCTGTAATAAAGCAAAAAGATAAATTATCGGAACCCTGGTTAGATAAAAACCTAAGATCACTGCGGAATAGAAGAAATAAACTATTCAAAAAACTTAAGAAAGTGGGCGCAATCTCCCCCAATCTCCAAAAAAAATATGACACGCTGGCTTCAGAGTTCTCTTCTGAGTCCCGGACTGCATATGAAGGTTACGTAAAAAAAATCGGTGAAGATATCATAACAGAACCAAAAAGATTTTTCGACTTCGTTAACACAAAACGTAAAACTTCGGGTTATCCCGTAACCATGACCAATGGAATCACGCAATCTTCTTGCAAGCATGATATCTGCGACATGTTTGCTGACCGTTTTCGCGACGTTTTTGGAGTACAGTCAGATTCGACCGAAATCGAGCCCAATATTTCGGTTCCTCCACTCGTTGAAAATATTTCATTAACCATTGAGGAGGTGCTTAATACTCTTACAACTATTGATGTCAAAAAAGGTCCAGGTCCTGATCTTATTCCTCCCTTATTTTTATCGAAGTGTGCCCTTCAGCTCTCAACACCTTTATACTGGCTCTTTAACAAGTCACTCTCATTGGGAGTTTTCCCATCGGCTTGGAAATCGACGCATCTCACACCCATCCATAAGAATGGTGACAAACGAAATGTGAAGAACTATAGAGGTATAGCTATTCTATCAGCTATACCGAAATTATTCGAAAAAATTATCTGCGACAAATTAACCAAAATAATCAACCCTATTCTTAATGAACAGCAGCACGGTTTTAGAAAAGGGCGCTCAACCATGACTAACCTCATGATTCTAGTATCTGATACACTCTGCGCACTGGAAAATGGGCATCAAATTGACGCAGTATACACTGACTTTAGCAAAGCCTTCGACCGAGTTGATCACAACATCCTGATTTTAAAATTAAAAAAAATTGGTGTTACAGGATCTCTTCTTGACTGGATTAAATCCTATCTTAGCAATAGAACTCAATTTGTCAAGTTCCAAGGCTCTATTTCCAAGGAAATCGTAGTGTCCTCTGGGGTACCCCAAGGAAGTCACTTGGGACCTCTCTTATTTAATATTTTCATTTCAGATCTATCTGAAGTATTAAAAAATGTCTCGCATCTGTTGTACGCTGATGATCTGAAAATTTATCATACTGTTACCTCACCCGCTGATGCCGCATTTTTGCAATCCAAGCTTATTGCACTAGATGAGTGGTGTAGTCAGAACAAGTTAGAGCTTAATGTCGGTAAATGCCACGTGATAAGCTTCTCACATAAAAGATCCACATACCTACATGACTATTTCCTGAGTGGATCTCAACTACATCGTGTAGATCAAATTGAGGACCTCGGCATTCTACTCGACAATAAACTGTGCTTTAAATCTCACTACAACCGATTAATCTCAAAAGCCAATAGACTTCTTGGATTTATTAAGAGAAGAGCCAAGGAGTTTAAGAATGTATGGGTCACTAAAACATTATTCTGTTCCCTTGTCCGTCCTCTTCTGGAATATGCATGTCCCATCTGGGACCCCTCTTTCCAGTTATATAGCAACAGAATAGAGTCAATACAGAAGCAATTCCTTCTCTTTGCTCTTAGGGACTTGTATGATCCTAGAGACTTTGAGAACCTTCCACCGTACGCAACTAGGCTCCAAATATTAAATCTTTTACCTCTTAGTTCTAGAAGAACTATGCTCACATCCTGTTTTACCTTAGATGTTTTGAATGGCGATATTCTGGTAGATCACATATCAGATAAATTCAGACTCAATGACAATGTCAGGCTGACGAGACATTCAAGACTACTAAAGGAATATCCGCATAGTACAGTTTACGGACAAAATGAGCCTATTAACAGATGTTGTAGAGTATTCAACAAATTCAGTGTACACTACACACCTCCAATGAGTAAATTGACATACAAACTAAGGCTGCGCTCTGTTTTATAAAGTATCCCAAACCCTCTATAACCATCCTTCTACCAGTGTCCATCTTACTAGTTAGATTAAGTTACGTAAGTTAAATTGTCTTAAGTTACATTAAATTAAATAAAATAATATAAGTTAATTATTATGTAACTAAATATCTTGTTATGATAAATAAATAAATAAATAAATTATATCAAATTGTACTTTGAATATGTTGTTCGGAAACTTCCCATTGACACCAAGGGAACATGTAGCGACCAAATTAGCATTCAAAATATAATTTTAATTTATGAAACCTAAAATTCAAACTCGTAACCTTGAAATTAATATTTAAAAACTATTTCTAGACACCGACCCATTTGTATTTAGGAACTAACTAACTATGTACAATAGTTTAACATTGAAATACATAACAAATTAGCTGTAAGTTTAATTTAAGAGAAATGTTATAAATACGGATAGAATCCAAAATAAAAAGGCTTTTAACTAGTAACCATCGAACAAGTATCAGTTGTATTTATATTTTATCCGTTGCTAAAGTCCCCATAAATACTATGCCTTAAATCCATGCAATTCGTAGAATATGCCGATGATATAGATACCCTTGCGAGATCTCTGGAGAGTGCTAAGGAGGATTATTCGGTACTTCCAATAATTAAAAACAAGAACGTACACAGGAAAACAAAACTTAAGCTATATAAAACCATCATAAGACCTTTGCAATGCTATGGCAGCGAAACGTGGACCTTCACTCAGACGTTCGAAAAACTACTTAACGCCTTTGAAAAAAAGGTCCTCAGAAGAATCCTCGGACCTCTGAGGGAGGACTCGATCTGGAGATTACGATACAATAGAGAATTGTATGTCATCTTCAACAATCCAGAAGTGTCAACCCTCATACAATTTACAATGGGCTGGTCATGTGAAGCGGATGGATGACGGAAGAATTTTCAAACGCACACTAAAAGAGAAAGTCAATGGCCAAAGACAGGTCGGAAAACCACGGAAGCGCTGGGAGAATTCGATTGACGCAATCATCAAATCACTGCTAAGATTTTCAAACTGCGGGACGCATTTACTGAGCCGAGATGAAAGGAGGCAAAGTATTCAAGAGGCCAAGATCTGATTTGGGCTGTAGCGCCATCGTAAGTAAGTAAGTATAAAAGAAGGGGAAGGCAGATAAAATAAAGTGGCAACATTCAAGCGGGATTCCATCTAAGTACTACACGCGTCCAATGCTGCTTGACTTCGGTGATCGGACGAGTACCGGTAGGTCCAGTGCACTGCATTGAGCTTTTATGCGGGAAATGTAGAAATGGAAAAACGTATAATTGAAGAATGCCTAATATTAGCCGAAGACATACTGAAAGTATTCATCGAAGGCACAAGCCAACAACAACAATATCCAAAGCTTCCGAACTTCCATTTGCGTCCAATGCTGCTTGACTTACAACCTGAAAATCAAAAATTGTCGTAATTCCTTTAATCCTTTAAGTACTAAACAAAAAGCATTTAAAGGAGGGGAATGAAATTTATATGCAAGAATTAATAATTTGTATACAACTAAATTCCAATTAATTATGTCAAAACAAGATAAATTTCGTTATTTTACACACACAATTGATCGATTTTCGATCACAGGTAATATCAGTTATTATAAATGCATGATTGAAAAAAACGGGATTGTAAAACGAAATTTCGTTAAATTTTTTGTTAAATTTCACTTTAAGTTAAATTAAAGTTAGAGTGTATTCTGGTGGGTAGCGTGTTGGTCTACAACGCGAAGGTTGTGAGCTCGAATCTCAGTCGACGTACAATTCCAGCACCGTGCCCGCATGGGTATATCCGGGCCATCTCAGACCGTGGAAACGAAAATTAGTGAATATGTGGTTGTTTCAAGGGCTAAAAGCCCTTCCGTAGTAACAAATAAAATATTATGAAACTTGAAGATCAGAATGCCAAGGCTCGATTTAGGCTGTAGTGCCAATGAAGAAGAATAAAACTGAAGGACGATTCTCTTAATAGGCCAAGATATTTTTGCAAATAAAATCATGTAAACAATTTTTTTAATGTAAACCATGTGGTGGGTGCGATGCTTCCTGGACGATGTTTACACTGTTTACATTACTAATTTATGACAACATAAATCGCAATAAATCTCAAATGTCTAGTCGAATATGGAAATTAATGCGTAACTAAGTACCCTTTCATTTTCCTCAATCCCCAATCGTTAAACCGACAAGGACTAACTTTATAGCACTTTGCTGAATGAACTTTCGAGACCGGCTGATTACTATCACCTATTTCCTGCTATAATTGTGGTTGTAGAGTGAAACCCATTTCGTTTAACTAATTCTATCGATTCCTCGCTTTCGTTTGTGCTTTAATGTGTGCGTGTGTTTTATTCGATCGGGGAGCAGAATTCGCACACCATTTGCTCACTATATACGCCACTAAGTGATTGAAGGACTTCAGAACGTGAGGATATTTCAGATTAAAGAATGTTTTTTTCTTTAGTTCCTGATTAATGCCTCGCCCAAAAAAAATATATTGAAAAATTCTTGTCAATGTTCCAACATCGGAATGTCGGTCTAAGCACTAAATGGTTATGTTTTAATGCAGGAAATTCTTTCATAGTTCGGAGAAATGTAAATAGGGTTTAGGACGTGAAGTCAGGAATAAAATTTTGGTGTCGTTTGAAACGTTATTGGGAGAGGGAAGTCGTTAGTTGAAATCCAGATTGGCGTATAATTTGTTCTATCTGTTTTTCTTAAATCTAAACCGATCACAGAGTTGAGCTAAAGCCAACTACCGATTCCAGACACAACTAAAGGAGAGAAAATTTTATTTGATTTACAGCGCCATTGTATTATAATTATAAACTTAAATTAAATTCATTTCTTCTTATACTTCTACAATGGCACATCAGCCCAAATCGGGCTCTGGTCTCCTGACCTTCAGGCTTCTTAACATTTTATGTGCCATTGTGAAAGGGTTGTTAGCCCTTCGCACAATCCTCTACGAATTTTCATTTTCGTGGATTGAGGTAGCTAAGGTATACCCAAGTAGGCAATGTGCTGCGATTATGCGTCGACCGAGATTTGAACTTATGGCTTTCGCAACCTAGTGGGTTAGCTAAATTAACTCCATTCTTCTACCTATATTTCAATTTATCTATATTATTGGTAGATACTTCGTTAGTAGGTCTGTTAAAAAAATCTTGAAAACCGATTGACTTAAAATTTTGCAGGCTTATAAATGAAAATTTTTGTGCTGCTCTGTAGGTCTAATTTTTTTCTTTATTTCTTTCTTCACTTTGACGAGGAATGTCTTACCAAAACATACAGAATTATAACTGGGCGATCCAATGCTGTGATATAATGGATGATATGGGAACGAATTTGTGCAAAGACGAATTCTGGCAATTTCAAAATAATAAAAGAATTGTATATGCAATAACAATAGCGGGTGAATTTTCACCCTCATTTGGGGGTCGTTTAAAATATAGTTACGCCATGGGACACTAGAGCCACTTTACCATAGTTTGGCAAAGGTAAAGCCCGATATTTGGAGCGAAATTTAAAAAAGTGTCGACCTTTTTTTCGGTACGTTCTGAACATCAAGAACTGTGCGCAGTTTTTAATACTTAACTAAAAAGTCACAAACCAAAATTTCGAAGGAACAATTTATCTTAGGGTGGATGAAATTGCAAATGAAAACCATCAAACTCACCTCTCCACAAATGGTGAATTAGTGAAGGTAAATTCGCAGGTGTCGATTGTGACATTTCTATCAGACTTTGATACAGTGTATCTCCTTCTTGCATGGAGCGACTTCAGTTTAAAACTGGTGTTCCAAAATTTCAAACCGTTATATCTCAAAATTCAATACAGATATTAAGTTGAAACTTCATCAGATTGTAGACTTGTATGTTTTATAATCTTGATAAATTTTTTAAGGGAGGTTTTGGCCAGATGTGATCTCCAACGACGAACTTTGGAGTACAGCTGGAAAGATTAAAATAGGCATTGTGATTCAAAGGCGGAAATGGCAGTGGATCGGCCACACGAATTAAGGAATTAAGCAAATTAATAAATTGATTGATGGGAGAGGGTAAAAGGATTGAGCTGATTATAACAGAACTTTTCGACGTTCATTTAACTTTTACATTGTTATATGATACTTTGGTTAAATCTTGAAATCCATAGCTTCGATAGATTCGAAGAAACATAATTTTCGTGATATTTCGAAATTTTGTGAAATGTGTATGTATTGTGATCGAAGTAGTGGGGCGACGTTGATTAGAAAGAGTTGGGGGTATGTGGTCCGTACACGAACATAAAGTTTCCTTTTTGCTAAAACTGACAAAAACAAATCCCAGCTCGATAGCTCAAAGCGATGGAGAGTTCCAGACGGACAGACAGTCACTCGGAGTTGAGGTTCTTAAGCGACAAGAAGTATTTCTATACCTTCGGCGACTGTGTTTGAGCCTCATTTCTTAGTGTTACAAACGATAAAGGAAAAACAATACACTCCCAGATTTTATATAGATCATTAAAAGTAGCTTTGGTAGTTGATCAAAAATGTCCCATATGAAAAAAGACGGGTTCCCTTCTAATGCCAGAGCAGCTTCCCATCGATTTCATTGGGTTGTTCGGAAAGTAATTTGGTTTTTTTCCCAACAGAGGACTTAATTGTATTTTTTCATAACCAACTTCACACTTAAGCCGCATAATCATATGTATTTTGACAGCTGCTTGCTTGTGAAAAAATTCGATTGATTCTGCACAGTAGTTTTTGGTTGATACCCTTTTAAATATGAAAAGTGAGAAACAGCATTTTCGGCATATTTTACTTTTTTACAATAGAAAAGATATAAAAGCTGTTCAAGCAAGAAAAAAATTACCCGATGTGTGTATGGAGAAGATGTGTTAAGTGAGCGCCAGTGCCAAAACTGGTTTGCACAATTTCAACTCGGCAATTTTGATTTCGAAGATGCACCACGTTCTGGAAGGCCAGTTGAAGCTGATGGAGACACAATAAAGGCATTAATTGATGCAAGCCGGCAAATATCAACTCGTGAGATCGCTGAGAGATTGAATTTATCGAATTCGACCGTTTATGATCATTTTAAATGGCTAGGTTTAATCTCAATGCTCGACATTTGGGTTTCTCATCCTCTTACGGAAAAGAATTTGTACCGTCGCATTGACGTTTGTTATTTGCTTCTCAAGCGCCAAGAAAATGATCCATTTTTGAAGCGTATCATAACAGGGGACGAGAAATGGGTTGTCTATAACAATTTTAAGCGCAAAAGATCCTGGAGTAGAAAAGATGAACCGACTCAAAGCACATCGAAAGCCAATATTCATCAAAAAAAGGTTATGCTATCTGTTTGGTGGGATTTCAAAGGAATCGTTTATTTTGAGCTTCTACCGAGCAACACAACGATCAATTCAGAAGTGTACTGTCATCGGTTGGACAAATTGAAGGATTCAATTAAATAAAAAAGGCCAATAGGAAAGGTATAGTGTTCCAACAGGATAATGCGAAACCACATTCAAGTTTGACCACTCGGCAAAAGCTTTTAGAGCTTGGTTTAATTCAAACGTTTTACCGTCTAAAAATTTTTGTAAAAACCGGAACAAATGATAATCGGAAGATGCTAGGTCTGGAGAGTATGATGGGTGTGGCAGTATATCCCATCCAAGTAGGTCAAAAATCACTTGGATCGGTTTTTTGCCAGCAAAGAACAAAAATTTTATGAGCGTGGAATCATGCTACTGCCAGAGAGATGGCAAATGGTATTGGATCAGGCTGGACAATATTTAATTAAATATTAATTCACTATAAGAAAACCGTCATTAATTTTTATAAATAAAAAAACGGCCGCTATAAAAGATCTTTTCGAAGCAGTCGGAAAGACACCATCGATAAGGATTTGTTAAAAATAAAGTACAAAGGGATATAGAGTGTATCACTAAGACTAGCACTAACATTTACTTTGAGATTATTGACGTATAATGGTACATTGCTAGGCAATGCCGGTTTAAGTAATTTTGCCGCCAGCAAAAAACATTTTGTTTTTCGATAACATTGTGTGACAAAGAGTTTAAATGTGTGAATTTTGAGATTAAATTTGTGACATTTGCTGCCAGAAATTGTTTGACAAAAATTTTGCAGAGTTAATATACAATTGGCGAAAAAAAAGGACATTGCTCTGAGACATGTTGACTACAATAAATTTTTTAAACATACTTTTCTAATGGAATTTTGCGACAAATTTCTGAACAATAAATTTTGAACCACTATTGTGTGCAAAAATGACGCATTTGAAAGTTATGACAAATTTTGAATACAGGGCGGACGATATGTTACTGAGAGTACGACAAATTTTGACAATTTTTTTTTCCTCTTCAATTACGACAAAGTCGCAAAGTTGTTATGAAATGATGCGCGCACGATTGACGCGAACATCTTGTTCGACATTGTACAGAAAGTCGCCTGGGAAGATGTTATTCTTGAAGAGCTATGGTGAAAGTGAGAAAAAATCGAAGCCTACTTTGGACAAATTATTGCCAGAACATCCTTTGAAGCAGGGCGTCCTGGAAATGAGTGATTGGCGGACCCACTAATTTCGTTACAGTGGCGCCCAAGGCCGGTAGGCAACGCGTACCAATTCCGTCTTCCTTTTTTTCGTCCCTTTGGCTATTTAAGGATGGTGTTTTCCTGCAACCATGGAGAAAGCTCATAATCTGTTGGCGCAATGGCGTCCATCAATTCGTTACAATGGTTTTAATATTTTGGTCTTTTGTTGATGCTGCCCGCTTAAGCATGCCGCTTGGTGTAACTGCTCCCTTTGTACCTTTGTTGGACCGGACCTGTCGCCAGGTGAGATTGAAAAGGAAGGATATTGAATAAGCAAGGTATCAAAGGGATATGGCAATGGAAGGGATGATAACGGCGAGAAAGCCGTTTGAACTGATATTGCGAAGAGATCCGAAATGTATTGAGGTGTAATAGCAATATGATCAACCATGCGTAAAATTGAACGGGAAGTGCTAGAAGATCTTTCTGAACTAATACAACACCAAAAAAGTTTCCTATTGTTTTTGCAGGTATCTTGCACTGAATATTGTGGATGTGTAAGGAATATGCTTTCTGTATCTCTTTATTTTGTACAAGATCTGAGAGCTGCAAACAGGGAATAGTACGATGAGGACCCATTGCGTTGCGTCTAGTTGAAGATGAGACTATAAAAGCTTCGATGGATTCCCTTGAACATCGTAGAAACGTCGCGGTACTCAGCATTTACTATTGATATTTCCATGGTAAATGCAGCGAAGAACTGTCAAACTCATCTCTCCCCTTCAAATATCGCAGGAATACTCGGCAAGTCGTACGCGCCCATCAGTTCACTGTTAAGCCTTTATCGTCGCGTACAGTGAAGTATAGTTAGTCACTCAAACATCAAGACTATGCATTGCCGCCCCACGTGTTCCCATCAACTTACAACATTCAGTGTTTCAAGGTTAGCATCAAGCGACAGTTTAGACTCTCGCTTCCAAAAACTCCCTTGTAACCCCATCGCTCACCTACCCTATACCGACTTGACTGTGCATCCAATGCATTAAAGGGTTGCCCCTTAAATTATGATCGGTGTTGTATTCGCTCATCTCTTCCAGAAGCGATTGCTCTGCTCCTGTCCTGTACAGGGATTGCACGTTGCTTCATGTTTCGAAACAAGCCCGATTTTCCAAAGATGGATTGTCAACCTGGAGGATTAGCCCTACCTTCAATGGAAGACTGAGTCAACGCGCTGTACCCTCTCTCTCTTATGGTACACCATTTAGAAGGCGATTAGGTCCCGAGTGGTATCCGGCCGAAAATTGGAGACGAAGAGAACCATTCGCTGGCGGATCTTTTGGTGTTAAATATTATAGAGCGTTGCCCAGTTTTTAGAAATATCGTAGAGGGTAAAATATTCTCTGGGGCTCTTTGCCAGTTTTCATTTGCGATTTGTCGATGATCACAGAGTTCCGGGTATGGTTTAATGCAGTTTAACTTGTGCAAGAGGATGAATTTAAAATTGATTTAAATTAGTTTCTGAGCAATCCAAGTTAGGTAAAATCGTAGCAGATAATGAACTTAGCAGATTTTTATGTCACGGGAGGACTGTTTTGGTAAATCAATCTTTACTAAAACGACCGTAAGAGGCGGAATATTGGAATATTAGATAATTGATGAAGATATAAAAAAATGGGATTTCCAAAATTTTATAATCCCTCGCATTCTAAACCAACACGGTGCCCACTACGCTACACCCTAGCTCAAGAATTTACTCATCTCAAAATTATTGAATATTTGTAGTTAAACTATTTTCAAGTTGCTAAAAACAATTTCACACGTATCGAAAATAGTATTGTTGTGTGGATTTTCAATTCACACTTTGCTCAGTTTTATGAATGAAACTTTGACATCATTAGCACTTATCTAATAATATATGTATAACTAAAATTAGTTAAAAAAACACCAATAATGAACCGTTAGATATTCAATATCCGTGATTAAAAGTCATTATTGAAACATTTTTTACTTCTTATGAATGGTCATGTCCGATTTAACAAAGCGGCTTATTCCTAATCTAATTTAACTAATTTGTATATTACGCATTGATTACACGATAGCAGCAATGAGACTCATTTGAAATAAGCCACTTAATTATACTTATCGTGCGTCATGTTTATGACTAATTTTACGAACTGTTTTTAAATCATGTCACGGTAATATTGATCTAATCATGTGTTTAATAAAATCCCAATTAGAGTTTGTTATAACCTTCGAGATCGCAATCTTGCAAAAATTCTAAAGTAATAGTAATTCTAATTTAAAAACGGAAATAAATATCATTCAGTGTAGATGTACAAATTCGATTAGATGCATGAAATTATTGAAAATTCTGTTTTCTGAACTGTCTCCAGTCAGTAATAGAAATGAACTTAGAATCATATTAAATTTTTAATTATTAGAAGTCAGAATGTCAGCTAATTTTCATTCCTTTCCAAATTATTTACAGGAAGGACCACACTCAACTCTTCCAGAAGATGAATTCTTTGATGCCTTCGAAACGGGCATGGATAAGATTGAGGAGGACAGTCAGCTCCGTTTCCGATTAAAATTGCAGTCGCAACAATCGCATATCAGTTCGACAAGTAATTCGCAAAATCAACCGGAAACAGTGCCCGAAGAAGATGAATTCGGCACTGGAGTATTGGCCAAATGCCATCGATTATGGCCAGATGTAAGTTCATTTTAAAATTTTTAAACGCAATCATTTTTCAAAGCAAATTTGAAACTTTTATTTAATAGATCGACAAAGTATGTACTGAGCAGCTGAAATATGCTCGGGAAGGTGTCGGTGAAGGAGGTAATGGTTGGCAAATTTTCGTCGATGAAGGCGAAATGAAGATGTACAAACGTGAGGAAGAAGTTAATGGAATGGTAATTGATCCTTTGAAAGCATGTCATATGGTTAAAGGTGTTACTGCACGCGAAATGTGCCATTATTTCTTTATGCCAGAATTCCGAAATGATTGGGAAAGTAAGTGTATAGTTAGTAAAATTGTGAAAATACAACTGATTTTAATTGAATTCGTTGATTTTGTGTAGCAACAATTGAAGAGGTGCAAATTTTGGAAAGAATATCACCGGATACGTTAGTATTTTTACAAACGCATAAACGTATTTGGCCAGCTAGTCAACGCGATGCATTATTTTGGTCGCATATGAGAAAAATCAATGATCATTTGGATCCTGATGCGCATGATGTTTGGATTGTTTGTAATAATTCGACAGAACAACAAGATTATCCGGTAAGAATTAAAATTGAGAATTCTTATATATTTTTATGAATAAATTCGTTCATTTTTCATTCATATACTTACAGCAAACAAACGGTGGTAAATGCGTTCGTATTTTCCTGACCGTTATTTTAGTCTGCCAGACTTATATTGAAAATGATAAAACCACAGATAATATGACCCGAGATGATCTCGCTTGTAAGATCACTTACTGTTCAGTTGGTAAGTGCATTCGCTTTTTTTTAATATTTTCATTATGGGTGCTTTGCTTTTTAGCCTAGCTCAGATTTTTTTTAGCAAAAATTTAATTTCACTTCAACTTGTGTAACAGGCTTTAGAATTGAAGGGCTGAGTGGAAGAAGTTGTGTAGTAGCGTTTTCAACTTTTCGTGATATGAGCCATCAAAGATTTTTGCTATAGATTTTTGCCAGCTTCGAACTGTATGTAACATCTTCGTTAATGAAATATTTTCGAATATAATGTACCAACATGAGCTAAAATTGAACCTGGCATTTTTAAATGCCGATCGACGTTTTATTCCTGCTTGAGTATATCTGGGCTAGACAGTGGCGTGTGCGAACCGCAAACTTTATTTATCGCTTCTTACTAACTCTCACAAACACTTCTTTCCATTCACGAATTGTCGCTTTAGTATTCGCACTAATCGCCCTCCGTCGTAAATTCCAACACTATCGCCTTCTAGATACCGACTGACTTTTTCGCTGTCTAATCTTCGACTGGCTATCGCGGCTTTCCACGCGATCACCTGATCTCTACTCTGTCGTTTTTCAATCTTATCTGTCGTATCTCTTCGCAAACGCTCGTCTCTATATATCGTTCTATTTGGTCGCTTTTCGTCCGCTATTCGTCTTCTATTCGTCCACTGTTCGTTCCCTATTCGTTCACTATTTGTCCGTTGTTCGCCGCTTCCGCAAAGGCCAGTCGATGAGTAATATGTGCACACGCGTGTGTGCAGAGCAGCTCAAGATCGCGAATCCTCGACGAATGACTAGGGCTGACATGCAACAATATTAATAAATCGATCCTCGTTAAGGAAACGGCACTATGAGCTTTCCTGAATCTTGAGAACGCATTCGATAAAACCTTGTATGCGGGCATAAGTAATGCGATTAGAAAAGAGAATTAATGAAACTCTCGTGAAATTGAGACGACTATAGGCAACCATTACGGCTAAAACTGCAGATTGTTTTTAGCGGCAGTGGATTCACGGTGGAAGCATACACGACAACGACTTGGTAATAACAATTAAGGGCGAATTTGAAGAATTCGTCTGTGACCTTATGGGGCGATCCGCGAGACACAATCAAAATGCCAAGACAATGAGGTAAATCAGGTTAAAACCGAAATCGTTTCTTTAATCAGAAACTGAAATAAGATGAAATCACTCAGAATGTTTATCTGGATTATCTTTAGAGGTAATAAAGTACTAGGAGTAATATCAGATCAAAAATTTCTCTTTTTTTTATTGTAGCCGAAATAACTTGGGGTAACCGTTGAATCCGTAATACACAGTTAGATCGACATGGGTAAGGGAAACAAGTAGAAATAGGAAAGTTAGAATGGAAACGTAGGAGGACTAAATTTGAAATGGCGGTGGACGTTGTTTTTGAATTGATGGGGATTACACCTCGTTGGAAATAGACTGTCCGGTAATTTATTCCACATAATTGACGTCCGAGGGATGAAGAACTGCATAAATTTCTCTGTTATCCACGGCAAATGATCGCAGTTTACTCGTGAGCGTATGCAGCATGGAGAGTATTACATGGGACATGTAAGAGAGGAAGTATTAGATCCTCTCTTCTTCAACGGCTATATAGTTTAAATCGGGCTTTGGTCACGCATACCCACTGAAATTATACTTCGATCGGAATTTGAACTCCCGACCTTCGCATTGTAGACCGACACGACACTAGGCTACACTCTGACCTTAGGTTCATTAGTTCCTTACTAAATATACGATGGTACACCGGTGATGCTCGAGGGAGTCTATAGAAGCCGATACGGTTCCATTGCCAATCAGATGGATTGCATGTTTTTGGATACAATCGAGCAATGTTAGGTGTGATTTTGGGGCCTCAGCGGAAACATGCGAGTTGTACTCTAGGCATGGCCGGAAGAAATGTATTTCTTACACTTCCGCAGAATATCTAAACTTTTCGAGGCATCAAGAGAAACACGCAGATGTGTTCACTCCATTCAAGACGATTATTGAATTTTACACCAAGCAACATACAGTCTTCTTATTCTACAATGGCAGTACAGCTAAAATCGGGCCTTGGCCTCCCGACTTTCAGGTTTTTTTAAACATTTTATTTGTCATTGTGAAAGGGTTGTTAGCCCTTCACACAACCCTCTATCTACGAATTTTCATTTTCGTAGATTGTGGTAACAAGTAGGCAGTGTGCTAGAATTATGTGTCGACCGGGATTTGAATTCACAACTTTCGCATTGTAGACCAACTACGTGTTGGACACTAGGCCACACCCTAGCTAACATAAAGTCTGTTGGAGGTCAAATCTGCACGCTACTAAAGGATATTATAGCGACCGACGCCGAAACATTATGTTTTAAATATAGACGACTGGACTGGGCTTTCGAGGCATTAAACTTGACTCGGTTTTTCCTGCTCCATTCCAGGATTAAGTTGCGGTTAGAGTTTAATGAACCTATTGACTCATGTCATGAGAACACTGAAGTTGGATATGCCTCTGCAGGGGAGTGAAATTGGAAGATGTTGTGAAGTGTGCTGTCATCAGCGAAACTATGGGTAGTATTGAAATTTGACGACAGAACGAGTTTTTATAAAGACTAAAACGAGGGTGGGTGATTAGAGCCTTGAGGGATGCTGCAATCAGTAGAAAAGAGGGCAGAAGTTACTCCATTCAGCGGTTTGTGAGGGAGCTCTCATTCCAATTAAAGAAGGACGAGTTTTAAGCCAAGGGCTTAAGCATGGGTATGGTGGTCGAAAACAATTTCAAGGAGCACCAAAATCAAACTGGACAAACTTCAACGGTTAGCATGCGTTAGCATTTTAGGAGCTGTGAGATCATGTTCCAGAGTGGAGAATTTCCAGGACCTCACGCCGCTGCATATCTTCATCAAATCAACGGTAAAACGGGCAATGAAATGAGAACATAGAGAAATGGACAAAACGATTGAATAACGTCACCCACATTGATTCGCTGGACCTGCTGGACTATATGGGGAATATTTATCGCTTTGACATCCCTTTCAAATCTTGTCTTTGTAATAGGGAAAGGTGGGCAAATGACGCACCGAAATTCGAAGCAGAAGACATGTATGGTTCATGCATTGGCCTTAAGTTGTCGCCAGGACTAGTTTATTTCTTTGGTATTCTGTTCGAATCCTTGCTTTCTTGCGTATGCTACATGGTCGACCAACCCGACGTCTTCCTTAAGGGTTATAATCTAAAGCTTGCTTGGAGATGTTTTGCTGTGGATTTCTGAAAGTTTAATTAATCCACTGCCACTTTCTCCTTAGAATCTCAATACCTATCTTAATCGGTCCAATTGCTCTCTAAAGTTCATCTTTGGGGGTGACATCTGGCCAAAATGTCCCTTAAATGCGTGAAAGGCATTGGTTCACAAAAGTTTGCAGTTTTTTGATATCTTAACTGTCTCCTTTCCATGTAGTACATAATAATATAAATTCGTTAAACACTCTTAGGGAGATCTCTCTAAACCTCCAAAAAGGGAAAAGGATACCGAAGGCCTGAGGAATTTTATTTATACGAACCTCAATATATTTTTTGGCTCCAATATCCATGATGACAATGCTTCCGAGGTAACAAAAATCATGTTCTTCTTCCACATCTTGTCTTTTCAGGACAATCGGTGTGCTGCTACTACATACATCTTCTACAATGGCATGATAGCCCGAATCAGGCCTTGGCCTCCGGACCTTCAGGTTCCTTAGCATTTTCATTACTTATAGTGAAAAGATTGTTAGCTCTTCGCACAACACTCTATTTACGAAATTTCATAGATTGAGGTAACCAAGGTATATCAAAGTAGGCAGTGTGGTAGAATTATACGTCGACCGGGATTTGAACTCACGGCCTTCGCATTGCACAACAACACGCTACCTACTACGCTATACTCTAGTTCGATGTGCAACCGCAACCTTGACATTCAATAATCAACTCACAGTCAATTGGACGATTCCATAAACTAGACAAGGGTCCTTCAATAAGCAACAGCCTAATACAAGAAATTATTCTCTTTGCTTTAGGGTGTGTGAATATGACTCCGCCCTTTTTTTGTTAAAATAAAACGCATTTGCTTGTTTAGAAAATTAAGGAATTATTTATTGAAAGTATGCTCTATTTGTAGCGCCCATCTTTCTTTTCAATTGACGGATTTCCTATCTGAGAATCCTGGTCTTTGAAGGCGATGCAATTATGAAGCAAATTATCAATCTCAGTGCGAGGACTGAACCGCTTTTCAGAAAGAGACGAAGGCATCGAATAAATAGTAAACTGATGGGGTGGAGTAAAACTTCCCAGTCCTGTTCTTTTAAGTAATTTTTTACAAATTTTCCAACATATGGTCTTGCATTGTCATGTTACACGCAAGTAGTACAACTAACGACACCTATTAAAGAGCGGCGTCATATTCACATATCCAATGTATAATTAGCGTTGATGTGATGCTTATCAATTCAGTTGTTTCTGCTGTTTTCTTTCATATTTTCAATGATCTTATTTTATCAATAAATTTTCCGGTAGCAGTATCCTATCTTCCAGCTCAGACGTAGAACAGGGGCACATGATTCGATCCTTTCAAGATCTTCTTCAATACGGCCAGAAAAATACGATTGAATTTGTTGTTACGCTTTTTGGCGATTCTTATAAATACAGGTCTTTCATTAGACCGCGATAAACCATTTGCGCTAGAAAAAATGTACTCACATCATGCCCATTGCCGTGCCTTAAAATTAGTAAAATTTCTGAACTGAAGTAGATTCAGAAATCCGTTGAACATAAGCGAAATGTCAGCTACCTTCTCCTATTTCACTAATACTTCAATGCGGAAATTTCAAAATATTGTACAGGCCTTCTTGTTTCGGTTACTAGTTAGTTCACTTAACACAAACTTTATCGCTTTTACACTTTTTATGTCGCTTTCGTATTCGTGCATTATCGGTGACACGACTCTTTCGCATTCCAGTCTCTACTCTTTCGCTGCCGTATTTCGACCGCCCGCTCTTTACCAACACTCGCCGTTTTTGTATCGTTCTTGTCGGCTCGTTGTCATCCTTTTCCATAAATCATTTCCTTTTCGGCTGCTTGCTGTTGCTTCGATACTGACCATAAAAACCATAGCCTGTAACAACAAAATGAGCTTTAGAGTTCGTCACGTCGACTTACGTCGCTGTTGGGTGACTATAGCCCTAACCATAATCGACTTAAGGCACGTTAAGATCTTTTCGTCAAATGCGTTAAGATACGTGAAGATTTTGGCAAAACTTAACGAATCTTATACCCAACCATAATAACCTTAAGGTAAGAGAAGTTTGACAACTGAAGAGCTGTTTGAAGAGAAAATATGTCTTTAACCTTTTATAGAGTACAAACTGAATACCTGAGTCGTAGAGTCTGAACCGAACGTTCTACATAAAATTGCAATACCTGTCACATATACAAATATCTGCACTGAATTAAATATAAGGGCTGGATGAATGAAATATATATTCTAACTGTTAAAATAATTACATGATTTGTTTCTTAATTCTAAGGCATTCGAGCCGTTTAATCTATGTTGGCATGATGAAAGGCGGAGCGGATTTCTTCTGAATTCTAGGCTTTATTAAACTTAATAAAAAGTCAAATTTTTCCGAATTTTTTTTTCCTACTTTATGTCATTTTCTCCTCTAGCGAAACAGAAATCTAGGGAATAAACGAAGAAAAGGGAGCGCCACTCGCACTTGCACCAGCCAGAGCACTTTGTTTCTACTTTTCGCTTTCGCCCGTCGCGATACCACAATTTCGGAACTTTGCAATTCGTTTTTCGATGAGTTTGCGATTCTATCTATCAATTTAGGAGGAGGCCAGGGCCCGATTTGGGCTTTCGCGCCACTGATGATGATCTATCAATTTATAAAGCACTCGTTTGATTCGCGCATTTTGAATTCATCTACCGATAAATTTATTCCGCATTGAACCTGTTTCCTTTTTTTTCATCCATTCTTTCTTTATGAATTTTTTTCTCTGCTAGAAATTTCAATTGGATTTCGCTCCACGACTTCCTTTTAATTAACCTTTTTTTCCGCAATATGCCGCGAGACTTTTGAATTAGCGTAACTTTATCAGGGGGCGCACGGCATGAGGTTGCCTCTGATGGGTGGCAAAGCGCTGCATGGAGGTTGCTGTGAACACCACTTGGGAACAAAAATCACGAAGGGAGGGGGGGGGGGGTGTCGCTTTCCAATAATCTCAAAAGTACAACGTTACTGTCTTCGTCCAACTCGATTTGCGAAGTGTAATCGCCCTTTTGTGAAATTCTCACGAAAATATGGCCTTATCGCGCACCGGATTTTCGAAACGCGATTAAAGAAGAATTTCGATTCGAAATTCCTTCACTTTTTGTAGAAATTGTCATGGAAGAAAAAGCGCGCACACCTCTTATGAACCTCTCTGACCGCTAGCCAACTTCCGTCATGTCTGAAGATTGCTGCATTTCTTCGATCATTTTATTATGTATTTTTTTTTTCAATGACAAGGCGCTTACTATCAGCCAGTTTTAACATATGTATCTACTCTTAAATTCTAAAATATAAAAAATCTAATTTCTACCATAAAAAAACTTCATTTCGTCATTCTTTCACTAAACCTATTTTATTAGTATCTTTAATTAATTCTCACTATTTTTATTTTTTACAGTAAATCCAGGCGGTTGGGCACCCGCCTCAGCTTTAAGAGCAGTTTACAAACGAGAATATCCAAAGTTCCTAAAACGTTTTACAAAATATGTGATAGATCAATGTAAAGATAAACCGATCATGTTTTGATATTTACGATTAATAATTTACATTTCCTTCCTCTTCTAATTCTAAAAAAAATCTTCTCTCTTCATCTTGTAAATTTTGTTTTGTTTTCAAATTAAAATTAATAAGAAAAAAAAAACCGAAATAAACCCCCTTGATTCATGCCAATGATCACTCATAAAAAAAAATAATAATCGTTATTTTTAAGAAACAGTGCAAACCTTATAAACATATTTTTTTACCGTTATAATTAAATACACACAAGTTTTCTTAATTTTTCAATGTATTCTTAATAATTTTTTTTCTTTGTTTTAAATTATTTATAAGATAGGCACAGTTAGTCCAAAAAATAGTAACTTAGATTTTTTTATTAATATTTTAATCATTATTTTTATTATACATACCACATACCAGTACATCTTAAATTATTGTATAAAACGATTTCTTGATATTTTTTATGGACTTGAATATAATTTGTTTATTGTTAGAGCACTAATGTGAAATAGATTCTGTTTTCAGTCATAATTATATGGTTAGATTTACAATAAAGAAAGGAAGAAAATAAATATAAAATAATTATAATGATTTGTCTTGGAATATTTTGCGAAGTAGGAATAACTGCATATCTAAAATTTTTTCCATAATTATTCATGTTAATTATAATAATTCGACTCTACCATCAGTTGAGCTTTGCGAACATAATTTATAATTAACACGATACATGTTTCGTAACTAACTGGAATACTAAAACATGTATCAAACTGTCCGATTTCATGCTTTTTCTAAATTCCTGTGTTGAAAGTATTCAACGTCGTTCCGTGTGACAAATGCTGAGACATTAGAAAGCATCTGCGGCTACCCACACGGTACGATTCCGTTTCCTGAGTTGATCGAAGTACTAATATATTTGCGTAGCGTGAGGCTTAACTGGGGCGGCATTATGTATTTCGAGTAATCTTAAACTCGCTTCGAGTTTGTCTCGGTATCACCCAACTAGATCGAGTTGAAAGCGTAAAACGTACTAGATGCTGCTTAAATTTGGTTTCTACTAAATTGCATTTTTTTTCTAGATGGAATATGAACAATACGATTGCGTGTGAAGAATTATTTATTTGCATAATACCATTGAAACTAGAAATTACTACCTTTTCTGGTTCGAGTACGAAATACGTAATACCGAAAACATTCGAAACACCAATTCGACGGTCGGCTCGAGTTAATTAAATCCAGTCCTGTTTATTTCCATGCCTCTCATTATACCAATGTCTTCCCAAGGATTTCAACTCGACTTATGTCTACGAATCTCAGTTCGATTGTCGCTTTAATATTGTGAAACCGTACAGCTAACTTTTTTTTCATTCTTAACAATACCAACCTTTCAGCATATCAAGCGTGTAAAATGATTGTTAGTTTCAATATTTTTATTAAATAAAATTTTAATTTGAAATATTTGATTAGCAAAGATTTAATTTTCAATTAATCTTCTTTAAACTGGTTAAAACACAAAAACATTTATGAATGTCTCGAACTCTACGTGGTCATCTGCAATACAAAACTTTCAATTCCTGTTCCAAATTTAAACAACCCTCGTATGGAAATTCATATTATATATACGTCAGTTTTTTTTTTATATAATAATCTTCTCTAATTGACTTTTAAGTCTTTCTGTAGCTTTTTATTTTTAAGGTCTATGTATAAAATATCAACAAAATAACAATAACACAAAATAAAATGTCTTCATATATTCTTGCCTTTCCAAATAATAAAATATAGCATTAAAAAAAAACTCTTTAAATTGCGTGTTGAATGTTGTTTTAATTTTTGGTGCATTGATTGGTTCGAAGAAGATAATGCACATCATTTTTGTGTTGGGAGTATGTGATTTATTGTTAAAGAGAAAACCAATTGGAAAGACTAAAATGTCATGAAATTTTGTCACGTCAAGAATAAAATATAAATACAAATTTTTTTGAGAATATTTTTTTTGCTATGAATAAATAATATTATATAATACTGTTATGTACAAAACAAATATATATTTGAAAATCAACCACAATTTTGTATTTTAATTCATTTTAAAATCAATATCCTGTTAAAACTTGCAATGGGGCATAGTTCAGTGACAGTTCGACCATAAGTTGTCGCCAGGACTTGTTTATTTCTCTGGCATCCTTTTCAATTGGTCGTTTCCATGTGCTTTGTGTTCGACGTTTAACTCGGCGGCTATAATCCAGAGTTGGTTTGAAATCCTGACTTATTAGGCAACATTCAATATTGGTTCTCATTTATCTACTCAGGCCTTTTGGAATGAATTATTTTAAAAAGAAATATAAAGCAGCGATTTAGAATATAGCGTTCAAGAGAGCAACCAAATACTTTATCAGCATAAGGAGAAATATGGTGAAATCGTCGCAAGCTATAAATATAACGTAGAGAGTATAACGATAGAGTTATATATCAAAATTGGTATTACTAAACTTTTTACCAGCATAAGTTTGACATCTACTGGTACATACCAACGTGTGCTAAATAAGGTTCGGAGAATCCCATAAACTTTTCCTATATTGGATAAGATATGATCGCTCCTCATTAGGGTGCTAAAAAAAACCCCAAGATTATTAATTTTTACCGTATATTCGATAACAGAGTTGTTGAGGATAACATTAGGAAAATGCGTTTTGTATATTACGATACTCTTGGTCTTAGATGAGTTGAATTGTAGAGAATTCATTTGCGCCCAATTACTAATACGCGATAAATCTTTGTTTATACGACTGGTTGCTTCTTCCACCAACCCGAGCGGATAACTAAGCTTTAGTTGCGCATCGTTAGCGTGCATGTTGATGTCGCAGTGTTTTATAAAGAACAGAAGTTCATTAAAATAAATAGTTGTAATGTTTGAAGAAGTAGAAAACTGATAATAGTTTAGAAGTTTATAAGTAAGGATGGTGATCAACTTTATCAAACGCTTTTGAAAAATCCAACAAAGTAAGTGTGATCACACGATCATTGTCCATTTGCGCTCTGATATTGTCAGCGACATTAAGTAGTGCAGTAATACAACTAAAACCTGATTGTAGATTATATTTTTTTAAACATTCACAAAACCATAAAGTTTATTGTTTCTCGATTTTTGTTTTTGTAAGAAAAAAAAAACATTTAATTATTTGTCCACAATAAGGATTGTTTCCTAGACAGCTACGAGCTGGTATGAGGAAAATTTTCGTAACATCTTTAAAACGTTATATAAGTAATAGTGGTTAATGCATAGTCAATTTAGTATATTCATGATTGCTGTATGAACTTCTTTGCTGCGATCTTCAGGCACTTGATGCTCTTCGCCTGTCGAATATAGATTGGCAAGGAGTTGTAATAACGTATTGCTTCGTAGATGGGATCCGTTCTTAGTCGATTCGTCCTAAAATTTCGGTTTCTTATCAAGGTTACATTCCGTGTATTTAAATTGTGAAATTCTGCGCTGTACGTTATGATTATTGAAGATTTTAGTCCTAGGTTTTTGTAACGGAAGGCCGTAGAGCACGGTAACTGCCAACAAGAATGAGGTGGCTTGTTAACCTTGCTGGTTTTACGTATCCTTTTCTGGAACAGATCCATGAGGGTCCTGATGCCTGATCGGGACTTCTCATGGAGTGTATCAGGTGTGTTTTGTGACTGTGATGAACCTAGCTTTCAGCACGTGCTAGCTCGTCGGCGGGGGGAGTTCTTGTCACCCGATCTCCATGGTACAATATTTGTGCATCGATAGGTTGGCCGAAGAGGGATGGGATATAAGGCTTCTCAAGCCCTAACCTCTTCAAGGTAGCCAAGGTAAAAAAAAGGAATATTCCCTATAACGATTAGGGAGAAAAGGTTGTGTACCTCGTAATAGGGCGTGAAAAGGTTTTTCTCCTAATTCCCAAAGGAATATGCAGTGCCAGGCAGTCTCCTCATCTTTCCTCACAACACCCCTGCAGATATACTCTCTAGGGCTTCATATTCACTTCTATAACGGAATTGTGGCTGGGTTCCAGGACCTGCAGATGCATCATTCAGACCCACAAAAAATATGGTAGACTAGAAGTTTAAAGCAAAACCTTGTCAGCTCGAAAAATTCCGACTAGGATCGCACGAATAAATCGTCTGGTTTCTATTTTAGTCAATCGAATTGAAGTTAGTTTTCGACGTGTATATAGAAATACTCAAGTACCCCAGGAGAGAAGATCAATCATTTAATCGATAAGATTTAATTCAGTTACTAATCTCTCTTTTCCTAACTTCTAATCATTCGTTAATATTAAAGATCCATTTATACATGTTGACACATTTTATCTTTTTTTTTCTATATAAAAAAATGTGTATATGAATATATATGGAGAAAAAAAAATTGAGGTAATGACCGCAAAAAAAAACTTCTGTTTTTTTTTGTTTTATGTCAATTCTGTATTACTTCCAAATAAAATAAAAAATTCATGATTTTTTCTTTCCTAAATGTTCCTCTATTTTATTCTTCAATAGCAAAAAAAAAATTGAAATAGATGTGTTCAAAAAAAACTATACTCATTACGATTTCAACCTTCATTTAATTTTTATTTTCTTCTTTTATCAAAAATGTGATTTATTCACAGTTTAACTCAATCAATGTTTGAACTTTTAAAGAACTAAGTGGAAACTCAGTACTGAAACATATTTATAGCCTTCCATTTTACGTACTAAACAAATTAAGTTAATGGATTTAAAGAACGTTTTTTGTGCAGCAAAACACACAAAACAAATATACGATTCATAAAAATATGTCTTTAGTATACGAGAATATGCAATTGATAACATGAATTGTTATCGTGTGTGGCTAATAATTTCATCCCACCCGACCTAATATTTCTAACGTTGCGATTTAATCAAATTTTATATATTATGTACTGCCGTCAGCACTATTATCATATGAACTGAATCCAATCTTTTGTCCACCTCAGATTCCTCCTTTAGAACCGAAATTCCGTCGGAAATAATATGCATGCAATGATTCAAAAATAAAAAAAAGAGAACTTTCCTGGTAGAAATGTCGCTGACAGACATTAGTACCATTAGTACCGATATTTCGCTAAAAATTTTCTTTTCCTTTGATCTTTGTTAGTTTTTTCCTTTTTCGTTCTCTTCTTAATCTCCGCTCGTAATTATGTCGGTCCCCACACGCGCACATCAGAACTGACCACCGCAATCCAGAAACGGTTTACCGAAAAACAAAAAAAAAAGATAACGCCACGTGCAGCGGCCTTGACCTTTCTTCTTTTTTTTCCTCCCTTCTTTTCTTCCTTTTTCTTGTTCTTTCGGAAGACCAGTCGCCGGGTATGGAAAACTCCGATGAAAAAACATGACCTTTGCCAAATTTTCGGAAATGCGATAAAACACGATCGTGATGACATGCCGTGAATAGCAGATGAAATCCAGAAAAAAAAATTTTTATTTCTCCGTCAACAATTGTACTCAGTTTTCCTTCGATCTTGTCGAACCGGCGAATTATTATTTATTACAATTTCTAAACTTATTCGACTTTTTTTAACTGAAGCAAAAGACTTATTTCCATTTTATTAAATTTCCGAACTTCTACGGGATGCAACTTTTCGTCGTACGCCATAAAAAAAAACTTTGACTTACTTTGGCCACAGCTGGATGATCAAGCAGTTTTCCTTCGATCTCGTTGAACCGGCGAATTATTATCTGTTTCGCTTTTTTCTTTTCCAACACAATATCTAGACTTACTCGAACTTTTTTTTCTGAAGCAAAGGGCTTATTTCCATTCTATTAAATTTCCGAACTTCTTCGGGATAAAACTCTACCGCACTTTTCGTCGTGCGCCATAAAAAAAAAACTTTGACTTACTTCGACCACGGCTGGATGATCAAGAAAGAAGCTCGCCTCCATCTTGCTCTAGCTTCCCACACCGTGCTTTCACTCAACGAAAGTTCAGGGCCTCTGAGTGAAGTACAATAGGGGATTCTGCAAAACGCGTGATTCATGATTACACAACAGAATCGATCGAGACAATTAAAAGAGATTTTTTTAATTGCTCGATCGACTCCGCAGCCCTCCGTTTCAGTTTGTTATATTGTACATTAATTTTGTCCTCTCAAGGTTTAATGTTTGCTGCAAGTTTAGCTTATTGTAGGTTACGTAAAGATCCGCTGAAGGTGTCAGATGTGGTAAATTATATACGTCCTTAATGCTTTTGTTCATAATCCTCGATAATCTTTCCATGTTATACATAGACGTTTGGATCCATATTAAAATTCCATAAGTTACATTTGATAAAAAAAACGCATTATACAAAATTTATTTTATTGGTGTTGGTAGAAAATGGTTACGCCGTAGAACTTCAGTGATGGGTGCTATTTTCTTGCGCACGTTATTAATGTGTGGAGTCCATGTTAGATTTTCATCGATCTTTAATCCTAAATAATTGTCTTGTTTTGTTCTAGATAATTGAATTCCATCTATGTTGAGTTTTAGATCAATATCAGCTTTGTTTAATTGGTTAAATATCATGAAATTGGTCTTCGATGCATTTAGGGTTAACCTATTGCCCAACAGCCATTTTTTAAAGAGCTTGAGGTCAGTGTTGATAATATTTTCCAATTCTGACTGATTTTTTGAATCGTAGAGCAATAGTGTGTCATCCGCATATACTATGTATTTTGCTCTTAGACCTATGTACTGGATGTTATGGATGTAAAATAGGTAAAGAATGGGGCCAAGAACTGAACCCTGTGGAATTCCAATGTTGATGTGTTTAGAATCACTGAATTTGTACACGTTTTTTGTTATGAACAGGTGCGTTGTTGTGCGAAAGCAGCACACCTCGACTCCACTTTCCTCTTCTTTTTCTTTGACGATATCCTTTCATTTTTGTAGCAGGTCGACATAGTATCCCCCTGTGATATTTTGTCCTTTTTCTTTATAGTCGATCACCATAGCCCCCTCTGTTTCGTAAAAAATAGTGGCCATTATTTTACGGCGGATTGTGATACCTTGAACTTCTTAGGGGCCTGGTGGCCAAGCTACTTTGAGAGCACTGGAGCAATGAGCTCCCAATTATTTCTCATCATAAATTTTGTTTAAAATTTATTTGAACATATTTTATCAATTTAAGCTAAAACAATCGTATCTGATAGCACCGCATCCCTGCCCAGCTTCGTTGCTCGCGATATGTGTGCCTTTCGCACTAGAATTCGACAGGTAGAGGTGTCTAAGTCATAAAATGAAAATTCAACAGCAGAGCGTTTTGAAACCGAAATTCACTGCGATAATTAAGCCGGAAAAATTTTTATAAATCGATATTTTTCTCATTTTGAATAATTATAAATATTATAATATTATAAAACGTTCTAAAGAAAGCATTAAGCTCATTAAAAAAATCCAATTTCTAAAAAATTGGACTTAAACACGTTTGCTTGTCCATCGTCGAATTACGAATGTTGTTATTGACACCGAAATATTGAGTACTTGAAGGAGTTAAAGAAAAGGTCGTCCGTGTCCATCTCCGGCCACAAAAAATTGCTTATCATGCTATAGTGCACTGCATTGACTATAACGGCTCTTCCATAGTCATTTTCGAAAAATATGGCCCTATGACGCCTTCGGCTAACGATCCGCACCAAACAGTCACTGGTTGTCAGTGCGTTAGCTTCTCCTGAATCACTCGCGGATTTTCGGATCTCTAAATGCGGCAATTTTGCTTATTAACGTAACCACCAATGTGGAAATGAGCTTCGTCGGAGAACTCGTTTTTCTTTTTTTTTGCAAAAATCACCATCGTCATTCATGTTTTCCAAGACTCAATCTGAGAACGTACGGCGCTGCTGGTGGTTCGTCGGCTGCAGTTCTTGAGTCAATTGGACCTTGTACGCGTCCAAAGCTAAATCGTCAATATTCGCTCCAGTGTGGACGTGGAGAGGTCGAGTTATTGAGCACGGTTACGGATTGAGGTCTTTGTGTCGTTTTCAACACTTTCCTTCTCTGTGGCGATATTTTCGGCCGAACGTCCGGGACGAAGTCGGGGTTTCCACATCTTGTACTGAGCCAGTATTTTAGAATTTTTTGCTTAGATTGCGCATTAGAGGCTTCCGTGGCGTAGTGGGCAGCGTACTTGCTCCTCAGTCAATAGGTCGTGGGTTCGATTCTTAGTCCAGACAGGGGATTTTTTTAAGCAGTTCAGTTGCTACTGGCGATGAAAAATTATTCGAAATAAAATGGGCAAACGGTGTAAAAGTGAAACAGTTCCACTTCAAGAAGGCCTAGATACTCAGTAGATGGTTTCTGTTCGCTTAAAATCATTCAGTCCCCCATAACATCAGCAAATATTTGTCAATAGCGCCAATAGAACTGAAAAAATATACCAACTTCTCCACTCGCTACGGTCGTTCTCACTCCTCTTCCTCTACCTTCCTAATCCCATTCCTTCCCTCTATGACTGTGTTTGTGCATTGCACATAAAGGCCGAAATTGCCTATAGCACAGGACTTTCTGTAAAAAAAAAAAACACGTCTCAGAAGCCACATGGTTACGATCAAAATTTGCTTGAATTTTGAGCATCGTAACTGCGATTGAACGCGGATGTAATAAAATTCAATGACTCTGTAGCATTCCATGGTAAATTTCCCGTGTTTATAGATGACAAATGTGAACATTATAGATAATAGGCCTTTCCAATCCTACATCTCTTGTTGTTAAACCTTTTATTAATTCGTTTTAATTTAGCGAAAGCTAAGAAAACAAATTTTTCAGTTTTTAACAATTTTATCTTTTATTTTATTTTCCTTATTTTCCTTATTTTTCTTTCTTATTCTTTTTTCTTGTAACCATTTAATGTCATTTTATGATTTAAATTTGTTTTTTATCATCATTCTTGTATCACCTAAAGTTTTTGCTTTTATTTAAACATTAATTTTTTTTATTGTTATTTTTATTACAATTTGCAGTTATCGCATATTTAGTTTTTCGTGTGCCTGTTTTTTTTTCCAATAATAATAATTTCGACATTTGAAGAGGAGAATTTTAAGTCTAGACGTTTTGAAATTTTATTATTTCATGCGAATTTTTCATTTTGTTGAATCGTAAAAAACAATTATTATTTTTATTACGCATGAGTATGGTTGTTTCAGTGGAGGATCATTTTTTTTGTTTGTTTGAACATAATATTATTTTTTTATACACGGTTTTTTTTGTCGAAATTTTAGCTTTTCAATTTATTTAGTGTTGATTTCTTCAATGTAATTTTATTTAATTTGTTTTTTGTGATGTGCAATTTGATAATAATTGTGTTTATTTATTAAATTTTAATTTTCTATATCCGATATTTTTTTCTTCGAAAAATACAATTTTTTGAAAATAGTACATGGTTTTTTTATTGTGCAATTGTTTTAGGCTTTTAGACCGCTTTTCACTGTGATCCGAGACACAAACACACCCTCAAAATTAAATTTTATTCGACTGATTGTTGTTGTTTTTTTTTTTTTGGCTTTTACTCATATAATTATTTGTAATGCCCCCATTATAAATCGCAAATTTTAATAATTGTTGCATTTCAAATCAAACGAATGACCATTGTTCTTAGCTCCATTCTGTCGTATTTATTGTTATTATTATTTTACAATGTTTTAATATTGTCAATAGTTTTATTACATTTTTTTTTGTTTCATTTAGAATAAAAATCCTTGTGTTTGTTCGGTTTAATTCTATTTGTTAGTTGTGTGTTTTTGTTGAATAATATTCTATATAAATTAGTATTGTATTGATAAATAGTAAAAAATCGTTAGTTGTCTTGCTTTACGTCATTGTTAGGTTTTGTTTTAAAAAATTTTAATGGAATTTTGTGCGATATTTGATCGGATAATGAAAATGTGTTCCAGCTGTAAAATTTGGGTTATCTTAAGAATTTCTATTGATATTTAAAAGGCTGGTGTACACTTTTTCAAGCACTTGGAACACAATTGTTTTTTTTTTTTAAATAATAGATTGATTCTAAATTATTCATTTTTAAATATTATCTTTTGTTTCTATTGTTGCTTGGTAGTTTCAATACAAAAGTACAAATTATAGCGCAGTTTTTCATAATTTTGTTGTTTTTTTATTTCTATTTTATCGTCGATTTATTTATTTTCTTCTAAAAAGAACGCTTATAATCATTGTTTACACCGATAAAAATGTTTCTTTTCAATTTATTTCATAAATTTACTAAAGAACTATTTTCTGTTTTATGTAAATTAAATGTAAAATAAATAAAAGGGTTTTTAACAAATGTTTTTCTTATATCATTTTTATGAATATAATAGATAATATCATTGTATGTTTTTTTGTATTTATAATTTTTCTTTTTACCGCTATTCTTTCTCCATATGTATATATATCACTATTTACATCAGTTTATATTTATATAATATATAAATATATAATATTCAGGTAATAACTATCTAATAAACAAAATTGGGTCTACTAATAATGGAAGTTTTTATTTTTAAACATTTCTTTTACATATAATTAATTTCTTTGGAGTTTTTTTTTTGTCACTTTGGTTTTTCTATACATTTAAATTTTTTTCTTTTTATCAAATTTTAAATTTATTATTTTCAAAGTCTCTAAGTTATTATTAAACATTTATTTGAAATGCTTCACGTTGTAGTTTTGGATTGGCACGTATTCTTGGCGAATTACTCGATTTCTTTTCACTAGTATCGGAAAATCGAGCTGGCGGATTAATATGATCGCCGTAATTATTATAATTCGATATGCTGGAAAAGAAAATTGTAAATTTACAGTAATATTTCATTCAATTCTTTTCGAACAAATTTAAACTAAGTTATATGAAAATGAAAAAGATAATTGAAGATAGGAAAAAAGTGTTTTGAGTTTACCTTGTATAAATTGAGGTGCATGTAAACATAGTTTTAGTAACGAATTGTTAAAAATTTATTTAATTGTAAAATAAGAAGGAATTTTATAATTCACTGGTGCTAGACAGTTTAAAGATTTGTGATTTTCATTATGAATTAAAAGTTGAAATCATTCAAGTTTAAAAATATTCCAGGAGATAGCAATCAAGGGTGGAATTATTTAACTCAAATCGAGCATTAAAATACCATAGAGTTTTGATAGGGTTTGTATAATCAAAGACTATAATTTTCCTTTCTGAGTTGAATATCAGCCAAGAACGCACGATTGCGTATGAAAAGTAACTAACATATGTGATACTCTACCGTTGCAACTAGAATTTATAATTTTTCTACTTCGAGTACAATGGCTCCCCAAACAAGATACATAATACCAAAGACTATGAACAATATAAGATATTGCAAGCCCATGGAAAAAATTCTACCCAATTCTAGTGCGGTGAGAGCTACGAAAAGGCTTTAAACAGCCAAAGTACATGATCCCCGCTCATTGGCTTCTACCCGCGCTCCCATATCCAAGAGTCAATCGATTCAATTGGCGGCTGTCGCTATAGGTGTTTAAAACTCTTTCGTTGCTCTCAACGCAGTAGAATTAGGTAGAATTTTTTCCATGGGCTTGTAATATAATTCGTAGTCTTTGGTATTATGTATCTTGTTTGGGGAAGTCATTGTACTGGAAGTAGAAGAAGTATAAATTTCTAGTTGCAACGGTAGAGTATCACATATGTTAGTTATTTTTCATAAGCAATCGTGCGTTCTTGGCTGACATTCAACTCAGAAAGGAAAATCATACCGAGTATTCGTATGGGAGGAGGTAGAAGAAGTGGACGATTTTGAAACTGCTTCTTGACATTCTTCTGTGCTCCAATTTTAAAAGTCGATTGCATTTAAATGTTCAAAAACCGTTTTTTTCTTCTTCTTTTTTTTTTTATTTAAATTTATGAAATATGGGAAATAGAAGCCAATTTGATAATTTTTTTGAAGTCAAACTTCTAGTACGAGTATATTCGTTCTTGCGTTATGTATTACGCGTTGCGGTCACTTTTTTGTAATGATGAAGAGTCCGTGGGATTCGGTTGAAAATATTCCTGGTTTGTTAGGCACTCGGGTTGCGGCCAATGAGCGGGGATCATGAGCTTTAAGATTTATCGACACACTTTAAGATTTATCGACCCGGTTGTCGATTGAATTGCTGGAGCATTGGATATGGGCACGCGGGTATAGCGGCCAATGAGCGGGGATCATGAGCTGTGGGTATTTGAAACCTCTTCGATCAACCTTAAGTAGCTCAATGCATATTCCATTGGTTGAGGTTATAACAAAAACGACAGCTTTATACAAATTCGCTCGCTTTTGAATGGCGTCATAAGAATCGCGTTTATTTTTAAATACAGTGTTAAAGATAGTTAAGTGTTTGTAAAATTATTTATTTACAGTGCTCGGCATGTAATTATTATACTTTGATATCGGTGTAACAGATTTTTAATTAAAAAAACAGCGAAAATTTATATTTCGGTTTCTCGGATCGAAGAGAATCTATCATTCCAGTTAATTTTCACACATAAGATTTTAGTTATTACGGAACTTGCGTATTGTACCTAGTCCTGCCATAAGTTCTGTCACATAATTTCTCACATTGGCAACAACTTTATTTTATGAGTGACATTTCAATATCGGCCAGTTTTATAAACGTCATAATGTTGTTGACAGTTGATGGTCATTTAAAGTGTGTTCGTTAACGTGTGAAGATGGAATGGGGTGTAATAGAAAACCGAACTGCAGTGATTGCACTACATAAGTGTGGAAAATCCGCGAGTGAAATTTTCAAGTTGTTGTGCCCGTTAAAAATAACGCAAAGATTTGTGTATCGTGCGATCCAGAGATATAACGCGATCCAGACTATTGAAGATCGACCTCGTTCTGGACGTCCGCGTGATGTACGTTCTTCTGCTGCCATCAAAACGGTCGAGAGTCGAATTCGTCGAAATCCGCTTCGTAAACAACGAATCATGGCTCGAGAGATGAACATCTCCACCCGAAGTATGTCTCGCATCATAAAATCTGACCTCGGGATGAGTGCCTTTCGACGATCAACGGGACATTTGCTGACTGAGCAGTTGAAGCAAATTAGGAGCACCAGATCGAAAGAGCTCCTTCGGCGGTACGGCAACAACAAACATCGAGAAATTTTATTTACCGATGAAAAAATTTTTACGGTGGAGGAACATTTCAACCGCCAAAATGATAAGGTGTATGCCCACAGCTCCGCAGAAGCCCGAGAAGTTGCCACTAGGGTACAGCGAGGACATCATCCAGCATCAGTCATGGTATGGTGGGGTGTCAGCTACGAAGGGGTCACCGAGCTTCATTTTTGCGAAAAAGGCGTAAAAACTGCAGCGAAAAATTATCAAACGGACATCCTGGAGGGATGTGTGAAGCCGCTGAACTCTACGCTATTCAACAATCGACATTGGGTT
Source organism: Chorisops tibialis (assembly GCA_963669355.1). Classification (NCBI taxonomy): domain Eukaryota; kingdom Metazoa; phylum Arthropoda; class Insecta; order Diptera; family Stratiomyidae; genus Chorisops; species Chorisops tibialis. The sequence goes on along the minus strand of OY770263.1, from coordinate 247,314,398 downwards.
TTCCAGCAAGATTCTGCGCCAGCCCACAAAGCTCGAACCACACAAGCGTGGTTGGAAACCAATATTCAACAGTTTATAAGGGCGACGGAATGGCCTTCTGGGAGCCCAGATTTTAATCCCCTGGACTACAAACTGTGGGCGGAGTTAGAGTCCATGGTGTGCACGAGACGACACCCAAATATCGAGAGCCTTAAGCGATCTTTGACAGAAGCAGTAGCTAATTTTCCGCTAGAAACAGTGCGTACTGCTATAGATGACTGGCCCAACAGATTAAAGAGCTGTGTTAAGGCTAAAGGCGGCCACTTTGAATAATTTGTTGCTTATTTTACTTCCATTAGTATGCCAAAATAAAATATATTTTCCTTTGTCAAAAACTCTTTTTCATTTATACAAAAATTGCCCATATACGTGTGACAGAACTTATGGCACGACTAGGTACAGCAGTTGATTTAATTATGTTTTTCTTCTGTAAATTGCAAACGTTTCGATACCATCAACTCGAATTGTAGCTATTCCATAGACGAGAACTAGCTTTTGGAACAGCTATAATTCGAGTTGATGGTATTGATACGTTTGCAGTTTGCGGAAAAATAAAAATTTGAATGTTGTTGCAATTGCAGCACTTTGGACGTTGAATCGCTGGTTATACTCTAGATGAAATCTGAGATTATATTGTGTTTCCCTTACCGTTTGTAACGCTAAGAAATAATGCTCGCAAGAAGTCGCCAATACTTATTATATATATTCGTTGTTGCTCAAAAACCTCGATTCCGAGTGACCGCCTGACCGTCTGTCTGTCCGTTTGTTCGTCTGTCCGTCTGCCTACAACATAACTCTCGAACGCTTTGACCTATCGTGCTGAAATTTTATTTTGTATCATTTTTAACAAAAAAGTAACTTTAAGCTCATTCCACCCCCTCCCATACAAATTTTATAAAATTTAAAGAAATTGATTTTTCGCCGAAACTATTCAAGCTATCACCTTTAAAATTAGGTCTAAGTAGAATGATATGAATATCATTAACGGTAAAAAATATTGATCTGATCTCTTTTTTCCTTCTTATTCGATTTTCATTGCACTTGGCAAAGTGAAAATAATGAATTTTTGCCACATTTAATTTTATTATAAATGCAATCAATTTAGGAAAAAAGCTATCATATTCATCTCACTCCTTCTACCACCTCCCATACAAATTTCACGAAATTTCCCAATTTCAATTATATCATTTGTCGTCGAAACCGTCAAAGCTATCGACTTGAAATTTTGACTAAAGTATAATAATGCAACTAGGGTGTAGCCTAGTGGCTAGCGTGTTGGTCTACAATGCGAAGGTCGTTAGTTCAAATCCTGGTCCATGCATAATTACAGCACACTGCCTACTTGAGTATACTTTAGTTACCTCAATTTACGAAAATGAAAATTTGTAGATAGAGGGTTGTGTGAAGGGCTAACAACCCTTTCACAATGACAAATAAAATGTTAAGAAACCTGAAAATCAGGAGGGCAAGGCCCAATTTGGGCTGTAGTGCCATTGTGGAAGTCAATCAATCAATCAAATTGCTGTTAAGACCCCCTATAGGGGCATAGGACAGAAACAACTCTCTTCCACAAGGCGCGATCCTGAGCATCGGCTTTAAGCTGTTGCCAGGACTTGTTTATTGTGGAAGTAGAAGAAGATAATAATGCAAATATTGAGCTTTACACTCAATCATAATTCTGTTATGTTTTTTAATCTCCCTTTTGCAAACTAACCTCCCATCGATTCATGGCTTTGTGCCATAAGTTTCACTTCACCCGTGCATCGTGAAACACTACATATTTTTGCAATTATTAAAAGACAAAATGTCATGTTCTCAGCTGTAAATTGATATATGCATTTTTAAAAAATTTTGAAAACGGAACAGAATTTTTGGATGTTGATGGTATTTACATTATTATACTCTGGTCACATGTTTGAGTCGATATCTTTGATAGCTTGAGGGAAAAATAATTTCTCTTGAATTTCGAAATGGCGTAAAATTTGTATTGGAGGTGGTAGAAGCAGTTGAGTGAACGTGATAGCTTTTTTTTTAAATATTTATTGCAATTATTAATTAATTTTATTGTCTTAATGGCAACCGATATAACGTATTTTTCGAAATGGTGCATTTGTTGGAAGTAGAATGAGTTTTTTATAAATATTATTCACATCATTGGTCAGATTTTGAACGTACAGTTTCGAAGCAATGTAAATACCTTGAATTCTGAGAGTATTATGTGTTTGCTCTAAAGTTGGTAACGCTAAGAAATAAGGCTCGGAGAAAAAAATGAATGATACAGAAGTTAATATTAGCACTCAAATATTTCAAAACCGGATGTTCGTCTGTCCGTCCGTCCGTCTGTCCGTCCGTCTGTTCGCTCTCTAGCTTGAGAACACGTTGAGCTAGAACGTTCAAATTTTGTACACGTTGTTTTTAACAAAAAGGTAAGGGCAAGTTCATGAACGGGCCAAATCGCTCTACCGCTTCTACCCCTTTCCATACAAAATAATACATTTTCGAGATTTGACAGTAAACCGATTTTCTCGAAAAGTATAAATGCTATTGAACTGAAATTTGGAATATATTATTTTTATACCAAACAAATATCAATTAATCTACGGTGTAAAAATTATTTCTATCTCCCTACTTCTTCTACCACCTCTCAGATAAGCTGCATTTTTTCATGAAACCAATTTACTCAGTACGTATAAAATTTATCGAGCTGAAATTTTGAACAAAGTATTAATTTAGAATTGTTAGTAAGACAAAAAAAATTAGATGATTAGCTTCAATCCTTCTACCCCCTCCCATACAATATGACACACATAGAGTATCGCATGATTGGGCCTTACGCCCAATTGTAGTCCTGTTATGTTTTTATACTCTAGATGAATTCTGAGAGTATTATCAGTTTGCTCTAAAGTTTGTAACGCTCGGAGAAAAAAATTAATGATCATATCATGATATCACTCAAAAATCTCAAAACCGAATGTCCGTCTGTCCGTTCGCTCTCTAGCTTGAGAACGCGTTGAGCTAGAAAGCTAAAATTTTGTACACGTCGTTTTTGATGAAAATGTAAGGTCAATTTCGTGAACGGGCCAAATCGCTACACCCCTTCTACCCCCTCCCATACAAAATGACTCATTTTCAATCATTTACAGTAATCAAGTTTTCTTGGAAGCTAATGATTTGAAACTCGGAACATATTATTTTTATCATAAATCTGATATAAAGTACAAAAATCATTTGAATCTCCTCACTCCTTCCACCACCTCCCATACAAACTGCACTTTTTCATGAAACACTCTAAGCCGATTTTCTCAGTACGTATAACATATATCGAGCTCAAATTTTGTACTAAATACTTAATTAGTATCATCATTAAGATCAGAAAAAATTGAATGATTAGCTTTACTGCTTCTACCCCCTAATATGACACAATTTCCTATCTTCATAAAAAATTGATTTCCTTAAGAGATGCCAATTTTATGATGTTCATAGTTATTTTTGAAAAAATCACTTAAATCCCTCCACTCTTTCTACCACCACCCATAGAAACTGCACAAATTCACTAAATCTAACACACTAATTTTCTCAGTGCCTATTCAATGTTTGCAGTTTACATTTTGTTCAAAACGTTTTTATAGCTGCTCTAGCATGGTGACAATAAAATTAGTTCAATGATATCACCTCTTCTACCACAACCCGTACAAAATTCCTTAGGACCACAAAAATTTCTATTTCATTTAGAGTATCGTAAGATTGGGCTTTAGGCGCAGTCGTAGCCCTGTTATGTTTTTTAACCTGGGTTAGAGATCAATCAAATTCCTGTTAAGACCCCCTATAGGGGCATAGGACTAGAGATGGTTGCTCGGAATCGAGGTTTCTGCGCGCCAACAAATATTTCTGTATCATTAACGACCGGTGGTATTTTAGCCAACGTCCGAAATTGTGGACTCATAGTAGCGCTGCTGTTATTGAAAATTGTTATTAATTAGGTGCAGCTCGATCACAAACAAACTGTTAAATTGATCGCTTACATGTGGTATATTAACGACTAACCCGACACATTCTTTGAGGATTATAATCTAGAGCTTATCTGGAGATATTTTGCACTGGTTTCCTCAAAGTGTGAGCATGTACCACTTCCGTCTTTGAATCTCAATGCCTATTTTAGTCTGCCCAAATGTGCTCCAAAGTTCAGTGTTAGCGATAACATGCAGCCGGAATATCCTTTAAATGTGTTGAGGCATTGGTAAGCCTAACGGTCACTTTCTATGTGGTACAACTAAAGGGTGTTTTTTTAAAGGCGGAGAACTTTTAATTGGTAGTACTTTTTTCTGTGACAGTTGATTTGACAGTTCCTGATTGTCTTGGGGTTAGTTTAGTTTTTCAATTTATCATGAATAGACTCACTCCGGAGCAACTTTTGTAAATAGGCCGAAGAAAGCACCTTCGCATTACAAGACCAACACGGTATCTACTAGGCTACACCCTAGCTTCGCCTTTTCGCTACGCTGTCGAATATATCAACGACGCAGAATCTTACAGCCACAATACAAAACTGAAAACCCGGGCATCCAACAAGTAAAAGCCCCACAAAATGACCTCCGACCAAGAGACGCCTATAATATCAACGGAGCAGTTGGTAAAATTAAAAAAAAAGTACCACCCTCCCCGGAGGAAAGCAGAACACAAATGCTGCCGACGATTCGACCGCTTCTCTTACAAAATCCGACCAGAAATACCGGGCGATCATACATAGTTCAGTAGCAAGCATAAGAGCCGGCGACAATTCTGTCACTCGACAGGAGAAACACCGTCGTAATTTCACAATTTTTATACCGAATATTTTATTTGCTTACTGCTAAGTTGAGATTATGGGCGCCTGTTAGAGAAATAGACTTACGGTAAGGATTTCGGGTTGTACGGAATTTTTGATTAGAGTCCAGCTATTACACAAATCCATATCAATAGTCGTCCGAATACCAACTTTATGAGCTGAGCGAGCATTTTCTCTGGACCTACACAAAGCACGCGCTCGTACCAAAGAAATTCTCTCGGCCGAGCTCCTTGTTAAAATATATGATCACGACACAGTGGTACGAAAGAAATACACTTGGCCGAGCTCCAATGTATGGCAGCCGAACGAATGATCACGAACCATCTACGCTCACATGCATTCCCTGATGATAAAATGTGGATTTTTTGCTTTCTGCTTAGTTGAGCTTATGGGCGCTTGTTAGAGTAACGATTTCATGGTAACGCTTTCGGGATGCACAAAATTTTTGGGTGAGTCGAGCCATTAATCATGTCAAAATTCACGTGATTCAACACGCTATCGAATAGGCACTAGGCTAACATAATTTTTTCAGAAAATGTATATTTAGTATCCACCCCACTGAAATTTTTGAGAAAATTGCAGAGTTTTCTAGCTTTAAGCCTGCTTCAAACTGAGACTGATTTTCTTCCTTTTCAAATCAGAACAATAGGACATCTTTAAATATAGGAGAGTCGTAAAGAAGAATTATAAAATTAAATAGTTTCTACTTGTGATCATGTCGGCTAGCAGTCATTCTTTAACTCCTGACAATCGTCCAAGATCTAATATGCCATGCATTTTTTTAGCTGACCTGTAAATGTTGCATTTAGATCAGATTAGAAATTAATGAGTTTTAGAAAAAAATTTAATAAATTCATCGATAAAATAAATTAAATATTTACTTAGGGTTTGCTAAGAATCAATTCTTAAACTAACAATATAAGTGTTGAAATGTGGTTGATTGCAAAGTTAAGAATTTTGACTGATCTCAAACGATTTCCACAAAATTTTGAAAATCATTTTTGAGAACAGTCACAAACATAATCTACTAATATGAAAAATGCATTAATTTTCTTCACCTTCAAACATACCTAAAAGTTGTCTCTTCGTTGTGGCTCGAGTAGCCGCTTGAGCTTCGGACGTGTCGTTTTGGTAGATTTTGAGACGATTTGCCAGACTTACGTGAAGAGAACGGCGGCTTAGGTTTTCGGGAGATGCTCGTCGGTGTCGTTTCCGAGGACGATGATGTCTCATCTTGGGCATCTAGAACGAATCATCTAATTGGCTTAAGTCACTTAGAACAAATAAATCAAAGGCAAGATGCGAATCGACTTACCTCTTTGGGGCCGATACTTAGCTTGATTCACAGCACGTGAGCTAATTTCGTTGTCCGATTCCGAGCCCAATGTATCGTATTCTGTAATTGGTATGTGAAGTGTTAGGATTTTCCTAACTTCGGAATCTGTTGAACCTGGATTGTCCGATTCTAAAAAGTTTAGTACGATTTCATGTGACATTTTTTTTTAGATGAATGCGGTTTCGATTCTGTTATCTTTTTTTTTGGGGAGTTGGATTGGAGATAGTTTTCAGTTTTTCGGTGGATGGGAAGAAAGATGGAGAGTTGTGGAATTGAGAATTGGTAGTGGGCAAAGGACAGATCAAGGGATGATGCAAATGAAATGATCATGCAATGATGATTGAATTTTGACAAAATTTTCTACCGACATAATTTTTAAAATGCTTGAAAAAGAATCGACATGTGGTTTTTCTTGGAGGAGTATTTTTTTTCAATATTAAAAGGATTTTTGATCTAACCTTGACTTTCTGAGTGAGGATCACGCAAGCGTCCGCCTTTTCGTCGTACCTTGGTGTATTCGGGTTCCTTATTCTGTACGAAAAAAACATTTTTAGATTACAAATTGGTCGTTGTATTAAGCTTCAACGTACATTATAGCCATCTGGCTTAACATCATGATAAACAAATGATCCTCGAACCGAGTGATAAGGACCACTATAAACATTTCCACTGTATGAACTTTCACTGTAAGTCTGTTTATTTAGTTGAAACGTTGCATAAGGACATATATCTTCGATGTACTCATTCCCTTCGGCTTTGAAACTGCCCGAATCGTTTGAATTGCTGTTTCGATTTCCGGGATTACAACGAACTGCCAAATATTGTTGATCCCGATTTTGTTTATTCTGAAGATTCGCTAACGATGGCGATTCAGACATGGATGATGATGGTACATGATTTTGACTATTGAGTTCTAAAAACACAAATTAAAATTTAAGAAATAGTTGAATGATGAAAATTGTTATAAATTTAGTTTACTTCTTTTTCTGATGAGTAAAACTGCAATTATAAGTCCGAGAAGTATCAAAAGAGATAGGCATATTGGAAGGAGCACTTTGAAATTCGCGTAAAAAGGACTATCACTGATGTGTGAGACCGGTATGGTATGATCGGGATTGTATAATACTAAACGAAAAATTTTAGAGAATTATTCGAGAACATGAAATTGTCAATTTATAATAATAAAATAATAAGGACTTACCGCCTTGAGGTGTAAGAGTTGTGAAATTGTATATTGATATAGTTGAGCCAGCGTTATTGTGCGCCGTAATGCGAAGCTGAAATTTAATTTGTCGTGTTCATGAACAAAACTCAATTCTAACAACTTAAATAGTGAAGTAGATTGAAAACTTTTAGAAGTGGAACCATTTTTAATTTACGTTTTACTGTATAGTTCCACTTCTGATGATTTACAGGAACTTTTCATATGCAATGTACAAACACCAATCAAAATAATAATAATGAGGCTTAAGGAATAACTAAAGGCAGAATTTACCTGATATTTAGTTCCAGGCAGCAAATCTCCAACCGTATAAATCCTTTCAGTCGGTGCGATATGATTGGAAATCAAATTCCATTGAGATCTATGAAAACAACCAATTTGATTACAACCAGGACGAGTGCTTTCGAACGGATTTTTTACCTTCCATAATGTCGGTTCTCGACTACAAAATAAAGTATACCACAGCCTCCATCGCCCCAAGAATCCAGCCAGCAAGTTACGCTGGTCGAATTATTCGTAATCATCTGGGAGTGTTTGGGCTGAACGGGAGCATTTCCTTTCGTAAAGGAATTAACAATATCACAGGGCAGTCCAGTTCCAATTTTATTATAGGCAGTGATGTAGAGTTGATAGCGAGTTCCACACCATAAATTACTTAATAGGTGCGAATTAGTTTTCGAATCGATTTGTAGCTCTTCCCAGTCGCCGTTGTCGCGCTTATAGTTAATAACATACCCAAGAATGGGACTGCCACCGTTCTTATTGTCGACCCATTCCAAATGAAGGCTGTCGGTGAACGTGCTGATGACAGTCAGGTTGGGCGGATCCGGTGGCATCTTGATTACCACATAGTAGAGAATCTCATCCTTTCCCCATGTATTCTCAACGCTGCATGTATAGTTGCCGGCATCGATATTCTGACAATCCCGAATAAACAGGGTTCCATTTTTGGCTATAGTTTTTCGGACATTTGTATCCATAGCGTGTCCGTCTTGTCGCCATATCGTAACCGGAGGCGGCAGCCCGACTTTTCGGCACGGTAGCACCAAGTTCTCCTTCCAGGGTGTAACGATTTTCTGACTGAACGATACTATTCGGGCCGGAACCTTATTGTTGGGTGGCACTGTTACCACAGCGGTCTTCTCTCCTTCGCCAACCTTTGTCGAAGCCGTCAGCCAAAATTGATAGGTCGCTCCTTCTTGCAGTCGATGTGTTTCGTGAAGTTCTATATGCGGTCCGAGTACTCGTTTATGGGCTCCTTCTTCCCGGCCACCCTCCAAGATCGACATGTAGAATGTGTAGCCCGTCTGAAATATACGTAAAAAAGGAGGAAGGATTTACAATTGATGTTATGCGCTCGTTATGATTAGAGATATCTACAATTTCGCCATTGAGATTTGCAGGTGGGAGCCATGAGATGATAATTTTTGTGTTTGATGCGGGAATTGCCTTAATGTCCTGGGGCGGCGATGGAACTACATAAAATGAAAATGAGAAAAATGGAAATTTTTTCATGTTTGAATTATTCTTGAGGTGGATTTTCAATTTACCGTCTTCGTGAGTTCGACAGAAAAATGGCTTCGTTTTGGCGCCATCGCCGACTTTTGTAAGTGCCAGGACCCATACGGTGTAGTTGGTGAACTTATTGAGATTCTCAACGGTCAGGTATTGATTGGTGGATTTCACAACCTCGGGATCTTTTTCGTAAAGATCATCAACTGATATGTAAAAAATTTTATAACCTTTGATTTTGCCATTTTGGCCATCGATATCCGGCGGTGACCATGTTATGTAGATGGAAGTCGAGCTGAGGACATCGCATTGTGGACTTTCCGGTGGACTCGAAGGAACTATAAATTGGATTATGTTAGTATTTTTAGTGAACTGGGAATGGTGACTACTTACCATCTTCGAGACTATGCACACTAATTTCCTTGCTGGGCGGCCCACTTCCTTGACTCGTGTATGCTTGGACTACGATATTATAAAGCGTGTATTTATTCAAACTCGTTAAAACTGTTTCGCCACCGAAATGCGTTCGAACTTCCACTGTCTTGAAATTGAATCCTTGCGTCGGATTGATTTCTTTATCATCCGGACTGCTAGCCATCTGATAACCAACATAGTAGCCCAATAAAATACCATTCCAATGGTCCCGATCTGGGGCTTCCCATGAAACGAAAATCTCTGTTGAGCTTTTAGCCTCACCCCGAACGTTCAGGGGCGGTCCCGAAGGCACTTCTTCCATAGTTGTAATCTGAACGATTTCCGAAAAATCGGATGACCCTAGCTTATTTTCAGCCGACATCCTTATGTGATATGCTTTCGCCGGTCGGAGACTTTGAATGGTGACAACCGTTTGAGTGCCCGTTATCGATATCCTTTCGGCTCCTTGCCAATTATCTAAATCCCAGAAAACAGAACGAATAGAAGAAAATTACATTTCGTGATTGATGGAAAAAGTTTACCTGTAATTTGTTTGTAGAAGATGTGGTATTCTTCGATTGGGCTATTCCCGGCAAACGGTTGACTCCACGTCAGCTGCAAGCTTCGAGACTGCTGGGAATTGATGCGAAGATTTTTCGGTTGCTCCGGGACCTCCTGAACGATTAATTGTATCGACATTTCGTCCTTTGGAAAGTAAACGAAACGTTATGCCATCGAATCCAATAATATGTTATCTAACTCTCGATCGGAATAGCAAGGACCTACCTGCCCGAAAGCATTACTCGCTTGACATATATAAATGCCGGTATCCTGTCGATAAGTATGAGAAATGCCCAGCTCCGACATCATTCCATCGTCGACGACTTGTTCTCGTAACTTGTACCTGTAGGAAAGATTTACATCTAGTGATGAGGAGATTCGAAACAAAACCACTTCGACCAACCTCGAGTCCAAGGACTCGTCCAACTGCTGCTGAGTATTTTGAATTTTCCATTTAATGTCGATGGGATTGTCCCCTTGCACGTTGCACTGTACGTGCACTTGCTTCCCTTTGGCCACAGAAAGTTGCTTATTTTTTGTTGTAAAATGTGCAGGAACTGCAAATAAGCGAAAAATTACATCCTTAATGCATAAAGGCGAATCGAAATGGGGGCTTTGTATTCGTTCTAGTTGTTCAAAATGTACTTACCATTCACTTTAAGGAAGATGAGCTTACTGACTCCGGATCCGATATTATTTTTGGCATCACATAAAAAATGTCCCTGAGATTCCTTTGTGATTTTCTTGAAGTGAATCGAACCGTTCGGAAACAGGGTAATGTTGGGTTCGTAGAGGAAATCCTTGTATTCGCCCGGCGTAGTTCCGAATGCCTTTTTCCACGTGATTGTCGGCTTTGGGTAGCCTTCCGATTGACAGTGCAGTAGGACATCTTGACCTGCTTGAGCACTTGAATCTTTTGGTTCTAGTATCCATTTCGGAGGAACATTAACGGTTAGAGGAACAGCGAACTTTTCGACACCGGCTACATTACTAGCGATACACGTGTAATTGCCTGAATGTTCGGATGTGATATGTTCGACTACAAGGCTTGCAGAGTATTCGTCTAGGCGACGGATTACTTCGTTTCTGTAAATTGTTGAATGAATTAATTAATTTATCAATTTAGTTATTTTGAAAATCGGTCTATTTTACAGGTGAAAGTCAAACTCGATAGAAGACCTTTTGATCGTGATTCAAAATCGAATCAAGAAAGAGGTTTCATTTCTGTTTCTCCGAAGCGAAATAATAATTGGCTGAGTATTAACTTAAGTCCGGTCGACATTCATTGCATCAGTTGTGACTTTAGTTTCGCACATATGCATTTATGTGCAAGCTAACATATAGAATGTCTTGGGTTCAGCATCACGTTCGACAGCAGCTTTGGCTTCAAATAAATTTAATGCATGCCCGCACTAGGATTGAGACTGCTCGGTTAGCTTTATGCGAATAGTCCCGTGAAACAGGTCGTAGAATTGTTTCTAAGGTTCGTGGGTAGGGGTGGACGTCTTGAGTCACTTGCCACAACAAAGGTGTTTACAGGTGAATAGTTAAACTGGCTAAGCCACAAGCCAATTCCTTTATCGTCACGTCGATTGAAAGATCGCCATGTCCGAGCGGAAGGAAGGTTAGATTTAGCCCACGTCTCTGCAGGGGGATAGTTGTAGGATGAGGTTTTACCAATTCATGCAACTATCTTTGGGGGATAGTGACTCCAGGGACCTGAGCTAACCACCCCCTGTGGGATGGGGGCAGTAGAATTCACCCACAGCCAGTCCTGCTTGCCCTAAAAAAGGCAAATGGACACTCACTGGATCCTGGGCTTATCACCCGTGATCTTTAAACCTAACTGATACGAGAAATGGATACAGCGCCTCGGATACGGACGGATTCTACGGTAAGGACTTTTGGTATTCGAACACGGACTATGATTGGCTTCTCGAACGTTCGAACATTGAATGACGGGAGAAGAACTGGGGTCACTCGGCTCTAGCACCGCTAGACCGTGAAACGGAGCACTATAACATCCAAATCTTGGGCTTGAGCGAGGTCTGGTGGAAAGGATCAGGAAAAGAACGAACCCCGAGCGTACACACCATTCTGTACGTTGGTCCTGAAAGTGAAGCCAAAAATGGCGTGGCGGTCGTCTTGGCACCGAGAGCGAGAAACAATCTCATAACCAGGGAACCATTATTATCGTCGTCAGGCTCAGGACCAGTGTCATAATTTTGTAGTGCTACGTACCAACGCCCAGGTTGGCTCTGACAACACTGGACTAGAACACATCATGGCAAAGCATGGTGACCCTTCTGTCGACGCGCAACGAACTTGGGTTAAGAGACCCGAAAACGGCAAATATTTGTGGAGTTTGTAGTACTCGGTAAATGGTAATCGGAGGGGCCCTTTTTCCACACAAGTGTCACCATAAAACATCTTGTGTTTCCCCTGACGGTGTTATTCAGAACCAGATTGACCATTTGGCTATGAGTTGATGATGGAGAAAATGTCTCCTCGATTTTCGAGCGAAGCGTGGAGCTAATGTGGGAAGCGATCACCATTTGATGGCTGCCTGCTTGAGATTGTGCACAGCAGCTATTCGACGACCACAAATTCTTCAAATGAAGCGCAAGCTTAATGTAGATAGACTTACAGACCCTAACAAAAAGCACGAGTAGTCTAACATTCTACGCCAAAATTCATCCACATTGGTCGGATATGAAATGCGCACACTGGAGGCAACCAGAAACACGTTTCTAACTAGTGCTGAAGAATCTATCCCACAGATAGCAAAGCGGTGAGAAACCTTGGATGTCGCAAGACACATGGGACAAGGTTAGCGATCGAAAAGAAAGCCAAATCGGCAATCATCTCTCAACCCGATGTCAACCAACGAACGCCCGACTTGAGACAGAACTTCCGCGATGCTTATATACAGCTTAAAAAGGCTGTTAGACGCGACAAGAGAAAAGCCAATAAGGCTATAAGGTAATTCTCAACAGGATTAGCGATGTCGTGGAGAGCACTCTCGAAGTTTATCAAGCTGGATTCCGTAAAGGGTCGTCTCGTACAGACCACACGAATACCCTACGGATAATATTGGAGTAGTTCGCCGAAATGGGTTCGCCAATACATCTCATGTTTGTGGACTTAAAGAAGACTTTCGACTGCGTGAAACGTGTTTACATATGGAATGCTTTGCGTAGGAGAGATAACGTCATAGCTATGATTAAAGAATCCTACGACGATGCAAGGTGTCGCGTCTTACAAAGAGAAGAGCTGTCCGAGAGCTCTTCTGTGCGAACGGGTGTCAGACAAGGCTAAATATTATCACCAGCCCTGTTTCTGGTGGTAACAAATGACATCTTGAAAGCTACATTGGCAGGTGGGGAAGATAAAAAGGTCTTCAATGGAGACTACTTAACATCTTAAGTCACTTTGATTATGCTGATGACGTGGGTTTGCTGCCGCAAAACCATTCGGAATTAGAGTCAAATGTTCGCTTGTTGCATTCTAAATGTAAAGTGGCGGGACTGAAAATAAATGTGCAGAAGACCAAGTACATATACATGGGCTCGAGCACAAGCACACCGATTGTTCTTAATGGGCACGATGTGGAAGAGGTGTAAGATTTTTGTTATCTCGGAATCATTGTCAGCATGGACGGCGGAGGCGAAAAGGATATTGAAGCTCGTCTAAATAAAGCTCGTTAGACCTTCGGAATCCTTTCCACTTCCTGGAGGTTAAGAGAGATCTCCCTTCGCACGGAGCTGCGAGTTTTTGATGCATGCGTGAGATCCGTGTTGTTATATGGTTATACTACGTGGAAAGTGACATTTCGAATTACCAAGAAACTACAGACTTTCGTGAACCAATGCCTTCGACGCATTTTAGGAATATTCTGGCCAGAAATGTTCTCTAATGGCGAACTTTGGAGGACAACTGGACAAACTAAAATAGGCATTGAGATTCAAAGACGGAAGTGGCAGTGGATCGGTCACCTTTGAGGAAACCAGAGCTGAACATCGCCAAACAGGCTCTATATTATAATTCTTAAGGAAGACGTTGGGTTGGTAACTATGTGGTACATTGTTGAGCAGGAGGCCAGAGAAATAAACAAGTCCTGGCAACAGCTAAAGGCCGATGCCAAGGATCGCGCCTTGTGGAAGAGAGCTGTTTCTGGCCCTTATAAGCGGTCTTAATAGGAATTCGATTGAATGTGTCCGTATATCAAGCGATGTAGCGAGTTTCTTTTTGAACTCAAAACTCAGCTTGAGACCTGCTTGAGGTAGGGGAACAACGGTGCGCCGAGAGTTTTAAGTCTTTTTCTGGCAAGAGCTGGGCAGTTACACAACACGTGCTTCACCATCTACCTCTCTCCAGGCGGTTTGCAGTTCCTGCACAAATCATGTGTTACCAAACCCATTCTGTAAGCATATGCTCCAATAAGGCAACGGCTGGTAACAATACAAACCAATGTCTTCTTGGGTAATGATAGCAAGAGTATTTTTTCACGTCACTCGTATTCCTCATTGATATTGTGGTTTTACAGGTGGTGATCCCTTTCCACCTGGCTTCGGCAAGATTTATCATCTGCACGTCTAAACTTTTGCAGAATGTGTGGGCGTTGGTAAGTTTTCTGCGGAATGTAGGTCAAGGTTATCGCATCTTTTTGCTAGTTCGTCCACTACTTCATTGCTTCTTATGCCAATGTGGCCTGAAAACTCAGGAAAGTTCGTCATGTCTTTTGGCACAGAGATTCTGTAGCTTGCTTCATCTAAGACTTGAAAGTACAGGACTGCAGTGCCTTTAACGCAGCCTGGGTATCTGTAAAAACATTCATTTTTTCCTTTAACGGTTTGTGGCGTCCAATCGATTTCGGTAGCTTTCCGCGTTGCCAGAATTTCCGCTGAAAAATGGTGCAGTCATTAAGCAACCTAAAACACAACTCCGTTGGAAGGTCGGGTGAGTACACCTGCATTTACTCCTCTTTCCATTTTGCATCCATCAGTAAATAGATTTATTTATCCTGTTGGGCCTCTGGTTCTTGTTTCCCAGTGCTGCCTGTTCGGTATACGTATCTAGAGCTTCCTGTCAGTCTTGGACGTGGAGACCACAGAATTCGAGATTATTGCAGGTAAGCTTATGTCACTATGTCTATGAAGGCGCGTTTTAAGTTGCTTGGAATCCTTGAGTCGGAGAGCTTACTTGCATGCTACGCTTGTTGCGAATAGTTCGACTGGCGACTTCTTCGACTTCTTCAAAGGCAGTGCAGCTCAAATTAGGCTGTTGCCTTCTGACTTTCAACTTTATTAACATTTTATTTGTTATTGTGAAAGGGTTGTTGCTATTTCGCATAAACCTTTATCTACGAATTTTTTGCCGGTACGTTAACTTTTTTAGTGGAAGCTAGTATGCCGTGCTGCAGAATTGGCCTTTCTATAGCCGTGTAGATCCAGTGCGTTATACCCGGATTGAGTCCCTTCTTTCGGCCGAACTTCATGTACGAGTAGAAATCAATACTGGCCTTAGTTGTCCTCTATATGCTGTTTCCATGTTAGCTACTATCTAAGATTAATCCTAGATACTTGTTGTTGTTGGTCAGTGTCAGTTCCGTGCTTTCTATATTCGGTAGCCTAAGATCCTGAATTTCGGTTTTCTTAGTGAAGAGCACCAGTACCGTTTTTTGCGTCCGACAGTCGTATAGTTTTTTGAGAGCTCCTTCCGTGAGTTTGAATATTGTGCTGGCGTACTTACCAGATACTAGTATCGCTACGTCATCACCACAAGCCACAGCCTTTTCCCCAAATATTTCAGGGTATTCAGTATGTCATCCGAGTCAGTAACCACAAAAGTTAAGATAATACTCCTGCTTTGCCCCATTCCGATGATATAGATATACTTCTAAGCAATGTTCCGATCAATGTGCTAATCGTTTTATAGACTCGCGCAGTGCGGAGAGCCTCCGCAATAGCTTCTGACGTTACATTGTTGAAAGCTCCCACTATGTCTAGCAACTTAGTACTTAGTACCTAGAGTGTACTCCTTTTACTGCAGGGGATTTTCGATGTCTATCATCACCTCAAGGATGGCTGTATCTACCGATGTAATAAACTCGATCAACCCTAATCGTATTCATTAACTCTTAGCGCTATCCTCTTATTTGTCCCACACTTAAAAAAGTTTCGTGTTTCCCTTATCTCGCTTCGACATTTTTCAATATCAATTTCTCTACGTCTCGTATTTCTACTACGAGCTAGATTTCCATTTACAAACGTAAACAACAGCGCCGACCTGCCTTAATGGGATCGCGCTTGTTTATACGAAATTTCTCTAAGTAAGATCGCCGCCTAAAAAATGACGGCTCGCAGGCAAATGTATGGGATCATATTTCCCAACAACCTTTCCGTATGCATACGATCATGCATACGTTTCTTTCTTTCGCTGAGGCAATAAATTGCGAAACATCATTCCCATGATGTTTCACACTTTGGACCCGTTTACCCTAGCTTGAGGGTAAAATTATGATGACCGAAATGGGTCATCGGTTAATTGCATTTTCCTTTCGTGCGATCAATAAATTATCGAATTTCGACAAAAGAAATAGTGCCGAAGCCGGACTGAAATGAGGGCGGTGGTGCAAGAAATGGTAAGTATCGAAGGTGAAATGCGGAGGAGAACTGACCCCAGCGAATCAGTCTGAGTCGAACCAGCAATTGAGAGGGTTCGATCCTTTTAAGTAATTGGCCTCTAAAGGAATTAAAAGTTTACATATTTAGTTTTATAGAGATTAACAAAAAAATTCGTGGTTTTGTTAAATAAAGAAAGTTCTCAAAGGTAACCAAGCCTTATTGTTCGAAGTAGAGTATACTAGGTAATCAACTTTGTAACAAAAAGCGTGTTTGTTGTAAAACGATTTACAACACCGATTTTCCTTTTAAATACGCGTGATGAGTTTGGGACAGATGCCCTGTGTCTGTGGTATCTTTAATGAATACATTTAGCAGCCTTTCCAGTGTTTTTAGAATGTTAGACCTAAGACTTATGAGTCGGTAGTCTTTAGTGTAAGCGTGACAACCCTTATCTGTTTTTGGTATGAGTATCACTCCAGCTTTCCTCCATATTTAGGGTATGTAGCGAGTTTAGCTAGGGAGTAGCCTTCTGGGTAGCGTGTTGCTGTATGATGCGAAGGTCAGGAAATCAAGTCCTCATCAGCCCTTTCATATTTTGTATAATGGTCACGGGTTCCTATAAGGGTTAAACGGGCTTATTGCCCACCTTAGTCTATTTGTTGTGAAAAGTCGTGGAATATTCTCTAGTCGCGCGGTGCTTACTTCTGAGGAGGTGGTGTTGGGGTGTCGACAGCCAGGAAAGTGAGTGCTTAATAGCGCTTAAAGAGTTCCCTTACTGTCCTTCTCGCAGCTTCTATTTGTGTTTCTGGGTAAGGCTGACGGAGCAGGACTCTTAGATATAAGTTTTCTAAGTCTAGAGGCTTCTGAGGTTCGTTCTATTCGGCTGCCAAATTTTCTCCAGCTTTCTCTTTTGGCTTTTCTCAATTCCTTTTTAAATACCTTTAAGCAAGTCCTATGTTCAGCCCATGCTTCGGTGCTTTTTGCGCTCTAGAATAGCGAAAGGAGAGTTTCCCATGCTTCAGGCCGGATGTTTCCATCGATCGGCGATACATGTAGCAGGATGTGTTTAAAAAAAAACTATTTTGTAAATATGAATAGTCAAAGATTTAATATCCGCAATACTATCCAGTCATCGACCACAAACGTTTTAGAGCCATCATAAAATAGCAACTCCATTATCCTGGAAAAGTTGCGGCCAAAAACATTTTTCACCACAATCCCGATTACAGGCAGCTTAATTTCATGACCCATTTCGATAATTGAAAGCTTCAAGCACTGACATACCGCAGGTATCTACATACACAACTCCGAGTGAATGCCGAGGCTATTCAGTTACGAATTCTCGTTAGTACATCATCCTTTTCAGCTATAGCTACGTTCCAAACCAAAAGAATTCAAATCAAGCAGGAACGCATAGAATTTTCCGATGCTATAAATGAAGCGAAAAAAATGGAACTTAGTCGTATATGAACAATATAATACATGGAAATGAAATTTCCCATCGCTGGAATGTCACATGGATGTGCGAACACGGATAATGAAGAGGCTGTATTGTCTCGGGCCCCTGCATATCCTTACAGTAAAATAACTATGTCTATAGTTTTTAATTAAAACGTACTGGGAAAATAATAATTTGGAGAAAATTTCTGAATTATGCACAAGAGTAAAACGTACTACGTTGTGACTGTTACTATAGAAGGCATATGGAATTCAGGACTATATCTGAAGTAAATCTTTATGCCATGCGAGTCCTTTCTACTGCAAATGCTATTTATGTAAAATTCTCTAAATTTTTTTTTGAAAAAAAAAAAAAAAAAAAATAATAATAAAATGAGGGAGATAGGATAGGATTCAACCATGCACACTAATTTAGACTTACCCGGTACCAAGTAGCGGTTTTCCATTTCTCTCCCACCGGAAACTAACCGGTAAATCACCCTCGAGAATCTGACATGAAATTGCGGCTCTCATTCCTTCGCGAAGCATGTCAGTCATGGACTGGATCGGCATGATTTTCGGTGGAACTATAGCATCGTGTGTAGGAAGATAGGCATCGCATACAGCGCAGCATATGATGTCACATAGAAGAAGAAGAAAAGTTACAAGGATATAATGAGTTCCTGGTTTTTATTCTTATATGGCATACTCTCTGGAAGGGATTGGAAAGAAAGGATGGAACAGCTGAGGTGAGTTGGCGGGAAGGAAGTCGCAGAAAAGGAATAGGGAGGCAAATTCGAATGATATAATGCCGCCAACATCCTGTGCATCTCGCTATGGTGGTAAGATACCCTACGATGTTGACGTGGATCTATGGTTAAAATGGGAGTTGATACGTTTAAACGAAAGTCATCAAAGGGCAAATGATACTTATTTGTACGTTAAGATTTTCGTGGATCGTTAATGTGTTGAAACATATTTCTTAATATTGTGTTTTTATTTTTACAGTACCGAGTATAATTTAGGGGGTCACCCTTTAATGCAATGCACAGTTAGCTATGTCGGTATAGGAAGTGGAATTACTAATGGTGAAGAGAGACGAAAATGACGGTGGACATTGTTCTTGAAGCACCGCAGGTTGTTCTTGTTGGGAAACAAACTAGCTGGCAAATCGTACTAAAGTCTTGACGTATTTATATATTTCACTGTACGAGAAGGCAAGAAGGTGTGCACGTTCAGCTTGGCGAGTATTCTGGAGAAATGTATACAGTCGAGGACTGAGTACGCTTAGTTCCGCACTGCATTTACCATGGAAGTAGCGATAGTAAATGCTGAGTACTCCGACATTTCTCATCTTTAGAAGACGTGATGGTTTCGTCTCCAATCAGTCGGAACGCATGTTTTTGAATACGATCAAGCAACGCGTGGTGTGTTTTGGGTGTCCCTGCTCAAACATGCGAGATGTACTCTAAACGTGGTCTAATGCAAGCGTTATAAAAGGTTGCTATGTCGATGGGAGATAAAACAGAACCTTGAGGGACGCTGGAATCAATTGGGTAGGAGAAAGAAGTAAAGCCATCTAATACTACTATATAATAGTGCGTTCAGATAGATAACTCTCAATCCATTGAACAAGAGTATCAATAGGGCCTATGGTCCTAAGCTTAACTAAGAGACATTCAAACTTTGTCGAAAGCTTTTGCAATGTCAAGTGCGAGAACTTGGCCTTCGCCATATTTAAGTAAGCATGAATTCTAACGTTCTGTCAAGTAAACTAAAAGATCCCCCACCGACCGTCCAGAACGGCACCCATACAGACGATCATAGATGAGCTGTTTATCCTCCACATATTTGTCGATTTTACGATTGACAGCAGTTTCCATTACTTGCGAGAGCACTTAAGTAATGACTCCTGGGCGATAGTTGACGGGGTTCGCTTTGCTTCCTTTCTTGGAAATTGGCTGAACATTCACAATTTTTCACATACGTGAAAAGTACCAAGAATAGAAAGAAAGATAGAAAAGATTGCGAAGAGGTTTAGCTAAAGAAAAGGTGCACTTTTTAAGGGTAATGAGGGGAATACCGTCCGGATCAGCAGATTTGTGGATATTGAGTTCTTTAAGAATTCGAGAAATGTGCGAAAATGTAGTGCAGGCAGTAAGAAACCAGAAGAACTTGCAGCGGGAGGCGATTGGTCTGATGGTGGAAGATGAGAGATTCTTGCGAGACTTGCTGCTAGTAAGTTAGTTTTTTCGCTAGTATCAACCATTGTACGGTCGCCAACAACTAGAGGTGGTATTGAAGAAAAAATGAAATTGTTATTGACCGTTTTGTCAAATGGCACTGGAGGATCTTCCGTCAAAGTTTTTGGTCTTGCTCAAATTTAACAACTTCCAGGCATTTCTTGACGCGTTGAAAAGTTCTCTGTTGTCAGGTGTTTTATTGGCTCTAAATGTTTGAAAAGCTTGTTTCTGGGTCGATATATTCTTCATTGAACCAAGAATCCGTCAACGATCTAACTCGCTTTTGGCTGGAAGATATGTATAGCTTCATACCCTTCAGGATAATCTCGGTGACACTTCTACAGGCTTAATCGCAGTCATTAGAATCGAAGCACAACTTCCAATTAACTCTTTTTGAAATGCCAAATGTTTCTTCGAGGTGCCTTGATTGTCAGCGGTGTATGTGCTGCAACTAGAAATTGTGCATGAATTAAGAAATGATCAGTATTTCCCATTGGCGATGGGGATATGACAGAAACAGAATATCTCCCAGGTTGATTGGTGAGAAATTGGTCAAGAAGGTTAGGAAAATGATCTGCGATGTCTGGTAAACGAGTATGCTTATTCACCAGTTGTGTTAATCCGTTTGAAGATGCAAAAAGCTCAGTATCATGTCCCCCCAGTCCGTAGGGGAGGAATGTTTAAGCCAGGCAACGTTGTGAAATTTGAAATCGCCCGCAATAACTATTTCAGCTTCTGGGTTTGCAGTGTATGTAGACTGGATAGATTTAGATAACCCATCCAGTTCTGATAAAGTGTTCGCTGCAGTCAATACTGGACTTCTATACACATAATAGTACAGTACATGATATGTCTTCGGATCAGTAATTTTATGCAGATGTAATTAAACTCTAGCTAGGGTGTAGCCTAAGTGGGTAGCGTGATGGTCTTCAATGCGAAGGTCGTGAGTTCAAATCCCGGTCGACGCATAACTCAAACATACTACCTGCTTGCGTATACTATAGTTACCTCAATCTACGAAAATGAAAATTCGTAGATAGAGGGGTGTGTGATAACAATGGCAACATAAAACAATTTTAAGGTACCTGAAAGTCAGGAGGCTAAGTCTCGGTTTGAGCTGTAGTGACATTGTAATAATAATAATTATAATTAAACTCTGGATTGGAGGAATTTCCTGAATGGGAAAGACACATCAGCGCGGATGTAGAATGCTACACCCCGCTGGCGAAAAAAAGCTGAAAAGAATGATATCCGGAAACAGAATAAAACTGTTCACTTCTCGATAATACCTTACATTCGCCAATAAGTAAGTCGTAGATATACAGCGACAGATAGGCAGAGTCCAGATCCCGAACGTGTTTTATGAAGGCAAAGACGAAGTGTCTATAAATTACAAAATTTCAACGGAAGCATAGTATTTGTAATTTTTACTAAAAAAACAAAAAAAAAAAAAAATAAAAAAAAAAAAATTAAAGAATACTTCAGCAACATAACCCTTATACGAGCTAACTAAGATATTTCAACGGGGTCAATCAGAAATGTTCCATAGTCGACTTTAACTTTGCCCTTAATATTTCATTTCTCAAATGGATTGAGAACTTCCTCTAGCAGTTTTCTTTTCGAGTCGCCTTTTACTTGACTTCCTTTTCCATAGACATCGCTAAGGCTAAATTAAATCCTCAATTCTCTTCTTTTTTTATTCAGTTTCTCAGACAACATCATAATAGGTCATGAGACTGAATGGGCTTAGTATTGCCTAAAGCTGCAATGTGAATTAATTGAAATTGTTAAACTTCGATGATATTTGCAGACGCTGTGTTGAAAAGGACGAGATCGTAGGACATTGATTTTGATACTTAAGGTAACTCAAGCATTTTTCGTCAAAACTTTTGCTTATGCTGTTCCTTAGCACGATAAATGTCAGAGTTTCAAGAGTTTCTTGTCCTGAAATTGCAGAATGCAAGCTTTTTTGCTTGGATTGCATCAAAACAGTTTTTGGTGAATTTATATAGTTTGACTCATTTTAGTAGCAAAATGTTTTATATCTGGAATTTGAGGCGCATTATTTGAATTACTGTGAAATTCAAAATTTTGTATTAACGAGGAAAAAAAATGGAAATATGATTCTTTTGGAAAACAGTAAAGGAAAAGAAATTCCCAAACCTCGTCCCGTGCACCATTAATTAATTGTAACTTATAACTTCGCCATTTCTGAATTATATTTGATTTTATGGATACTAATTGACTGTTGCTTTGCTGGAGGAACAGAAAAAAGAGAAAACAATTGAAAAAACACTTAACTTACCCAAAACTTGAATTTCAACATTACGCCTTGCCGTTTGTTTCTGTTTATTTTGTGCCATGCACGTATAAGTTCCGGCATCTTCTTCTCTTTGCAGTTGCTCTATGATAAGCGTTCCATTGTTGTATGCCCGTTGTCTTCTATTAATCGGCAAAGTTTGTCCATCTGTAAGAAATACAAAAGTCGATAAAAAAAAATTCGTAGGTTGTTCTTAAGAACGTCTCAACTTACCACGCTCCCAATGGATCTTATCAATTGGATACCCGGCCACTGGACATTTCACTATCAAGTCACTACCAGAGATGCCTGTTATCTTTGGCATTTCCCGAATGTATGGAAGTCCATAAATATTGACTTTGGCACTATGCGATACCCTGCGAAAATACAAACGTTTTGAAAAGGACATGCACATAGCTACATACACAGAAGCAACTGCCACCCATATGACCCTCATAAATCATCCTTAGAAGGCCATTTAAGTGACATCGAGTGCGACATACTTTCCGATACTGTTCTGTGCCGTGCAGGAATATTCGCCACCATCTTCCTCCTTCACATTCGATATGTTGACATGGCTGATGACATCGTCATGAATGGTAACGTACTGTCCGACCAGAAATCTTGAGTTATCTGGTATCTAGGAGATTCGAGAATGGGATGCGGTGTTAGCGATAGATATGTTGCCCGAGTTCAGAGTAGGATGGTGGTATCCATCATGATTTTTTTTTTGTATGAAATGAATCGGAAATTATCCATTAGAACCTTTTTATAGGGTACATAAAATGATTATCATCTAAGGATTTGCCATCCATACAGGATGATAGGACGACGGATTCGGATGTGAACGAAATGTGTGGAGAGAACTTAAGTATATTTACCGGAAATCCGTCCAAGGACCATGTGAATTGTGGCGGAGGATTGCCCGTTGCTACGCATTTCAACGACACCGTCGGTCCAGGCTGAAGAGTTTGCTCGGAAAACCAATATAGCAGTTCCGGTGAAGCATCTGCAAATTTTATTTTGAAGTTAAATAAAATGCTTTGAGTCTCGACTCTGTTGAGTTGATTTTATTCGTTTTCATTCAATTTTAAGCACATCCTTAAAGCTATATCAGAATATTGAAAAGCATAACATAAAGAAGAACAATGTTGTAAGTGCTAAGAAGTTGTTTCGGGAAATTATTATTTCGATTTCGTATCTAAAAAAACATGTTTTCGATTGTGTTTTCAATATATCTAATGGCAAGCTCGATATCCGTCCCTTGAAGCTATCATTGTTTGCGTTAGGTAAATTAAAAGCGAACAAATCGAAGAGGACAGAGAGATTGCCCTCAATCTATTATACTTTGTTTTATCCTTGAAGATGTTCAATAAATAATTTTTCGATTAAATTTTCTGCTCACACCGTTGAAAATTTTGCATATTTGAGAAGTTTACTACACACATAGGTCTATTTCGAAGGTTATACATGTAACTATGTTGAAACGATATTGTTTGATTGCTATGGATATAAGCAAATATTTGGTCGAGAATTGTTTATTGAATTATATACATACAACAATTCTCTATGCGCTCTCTATTTACATTGCAAATTGAATTATACGAAAAAAATATTGAATAGATATCTCTAAACATTTACTGAGGGTGGATAACAAAGTATTCTGTAAGTACAGTCACACATGTTATTTTTGGGTCAAACACAAGTATCGTAAGATTGGGCTTACGCGCAATCGTAGCCCTGTTATGTTTTTTTTTCTATGTATATCAAATAGATGTATTCACAAGCAAAATTTAAACTTTGTATCTTTCACCAGAGCCCCAAAAAAAATCACTCAACATTTTTGCTTACCACCTCCCTCCCCTTACACCCCCCAACCTAAAATTTTTACCAAAACTAACAACTATATAGTTCTACAATCTGACGAATTTTCGATTTGATATCTTTTGTTTTGAGATATAACGATTTCTAATTTTAAAAAGTGCGCCATTTTTGAAATGCTCACCATTTCCCCCACTACTATTATTTCAATATGCTATATTTTCTTTGGATTTTCCTAGTATAGCTTAATATCTGTTTCAAGTTTCAATTACATAGCTTAAGAGATAATTGAGATATTAATTTGTAAGTGTTTTTCATTGCACCCCCTCTGACCCTCCCCCTTACAATAATTAGCCACTCTCTAAGCTGATTTCGGCAGAGCTATATGCTGCCTTAATGTTCCTAAAATATGAATTTTTTACAATAAGTAATTTCGAAGATATAATCATTTGAAAAAAAAGAAATCGGCCGACAAATAGTTTTTAGCCCCCCCTTTTCGGACGCCAATGAATAGAAAAATTAAATTATTTTTAAAGTTTGTCCCATAAACCTCTCTATATCTCTATTGATTTTCAACTTCCTATCTGCGTTCGTGGTGGAGATAGTAGCAAGTGAAGTTTTTGGCTCTTTCCCTCCCCCGCCTCCCCCTTCCACCTAACACCCACCAAAATTTAGAAAATAGAACTCACTTACCCAATCAACAATCCACCCAAAAACGAACATTTGACCTTTAACGGTCTCGGAGATATGAGTCCATATGTGCGGCGGACGGCGTACGGCAGGACGGATTTTTTTTTGCATTTTTAGGCTAATTTAGTCATGAAACGCGAAAAAAACAAAATTTCAGAGTAGCAAATTTTTTTTTTCTGTGTCTACTTTATTATTAGAATAATAAAGTAAAATGAAATTCAAGAAACTATAATGGGCTGAACGGGAAAGAAGAGAGAAGTATTAAATTAAAAGAAAAGATTTCCGGATTCTACACTGTTACGCTTTATTATTCGTGACGTTTCGGTCTCTGCTGAGACCTTTATCAAACTGGTCTCAGCAGAGACCGAAACGTCACGAATAATAAAGCGTAACAGTGTAGAATCCGGAAATCTTTTCTTTTAATTCAAAATGCACTGTGAAAACATTCACCAAACCATAAGAGAGAAGTAGTAAACAAGCGGCGTAGGCTCGTTTTCAGCTGTAGCGCAATTGCAAGGTAAGGCAAGTGAACAATCCCATTTCTGAGTACCGAAGCTTTCGTTTCACTACACTTTTAAAATATTTCTTCGGAACGAAAATTTTTCATTAATTATGAAAAAAATAAGAATAAATGTTGGATAATCAAACCTTCTCCAAATTACTATTTTTATAGGGAAATGGATTAAATTCAATTCCATCACCTCTGCATTTCGTCGTTAAAACCGATCTTTTCGACTTTAAATTAATTTTTCATTTTACTTTGCTAAAAATTAACAACATATTTTTGGGTAACATGCACCTCATACTATATAAGTTATTTTTTATTGACTGCATGCATGATGATGGGATTCTATCATCATTATTAAATGCATAATGATGCTAGAAATGTATTTTTTTTATTTTTGCATTTTCATCTTTCTGACATAAAGCTCGAAATTTTTTTTCCGATTTATTACTAATTAACAACTTTTAATTACAAGCACTTTTATATTTATTTATCAGAGTAAACAAAGCAAACTTTTTGTTAACTTTTTATTCAATAGTATCATCTGCATAACTGATAGAATCTTTTGAAAATAAATTGAATACCGACAATTATTTTCGAAAATATTCAATTTAAGAGAGTTCATGAAATGCAATTAATTGCGTATCTCTGATAAGCATCAATAAATTATAATTAGCTGTTTATTTGCTTTTAAAAAATCGTGAATTCCTGAAACATACCTCCTAATTGCAGCTCTGCGGTTGATTGGATTTGCTCCCATTCGTTTGTTACAAAACACTGATACATGCCCTGGTCCTCCTTTTGAACTTTTTTAATGATAATCCGAGCCGGATCGGAGTGAATCTGTAATAGAAATATGGTGATAGATATACAAAAATCTAAAATGGAAGGACTAAAATGTTAATAGCTCAGTCTCTGTCATCATTCGGTTATTACTGAATCGTGCAGTAGCTGCCAACGTTAAAGAAGTCATGAGTCTATGGACTGGGATAATCGCAGCTAACGAATTTACGTAGGATGCTGAATTAATGGAGTAAGTAAGCTTGTGGGATAGATACATAGATGGACGAATAGGTGTTTCGCACAAGTAGAGGCCAGGAAGAGATTCTATGTATGTACATCAGGTGTGATGCTTCCGGGTACCACATACATGGATTTTAGTTAGGAGGTGGAACGGTTAAAATAGATTGGAGGAGGATTCGAATTTGTGTATCTGGTTTGGCTTTAAAATTGTTTCGGTCATACCTCAACTCGATTATCTCTCAGGATTGGTTTTCCATCATGCAACCAATTAACATCGTGGACAGGATGACCGGATACAATACACTGGAACTGAGCATCCTTATCCACATCGATCGTTTGCACTTGAGGCTGTAGATGTGCTGTTAATGGAGCTGAAATTATATGAATTTTTTTTATTTGTATTGTAATTTTATTACAGTACGATAGAATTTAAATACATTGTAGAAAAAGATAATTTTATTGCTAATGTATGTTTAAGCATACGAAACTAAACATATACATGATTATTTCACATCTATAGCCAACTATTTATATAATAATAATAATAATTCTTTATTTGCCATGATTACAATTTTTGTTTTACAACTAAAAATCTTTCTGAGTTCAGTCAGAGACTATACAGATGGTGAAAGTGAGTAATTAATATATATATAAGATAGTTTAAATAGATATTTGTAGGAAAATGGCAGAAAACCTCTTTGATGAACTTATTCTAACTTAACTTATAATTTGAAAAAAAAAGAAACTATAATATAAAAAATTTTAAGTGCTATTTCCATTTACTAATCTATTGTCAGCGAGCTCTAATCTATTAAAGAATTTTGCACATAATGCTTCCGTTTTAGTTTGAATAAATTCAACTTTAGTTAAAGAATGTAGTCCAATTGTGGAATAGTATCTTGGTAGATTATAAATCATTTTGAGGATCTTGTTCTGGGCAATTTGTATTTTTTTTAAATGGCTCCGAGCACATCCTTTCCAGACTATGGCTCCATATAGAAGCACAGGTTGAAAAATCATTGTGAAGATGAGAAGCTTGTTTTCTAAGTTCAACTCCAATTTTCTATAAACAAATGGGTACATTACTTTGATAAGCGTATTGACTTTTTCGACCGTTTCGGATATGTATACGCTGGAAGTGAGCTTCTTGTCGAAGTTGAATCCCAGGTATTTTATTTTGTGGCTCCATGGTACTTCTAATTCGTTTACTATGAGATAGTCAGCCTCTGGAATGTATGGACTACTTCTGCGCTTAGTAAAATAAATGGATTGAATTTTAGAAGTGTTTATTTTTATTTTCCACTTATGCAAATAATTTATCACTGTATCTTAGGCGCAATTTAGCATACAGCAGCTAAGATACCTTTACAGTAAATTGCTGTGTCATCGGCAAAGAAGGCTGACTCATAGTTTTCAAGACGGAGAAAGTCAGCAGTAAATATAAGATAGAGAATAGGACCAAGAACTGAACCGTAAGGTACTCCTGCATGAATTTCTCTGCTTGCTGATTGCTTGTTTTATACCGATACCTTGAAGGTTCTATCTTGAAGAATTATTTATAATATACTTTGGAAATTTATATTCAAGAAATTTATAAATCAGAGCATTGTGCCAGACTCTATCAAATGACACTGGGGCTAATGACTGAACTTAGACAATTGTGAACTGACTGTTTAGTTCTCATAATTTGATATATCGTCGAGTGGTTTTTTCTGAAGCCGAATCGTTCATCCGGCAGAATATTAGTGCTGTCAATGAAGCTTGGGACTCTCTCATTTAAAATTCGTTCAAATACTTTCCCTAAATTGCTGGGAAGGCTGATTGGTCTGTAGCTGTTGCCATGATTTGCATTTTTTTTTTGGTTACAAGATGAGAACAATTTTTGCAGCTTTCTGTTCTGAGGTAAAGTATTTTAACTTAAGACATCTATTGAAAACACGTGTAAGAAGTATTATGACTTTACGGGACGTATTTTTTAAGTATTGATTTGAGATATTATCAAAGCCAGTTGATTTTTTTGGCTGGACATGTCGTATGTATTTCTTTAATACTCTTAGGTTTAATAAGTTCAACTATCTCTGAGTCAGTTGCATTGTGAAATTGTTTTAGGGAATTTTCCGCTATCTCTGCGGAGGTGTCTGAGAGGTTATTATTTATCCGGAAATTATCACTAAAAATATTTAATTAATATTTAGACTTTTCTTCTCTTGTGATAAATAGCAAACTACCTTCTTTAAAGGGCGGCAGAGGTACTTTTCATTTTTTAATAACTTTGATTATATTCCAAAATGGTGTTAATACTTTATTAAGTTCCGCTAATGTGCGGTTCCAGCTGTTGTTTCTGAAAATATCAATCATTTCATTTACGAAAGTATTTAGGCATTTCCAAGATGACTTGTCAGCGATTTTTCTAGTTCTCTGCCAATTTCTCCTTGCAGTATTCCTTCACTGAATCAAAAGTTTTATTTCAGCAGGTAGAGGTTTACCAATAGTTTTTTTATCTGAAATTTTAGGAGCGCATCGATCGACAGCTGGGAGTACAATTCCATTGAATTCGTTAATTAAACAGGCAATGTCATCTGTGCTTCTAATAGATTCTGAAGATGGGCTAGCGAGATCTATTTTAAATTAATAACTTTTTGAAATAAAGTCCAGTTAGATTTGTTAAAGTCATAGAAAAAAAGATTGATTTTTTATTTGCTGTGAAGAATTCAGACTAAGCCGTACTGGAAGGTGATCTGAGAAAAGCCCATGAAGCACACTTTCAGTAAACATATTAGGATTAGAGCAAAGTACTATGTCCAATGTTGAAGCAAGCATTTTTTTTGGATCGTTTAGAAACAAAATAGAGATTGTGGGAGATTGTAGTAGAGTATGGAGAATACCTCCGCAGTGATTTCTCCTAACACAACCCCATGCTTGGTGTCTGCAGTTGAGATCTCCATCTATTAGAAAATTATCTTTTATACTTTATAAGTAGTTTGCGCAAGTCGGATTTAAAATCATTTGTCTTACTATTGTTGTCGCCACTTTTCCCACCGGGAAAGTATGCTGCAATTCCTGTAATAATTTTATGCTGAGCTAGATTCAGCTCGATACCTATTGTTTCTATAACTGTTGTATTAAGAGAAGGAATTAACTTATAAGATATTCTCTTACGTATAACTATTGCCACACCACCATATTTAGAATGGGTGCGATCGAGTCTGTAAATTGAATAGATACTATCCCTAACTGAATTAGCAATCTTTAGCCAGGATTCGCTAATTAAGGCAACATCGATTTGCTCTCTTAATAAGCAATTTTTGAGAATGTAGTTAGTAATACATTTTGTGGGATATATAATCTTCTTACTTTAATGGCTCTTTGAACACAATGTTTTGTATTTTGTTGGAATCAGAAATTATTAAGAATGATAGCATGATACTCGTATTTGAATGGGAGAGGCTCGTGGTCAAATCAAACCCGTGACTCGAGATCATATACGTATTTAAGGGCATTATGGACATGCGAATAATTATAGCTTGTGCCAATTAAAAAGCATAACAGAATTATGATTGGGCGTAAAACCCAATCATATGATACTTTAGATGAAATGGGAATGACTTTAATATGCCGGAAAATATGTCATTTCAAATTCTTTCGAATAGTGAATAGAGATTTTTGCATGGGAGGTGGTAGAAGTAGAAGGGGAGGTTTATATTTTTCGCATATGACATCGAGCATGGCATGCAAAATGTTTTCTGCTGAATTTAAAGTCTTTAGTTTTCATTATTTTTAAAGAATTTGGATACAGTTTTGCTGAAATTGGGGCATTTGTATGGGAGGTGGCAGAGGAAGTGGAACATTTTAGATGATTTTGAAACTGCTTATCATCATCCTTATCACCATGCTTTGATTCAATTTCAAAGTCGATAGCTCTCATATGTTCTTGAATTTATAATACAGATATTTATATGGGAGGGGGTAGAAGGAGTGAAGATGAGCTGATAATTTTTTCTAGCATTTATTGCAACTATTAAAAAACAAATTTTGGTAAAATTTTAAGTTTATACTTTTTCTAGTTTTAATGGAAATCGAAAAAATTATGCATTTGTATGGGAGGAGGTAGAAGGAGTGTAAGGATCAAAATATTTTTTTACCCGTTATTGATATTTCTATTTTTATACCTTATACAAAATATCAAGTCGAAACTGTCAAAGCAGTTTCGAAGAAAAATAATTTAATTTAAATTTCAAAATTTCGTGAAAATTTGTATGGGAGGGGGTAGAAGGAGTGAGGTGAAGTTGATAATTCTTTTTAAAACTAATTGCAATTATAGTAGAATCAATTTTGGCAAAATTTCGTCTTTTCAGCTTAACTAGTTTCAATGAAAATCGAAAATATGTATTTTTCAAAATTGTCCATTTGTATGGGAGGGGCTAGAAGGAGTGAGGGGATCGGATCAATATTCCGTAATATTAATGACACCTATATCATAATACTTTGACCTAAGTTTCAAGTCGATAGCTCAAATAGTTTCAAAGAAAAATCAATTTCTTTATATTTCGAAATTTCATGATATTTGTATGGGAGGGGGTAGAAGGAGTGGGGGGATGCAGCCCATTCACGAACCTACACAGACGGACAGACAGACAGACGGACAGATGGACACTCGGAATCGAGGTTTTTGAGCGATAACAAATATTTCTGTACTCTTGGCGGCTCTGTGCGAGCATTAGTTCTTAGCGTTACAAACGGTAAGGCAAACACAATATACTCTCAAATTTCATCTAGAGTATAAAAAAGCCCAAATGAAATAACATTAAGCTTAAAAACGTAACAGGACTACGATTGTGTGTAGAGCCCAATCGTACGATACTACAGATGAAATCGAAATTTTTGTGGTTTTATGAAATTTTGTGTGGGAAGTGGTAGAAGGGGTGACAGTACTGAACTAATTTGTTTCACATCACGCTAGAGTAGCTATAGAAATGTTTTGTATCAAATTTAAGCTTCAAAAATTGAATAGGTGCTGAGAAACTTAGTGCATTGAATTTAATGAAATTGTGCAATTTGTATGGGAGGTGGTAAAGGAGTGGGCAGTTTTTGGTGATTTTCCGAGAAACAACTCAACAATTTCAGATCTGTATCATTCACGCTTTTCAAGAAAATCGAATTGCTGTAAAGTCGTGGAGTTGGGTCACATTGTTTGGGAGGGGGAAGAAGGAGTGAAGCTACTCGGTTAATTTTTTCCCGATATTAATAAAAATGATAATTAAGGATTGAGTACTAAATTTGAGCTCGATGAAAGTTATATGTACTAAGAAAATTAGTTTAGAATATTTCATGAAAATGTGCAGTTTGTATGGGGGGTTTTAAGTGACTTTTAGAGAAACAACTATAATTATTATGAAATTGATATATGTTAAATTTCAGATCAGTAACATTTACACTTTTCAAGAAAACCGAATTTAAGTAAAGTCGTGAAATTGTGTCACATTGTATGGGAGGGGGTAGAAAGAGTGAAGCTAATCGGTTAATTTTTTTCCCGATATTAATAACCATGCGAGTTAAGGATTTAGTACAAAATTTAAGCTCGATGAAAGTTACACTACTGAGAAAATTGGTGTATAGTATTTCATGAAAAAGTGTAGCTTGTATGGGAGGTGGTGGAAGGAGTAGGGGGATTCAAATAATTTGTATACCATAGATCACATTTATGATAAATATAATATGTTCTAAATTTCAAATGATTTACTCCAATTGTTTTGAAGAAAATTTGATTATTACATATTTTTGAAAACGAGTCATGTTGTATGGGAGGGGGTGGAAGGCGTGGGGGTATTGAAATAAGACCATACGCAGATTACATCTCGGTGCATATCGAATAAACTGTGAAAGTTTCATTACAATCGCTTAAGCCGTTTTTGCGTGAAAACCGGTAAGACAGACAGACAGAGAAAATTTTTAAAAACGTTTGGTTCTACTTAGTTATTGCTAAAATAAAGCAAAAATCTGATTTATAGCATTAATAAACAAATAACAGACAGACACTACAATAATATTGTATAGATACTTGCAGATTAGAAAGTTATGTCCATTATAATTATTTGCCATATATTTAATTTCTATTTCCGTAATAACCTTGAACTGGTCATTTTTATTTGAACAAGTTGATAAATTACCGACTACGTTGTCTAGAAGCGCATAGATCTCATCCAGAGTAAATAGATTGGGATCACTGTTACCGGTGACCCAAACTACATTTTTTGGCGGCAGTTGATGAAATGATTGAGTTGGCTGTCGTGGAGTGTTGGATAAGTAAGGAAAGGTATTAAAATTCAACAGGAAACCTTTATTTATTTCTTTGTTTTGCTGTTGTTCCTGTGTAGTTTCGCGCCTGGTTGTCATACGTGCCTTAAGTTCTATATAAGAAGCTCGATTTGGACAGATAGGGTCCGTAGCTTCTTGTGGACCCTGACAATTGATGCATTTCATCACTCCTTGTACACAATCCGTAGTCTTGTGCTGGGCAGAACAGTTTGTACAGAAGATTCTGACGTTGCAATGTGCTGCTCCATGTTCATACATAAGACAATTATAACATTGGGTGACACTTTTCGGTTTTTTACGCTGGTACTCCCAGCGCACAACTGTGTGAAAAGGTGCTTTTATTTGTTTTTTACATCGGAGAGTTTGGTGCCATGCGCAAAGTGCATTGTGTATAGTGCCGTAAAATTTGATGATGCAGTTCCTTGAAGGGCATCTTTCTGATATTTTCAACGTCGAGGCCAAGCTGAGTTAGTTCCGATTTGATAGCTTCTTCTTCCATAGTATGGAATCCATATACATACATAGAACAATTTTAGTAGGTCTACTAATTATTAGATAGAACCGTAGTAACAAAATCATAGATCGCCTTGGTACTACAGTTAACTTTAATGTCTATTGACATTAACTTGATCATGTAATCACTAATATTAACTGATCTTAGCAGATTATGAACTCTCTCACTAGTTTGTTTAAGAACGACGATTTGTATAACTGGTTCTTTTCGATGTGTTGCACTATTATTAAGTGGCTTATTACCACCCTGTATTTCATCACTCGTGCCTTCATTTTGGCATTACAATGGAAGATCACTGAAGAAGTTGCGACGCACTGCAACATGCTTTTTCGCCGCACTATGTACACTATGCCATTTACGAGATATTCTGAGGAAAGAGGTGTAATTGATCCAATTTCGTGACATCAATACCGTATTGATCCGCCCACGAGCAAACGAACAGTTTTTTTTTTCTATTTTTTCCGACGAAGTTTGCAGTTTTGTAGTCGACGATACCTCGACTAGGCAGCTGCGTTGCTTACGGGCGACTGAGCCAACTATTTATGTTTCATACAATATCTCAATGAAATTTCAAAGAATTTTAATAATTTAAAACTTTAGAGGAACAAAAAAAAATAAAAGTGGAAAAAAATGTGTTAATCAGAAATGTTTGTTGTCTCTACGACCTCAAATCCTCAAACGTCTAAATTCTCTAATTATTCCATCGCTCATTTTATTTTTATTCCATACAAGAATTTAGTTTCATCCAGGGCTGTCGTCCTAATATATATGAAGTATACTCCGTATATTACCTTCACTCAGGGCATACGACGCCCATGGTCTTAAGAAACACATTGAAGTACAAGTCACAATCTAGCAGGAAAACAGTCTG
This sequence comes from Chorisops tibialis, assembly GCA_963669355.1. Lineage (NCBI taxonomy): Eukaryota > Metazoa > Arthropoda > Insecta > Diptera > Stratiomyidae > Chorisops > Chorisops tibialis. The sequence continues at coordinate 247,280,145 of OY770263.1, read as the reverse complement.
CACTGATGGTCTTAAGAATCGTATTGAAGAAAGTGCGGAAAAGATGGATGTTGTAGCAAAATATAAGACTATTTAGAACTGCCTACTGCATTGCGAAAACATATATCCTTTATAGAAATCTTCTTAAGCTGCAACAAATTAATGACTTCAAATTTGGTTCAATTCTTCGTTCACGATGCTCAGCTACAAATATAATTAATCATATGGCATGTGAAATGAGAGAAAGGTTCTCAAATTGTTTATATGGAATCAAAATATAGTGTAATGATTGACGAATCAACAACGTTAAGTAAGAAATTAACCCGAATGATTTATTTCAAGCATATTTGGGTGGCGAAAGCTTAAAATATATTCAAGTGCGCAAGGAGTCGCTAGATTTCAAGTTTCAAGTGAAAATAAAACTGCAAATTTAACAAGTTAACTTTAATAGAACAGCAAAACATTATTTAATTACTTTCCACTTTTCGCTCACAAATTATCGCTTGCCAAAATTAACTCTTTCGCTTTCTAAACATTGACTGACTGCTTCAAATCAGACTGACTGTTCTTCAAAAACGCTCGCCTTTTCATATTGATCTTGTCGGCCAAATTATTCCTTTTGTCGTATGAATCTTTTCCTTCTCGGCCGAGCGCTGTTAATTGCTTGTATAAAGCATTGTCTCGTCGACCGTTATCCGAGTCTTTTCCCTGTCGCACGGGCTCATACGTGTTGTTGTTTTTGCTTTCTGTAAAGTATTTCCTTGTCGTCCGAGTCTTCCCTGTTGTACGAGCTCATACGTTAGGCTGTTGTTGCTTCTCTACATTAATCGTCTAATTTGTTGTTGGTTTGTTGAATACTCAAGGTCTTCAGACCTTAAACATTCGATGATCACGCGTTCTAGAGCGCACGTGTTCTTCCATTACTGTTTGTTGAGATCTTGAACATTCCGGTCCAGTTCATGTAACAATAAGTTTCTCGAATCTCGAAACAGTAAAGGCTGTATGGGAATCTTGTGAATCACGGCATAGTAATTTTAAAAACTCGGGTGATCATCCAAGTTCTACTTACTTCAGTTTAAAAAAAACAAAATCTGAAAGCGTAGAATTCATTTTAGATTTGGGACTAATGTATGACATCTTACAAGAATTTTTAATTTATTAAATCACTAGCGATCGCCCGTGGCTTTGTCCGCGGAAAAATCGCAAAATCAGCAATTTTTGAGAATGTAGTTAATTACTAACTACATTCTCAAAAATTGTTCATTATGTGAGATATATTTATAATCTGTTTAGTTTAGTGACTCTTTAAACACAATGGTTTGAATTTTGCTGGAATCAGAACCATAAATTATTATGAATGAAAACACGATACTCGCATTTGTATGGGACAGGCTTGTGATCAAATCAATCCCGTGATTTGAGATCATATAAGTATGGAAGAGCTAGGGTATAGCCTAGTAGGTAGTGTGCTGGTCGTGTAATGCGAAGGTCGCGAGTTCAAATTCCGGTCGGCGCAATATATAATTCCGGTACATTGCCTGCTTGGATATACCTTGGTCACCTCAATCTAAGAAAATGAAAAATTCGTAGAAAGAGGGTTGTGCAAAGGGCTAACAACTCTTCCACAATAAGTAATGAAAAATGTTAAGGAACCTGAATATCAGGAGGCCAAGGTCCGATTTGGGCTGTAGCGCCATTGTTGGAGAAGTAGAAGTATGGAAGAGCGTTAAGGACATGCGAGTAATTGTAGCTTGTGTTAATTAAAAAAAAGACCAAATAAAATAACGTTAAGCTTAGAACCATAACAGGTCTACGATTGTGCGTAAAGCCTAAACATACCATACTGTAGATGAAATCGAAATTTTTGTGATGTTAAAAAATTTGGTATGGGGAGTGGTAGAAGGAGTGACAGTACTGAACTAATTTATTTCACATCATGCAAGAGTAGCTATTAAAATGTTTCGTACCAAATTTAAGCTTGAACAATTGAATAGGTACTGAGAAACTTAGTGCATTGGATTTAATGAAATTGTGAAATTTGTATGGGAGGTGGTAGAAGGAGAGGAGGGTTTTTGGTGATTTTTCGACAAACAACTATAATCATAATGAAATTGATATATTTTAAATATTAGATCTGTAACGTTTACACTTTCGAAGAAAATCGAATTTTTGAAAAGTTTGTGGAATCGTGTCACATTGTATGTGAGGGGGTACAAGGAGTGAAGCTAATCAGTTAATTTTTTGCCGATATTAATAATAATACCAATTAAGGATTTGGTACAAAATTTTAGCCCGATGAAAGTTATACGTGCTGAGAAAATTGGTGTATAGTATTTAATGAAAAAGTGTAGTTTGTATGGGAGGTGGTGGAAGGAGGAGGCAATAATTTGTGAACTAAAAGATTGTATTCGTAATAGAATTTATATATTTTATACTTCAAATTAATAGCTCTTATAGTTTCGAAAAAAATCGATTATTACATATTTTTGAAAATGTGTCACTTTGTATGGGAATGGTTAGAAAGCGTGAGGGGAGTGACATAAAACTAAAAGCAGATTACATCTCGGAGCATACCTAATAAACTGTGAAAGTTTCGTTGCAATCGGTTCAGCCGTTTTTGCGTGAAAGCTAGACAGACAGACAGACAGTGAAGAATTTTAAAAACGCGTGTTTCTGCTTAGTTATTGCTAGAATAAAGCAAACAACTAACTTATAGCCATTTTTAAACAATTAACAGACAGACACAGAGTGGTATTAATCTTTAACTTTACCACTCGCCACAATCGATTATTTTTTGCGGATAAGGTGTGCAAGAGATGCAAATTTTTGCTACCTCGAAAGCATTGTCAGCATAGACTGGGGAGCTGAAAAGAGTATTGGGGCTCGTGTAAATTAAACTTTTTAAGCTTTCGGTATTCTTTCCCATTCTTGGAGAGAGATTTCGGTTTTTAGTTGAAAAGGATTTTTGAGGAATAAAGAAGTCCAGATGATAACTGAAGGCTGGTGTTTAGAATCGCTCCTTGTTAAAGAAAATTATTTCTGGACCATGTTCCACCATGATGATAGAATTTTACTGTACGGGAAGATAAAAAGTTGACGGTGGATTCGTGATTATGTTTGATGAGTATTTCGAGGAAAAGTATACAGTAGAGGAATAAACGGTGTTAGATTCAAATTGTATTTATCATGGAAGTCGCGATAGTAAATCCTGAGCACTCCGATTTCATCTTCGGTGCCTCATACTGATTTTGTAGATCTGACAGTATTGCTACATATCAACACCATGCCGCTCATCGCTTGTTCGAGATCTTCTACCACTATTCTCGACAACAATAATACTGCACTACTAAAAGAACACTTGTGAGTTTTTTCCCGAGAATGAAAGTAACAACAATCACACGAGCGCACAAATTCCGATGCCGTCACACATTGAATTGATTAATCATCGACAGTCAACGAGAAAATGACTCGGTCAAAAGTAATTAGCATCCAAATAATCTCAGTGATACTGGATGGTAAATTCTACTCTACGCCAGGTTCGAAAATGTTATTTCGAAATTATCATATTCCCAGTTTTAGTTAATGTCTGAAACGGCTTCGTAGCACTCTGAGGGTCCTTCGGTAGAATGCTTGTCCTATAAAAGTATTCAGTTTTGGAGCCCTATTAAGCAAAATATATTTTCAAATCTGTGATTTAAAGTGCATTTTTTAAAAACCTGTCGAGTGTCATCTCCCCTGGTGATAATGTAATAATTAATGTAATATATCAAGAAAACAATTGGTATTAATGCATTTTGGGATTTCCTGTTTTAAAGTAAATTGCTTGGAAATCCCACAACATGTGTAAATTTTCAAAATTTAAGTTATCTACTGCACTGCACGATTTTTCTAATTTTACAGAAAAGGACACTAAAAAATAATATCGTGGCAGTACTTTGCAGAGACATTGACAGGTAATTAAGCTGTATTTTTCAGATAACATGATCTATGCACATGAAACATCTCGTACAGGTTAGGGTCTTCCTTGAGTACCTAGCAATTCTGGTTCAAATTATTATTCTTTCTTGATGTATATCAAATGGATGGATGCAAAATTTAAACTTACCGGAACCAAAAATAAATAAACTGCCAACAAGTCGGGCGAAACTTTATTATTCTTGGGACAAGTTGCGGATGAGTGGAAAGTCAATATGCTGGTTAGAGTGGTTAGGGAAGGCTAAGTGAAAGGGAGTTCTTGGGCAGGACTGTTAACAATATTTCATTCGTTTCTGTAAGTTTGGTTTTTATGAGGGGAGGAGTAGGGGTAATAGTAAGGGTGGGTGGATGTTAAAAGCTTTTTAATTAATTGCTTGAATCACGTCCAATATTCTCTGTATAGAATGTGTTTCATAGACGAAGCATAGCATTTTCATAAAATTCGGTGTATTTTACATTCATGAAACCGAACATTTGTATGGGAGGGGGTAGAGAATATAGGGGAATCGTAAAAATTGATACGCAGTTTTATTTCGCGTCTCTTGTAAGGTGCTTGTATAGAATTTCACGTTCGTAGCTTTTAGTTTGTTGGTTATTAGTTGATTTAATGAAATTGGTCGAAATCATAGTTTTGTATGGGAGGGGGTAGAAGCGCAAGCGCGATTTCAAAACTTTTAAAGCAACTTCATTTGAATTATTTTTTTAAGTTTTTATGCCAAATTTGAAATTGATAGCTTTTAAGAGTTAGCTGATAACTGATTTCTTAAAAATGCTCGAAAAAATAATTTTGTATGGGAGGGGGTAGAGAAGGTAGGGGAATCGTAAAACTTGTGATGCAATTTTCTTTCATTTTTATTGTAAGGTGCTCGTACGAAATTTCAAGTTCGTAGCTTTTAATTTGTTGGTTATTAGTTGATTTAATGAAATTAGTCGAAATCATACTTTTGTATGGGAGGGGGTAGAAGGTCAAGCGCGATTTTAAAACTTTTAACGCAATTTTATTTTAATTATTTTTGTTAGTTGTTATGCAAAATTTCAAATTGATAGCTTTTAATAGTTAGGTGATAATTGATTTCTTGAAAATGGTCGAAAAAATAATTTTGTATGGGAGGGGGTAGAAGTGTTAAAGGTTTTCAACCAGTTAATATTTCGAGATTTTTTTTAAATGCATTTCGCAAATTTTCAAATTTCTACCTTAAAATTTCACTCAAAAATTTTCAGTTTATGTGTTTTTTTCAATGCACATGAAACACCTTGTGCACGTTAGTCCGGGGGGGTTGGTTTATAACAAATATGGATCAAGTTTATATTATTTTTCTATGTGGATTAAATATAGGTATTCACATGCAAAATTTTAATTTTGAATCTTTTACCAGAGCCCTAAAAAAATCACTCAAAGTTTTCGATATTTTTGCTTATTACCTCCCTCCCCTTACACCTCCCAACTTAAAATTCTTACCAAAATTAACTATTACGTAGTTCTACAATCTGACAAATTTTTGATTTGATAACTGTACTATTTTTGGAGATATAAGGATTTGTAATTTTGAAAAGTGCGCCATTTTTGAAATGCTCCCCATTTTCGCCCACTACTATTATTTCAACATGTTATATTTTTTTTGTATTTGCCTAGTACAGCTTAATAAAAGTTTCAAGTTTCAATTACATAGCTTAAGAGATAGTTGAGATATTAATTTTGAAGTGTTTTCCTTGCACCCCCCTGACCCTCCCCCTTACAATAATTAGCCGCTTTCTAAGCTGGTTCCGATGAAACTATATGCCACCTTGACGGTCTCAAATATGATTTTGTTACGATAAGTAATTTCGAAGATATAATCATTTGAAAAAAAAATTCGGCTCCCCCTCTTTTCGCACCCCAATGGATAAAAAAATTAAATTATTTTTAAAAGTTGTCCCACAAACCCCTCTATATTAATGTTGAGTTTTAGCTTCCTAGCTGTTACCATGGTTGAGATATTTGAATTCGTATTTTTCGGTTTAAGCGCTCCCCCCGCCTCCCCCGAAAATGGGTATCCGCCTGAGATCCGCAACTATCTACAATCCCCCCAAAAATGAACTTTCTATCTTGAAGGGTTTGGGAGTTAATGTGCGCTGAGCGTACACGTCGGCGTACGGCGGACGGCGTACGGCGTACGGCGGACGGCGTACAGACAGACAGATTTTTTTTTTTGCATTTTTAGGCTAATTTAGTCATGAAACGCGAAAAAAAAAAATTTCAGGGTAGGAAACCTTTTTTTTTTCTTGTGTCGATCACAATACTTTATTATTATAATAATAAAGTAAAATAGTGAAATTTTGCACCTCCCTAAACTTAAAAGTTCTACCAACATTATAAGTCGTGTAGCTCTACAATCTGGCAAAATTTCAACTTAATACCTGTACTGTATATTGAGATATAAAGGTTTGAAAATTTGGAGAGTGCACCATTTTTGAAATATTCCCCGTTTCCCCGCCCCCACTGCTATTGGTAGCAATCATTATATTTTTCCCATACTCCGCTAGTATAATTCAATAATACATTTGCTCCAAATTTCAATTACATTGGGTATGAGATAGTCGTGATATTAATTTTTAAGTGTTTTTCTTTGAACCCCTGATCCTCCCCTTAACAATTATTCGCCACCCTGTAAGTTGATCATGATAAAATGTCATGTTGTGTGTCAAATAGTTGGAAAAAATCGGCCGAAAATTAGTTAGTTTTCAATTTTTGTATACCGAACGTGGTGTTCAAATTGTTCCGTGCTGCAAGTTTGTAGTTTTCATGATTATCAAGGGAATGTGATATTATTTTTCTGAAATTGGGAAATTTTTATAGGAGGTGGAGAGTTTTGTCACCAAGCAGAATTGTAATTTTAAAGCCTAACGAGTCCTGCATAGTCGTTCGTCTTAGTTACACTGCGTTCTATCATTATATACACTTTGTATCCTTGTCGATTTCCGTTGTTACTTTTTGTTCTAGATCTCACACAATATACTCTCAGATTTCGTATTGAGTATAAAAACCGCAAGTCTGTAGGTGCTATCGTTTGGTCTGCTAGTTTCCATCAGTCACTTGCAACCAAATATTAGATAATGAATAAATTAATATTTAAACTAGATGCAAGCAATCTAATTTCAGTTTGGACATTTCGATGAAACCAAAAGCGGTAAAATCTAAAATCTAAAAAAGACGCTAGACGTTAGAGCCGCTAGGTGAGCTTATTCAGTAAGTTAATGGCACAATACTTATTTATAATTAACTAAAAAAAAACTGATAAGATAAAGCATTAAATCATCTTGAGATTTTCAAAGTTTGCACATGAAAGAATTCAAAGTTTAGTCGATTAAATGAACTGCACTGGAAGAACCGCAATTGTAGCAGGGGGATTGGGAGGTATCGGCTATGCCACCTGCGATTCGCTATTGGCTAAAGGTGTTAAGGTAAATAGATGATTTTGATTATTAATTTATTCACTTTATGTTTGACTTTGCTTGAAATTATAGAATTTGGCAATCTTTGACATCGCGGAAAACTTGGATCTGATTAAGAAATTATCCGAAAAATACTCCAACGCAAATGTGCAATTTTGGAGAGTTGATGTCACCAAAACAGATGAAATTGATGCGTGCTTTGAAGGGGTCCAAAAGGACTTTGGGTCTATAGATATACTCGTAACATCTGTTGGTGTTGTGGATGAACTGAATCCAAAACGATGTATTGAAATTAATTCGGTGAGTATTTTGTAACGCTTATTCTGATCCGTAAGAAGATATTTTTATCTAAGACAAGATAGGGACAATTAACCTGAACTACGCAGCAATCGACTTTATGAGCACATCAAAGGGTGGAAAAGGTGGAATAGTGGCGAATATTGCTTCGATAGCAGGAATAGAACCCCTTCCACGTAGTGCTGTGTACTCTTCAAGTAAATTCGGAATGGTTGGACTAACACGATCACTAGGGGTATGTCAGAGTTGGAATTCAATGGAAAAAAAAAAAAAATTAACTTTAATTAAATCTTTAAATTCTAGAATGACTTCTACTTAAACACAACGGGAATTCGATTTATTGCAATTTGTCCTGGATATACAAGAACTTCATTGATAGTCAATTTAACTGGTTCATCGATTCATGACTTTAAAGAAATACCTAAAAATTGTGTACTTCAGACAGCTGAGGATTGTGGTGAACAGTTGGTTGTGGCCATAGAGAAGAACAAAAATGGTTCCATTTGGATGATCGATGATGGGAAAATGACAGAAATTATTCCACCTTGTTATTATAATGTTCCAGAAAATATATAATTTTAAAAATCTTGGTTTTTACTATTTTCGTATCTGAAGTTAGCGGAAGTTATCTCGAAATTTCCGTTGTTCGCTCCAAGCTCCTGTTAGAAACAATACAGGACTACGATTGTGCGTAAAGCCCATTCATACGATACTCTAGATGAAATTGAAATTTTAGTGATTTTAAGAAATTTGTTATACGTAGTGGTAAAAGGGGTGAATGGATTGAACTAAATATTTTCACTTCATGCTGGAGTAGCTATAGATATAACAGAATTAATGATTGGGCATGCCCAATCATGCGATACTCTTAGAAGAAATGGGAATGAGTTTAAAGTACCAGCAAATATTTATTTCATATCAAATTTTTCGAGGGAGATGATTTGTAATTTTTGCGAAATGTTCCTTAATTTGAGGTTTGTTGATGGAAAAGAGACCTCAAAAAGTTCTGAAAAGAAATCTTTTTATTATTAACTAAGAATACCGCGACTTACAAAATAGAACTTCCCTATTCCTAAAATAATAGAACAGCAAGCTAATGCACATTTGAACAAAGAATTTCAAAATAATCTTATACAATTATACCGGTAGTGTTTAAAAAAATAAATAACCTGATAGGAAGAACAAAATTCAGTACAGTCGAAAAAGTCTCTGTTGGAAATAATACTTTTGACTCAACTTCTGATAAATTAACCGTGTTCGAAATCTTCTATCGTGAGCTCCACACAAAGAAAAATCCCCCTCATAATGATGCAATTGCTCAATTAGTATAAAAGTATTTGAATTTGAAAACCAGTACTTAGAGATTTCAACCAATACGGTGCTTTAATTGCTATAACACACCGACTAGCGAGGAGATTAAGAAGCCGTTTCTTACGCTAAGTGATATTAGGGCCTGACGGTATATCAAACTTCATCATCAAGAAACTTCCAGAGCAATCTTTTTAAGTCTAAGCTATATTTTTCAGATAATTAACATAATCTATGCACATGAAACATCTCGTACAGGTTAGGGTCCTCCTTCAGTACATAGCAATTCTGGTTCAAATTATTATTCTTTCTTTATGGTATATCAATGCATGGGTGCATGTGCAAAATTTAAACTTTGTACTTACCGGAACCAAAGAACAGATATGAAGGTTTGAACATTTGGAGAGTGCACCATTTTTGAAATATTCCCCGTTTCCCCGCCCCCACTGCTATTGTATGCAATCATTATATTTTTTCCCATACTCCACTAGTATAATTTAATATTACATATGCTCCAAATTTCAATTACATTGGGTATGAGATAGTCGCGATATTAATTTTTAAGTGTTTTTTTTGCACCCCTGACCCTCCCCTTAACAATTATTCGCCAGCTTGTAAGTTGATCATGATAAAATGTCATGTTGTGTGTCAAATAGTTGGAAAAAAATCGGCCGAAAATTAGTTTGTTTTCAATTTGTGTATACCGAACGTGGTGTGCAAATTGTTCCGTGCTGCAAGTTTGTAGCTTTCATGATTATCAAGGGAATGTGATATTATTTTTCTGAAATTGATAAATTTTTATAGGAGGTGAAGAGTTTTGTCACCAAGCAGTATTGCAATTTTAAAGCCGATTGCTCTTAGATGTTCGAAGGAGAAATGCTTTTCTTAAATTTCTAATATAGGTACATGCATGTTTGTATGGGATGACGCGTAGCTGATATCATTTTTAACATTCATTGCAACCATTTAGGGACAAATTCAGGGAAAATTTTAAGTTTCTACTTTTTCCAGTTTTAATGGAACTTTATATTAGGCAATTACCAAAATTATGCGTTTGTATGGGAGGAAGTATCCGGATTAAAACAAAATTTTTCGTCGATAATAATATTTGCGTTATTGTAGTTTACTCCAAATTTCCAGTCGATAGCTTTCATAGATTCGAAGGAAAATAATTTAATTTAAATTGAGGTTTTTGAACGACAACAAATATTTCTGTACCCTTGGCGACAGAGTCGACCATTATTTCTTAACGTTACAAACGGTAATAGAGTGAGAGCCTTAGAGCAAAAACTAACAACGAATGGTCACAAGGATATGAAGTGCATATAATGAGAGAGCGCAGTGCAACTATGATGAAGGACGAAAAATGAATTTCCAAAAGCAGTATTCGTTCGTCTTAGTTACACTGCGTTCTATCATTGTATACACTTTGTATCCTTGTCGATTTCCATTGTTATTTTTTGTTCTAGTTTTCACACAATATATTCTCAGATTTCGTATTGAGTATAAAAACCGCAAGTCTGTAGGTGCTATCGTTTGGTCTGCAAGTTTCCATCAGTCACTTGCAACCAAATATTAGATAATAAATAAATTAATATTTAAACTAGATGCAAGCAATTTAATTTCAGTTTGGACATTTCGATGAAACCAAAAGCGGTAAAATCTAAAATCTAAAAAAGACGCTAGACGTTCGAGTCGCTGGGTGAGCTTATCCAGTAAGTTAATGGCACAATACTTATTTATAATTAACTAAAAAAAAACTGATAAGATTAAGCATTAAATCATCTTGAGATTTTCAAAGTTTGCACTTGAAAGAATTCAAAGTTTAGTCGATTAAATGAACTGCACTGGAAGAACCGCAATTGTAGCCGGAGGATTGGGAGGCATCGGCTATGCCACATGCGATTCGCTATTGGCTAAAGGTGTTAAGGTAAATAGATGATTTTATTATTAATTTATTCCCTTAATGTTTGACTTTGCTTGAAATTATAGAATTTGGCAATCTTTGACATCGCGGAAAACTTGGATCTGATTAAGAAATTATCCGAAAAATACTCCAGTGCAAATGTGCAATTTTGGAAAGTTGATGTCACCAAAACAGATGAAATTGATGCGTGCTTTGAAGCGGTGCAAAAGGACTTTGGGTCTATAGATATACTCGTAACATCTGTTGGTGTTGTGGATGAACTGAATCCAAAACGATGTATTGAAATTAATTTGGTGAGTATTTTGTAACGCTTATTCTGATCCGTAAGAAGATATTTTTATCTAAGACAAGATAGGGACAATTAACCTGAACTACGCAGCAATCGACTATATGAGCACATCAAAGGGTGGAAAAGGTGGAATAGTGGCCAATGTTGCTTCGATAGCAGGAATAGAACCCTTTCCACTTTGTGCTGTGTATTCTTCAAGTAAATTCGGAATGGTTGGACTAACACGATCACTAGGGGTATGGCGGAGTTGGAATTCAATGAAAACAAAAAAAATTAACTTTAAATGAACTTTAAATTCTAGAATGACTTCTACTTAAACACAACGGGAATTCGATTTATTGCAATTTGTCCTGGATTTACAAGAACTTCATTGATAGTCAATTTAACTGGTTCACCGATTCATGACTTTAAAGAAATACCTAAAAATTGTGTACTTCAGACAGCTGAGGATTGTGGTGAACAGTTGGTTGTGGCCATAGAGAAGAACAAAAATGGTTCCATTTGGATGATCGATGATGGGAAAATCACAGAAATTATTCCACCTTGTTATTATAATGTTCCAGAAAATATATAATTTTAAAAAGTTTGGTTTTTACTATTTTCGGAAGTATCTGAAGTTAGCGAAAGTGATCTCGAAGTGAGAGGATTGAACTAAATATTTTCACTTCATGCTGGAGTAGCTATAGATATAACAGAATTAATGATTGGGCATGCCCAATCATGCGATACTCTTAGAAGAAATGGGAATGAGTTTAAAGTACCAGCAAATATTTATTTCATATCAAATTTTTCGAGGGAGATGATTTGTAATTTTTGCGAAGTGTTACTTAATTTGAGGTTTGTTGAAAAAATAATAGAACAGCAAGCTAATGCACATTTGAACAAAGAATTCCAAAATAATCTTATACAATTATAACCTGGACCGATAGTGTTTAAAAATATAAATAACCTGATAGGAAGAACAAAATTCAGTACAGTCGAAAAAGTCTCTGTTGGAAATAATACTTTTGACTCAACTTCTGATAAATTAACCGTGTTCGAAATCTTCTATCGTGAGCTCCACACAAAGAAAAATCCCCCTCATAATGATGCAATTGCTCAATTAGTTAGTATAAAAGTATTTGAATTTGAAAACCAGTACCTAGAGATTTCAACCAATACGGTGCTTTAATTACTATAACACACCGACTAGTGAGGAGATTGAGAAGCTAAGTGATATTAGGGCCTGACGGTATATCAAACTTCATCATCAAGAAACTTCCAGAGCAATCTTTATGAGTCCTGCAGTTTCCTGGAAATTTGTTTAGTTTTTTATTATTTTTACTTATTTATTGAATCTATTGTTTATAAATAGTGCTTAATCTAGGAAAATTTTATACAGTGTTCAGACTTCACATCTTTTCAACTTTTGATGATAGTTGTTGGCTTGTGCATTAGAGAGAATTCTTGTGTGTGTAACTAATTTATTTTAGGTCAAGGAAAACGGAAAGCAAAAAACTTTGTTATAGATATAAATAAAACTTTAAACTAGGGATGACTTAAAAACTATCTAATGAGAGATTTCATGTTTATTCTATTTAGTGATTGAACTAATCAGGGGGTTTCTGAAAATTGAAATTTTTCTTTGAACTTTGCGGTTTGTTTTACTAAGGTAAATTCAAGTACAGGGGTTTGAGCTATCTTGTGAAGTAGTGAAGTGGTAAGGTTTATCGAAGATGATTTTGCAGTTTTTTCATGTGGATAGCAGCGCAAATTTGCTAGATTGGTGCGCCGTATAATAACATAGGCCTTATGACTGACTTAAATAACAGCAGTTTATTTTCCACGGAAATCTTTGATTTTCTAGATATTAAAGGATATAAGATGCTGATCGCCTTCGTCAGTTTGAATGTTGCATAGGAAGTATGTTCGTGGAAGGTAAACTTTTTATCATAGAATAGACCGAGGTATTTGACTTTATTCGACCACTCGGTAGATATACCAAAAACATTACTAATATTTTATTTCCATTGATCTTAATTTTCCAGGTGCTAAAATATTTTTCGAGATTATCAAGCTGTGATTGTAGATTGTTGATGATTATGTGTGGGTCAGAGGATGCGGTGTGTAGCGCAGTGTCGTCGGTAAATGTGGCCAGATGGCAGTTTGTGTTATTAAGAATGTCCGAGGTGTATATGTATATATTATATAAAATAGGGCTAAGCGAAAAGCGTTGGGGGACTCCTGCTGGTATCGATTGGTAAGTTGACGAGGCGGCTTTGATTTTTACGTGAAAGGTTCTATTCGTGAGGAAAACCTGGATGATTTTTATTAAATTGACTGGACAAGACAGACTAATAAGCTTGTAAAGAAGTCCGTCGCGCCAGACAGAGTCGAAAGCCTTCTCAATGTCTAGGGTGACCATTACAATGCATTCCTTTTTGTTTAAGGAATCTTTTATAAAACTGGCTACTCTGAGTAGCTGGTGATTCGTTGAGTGACCCGGTCGAAATCAAAACTGGTGTTCAGGTATAATATGATTGGCTTCGATGTAGTTTTGAATTCTCTCAAGTATAGGGTTATTCTATAAGAGGTGTTATTTTGAATAGCCCACTATTTCGGTAGATGTCACTTTTGAAGCTGTCATTTTTTGACAAGTAGAAACTACGCCATTAATAAAAATGGAACGATACACGCTTCAACAACGCATTGGAATTATTAAAATTCACTATAAAAATGGTTGACTGATTGATAAAAATGGTGAAAATTTGGCAGAGACGGTTCGTTATAATTTTTTCGAAAATTTTTCTCAATGAAGACAGCAAACTTATTGGTCGACATCGGAAGAATCCTTTCCTGGCTTGAGGATGGGAATAACTAGTGCCAACTTCCATTTGCTGGGAAAATATCCTAATTTAATGGAGCAGTTGTGTAAAACTTGCTTAATTAATTCCTATTTCAAAAATAAAAAATTTGCATACTATTGATACTTTTCGACCGATTTCAATGCTGTCACCTTGGTGGAACGAGGGATTAGCGGCAAAACGCAAACAAACTAGGAAATTGTTTAATAGAGCAAAAACCTTTGGTAGCTGGAATGAATACGAAGAGCCCCTTACTGAATATAACAAACTTCTAAAAAAGTTCAAAAAAATAGTCTTGGGGAAGATTTTGTGAAGAGATAGATGATCTGCCAACGGCCTCAAGGTTCCAGAAGGTGTTGTCAAAAGATACCCAGACAGATATCGGTCTATTAGAGAGACCGGGTGGGTCCTTCACCAAAAGCAGCATGGAAACTCTTGAAGTGTTATTGGCAACACATTTCCTAGGCTGCCAGATAATTAACAACAATGAAGATTTAGAGGTACAGGAAAGGATGTATTATCAAACTCCGTTCAGCAAAAGTATTGCTGGTAAAATCTTCACTCCGGAAAAGATCAGATGGCCGATCAACATCTTTAAGCCCTACAAATCAGCCGGAGTAAATAAAATATTTCTCTCATTACTGCAGAAGGGGATAGAGATCCTAATGCCAATAATGATAAGGATCTTTAAAGCCAGCTTTGTATGGAGATACATCCCAAAAATCTGGAGGAAAGCGAGAGTGGTATTTGTACCGAAGGTAGGGAATTCTCCCACTGAACAGCTGGTTAACAGTTATATCGCCCTATAAGTTTTACCTCCTTCTTTGTCAAAACGATGGAGAAGTAAGTGGACATTCATATAAGACCGGGGTCTTAATAATAACCAACATGCCTACCAAAAAGGCAAATCAACCGAGTCAGCCCTTCATGGATTGGTAAGACAAATCGAAAAGGCAAAAGACTACAAAGAAATTGCCCTTTGCGCATTCCTAGATATAGAAGGAGTATTTGACAATACTCTCCATGAAACCATAATAGCGGTAGCTAGGAAAAATGGTTTGGAAACGGCCACGATAAAATGAATACACGCCATTCTAAAGAGCCGAATGACTGCACAGACCTTTAGGGGCTATCCCCAAGGTTGGGTACTATCTCGACTTCTTTGGTCAATTGTAGTAGATGAGCTTCTGGCTCGCCTTAGAGACTAAAGATACGACGCATTATCATTAGAGGCAAATATGATTCAATAATACCGGACCTGTAAAAGCTCATTTGGCAGTAAATGGGGATTAAAGCCCAAAATGTTTTACTGGTGTTACAGAACAATTATTCTCTCTATAGTCATATACGGATCCACGATATAGTAGACTAAGATTTCACAACGAAAAGCACAGCTTACGCTACAAAAAATTAAAAGGTATGCTTTGGTATCACAGGGGCAATCAAAACCTGTCCTACAGCGGCAATTGAAATGTTCCTTAACATCCCTCCGATACATCTAAAAATAAAAAAGGAGGCTATCAAAGGGGTGTTACGCATACAGGAGAAAAATAATTACAAATCAGAGGATTTTAGAGGTCACCTCAAAATCCTAAAAGACCCAAAAATAGAGGTTTAAAGTTCCACACTATCGGACACTACGCTGACAAAATTCAACTTTGAAACCCCCTTCAAAGTTATAATCAGAGAACGCTAGGACTGGCAATCCATGGTATCTGAAATAGTAGAGGGATCAACCATCAGATGTTTCGCACACCTTTGACGGGACAGGAGCCGGAGTCAAAGGTCCTAACTTTCGGTTTTAAAACCACTCGGCAAAGAAGCCACAATCTTTCAGGCCGAACTAATTGCAATGGAGCTATGCATCCAAGAGAATATAAGGAGAGCTCATCGCAACCAACAAATCTATTTATATCCTATTGGATAGTCAGGCGGTTCTCAAAGTCCTGGCATCGAATAAACACGGATCAAGGATAGTATGAGGCTGCCTTCAAAACCTAATTATCCTGGAGAAAAGGAATGATGTAGCCTTAATGCGGGTACAAGGGCATATGGGAATTGAAGAAGCTGATCGCCTAGCAAAAAACGACGCAGAATCAAATTTTGTTGGTCCAGAGCCATTCTGCGGAAAACGAAAAGGTTACTCCAACCCCATACTTAGACAGTGGGTAGAACAAGAACATAAAATCTACTGGAATAGACTTCCAGGCTTCTCAATTTCAAAAAACCTGATCCTACCACAAAAAACAAAAACAAAGTGGAGGTCATTCTAAAATTCAGCAAGAAGGATATTAGTTCTCTAATCGGCTTAATGACGAGGCATAGTGGAGTATACCACTACCAGAAAAATATGGGGTTTGCTGAAACCAGTCTGTCTCGAGGACTCAGAAACGACAGTACACATCCTATGTCACTGTGAAGCAGCAGCTAGGAAAAGACACAATCTTCTTGGAAAAGGTTTCCTTTCTACCGAAGAACTAGCCAACATGGCTCCCTTAAAGATCATCAAATTAGCCAAAGCTATTGAGTTATGGTAGGGTGAAGGGTCTATGAACGCACAATAGGCCGAGAAGGTCCAAATCCTCTCACGCGTTCCCCAAATGTTAATAATAATAACAAATAATAATATAGGTAAGCTTCTAGAAAGAGTTATCGCTATTGATTTTGGAGACTTTGTGATGAATTTAACATAAAACCTGACGAACAGTTCGGATTCAAAAGACAACACTCTACTGAACATGCACTTCTTAAAATTCAATACGATATTACGAAGAACCTAAGCAATATACAAGCAAATGTGGCATGCTCCTTAGATATGAAAAAAGCTTTTGACCTAGTGTGGATTAAAGGCCTTCTCTGCAAACTTAGTATGAGAAACGCCTCAATACATACTCTGCAGTAGTTGTAGAGTTTTTTGACTAATAGGAAACTTTATGTTGAATTAGCTGAAGAAAAATCGAACATCATCAACATGAACTCTGGTGTAGTGCAGGGCTCAGTAAATGGACCAAAGCTTTATAATTTCTTTTTGCACGACTTTATTCACTAAAATTTCGCGACAAAATCTGCAAACATTGTATCTCAGACAATAGTATATGTCGACGACACTTTAATTTATATATGGTAACTATAAAAAAATAATTTAGCTGAGATTAATAAGGATCGAAATATAATAAATTAATTCTATTTGTCATGATTGATTGATTGATTTGTCATAGGGAGTAAGTATAAATCAAGGAGGATATATAAAAGGAGTACCTGATAGTCTGTCTCATGTGGGAATATTTTTTGATTCGGAAATTTTCGAAAATTGTGTCCAAGCTTAACTTGGCTTCAAACTTTTACAAAAAAAATACAATAATTTGTATTCTTTCTTGGTTGCTAATATTCAGTCAGCAATAAAGTAATTTTCAATACAATGGTGTTTGCTGTTTCATTTCAGAAATTTTTATTTTTTCAATTTTTATTAGTTTTGGTTTCTGTTTAAGCTAAGTACTTTAGCAACGGACAATTTAACGAAGGACAGAGACTTACTTTGGGTTTAAGTATGTCAAACAAGGATAGCGAAACAATTTTTTCGAAAATTTGACAACTGTTTCGAACAATTTATCGTGGGAAAGAGTTAGTTGCAATATTTTTAAGTGTGGCAGACAAAGATAGCGAAACGATTTTTTTCGAAAAATTTCGAGCATTTCGGTAGTAAGGGAGGGAAATACATTCATTCCCATTGTGCTTACAAGGCAAAGCATGCTCATAGTCACTCCTTTTTATATATCCTCCTTGGTATAAATGCAGAAAAATCGCCTCTTATTTGCGAATTCAAATATTCGAAATCCCAGTGGGAAAGGCTACAGAAACACTGTAAAAAAAACAATAGCTTTCAAATCTGTTTAGATGAAAAAAATATTCCATTGAAAACAGATATAAAACATCTTGGGATCCATTTCAATAACTTTTTTCGTTTTAACACTCATGCTAAATTTGTACTTGAGAAAGCTATCGAGCTACCTCGAGTATTTAACATGTTTGCTCCCCTTTTACACTACAAGTTTAAACTGAACAAAAGGTCAAAGCTGCTTCTATATAAGCAAATAATAAGACCAATTATCCAATATGGTTCACTACACCACTCACATTGCAGACAAATTCGAAATATTTCAAAGAAAAGTTCTTCGTCACTGTCTTTCTAGGAAATATAAGAGAAGAAACAGAATACTCTCTAACTACTTTATCGGCACACAATCTGACAACATTCTCTTCCTTACATATGCATCAACGATGTGGCGAAAACGAGTTGGAAAGTTATTGCAGTTAAAAAAACATAACAGGGCTACGATTGCGCGTAAAGCGCAATCTTACGATACTCTAGATGAAATAGAATTTTTTGTGATCTCAAGAAATTTCGCATGGGAAGTGTTAGAAGGGATGATAGAATTGAACTAATTTTTTCCCCATCATGCTAAAGTAGCTATAAAAATGTTTTATACGAAATGCTTACTCCAAAAATTGAATGGGAACTGAAAAAATTAGTGAGTTAGATTTAGTGAAAATGTGCAGTTTGTATGGGAGGTGGTAGAAAGAGTGGGAGAACACGCATAATAATATTATAAAATTGACATCCCTGAAATTTCAGACTAGTGCCATTCATACTTTTCAAGAAAATCGATTTTTTGTGAAGTTGTGAAACTGTGTCACATTGTATGGGAGGGTGTAGAAGCAGTGAAGCTAATCAAATATTTTTTTCTGATCTTAGTGATAATACTAATTAAGTATTTATTACAAAATATGAGCTCAATACATGTTATATGTTCTGAGAAAATCGTCTTAGAGCATTTCATGAAAAAGTGTAGTTTGTATGGGAGGGGGTGGAAGGAGAGGGAGGACGCAAATGATTTTTCTACTGTAGATTAAAATCATTATGAAAGTAATATATCTTAAAATTCAGACTAATAGCTTTTATATTTTTCGAGTAAATCCATATAATGTCAAATTGCGAAACTGTGTCATTTTGTATGGGAGGGGGTAGAAGGGGTCAAGGTAATCGTCTAATTTTTCTTGACCTTACTAACAATTTTAAATAAATATCTGGTGCACAATTTCAGCCCGCTAAATTTTATACGCACTGAGTAAATTGGCTTATAGTAATTCATGACAAGTACAGTTTGTATGGGAGGTGGTAGAAGGAGGGGGAGAACACGCATAATTTTTACACGGTAGATTGACATTATCATAAAAATAACACAATCCAAATTTCAGGCCAATAGCTTTTATACTTTTCGAGCAAATCCGCTTATTGTCAAATTGCGCAATTGTGTCATTTTGTATGGGAGGGGGTAGAAGGGGTGAAGCTAATCGTTTAAATTTGTTTGCGCTTACTAACGATTTTAAAAAAATATTTGTTGCACAATTTCAGCCTGCTAAATTTTATAGGCACTGAGTAAATTGGCTTAGAGTAATTCATGACAAGTACAGTTTGTATGGGAGGTGGTAGAAGGAGGGGGAGGACATGCATAGTTTTTATGCGGTAGATTGATATTATCATAAAAGTAACACATTCCAAATTTCAGGCTAATAGCTTTAATACTTTTCGTGCAAATCCGTTTATTGTGAAATTGCGCAATTGTGTCATTTTGTATGGGAGGGGGTAGAAGGGGTGAAGCTAATCGTCTAAATTTGTTTGCGCTTACTAATGATCTTAGAAAAATATTTGCTGCACAATTTCAGCCTGCTAAATTTTATAGGCATTGAGTAAAGTGGCTTAGAGTAATTCACGGCAAGTACAGTTTGTATGGGAGGTGGTAGAAGGAGGGGGAGAACACGCATAATTTTTACACGGTAGATTGATATTATCATAAAAATAACACATTCCAAATTTCAGCGTAATAGCTTTAATACTTTTCGTGCAAGTCCGTTTATTGTCAAATTGCGCAATTGTGTCATTTTGTATGGGAGGGGGTAGAAGGGGTCGAGCGATTTGGCCCGATCACGAACTTGACCTTACTTTTTTGTCAAAAACGACGTGTAAGAAATTTGAACTATCTAGCTCAACGCGTTCTCAAGCTAGAGCGCGCGCAGACGGACGGACGGACATCCGGTTTTGAGATTTTTGAGTGATAATATTAACTTCTGTATCATTAATTTTTTTCTCCGAGCCTTATTTCTTAGCGTAACAAACTTTAGAGCAAACTTATAATACTCTCAGATTTCATCTAGAGTATAAATATTGAATTATAACACTTATTGTCGGTGTTCTAAAATATCTATAATTATAATTTTTATGTTAATTAGAATAAGACTTTTGTAATTTATAATTAATTTGTCTCAAAAGAACAAATACTTTATTAAACCTTGAAATTAGTCAATGCACTTCTTGGGCTACCGACACACGATGCGAGTTAATATACATGTATTATGTTCCTATTTTGATATAAGTAGGCCGAATTATGTATAGGATAATGACACTAGTAATATCGAAAAGCGAGATAATATATATTAACTCGCATCGTGTGTCGGTAGCCTTAGTGTCGAACGACTAAAACAGTAAGCTAGATTATAGGTTATTTTAAGAATTAAAAGAATTAAATTTTATGGAAATTTGACATTGTTTTCCTAAGATTGGTGAATTTGTATTGGATGTGGCATAGGAAGGTGTTGGATGATTGTGAAACTGCTTATCACCATCCTTATCACCATGCTTTGTTTCTATTTTCAGATCGATAACTTTCATACATTGTGACAAAAAAGTACCGATAATTTTTAAATAAAACGCAAAATATTTTATTAATTGTCAATTACTATGTTTATACGAAGAAGTTTCGATTGAGATTGAAACTTGCCATCCAATGATAGTGGCGTGGCGTCCATTGATGGAAGGGAAGCAATGCTTACCTTACGTTTTGCCCTTTATTCAGTTAAGAAAATCTAAACTGAAATCAGCACGGATATGAAAATTTATTTCAAAATTTCTTTAAAAGAAAGCGTGCATTATTTTCGTCTACCTCTGTTTACAGCATTTACGTGGTCCGAACAGTTTTTTTTCACACTTTTTCTGACCAACGAAAGTTAAAAGCCCCTTCCACAGGGAAAGAAGATGCGATTTTAAAAACGCATTTATAAGACAGCCGGCCAATACTAGCGAAATTTTCTGTAAGTTCGACAATATGAAGAGGAGATGCGTCGCATTAAAATGCTTTCATCTTTACTTTCATTGCCTTTAGTCGCATATACAAGAGAACGAGACCGCCGGCCAATACCAGTAAAATTTTCGCTCGCAGCGAGCTCAAGCTCGACTTCTATACGAAGGAGAGATACGTTAACGCAATTGCTTCCAGCCAGTGCTTTCAATCGCAAGCTCTGGCTCTCGATCAAAGTATTTCTTTCCAGTATTGAAATTTCTGTACAAGCCGAAAAATGTGAAGAGGTAGATCTGGCAATATTGCCTATAATTGTCGTTCTTTCAGTGAAAACGAATCGGTTTTAGGGGAGCACTACCTAAAAAATGGAAAAAAATCGATTTTTTTTATTTTCGATTAATAATGTAGACTAGATTCTAAGTCGATTGCCGAAAACCGCACCCCTCTCGGACGAGTAGAAATATTTCAAATAATGATGTAAACTTGTGGAGTCCTGCATATTGACGTAGTGCTTGTAGCTTGGAGCAAAATAATTGCTTCCCCTAGCTATAAAGTCACGCCACGTCAATTCATGTGTTGGGGCAGTAGGCTGTCAGTTCACTTACTGCTTATACCAAGGAGGATATATAAAAGGAGTACCTGATAGTCTGTCTCATGTGGGAATATTTTTTGATTCGGAAATTTTCGAAAATTGTGGCCAAGCTTAACTTGGCTTCAAACTTTTTCAAAAAAAATACAATAATTTGTATTCTTTCTTGGTTGCTAATATTCAGTCAGCAATAAAGTAATTTTCAATACAATGGTGTTTGCTGTTTCATTTCAGAAATTTTTATTTTTTCAATTTTTATTAGTTTTGGTTTGTGTTTAAGCTAAGTACTTTAGCAACGGACAATTTAACGCGGGACAGAGACTTACTTTGGGTTTAAGTATGTCAAACAAGGATAGCGAAACAATTTTTTCGAAAATTTGACAACTGTTTCGAACAATTTATCGTGGGAAAGAGTTAGTTGCAATATTTTTATGTGTGCCAGACAAAGATAGCGAAACGATTTTTTTCGAAAAATTTCGAGCATTTCGGTAGTAAGGGAGGGAAATACATTCATTCCCATTGTGTTTACAAGGCAAAGCATGCTCATAGTCACTCCTTTTTATATATCCTCCTTGGCTTATACTTATTACTTCTATTGAATAAATTGCAATTACTTTATTATTCACTTTATTAGACTTAGAGCTTTGCCAAGCGCACGTCCTTCTTAAATGAAAGCGGTCGAACGTGAGAGAGAGCAAGACTTCCTACCTGTCTTTTTAAGTAGATAGTGGTTTATGCTAACGCCACATCATTTATAATGCTTCGGGATTGAAGTTTCACTCGTGAAGTTTGGTGCCCGTATAAACATAGTAAATATTTATTTTGTGGGCTTCAGAGTAATCCTCATTAGATGTTACACACTTATGCCAGCGTTTTTTCCAGTCCACGAAACATTTTTCATAAGAACTTTTTGGTATGGCCTTCAGCTCCTTTGGCGATTTTTGTCTTATGTCCTTTTCTCCTCCATTCCGATGACTGTTGACTGGTTTGCATGTCACACTCATACACTCATGTCTTATCAGTTATGATGCGATCCATGAATGTGGGAACAGAATTCATTCGATCGAGGATGTCCAAAGAGACCTGTTCACGGTCCTTTTTTGAAGAAAATTCATCTTTATAGAAACAAATGGAGCAAGGACACGTTTTATGGCCAAATTGTCCACCAAAATCGAATGAAAGAACTGGCAAGAGATATTGATCTCTCCTGCTATCTCCCAAACATTGGCATGGTAATTTTTGAAGAGCATTTCCTTCATTTTTTTAAATATTTTCGTCAGTTGAAGTGGTCGAAGGTCGTTCAGAACGAGGCATGTCTTCAACGATCTTTCGACCATCCTTAAAGGCTCGTAGGCTCGTGGTTTTGATATTATTGAATCACCATAAGCCTTTTCCTACATTCGCAATGATTCTGCACACGAAATTTGGTTTGAAACACAAAATTTGATTTTTTGTGGACCCCTAGGACTACTGAGGTGTACCGATTCTACCAGCTGCTGCAAACAAACTGATTAACAGATCGCGCTAATTTTTGGAATAATAATTAAGGACAGTCCTACCTGCTTACAAAAACAAAAAAATTTTTTTTTTGAAATATCATTTCCCAGAGTAATTTTAATTACAAATTATCGATACTTTTTTGTCACACTGTTTGTTTGAATGAGAAATGCTTTTCTTAAATTTCTAATATAGAAATTTGTAGGGGAGGAGGTAGAAGGAGTGAAGCGAAGTTGTTAATTTTTGGAGCATTTATTGCAATTATTAAAAGGCAAATTCTGGAATAATTTTAAGTTTCTAGTTTTGATAGTTTTAATGGGAATCGATTGAAAGCATTTATTAAAATTATGCATTTGACAATCATGATGACTATGTCAACAAGCAGAATTGTTTCATTTGGGGAACTGAGAATCCAAGAGTGATCCTTGAATGACCCTTGCATGAAGGAATGATTGGACCGTTCTTCTACGAGAATGCGGACGGTAATGCCGTCATCGTAAACGACGTTCATTACCGTGAGATGATAAGCAACTCCTTCTGGCTTCAAATGGCAGCAATAGATCTCGAAGACATGTGCTTTCACTAGGACGGCGCAACGTGCCACACAACGAACGAAACGAAGGAATTGTTGAAAACGAAATTTGAAGACGGAGTTATCTCGCGCAGCGGCAATGTGAAGTGGCCAACAAGATCATGTGATTTGTGGCTATTGGATTTCTTTCTTTAGGGTTTTTTGAAATCAAAGGTGTATGCCAATAACCCTGAATTGAAAGTCAAGGTTTGTCGCGCTATTGATGAAATTAAGCCGATACTTTTCCAAAATGTCATCGAAAATTTCGTCAAAGGGATCAACGAGAGTGTGTTAGTCACACGGCGGCCATTTTGAGGATATTCTATTTCATATATATCCTGCATGTCTACACGCTTTACTAAAACAAAAACATCAGAACTTTTCAAATAAACACTGCGTTTTCAAAATAGGTGATCTTAATAGGACACCTTCTAATTTGGGGAAAAATTCATTCGTTTTACATTTGCATGGGAGGGGGGGGGAGGAGGAGGGTGGAGTGAAGAGATCATTGGTTTCTTGGCATCACTGATATTCACATCATTATACGGAAGGATTGTTAGCTCTTCGTACAATCGTGGATTGAGGCAACCAAGGTATATTCAAGCAGGCAGCCATCGAAATTTGAACTCACGACCTTCGCATTGCAGACCAACACGCTACCCATTAGGCTACACTCTAGTTTTTACAATTACGGCGCAGATAGTATAAATTAAAAGAATTTGATACCTAATATAAGCACGGTTAAGACTTGCCGAAAGTGGACATTTAAACTTTAAAAGTGTAAAATTTAGCAACACCAAAAAAGAAGAAAATCCTTAATACAGAATTTTCAGTAAGAAAAAAAATTAAAACTGAAAAAAAAATGCTTACCTGTAACCGTTAATGCCACCTGAATTGTTTCCTCGCCGGCTGTATTATTAACCCAACACAAATACTTCCCGCTATCTTCCAGTCTAGCCTTTGATTTATGCGATTAAAATCCAAAAATAAACAAACAAATTTATAATTTCCATTATCTAATTAAAACGTATTAAATCCTTCAGCAAACATCATTATGTTATTATTAATCTTGAATTCACTTTCTGGGTTTTTAGATATACCATAGCGCTGACACATCGAGTGTAAATCCATTTAAGAAAATCATTATTTACCTTGGTAATCTTGAGTAATCCGGCTGACACCATTGTGATTCGTTCGCTAAGTTGAAGAGGTAATAGCTGTTCATTTTCTTCCTTAAACCACCTTAAGTACCCGCGAAGGAATAAAATTTACATTAGAACTGAAACCAATGCTAATTATAAATATTGCCAGAATGGAGTTTAGGGGGAGGATTTTGAGAACAGCATATTGGCACAGGATATGTGAGGAATTCGGGCGAAAAATAAACTTAAAAGTGGTTTTACAAATGAAAATACGATTCTGGAAAATATTGTTTCAAAGGAAAAATCAAAACGAAAAAATTGCAGGAACAGTAAAAACATTAAAGGATATCCATAAATTTTGTATTGAGTTATGAATTTTTAATGGATAGAACACATTTTGGTAGTTGGTTTCATGCTTAGGGAGGAGGGAGAGGAGGAAGGGCTAAGTTTTATGATTTTTAGTTTTTTTCTGCACAGATTTAAATTTATGACCTCACCTGTACGTGGGCACTGGATGTCCTTGGGCAATGCACGGTAAGGTTGTCTGGCCATTAAGTACGACATGTCTTAGCGAATGCTTTTCTACGTTAATTCGAGGCTGCACTAAGCCTTTCGGTTCGGTCACGATTATTCTGCCAGGATATGTTGATACTTGGATTTCACCTGTAGCACAATGAATTATTCATGTATTTATGTTGGAATTATTATAGCGGAGTGCATGCACCTGTCTACCGTATACGAGAATCTATCGCTTTGGATATAAAGAGAATTTGTTTAAAATTTGTGCTTGCCAGAAGGTGTACGGAGCCAACATGAAATTTTAGGTTTTCTTTTTTTTTTTGCATATTAATTAGGAATTAGGAAGCTGTAGTTTAGTAAAGTTTAGGATAGTTCTGTAATTTATGCCACTGATTATAATGAATTATAGTAAAATTTAAGCAAAATGTTTGAAAGCTGCGTTGCATATTTATTGATATTGTTTCCTATTAGTTTTGTCTGTCTGTTTTTTTATTTGTTACAGATATACAGACAAAAATTTACAGAAGTTGCTATTAAAGGAAACAATAAAGAACATCATAATATGTCACTATGAAATGAACTAAGAGCTGGGGTGCTATATTATAGTTCGACCGCAATCGACGATATGCTGTGGGGCAGTTATTGACTGATAGTCAAAGCTGAAAATATATTTCTGGTCCGAAGATTTCTCAAATTTAATAAATTCGAAAATTTTTATTCTGAATTGATTTCAACAAAACCGATCTTACACAGAATTATGATCTAATGCATGGAAAACATTGTTTCTCTTTTAAGGCTCACGATGACCATCTCCATCACCATTCTCCGCCGTTATAGCGAGTAACTTCAGTCTTTATTCACGCTATGGTGGTTATGCCCTTACCGTGATGTGTGCACAAAAGTCCGATAAAATTCCCATGGTCTCTCACTCGCTACCACCGCATACAATCCTATGCCACACGGCAGCCCACACAATGGATATGGCAATGGGGATGATCATATGGGCCATTGCACATAGGGGCCATTAGGCAGGCAATCATGAGGTCAGTTATTCGCTTCGCTCTCACATCGAGGATACATCCTCTCCACTGGCATCTTACGTATCAATTTGGTTCTATGTAATACCATAAAGGGAGTTCTAAGATGTTTTATGGTGGATCTTGTGAGGAAAACGAGATCTTTTGTTGAGCGTTACAAAATTTCGACAAATAGGTCACCATTTTCGGTTTCCTTGATCTCAGATTGGGATGTATCCACGCTTGCGTAGGGACGTGCCAACCAGGGTAAAGAAAAAGGAAGGGGAAAAGCTGCACACATAGGTTTCAGAGTGGAGGCGTCACCCTTCCATTGATTGGATGTTGATTATTTTTTACCTTTTTTAAAATTCTAGTAGAATATCGTCGGTTTTTTAATAAGCCAAAACCTTAACTAGGTAACTGGCTTACGGCAATGTCATTGCGTCATAATCGAAAAAAGCGGAAGCTTTACCGGAAAGAAAATAAATTCATTAAATTCTTCCTTAAATTATTAAGGACGGATTTAACAAATTTTAGTTCCTTGCTGGTAAATCTTACGAATCAATTTTTTTTTTAAATAGTTCTTTTAAGTATTTCTAATCGTAGCTGCGCATATACTAATAATAAAATACAATTAAGATATTTTTGAAAATATAGCAACTATTCTGGTTGTAGATTTCGATGAGCTAGGGTGTAGCCTAGTGCGTAGCGTGTTCGTCTTGTATTGCGAAGGTCGTGAGTTCAAATCCCGGTTGGCGCAATATATAATTCCAGCATATTGCCTGCTTGGATATACCTTGGTCACATAAATCTACGAAAATAAGAAATTCGGAGCAAGAGGGTTGTGCGAAGGGCTAACAACCCTTCCACAATAAATAATGAAAAATGTTAAGGAACCTGAATGTCAGGAGGCGAAGTTCCGATTTGGGCTGTAGCGCCATTGTAGAAGTTGAAGTAGAACTCGATGAACCCAAATTTATCTGTCTGTTTGTAACAACGTCACTCAAAACCTACTGAATGGTTTTTACTAAAAGACATCTTTTTATAACACAAACAGCGGGCCTAGCTGACATTAGATTAAATACCACTAATTCGTGGCCAGCACCACAAACTGGGTATGGCAAAATTTTAAACGTCGTTAGATATGCAAAGTCCTTTTTAGACTATGAGTATGATCCAAACGCAGTTTGAGAAACGAAAGTTTCACTTTATGTTTCCTGAACGAAACGAATGGGCAACAAACACGATACTCAGCACCTGTACAGGTCCTCACCTATATACGGACGGATCTAAAATTAACCAGGGGACAGGTGCATGGATTTACTCCCACGAATTCGACATCCACAATTCATTTCATCTTCCAGAATACGCAACTGTGTTCCAAGCGGAAGTATTAGCTATTAAAGAGTGCAAAAAAATTATTTCAGATATGCAGAACAGTCCCGGAAATTGCTACATTTTCTTGGACAGCAGGGTTGCACTTCTAGCACTCCAATCCTACAGGACCACGTCCAACTTGTGTCCATTTGTAGACACAATTTGGATTACCTAGCGGGTATAACCGAAGTATTTTTATACTCTAGATGAAATCTGAGAGTATATTATGTTTGCCTTACCGTTTGTATCGCTAAGAAATAATGATCGCACAGAGTCGCCAAGGGTACAGAAATATTTTTTGTCGCTCAAAAACCTCGATCCCGAGTGACCCTCTGTCCGTCTGTCTGTCCGTCTGTCTACAACATAACTCTCGAAAGCTTTGAACTATCTTGCTGAAATTTTGCATATGTCATTTTTAGGAAAAAAGTAACCCAAGTTCGTGAACGGGCCAAATCCCACTACTCCTTCTACCCCCTCCCATACAAATTTCATGAAATATCAAAATTTAAAGAAATTGATTTTCTCCAAAACCATTTCAGCTATTGGCTTGAAAATTAGGTCATGGTATAACGATGTGAATATCATTGACGTCAACAAATATTGATCTGATCCTTTGACTCCTTCTACCTCCTGTACAAATGCACAATTTTCAAAAATGCATTTATTCGGTTTTCATTGCAACTAGCAAAACTAAAACAACCAACTTTTGTCATAATTAATTTGCAAAATCGGTTGCAATAATAATTGCAACAAATTTTGTAAAAGTTGTCAAGTTCATTTCACTCTTTCTACCCCCTCCCAAACAAATTTCACGAAATTTCGGAATTTTAACTAAATTATTTTTCTCCGAAACCGTCAAAGCTATCAACTTTAAATTTTGAGAAAAGTATACTATTATAAATGTCATTGATGTCGAAAAATTTAGTTCTGATTAAAATACTCCTTCAACCCCCTCCCATACAAATGCACAGTTTTTGGCAAATGCATTTAATCGATTTTAATTGAAACTAGGAAAATTACAAACTTCAAACTTTGCCAGAATTTGTCCCTTAATAATTGCAATAAATGCTAAAAAAAATATCAACTTCTCATCACTCCTTCTACCACCTCTCATACAAATTTTTGAATTGAAAATTCAAAAAATGTATTTCTTCTTCGAACACATGAGTAGCAAGGCAATATGATTAGGATCTCTGTTAGGACTAACAGCTTCAAAATCATCCAAGACCTCCCATTTTCTCTGCCACCTCCCATACAAATGCCATAAATTCAGAATTTTTTTTTCAAAAATTATGAAAGCTACAAACTTTAAATTCATCATGAAACATTTTGTATACTACGTTCAGTGTTCTATACAAAAATTACAAATCTCTTTCCTCTGCTTTTACCACCTCCCACTCAAAAGTCGCTATTCACTATTGGAAAGAATTTGAGATGACATATTTTCCGGTACAATAAACTCTTTCCTATTTCATCTAGAGTACCATATGATTGGGCTTTACGCCCAATCATAATTCTATTATGTTTAATTTGGTTACTGGGTCATAGCGACCTGTTAGTAAACAACGCAGCAGACTCGCTTGCGCGGAAAGGATATGCAAGCACCAGCAGTGGTGAAGACTAGCTTCAAACAGATTATTTTGGATTCTTTCTTAACAGGATGGCGGGAGCTGGATAGCTGCAGAATGAGGAAATCCTTTTAGGGAGCACAGAATTAAAATATCATAGCTCAGCTGTTACTATGTTACTCTAGCCAGACCACAGGTCATTATTTGCATTCAGGCTGCAGATCGCGAGGGACAGACTTTGCAGAGGTTGCGAGAAAAATGAAGAATCTGTCGAGCATTATGTTTCACACTGTCCGTAAATCTTCAACAGTCGTCTCCTTTGTTTAGGCTCTAGATTCTTTTTAGAACCTGAGAGGCGTCAAACATTCGAGCCTACTACGGTTCGCAAATTGAACCAAGTGGCTAGACCAAGAGGAGTGACATCCATCTCATAATAAATTGTTGGAGTACAATAGGCCCAACTAAATGGCTCCAGTGCATTGTGGTTCTACGAAACCACCCTCCTATAGCCTAAACCTAAGCCTACCATAAGACAGCTTATACCATTAAATAGCATTACAGCGGAACTACAGCCCAAACTGAGTTTTCAAAATTCAAAGGAATTGAATCCGAAAATATAAGGCAAGTCGTTGAACTAGAAAAATGATAAAATTATCAACATATCAGTTTTTTCACTATGACTATAATTATTAAGATAAACGACTTTTTATTGTCGTCCGTCCGATTGCTTTCCTCCAATTTGAGATCACCTCGAGCTAGAAACTACAAATTTTGTAAATATTGAGGTGCGCAAGGGGTCGCTGATTTTCAAGTAAAGAAATAAAATAACCAGTTTTTCTAATTATACTGTAGATGAAATCTGAGAGTATTATAAGTTTGTTTTGAAGTTTGTGACGCCAAAAAATACTGCTCGCACAGAGTCTCCTCAAAAATGTCGAAACCGGATGTCAATTTGTCCTTCCGCCCCCTTTTGTGGAGTACCGTCCCTACGTACTTGAGGTTTGCGAGCAGTCGCGAGTTGTAACTTCGGTTACGAAGCCTAACCAGAGGATTTCTGGTACCACGGGAGCCGGGGAGCCCATGGAAGGTTGCTTCCACCCCGGCGATGGTTGAGGTCCACTTAACGGAGCACGTGGTGGTTATCGTGGCCCATATCGCGGGCACAGTATTTCGGAGCTCGGCGTGGAGTTGCACTTTTACAACCTGATGCCATGACAAATGGACTGGCAGAAATCTAGATAGGCCTCGCATCCAGCAGTATGAATGCCGAGCTTGCATTTGCTATAAACTGCTACCTTCGGGGGCGCTAATGATTATCGTCACAAAAACAATCTATGTTGCTAAAGACAATCGTGAGGTCAAATCATAGTGGTGGACGCCCTATTGGACCGAGCATTTCACTTTAAACCAATAGAAACGATACTGTCCGTCCCGTCCGTACGTCTGTCCATCTGTTCGCTCTCTAGGAGGAGAATGCGTTGAGCTAGGAAGTTAAAATTTTGTACACGTGGTTTTTAGTGAAAAACTAATGTCAAATTGCTAAACCCTTCTATCCCCTCTTATACAAAATAACCCAATTTCGGAATTTGACAATAATCAGATTTTCGCGAAAAGTATGAAAGCTATTGATCTGCAATGTGGAACATATTATTTTACTTTATTATTTTAATAATAAAGTATTGTGATCGACTTGGGAAAAAAAAAAAATTTGCTACCCTGAAATTTTGTTTTTTCGCGTTTCATGACTAAATTAGCCGAAAAATGCAAAAAAAAAATCCGTCTGTCTGTGCGCCGTCCGCCGTCCGCCGACGTGTACGCTCAGCCCACATTAACTCCCAAACCCTTCAAGATAGAAAGTTCATTTTTAGAAGGATTGTAGATAGTTGCGGATCTCAGGCGGATACCCATTTTGCGGCGTATACGGGTTCAGGGGGAGGAGGGGGGAGCGCTTAACCCAAAAAATACGAATTCAAATATCTCAACCATGGTACCAGCTAGGAAGCTAAAACTCAAGACACGTATAGAAGGGTTTGTGGGACAACTTCTAAAAATAATTTAATTTTTTTATCCATTGGTGTCCGAAAAGGGGGGGCTAAAAACAAATTGTCGGCCGAATTATTTTTTCAAATGATTATATCTTCGAAATTACTTATCGTAAAAAATTCATATTTTGAGACCGTCAGTGTGGTGTATAGTTCCTTTGGAATCAGCTTAGAGAGTGGTTAATTATTGTAAGGGGGAGGGTCAGGGGGGGTGCAAAGAAAAACACTTAAAAATGAATATCTCTACTATCTCTTAAGTTATGTAATTGAAACTTAAAATTTATATTAAGCTATACTAGCAAAATACAAAAAAAATATAACATGTTGAAATAATAGTAGTGGGGGGAAATGGGGAGCATTTCAAAAATGGCGCACTTTTCAAAATTACGAATCCTTATATCTCAAAAAAGGGTACATATATCAAATCAAAAATTTGTCAGATTGTAGAACTACATAATAGTTAATTTTATTAAAAATTTTAAGTTGAGAGGTGAAAGGGGAGGGAGGTGATAAGCAAAAATGTCGAAAATTTTGAGTGATTTTTTTAGGACTCTGTTGAAAGATACAAAGTTTAAATTTTGCACGTGAATACCTCTATTTGATGTACATAGAAAAATAATAATAACTTGATCCATAATTGTTATAAACCGACCCCCTCCGGTCTAACGTGCACAAGGTGTTTCATGTGCATTGAAAAAAATACATAAACTGAAAATTTTTGAGTGAAATTTTAAGGTAGAAACTTGAAAATTTGCAAAATGCATTTAAAAAAAATTCCTAAATATACGAAATATTAACTGGTTGAAAACCTTTGAAACTTCTACCCCCTCCCATACAAAATTATTTTTTCGACCATTTTTAAAAAATCAATTATCACCTAACTTTTAAAAGCTATCAATTTGCAATTTTGCAAAAGAACTTATAAAAATAATTGAAATGAAGTTGTTTTAAAAGTTTTGAAATCGCGCTTGCCCTTCTACCCCCTCCCATACAAAACCATGATTTCGACCAATTTCATTAAATCAACTACCAATCATCAACCACAAACTAGAAGTTACGAACTTGAAATTTTATACAAGCACCTCAAAAGAGAAGCAAAATAAAACTACATATCAAATTTTACGATTCCCCTACCTTCTCTACCCCCTCTCATACAAATGTTCGGTTTCGTGAATGTAAAATACACCGAATTTTATGAAAATTCTATGCAACTTCGTCTATGATACACATTCTATACAGAGAATATTGGATGTGATTGAAGCAATTAATTAAAAATCTATTAACATCCACCCACCCTTACTATTACCCCTCCTCCTCCCCTCATAAAAACCCAAACTTGCAGAAACGAATGAAATATTGTTAAATTGACAACAGCCCTGCGCAAGAACTCCCTTTCACTTAGCCTTCCCTAACCACTCTAACCTGCATATTGACTTTCCACTCATCCGCAACTTGTCCCAAGAATAATAAAGTTTCGCCCGACTTGTTGGCAGTTTATTTATAATGATTTCAATCTAACGTATCAAAATTATTTGATCCCCCCACCCCCTTCTTCCACCACCATCCATATTAACTGCATTTTTTCATCAAATACTATAAACCAATTCACTCAGTACTTATAAAATAATTGAGCTGAAATTGTGCACAAAATATTTATTTAGAATTATTGAAAAGGCCGAAAAAATTAGACGATTAGCTACATCCTTTCTACCCGCTCCCATACAATATGACACAATTTTACAACTTTACGAAAGGTCGATTTCCTTGAAACTACTGATCTGGAATTTAAAAAATGCCGATTAAATGTCGTTTATAGATATTTCTGAAAAGTTATTAAGAACTCCCAACTCCTTCTACCACCTCCCAAATAAACTGCACAATTTCACTACGCTAATTTTATCACTAACTATTTAATTTTTGGAGCTTAAACTTTTAATAAAACATTTTGATAACAATTTGTTCAATGCTGTCACCCCTTCGACCACTCCCTATACAACATTTCTTAAAATAAGAGTAGCGCATGATTGGGCATTACGTCGAATCATAATTCTATTATGTTTTTTTTTCTTGTAAATTTTAAAGAGGAAATTATAATAGAAGTGTCCTGGATATATTGTATGTTAACTCCCAAAAAATTAGAGTTTATGTTTACTTCTTCTTCTTTATCTACAATGGTGCTATAGCCAAAATCGGGCCTTGGCCTCCTGACCTTCAGTTTCTTTAACATTTTTCCATTATTTATTGTGGAAGGTTTGTTAGACCTTCGCACAACCCTCTGTCTACGAGTTTTTCATTTTCGTAGATTGAGGTGACCAAGGTATACCCATGAAGGCAGTATGCTGGAATTATGCGTCGACCGAAATTTGAACTCACTACCTTCGCATTGTAGACCAACATGCTACCCGCTAGGCTACACCCTGGCTTTATGTTTACCTAGAAAGTTGAATTTTCGGTTTCAGTTTTCCTGCGTAAAGGGATGCAAATTTCTGTTGCCATCTGGCAACTTGATTTTTCGACTTTGCATTTATTTTATTGGAACGAGTTTTTAAGCACGTAATTGTGCATCATTGCAATTAGGCTTTTGGTCATCATAACAGCATGTCTGTGCCTCCGGATCAAAACAATAAACCATAAATTGAACCGCAACTTCTAAAGTGATTCATCTATTCCTTAATGTCTTTCAATCTTCTTACTTCTGGTTCATTGCGGTGAGTAATAGAGTTGATTAATAAGGCTTTGACCATATAGGATATTAAATTACTCTATATTTCAAATGAATTATCTTAGTTTCGCATCAGTACTCAGATTGTAGGAGTCTATCAATGTCCCGAAAGCCTAGAATGGGATTGACAACTGAAAATTGCATATACTCAATCTTCAAATCACAGCAGAAAGAAAAAAGCTTCTTATCAAGTATCTTATGTGGCAGATGAATCGCAACCTGTTCCAAAAACACCAGAGGAAGGCCATAAAATGTTTTAACCTAGTTTCATCTCTCTCAGGCAATCCTTGAGCCAAAAAGTATCAATGAAATTAGAAAATATTTAGGTCAAAAGCATCACACTTGCAATTCTGATGCGATGCCTAATACAAATTGCCATTACTTCGCTCCTTTGTAGATCCTCTTCGCTTTTACTTAGTACAAAAACGAATTGCATATAGATCTCAGACTTCTGGGAACTGGGTTGTTTGCTTCTACCCTATATTTTACATTGCATGCAAAACCGCTTCGCTATTCAGCGCCAACAGGAACAACGAGCACTTCATACCTGAAGCTTAAAGCATTCCGTTGAATAATCTGGAGGAGATATTGGGTTAAGGATTTTCATCCTGATCGGGGAGGTATAGAATTAGTAATGGTAGCGAAGTTATGTATATTGCAGCGAGTGACCTGTTTGTAAAATGTTAATTTCCTCACTAGTCCGCACTGAACTCCCGTTTCATGTAAGCTCTAATCCTTGCATAGTGAGGCATTAAGATATCCAAGTCCTCTCCAGATCGATAGAATTTCTTGTATAGTGTAGAGTTGCCGCCAAGCAAATAACGTATGTGTGTTTAGCGCTATGCACATTATTATGTTCATACGTACCAGTTAGCCTATTTACAGTGCGACATGTGTACGTTTTAAATGCATCATTCGGACCGGCATTATTTATGTAGAGTTCGCCATTAGATAGAACTGTGTACTTGCCCCCGATATCTGTATTGGGGTATAAATGCATGCCGGAGTCCTGTACCCATGCTGTGACCATTACAAATTCGGCCATGTAACTTGGAACCTAAACGTTGATAGATTAAAAACAAAAATTTTATTTACTTTTTAAATTTAAATTTGTCCTTGATCCGAATTTCATCGATAATTATTTCAAACATCTTGGGAATCATTCATTAAATTGAAAGCTAAGAGTTGAAATTACATAGCTTACCTGACACTTTAGGACTGCAGTATTGCCTGACATGACGTATTCATCGTGAACCTGCACAGTATACTTCTGATTTACGACTGAAAAATTGATGAAATCGAAATGTTCCATTAGTTATAAAAATGTAAGCTTGACGAATGTTAGCTGAAATGATTTTTAATGGGCTTTTTGTGTATTACGAAATCAACATTTTGAAAAGGGTTGGCAGGGATTTTAATATGAAAAAGAGGATCTCGCCTGTTCTGAAGATTGGCATTTAGGACGTTGAGCTTTACTGTGATATTTAATAGGAATGCTAGGAAGGATTGCAGAATTCCCAGAATTTTCCAATGAGTTTGGACTTTATTTTTGCTTTAGATGGAATTTTCATAGATCCTTCGTAGGATATAGAAATACATGAATTGAAATTGCACATTTTAGAGTAGTTTTGTATGAAGCTTGTTCTTAAGCTAGGGTGTAGCCTAGTGAGTAGCTAGTTGGTATACAATGCGAAAGTTGTGAGTTCAAATCCTGATCGACGTATAATTCCATCACGCTGGATATACGTTGGTCACCGCTATCTACGAAAATGAAGAAAGCCGTAGATAGATGGCTGTGCGAAGGGTTCACAACCCTTCCATAATAAGTAATGAAAATGTTAAGGAACCTGAAGAGTAGGAGGCCAAGGCCCGATTTGGGCGGTAGTGCCATTGTATATCATAGAAGCTTGTTCTTGTATTGTTATTTTACTTTATAATTACTACTAATGATGTGTTGTTCTTGACTCAGAAAACAAAAATGTACAATCGTAATGACAAGAAGAGTCTAAATATTCAGTGACATTTTCAAAATTTTAACGGCAAGTTGGTGGCTTTGAGATATAGAATTAGAGTTGGATATTTTATTTCAAACACTACAGAAATTAGATAGACAACTCGTTTAGGCGGTAGCAGTAAAGTACTAGTTTTATGAAACATTTACTAATCCAGTCGCGTTTAGTTCGGTTAGTCTTTTCTAATTGTCGTTCCTATTTCATGTTGTACCATCCTTGGGCTTTCTTTTTTGTACTTTCCTTCTGATTGATTGAAATTACTAATTATATACTATAAAATCAAAATTTGAGCCCATTATATAGGTCAACACCGCGTTTGAAGTTGGTTTAATGTAGTACACTAATTTTACGAAATTCAGTATGCTTATACGTAAAACCAGTTCTATACAGCACGGTCTAAAATAGAGATGAAAGAAGACATAGTTGACAGACATTCTACCTTGCCCACAGACAGAGAAATTGTTTGCTTAAAAAATTCCAACTTCCCAAGGGAATGATTTTGATTGGTTCACCCAATATTTATACCTTGCAAAAATTTTGAACAGCTGATGATTGAGACACATTTTATATGTACATTGTACGTATGCACGTATGTAGATTGTATTTATTTCAAGAAGGTCTTTTTAGATTATCAGTTCTGCCTTCTTTCAACTCTGGCTTAAATTAGTACCAAAGACTATGAATAATACAAGATATCCCAGGCCTATAAAAAAATTGTTTAACCAATTCTACTGCTTTGGGAGCGACGAAAAGGTTTTAAGTACCCAAAGCACATGATCCCCGCTCATTGGCTTCTAAACGCACCGGATATCTTATATTATTCATAGTCTTTGTTAATACCATTGACACATAGCGCAGCTAAATTATAATTAAGGCCTTAATTATCATTAAACGGCTATGTGTCATATGCTAATTTAGCTAAATTATCAAAATAGTGATCATTTATTAGCTAAATGCTCTTAGCTAAATCATCTCATTTAGCTAAATCCTCTCATTTTTCTCACAATTTAGGCTATAATAATGAAGATTGTGCTCGATCTGGAGCTTTCATAAAAGCTTTTTCATGCACGAGAGAAGAAGAAAAGTAATTTTCTGAATTTTGAAGCGTGATTTAAACGCCCAGCTATGAAAGATGACTTGTAAACGTTTCTAAAACCGGAGTAAGGAGCGTTTTTCTCCTTTTGTGGCCTTTTGACTTTTCTTTTTCTCTCTTGCAAGAAAAAGTTCTTATAAAAGCTCCAGATCTAGTACAATCTTCATCGTTATAGCCTAAATTGTGAGAAAAATGAGAAGATTTAGCTAAATAAGATGATTTCGCTAATAGCATGATGAGATGATTTAGCTGATAAATGATCACTATTTTGGTAATTTAGCTAAATTAGCTTATGACACACAGCCGTCTAATGATAATTTAGTCCTTAATTATAATTTAGTTGTACATTTTGTTATTAACAGAAAATGGGGAAAAAAATCAAAAAAGATTTTAGGTGAAAGAGTGGCTTTTGGAACGAGAAAAATTACGGAAATGTAGGCAAGATAATCCGAAAAGTTATTTGCGCATGGATGAAAAATGCGTTCAAATTTTACTTAACTTGGTGAAGCCTCTTGTATTCAGAAAAAAAGGACTAGGTTGAGAAATGCTTTCTATGCAGAAGTTATCGTCGTCGTCATCATTCGACACTGTTTCCCTTGCTCCCTCTTGACCCGATTTAAGCTTTAAGTCACTTAAATACCATAAAGTAGAAACATAAAGTTTTTCAATCCCATTTACTGATTTTTGGGGCAATTTAGATTTTTTCAGCTCTTTTCGGATCTCAATTTGTTTATTCCTTTTTAATACTGCCAGGTTTGCATTCGGGTCAACTGTTTTGTAAAATTATACGAGTTTGTATACTCTACGAAGTTTTCTATTGGAATAGATTTTTGAAGAGATTATTTTTTTTTATGGTTATCGAAATAATCTTAGGGATCCACCCTTTAATGCGCGATACACAGTTAATTCGACATGAGTTAAGGAAACAAGTTGAAATAGGGAAACACAAGAGGGAAGGATTGAAGTAGTGGTGAACATTGTTCTTGAGCTAATGAAAGTTGTATTCAGTGGGAAAGAGATTGCCTGGTAGTGTATTCCACAACACTGTCGTGCGAGGCAAGAGCTTCACAGTGTACTCGTGTGAGCGTGCAGCTTGGCGATTATTTCGGAGGGCATTATATATATCTTAGTTCCTTGCTGGATTTACGATGGAAGTGTGTATATTAAATGCAGAGTACTCCGATATTTCGACGATACTCGAGCAAGCCAATTGAGGCCGATATAGCTTCATCTCCGAATTGGAATGCATTTTTCTGGATTCGGTCAAGAAGAGCCAGATGTGATTTTGGGGCCCAGCCCAAACATGCGTGTTGTACTCAAGACGTGATCAGATATAAGCCTTATAGATGGTAGCTAGTTCGGAGGCAGAAAAGTATTTCTTACACTCCCGCAGAATACCTACACGTTTCGAAGCATCAAGAGCGACTTCGAAAATGTGCTGGCTCCAATCTAAGCGATTGTTAAATTTTACACCTCTTAATGTAAAGTCTGCAGAAGGTGAAGTCTGTACGCCATTTAAGGACATATTAGTGACCGACGTCGGAACGTTATGTTTAAGAGATAGATGACAGGACAGCGTTTTTAAGTCATTAAGCTCTACTCTGTTTATCCTGCCCTATTCCAGGAATAAAATAAGGTCAGAGTCATCTGCGAAACAATGAATAGGATTTGGAGAAGATGACAGAAGGCTTATGAAGACTAAAAAGAGGATAGGAGATAAAACTGAGCTCTGTGTGACGCCGGAATCAATGGAAAAGGGTGCAGAAGTTACTCCGTCTAGCCCGACTCTACTATAGCGCTCGGAAAGAAAACTCTCAATCCATTTAAAAAAGCTGTGTTAAAATCATAGGTCTTCAGCTTGGCTAAGAGATATTTGTGCTAAACTCTGTCAAATGATTTAGCAATGTCAAGAGCAACTGTATGCCTTTCTCCGAATTTATGAATGCAGGAGTTCCATTGCTCGCTTAAATAGACTAGGAGATTGCTAGCAGAACGTCCCGAGCGAAATGCATATTGGCGGTCATGTATGTATGAGGATTTTATCCACAAGAATGTTGACTAGCCTGCGATTGACAGCAGTTTCCATTACTTTTGAAAGCACTGAGGTAATGGCTATGGGGTGAAAATTAGCAGGGTTTGCTTTGCTTCCTTTCTTAGGAATTGGCTGATTATTCGCCAGAACTCTGATTAGATTAGATTGAAATCATCATAAAAGTAATATATTTCAGATTTATACTTTTTATACTTTTCGAGCAAATCAGTTTATTGTCAAATTTCGTCATTTTGTATGCGAGGGGGTAGAAGGGGTGAGGCTAATCGTCTAGATTTAATTTCTGTCTTACTAAAAATTATAAATTAATATTTAGTGCATTATTTCAGTTCGATAAATTTTATACCTACTGAGAAAATTGGTTTAGAGTATTTCATGGAAAAGCGCAGTTAATATGGGAGGTGGTGGAAGGAGGGAACGGATTCCAATAATTTTTATTCGGTAAATTAAAATTATCATAAAAGTAATACTTCCAAATTTCATATCAATAGCTGTAATACTTTTCGAGCAAATCCGTTGTCAAATCGCGAAATTGTGTCATTTTGTATGGGAGGGGTACATGGGGTGGAGTGATTTGCTCCGTTCACGAGCTTGACATTACTTTTGTATCAGAAAAGTTCTGCACAAAATTTGAAATTTCTAGCTCAACGCGTTCTCGACCTAGAGAGGATACGGACAGACGGATGGACGGCCATCCAGTTTGAAGATTCTTGAGTGATAATATGAACTTCTGAGACTTATTTGTTAGCGTTACAAACTTGGTGGCAAACTTATAATACT
This sequence comes from Chorisops tibialis, assembly GCA_963669355.1. NCBI lineage: Eukaryota > Metazoa > Arthropoda > Insecta > Diptera > Stratiomyidae > Chorisops > Chorisops tibialis. The sequence continues at coordinate 247,239,984 of OY770263.1, read as the reverse complement.
CTCAGATTTCATTTTTAGTACAAAAACGCAAGGAAGTGGGATATGGATATGCAAAGAATGATGAATAAGTGACCATGGGAACTTGCGACGTTTCTTCGATACTCGTTTGTTATAGATTTTCTCGTTTCACAATTGACTGATGGAGTAGAATTTTTCGATGCGAATAATACACTGATACACGTATGTAACATATCTCCAGATAAAAAAAAATACGTTACAGGCTACTTCTATGAAAAACATAACAGGACTACGATTGGGCGTAAAGCCCAATCGTGCGATACTCTAGATGGAAGAGAATTATTTTGATTTTAAGAAATTTTGTAGGGGAAGTGGTGAAGGGGGTGACGACATTGAACTACTTTTTTCACATCACGCTAGAGTTACCACCAAAATGTTTTATAGAAAATTTAGAATTAAAAAATTTGAGAAAATTTAGTGAAATTGTGCAGTTTGTATGGGGGATGGTAGGAGGAGGGAGTCATAATAGCTTCTTAAAAATAACTACTAACATCATGTTTTTGACATGTTTTGAATTGCAGATCAGTAGCATTCATACTTTTCTGGAAAATCGACTTTTTGTGAAGTTGTTCAATTGTGTCAGATTGTATGGGAGGAGGAAGAAGGAGTGAAACTAATCGTCTAATTTTTTTTAGTTTTACTTATAATTCTAAATAAATATTTAGTGCACAATTTGAGCTCGATCAATTTTATATGTACTTAGTAAATTTGTTTATAATATGTCATGAAAAACAGCAGTTTCTATGGGAGGTGGTGGAAGGAAGGGGAGGACTCAAATAACTTTTATACAATAGATTGAAATCACCATGAAAGTAGTATATTCCAAATTTCAGATCAATAGCATTTAAAATTTTCTAACAAATTCGTTTATTGTCAAATTACGAAATTATTTCATTTTGTATGGCCGGGGTTAGAAGGAGTAAGGCTAATCATCTAATTTTTTTTTTATCTTACTAAGAATTCTAAATAAATATTTGGTGCACAATTTCAACTCGATAAATTTTATACGCACTGGGTAAATTGGTATAGAGCATTTCATGAAAAACTGCAGTTTGTATGGGAGGTGGTGGAAAGAGGGTGAGGACAGAAATAATTTTTATACGGTAGATTGAAACCATCATACAAGTATTACATGCCAAATGTCAGACCCATAGCATTTACACTTTTCGAGTAAATCCGTTTATTGTCAAATTACGAAATTGTGTAATTTTGTATGGGAGGGGGTAGGAGGGGTGGAGCGATTTGGCCCGTTCACAAACTTGACCTTACTTTTTTGTCAAAAACGACGTATACAAATTTTGAACTATCTAGCTCAACGTGTTCTCACGCTAGAGAGGACACGGATGGACGGACGGACGGACAGACAGACAGACAGACAGATATACGGACGGACGAACGGAGATTTTTGAGTGATTAAATGAACTCTGTATCATTCATTTTTTTCTTCGAGCCTTATTTCTTGGCGTTACAAACTTTGTGGCAAACTTATAATACTCTCAGATTTCATCTAGAGTATAAACACAAGTATACAACGTGTTAAATAAAGCCCCAGTACCGGAAGAAATGAGCAGTGTAATGTGGGTTTATAAAGTTAATGCTAATTATGTTCTTCTCATTTTATGATAAGAGGGAATTTCTAAAGAATGTTGAAATTTAATTGTGATACTCGGGACTAGAAATGCATATTTAATCAAAGATGCTCCTACCCATTACATCTAGAATGTTATTTAAATATGGTCCACCAAGCAATTCCGGTCTACTGGTCAGGATATTCAATTTGATTTAAGTATCACTTGTAAAATCGTTCGTCCATTGTTTTTGTCTCTAAAGTACACGCTTTATGCTCCGATTATTTGGCAAAGCATGTGTTCTTCATAAAGTTTAAATTGGAGCGCGATAATTTGTTACAACAACAGCAACTTATGCTTCTACAATATAAGTTTTACTGTAAGAGCATTATGTTTCACATATGCACACTATCGTACACATGCCAGCTTCGTTCCCGGCAACAGACAACATGCACCAAGAGTTTAACATTACCCTTCGGGCGATCCTGTATAGCTGATGTCTTGAGCCGGAATATTAGCATCAGAACTTGCATACTGTATACACCGCAGTACTCTCCACTCCTGCAAAACCCATTCACTATGAATTCAGCTATGCATGAAAATCTTTTCCAGATACGTCTCGAGGGTTGGGCGTAGTACGAATAGCAAATAGCACAGATGGTACCACAAGCAACAACAGGACGAAAACCACGATACGCTAGAGTAAACGTATTTGCATAGTTTTCCAAGAAATTAAAATTCTGCAAGCGAGATGAATTAAGGTCAAGCATATACGCGAAGAGTGCGCTAAGATGGCGAAGAGTATACTTTGCGTTCCTTGTTCCAATTCCCAGTTTCTTTGACGAAATCCTGTGAAGCGTACCGGCTTCCATTTACATACCTTTGCCTTGTTCGTTAATTAATTAGAGAGCTGTTTGGAGACAGAGAAAAAAATCAAGAACGAAGAAAAACTCCATCCTGGGGATCTCTCGTCCTGTTTTTCATCCTTCGTTTCGTCACGATAGTCACAAGTGGATTTTAACTGAAGAATTCTTCCAAGATGGATCCACTTCGGGCAGGCAAGTGAATGTTGAAGTTTTCGCTCCCATTCCTCCATTTTACTGTCGTAAAGCTAAACTTTTTTTTTTTGGATCTACCTTCCTATACGTACAAACGACTCGCTTCCGTATGAGTTTCAATTTTCATTCCATTCTGGGAAGATTTGTTTTTTAATTAAAAGATTCAAACCAGCTTTTTTTTTCGTGTGCATAGGATACTGCAAAATTCGCTAGCAGTTTCTACGTTTTACAGGAAGTTAGGATGCCAAACAGCACACCTACCTTCCGAAAAAATTCCGGTCCGGGAATTCGGGTTTTACCGGAGAGGGTACTGGATTTTTCATTACTTCCTCCACTTGACGCTAGGATTTTCTGAATTGTGAGGTAGTGATTAAAAGTTTTCATTTCAGGCGAAAATTTTTGAAATTTTCGTTTTTTATTCTGCATGTTGTTCATGCTGCAAAAAAAAATTTGCCTTGTTTTAGAATGACCGCGAGCCATTTTGTTGCAAGCAGAAGGCGAAAAAAAATTACAAGGATAAACTCGAAAATTTACCCTATGAAAAATCTATTGGAACTGTAACTCCACTCATGAGGGCAGGAATAGTTGAAAATTTTGTAGTCGAATAAGAGGAACTCCGGGGTGGTAAGAGAGCGCCTGGGGAATGGCATAAATGCGATTGTGCCAACCAATTGAGGTGTGCTCCGTCATCCATTAAACGCGCATAGGGCAAAATTACGTCCGGGACATGCATAATGGAAATCAGGGAAAATTGCAAATTGTTTTCCGTGGAATTTACTACCCGCTCTAATTAAGACGAATCGCCGGTCGTAATTGGCCTAATTGTAGCAATGGCGAAGCGTTTTATGTTTTCTCGCGAAAGTGAGATTTCAGGTCACGGGGATGCCATTTCTCTGAACGAGGACGGACGGCACGGAAAGAAGCATGGGAAAGCCCTCCGCGATCCGTTTCGATGTAATTTTATGCCCAGGAATCCTGTCGAGCACGGTTTTATTTCCTAGGCGTCTAAATTACATTTAGGTATGAAAAATTATTGGCTTTTTCGTTGAGAGCTTGTCGAAATTAAAGCTACGACTTACGCGAAATAAATGGCCGGCGGAAGAAGGACGACAGCGTCGAAATGAGAGAAAGGCTATTAAAATAAATCGTTTTATTGTAAGCTGGCCATTAAATATGGTAATTATTTTAGGGGTAGCTTAATCAATTAAGGATTTTATTATTTATGCATTTATACGTAATAATTGTGGTCGACTGTAAAAAAACCGTCATTAAAAACATTTTAGATTATTGTGTGAAATTGTTGTTGAATTTGTCGAAGCGGTCCTAAGTACAATTTTAGCATTAAGCGTTTTTTCGATTATGGAACTCAAATTATAAATAAATGTCACTGTAAAATAAAAATTGTAGGTACTTTTGATGAAATCTGAAAGTATGTTGTGTATATTTCAAGGTATACTACTAGAAGAAAATCGCTAAGGGGATAGAAAAGTTTGTCGCCTAAAAATTTCAAATTCAAAATTCTCACGATAACTATCCAACAATATTGAACTGGAAATTTTTATACGTAGTTTTAGGCAACAAGGCAACTTGAAGCTCGTGGACGGACCAAATCGTCCACTTCTTCTACCACCTTCAAAATACAATTTTAGATATAATTGAATTGAAAAAAATTTTTTTTTTTACTTGGTTATTATCAAAGCTGTATATCCACTTGAGAATTTGAATAAAATTATTTAAATATGGAAACGATCAACTGCTCTTATAAATTGGTTCTCTTTTTACCACTTCCCATACAAATTTCCAACATATTTGAAAATTTCTTTCCAATAGAAAACCTAGGAGTATATTGAAATGAGGAATTTTAAAACTACTTTATATATATATTGTTGCGAGCTAGGGATTCGCCAGATTTCAAAGAAAACTCAATTCGTTTAAAATATAAGGATAATTTATTTATTGCACTTTTACACAATTTCCCGATCACTTCACTTAATTCGCTCTAAAAACTTAATTCGCACAACACAGTAACACCGCCGATCTATCGCTTTCGCTTACTTACACCGATAGTAGTTTTCCACAAGACTGTCACTGAGTGAATGCCTTGTCGTGAGCTCTGGCTATTTATAATGGATTTATCCGAGTCTCGAACCTTCTCTGGTGTATGTTTTTCTGCTGGGTCTGGACTATTCTGGAAGTTACTAGATGGCGTCGGGTGTCATTGTTTGTGTCTTTGAGAAGTTACTAGAAGCCCTCTACATGTTGGAAGAATATTCTAAATAGTTCTGGCAGATTTGAGAGAGATCATTGCCAGATCTATAACATTACCCTCTCCTTAGTCCCTGTTCGTCCCGAACAGAGTCGTTCACTTCCGCAATGGCACCGTGGTACTTGGTTAATCGGTCGAGATGTACCACTTTCATTTTGGTACGCGGTTTTCGCTGATTCCATCCATCCTCTGGTTCGATCGTTAACCTGCGAATGGTTTTTCCGGCTTCTTTTTCCTTCTCACGTTCGCGTTCTTTCTCCGTTTCCTTTTCGCGCTCATTCTCCTCCTTAGCGGCACGTTTACTTCCCTTTTCTCGTTCCGCATTCTTCCTTTCGCGATCTTCTCGATCATATCGCTTCCCATGTTTGGTCTTGTCACGATTATTCGCATGAAGTACTTGACCGTCACGACTTCTACCCGTTCGTTCGCGATTCGATTGTCCATCTTTGCTTCCATGATCTTTCCCGATGTATTGTTCTTGTTGCAACCGAGCTTGCCGACTCGGGGTTTTCGATCGACTCCGGCGTCTTTTACCAAAACCGTGTGTAAGATTTGAACTCTGACGATTAGTTCTTGACCACGAACTACCTGCCCGATTTCCATCTTCGCATTGGTTAGCAGCGCAGCCGGAACAATAGTTGGTCGCTTTTCGGCAGTCGAGTCTCAAGTGTCCTGCCTGTCCACAATTCCAGCATCGGGGGGCACCAAATCTTTCGCTCCGTTTGGTGTACTCTGCTTTCTGGCACACGCACTCTTTTGCCCTTTCTCGGACTCGATAGTTACTCCGTGAGCTTTGCTTGGCAGCTTCGAACGTCAGCCCATATACCAAGGCTTCGCCTATCGTTTTCTTACCTGCCAATTTCAACGCCTGTTGCAGCTCTCTGTCCAGTACAGCATTGTTAAATGCGAAAACAGCCATATCGTTGCGTTGCTCTGTTTGCGCATTGGGCAGCGATAATAATGTGAGTCGTTCAATATCGCGTGCCAGCTCTTGAAGTGTTTCACCATTCTTTTGAGTTCGGTTGTACAGCTCTATTTTGTAGATCTCTTTCATGCGGTCACTGCCGTAATGAAGATCCAATGTTTGGACTAACGTTGAAAAATCTTGTTGTTTTTCCTGCGGAATCGTTTGAAGAACCTCCGCTGGTGGACCTCTTAACGCCAATATAAGAGCCGTTCCTCGTTCGAGATCATTCCAATGGTTGTTTCTGGCGGCAGCCTCAAATTGGATCTTATAAATAGCCCACGGTGTCTGTCCATCGAAGATTGGAGCCTTGAGACCCTTGTGCGCAACGTGTTCTGTCTTGATGACGCCAGTCGCTTTGACGTTATCGAAGTCCCTTTTTAGCCGTTCGACTTCTTCTTCGAAGACTCGAAGTTTCTTCTCCACTTTTTCTTCTATTGCTTTTCCCATGGTGTCTATTTTATTATTTTGTAGTTCCAATTTTCGGTTGAGGTCTTTTGAGGTCTGATCTAATTTTTCATTCAGGTCCGCTGACAGCTGACTTTGTTGGTCTAATTTCTGATTAATGTCCGCAGATTGTTGTTTAATGTCGGGTGATTGTTGCTCCAGTTTGTTCATCATTTGTTGCATTAACTGTGTTAAGGCATCCGATGTACCGGAGCACTCCTCTTTACGAGCTTCTTCGATTTGGAACTCAAAACTATCTGCATCTTTACCCTCAGCTTGCAGTGTCTCGATCATACGGTTGACAAGTTCAGACTTGCTCCCTGTCGTAGGTAACTCGCGTCTACTGAGCTCTTCCTTCAGCTCCGTTACTTTTAAGTCCTTTAAATAACGCGGCATTTTCACTCAAATTTACGTCACTGCTCACTAAATCACTCGGGAATATTCGATTTCACAAAATTCTCACTGTCCGTTCGAGAATTTTAGTTCCGCGATTTTACTTCGCTAATTAAAGTCACTGTTCACTAGAGCACTCGAGAATATTCGGTTTCACCAAATTCTCACTGTCCGTTCGAGAATTTCAGTTTGACTTTTCCGCTCTCACAAAATTATCCGTTTCGAGAGTTTTTAATTTCACTCGCGATTTTTAACCCGAATTTATCCTTGAAATCCCACTCTTCTGACACCAATTGTTGCGAGCTAGGGATTCGCCAGATTTCAAAGAAAACTCAATTCGTTTAAAATATAAGGATAATTTATTTATTGCACTTTTACACAATTTCCCGATCACTTCACTAAATTCGCTCTAAAAACTTAATTCGCACAACACAGTAACACCGCCGATCTATCGCTTTCGCTTACTTACACCGATAGGTGTTTTCCACAAGACTGTCACTGAGTGAATGCCTTGTCGTCAGCTCTGGCTATTTATAATGGATTTATCCGAGTCTCGAACCTGGTGTATGTTTTTCTGCTGGGTCTGGACTATTCTGGAAGTTACTAGATGGCGTCGGGTGTCATTGTTTGTGTCTTTGAGAAGTTACTAGAAGCCCTCTACATGTTGGAAGAATATTCTAAATAGTTCTGGCAGATTTGAGAGAGATCATTGCCAGATCTATAACAATATGTATATATTCAAGAGGATATCTTTTTTAAGTTTGAGAGCTATCGACTTGAAAAGTTGTACCGACAATGGGGGGCCCTGCCAAATCTACTGATAACAAATATGTATTGGCGCAGTTATCTTCTATTCGGAAATATTCTTATAGACAAAATGCTATATTTTTCAAAATCCTTATTATCCAAAATTTACTGTTACAAATTCTACTGAATCAAGTTCCACTTTTCGTTTCAGTTAATGAAATCTAAGTGTATATTGTGTTTACTCTAACGTTTGTAGCGCTAAGAAATAATGCTTGGTTAGAGTAGCCAAAGATAAAGAAATAGTTGCTGTAAAAAACCTTGAATTCGAGAAACTGTGCCTGTTTGTCTGTCTACAAAATAACTCTCGAATACTTTAAAGTTTCTGAAATTTATTTTATGTCATATTTGGCATTAAAAATGAGCCTAGATTTGTGAAAATTCATATCCCTCCCCCAACTAAAATATCGAAATTTTAATAAATTTACCTTTTTCGAAATGCCACAATTCCTTTCAATATAATCGTAATAAATATTCAAACAATTATTAATTACCTCCTTCTATTCCGTCTCGTACAAATTTCTCGTATTTTGCAAATTTAAATCATTTTCAGCATGGTAATGATAATTTTGATAAGTCGTTTAAATCCTTTCGTCCCTTCTACCACCTCTTATCCAAATGCAAAAATTTCAGAAAGACAGTGCAATCTATTTCTTTAAATATTATTAAACATGAAATTTGGCACGAAGAATTTGATACCAAGTCCAATAACATATGCAATTACAAGCCTCCCTCCACTTCTTTTACCACCTCAAATTCAAATTTTTAATGTCTCAGAACTTTAAAGAAAGCTTTTCCCATTCGAACATACGAAAGCAACTAACTTGGAAACTGACAGGATTTCTGATGCATTACTAACTTTTCCCTTGAATCTATCCCATGATTGGGATATACGCACAAGTATTGTTCAGGAATGTTTTTTAAATTAAGATTGAATCTGATATTCGACTTCATCTTAGCGCATAAGCTTTAGACCTGCAATTATATTGGATTCACTTAATTTAGTGATTTTTATAATCTAGATAAAATCTGAGAGTTGATTGGGTTTGCAGTTTGTTATGCTAAGAATGCTCGCATAGACTCGCCAAGGGTATTAAATTGTTTGTTGCTGCTCAAAAACCTCGATTCCGAGTGACCGTTTGTCCATCTGTCTACAACATTATGTAACTCTCGAATGCTTTCAGCTATCGAGCTGAATAAATTTTTAATGCTCGAAATGAAATCTAAGAATACTCTTAGAGTAAGTATGCCACAAAGTTTGTAACACAACGAAGTAAGGCTCGGAAAAAACAATCAATGAAGAAGATCATATTATCACTCAAAAAACTGAAAGCCGGTTCTCTGTCCGTCCGTCTCCTCTCTATCTCCAGAACCTATTGAGAAAGTTTAAATTGTGTGCACATCGTTTTTAATGAAAAGGTAAGATTAAGTTCGTGAATGGACCAAATCGGCCCACCCCTTCTACTCCCCTAAACAAAATGACTCAATTTCGAATCTTGACAATAAACGGTTTTTCGCGAAAAGTATTAGGAGTAAATTGAAAACCGCCGCGTTTTTCCAAAATTCGAGCTTTTATTGTGCAAAAATGGTTAAATATTTATGCTTGAATGAATTGTCCATCGCTAACCATAAATTGTTCGCATCCTTTTGGTAGCATACGGATTCCGCGTCGAAAAACTGTTCTTCTTTTGAGTCGATCCTCGAACCAATTCTTGGCTTTTTCGGAAGAATGAAAGTGCTGCTTAGCCAGGCCATGCACTATCGATTGGATTAGGTGGTAGTCGGAATGGACGATGTCTTTTGAATACAGAGAGTGGAGTAGGACGTCTCATTTCAGTGCTGCCAGGTAGGTTTTCACAACGTAAGCAACATGTAGACGGGCGTTGCCGGGCAACAAAATCACTTTGTCGTGTCTCTCCTCGTATTACTGCCATTTTTCCTTCAATATTCGATTCAAACATATTCGCTGTGTTCGGTAGTGCGATCCCGTGATGGTTTCACCCGGTTCCAGTAGCTGACGCCGAGCTGGTCTCACCAAATACATAGCCTGATTTTGGATGTTGGGTGTGGCGGCGCCATTATGTTTAGTATATCAATTACTTTATGATTAATTTTGATACTAAACGTAATTGCATCAAAGCAAGCCAATTATAATATTTGCTTTTTAAAAAATATTTTGTTTCATTCTTATGCATGGATTTATAAAAATAACAACATTACTCGTAACTTATAATAATTTTATAAATATTTAAATTAAAGAAATTTATCATAATATAATTTAAATATTTTATTTTAAATTATTTGATGTCCTTACAAATTGGTGACCCCGAATTCAAGATTTATTCAAGCTACTTCAAGAGGTTACAAATTTGGTGACCCCGAAGTATATAATAGATATTCTGTGTCGGATTTTTGCGTTAATTTTGTGCCCCGACGACGAACAAGATAAAATAGAAATTCTAGAAAAGTTGAAGTTTTTCAGTTGAATTTCCTTTCATTCTCAAGACCATCAAATTTTGATTCGCTACATACACAAGATGGCGAACGAGAATTCTTATAATTTAAACTCTGTGATGAATTATGTCAAGAATACGTTGCTGATCATCAATTTTATTACTTTTGTGTTGTGAAAAACCAACATCATTGAACAATCAAGAACAACCGAACGCTGATTACATTGAAAAATATGAACGATTTATACATCCTATTATCATTGAGAGAATTTCAAGAATTTCTTTAAAGAGGTTGTACAGTTTTTATTATTAATTATTAGTTGTTATTCTAATACACTTAATGTAACATACACATTATTAATTTAAAATAACATCATTTAAATTCTATTTAAACTGGTAATTCGGTGTACAGTGAAAGATCGCATTGTCAATAGCGATTGACTCATATTTGGAATAGAAACATTTTCTCGATTCAGTTTAAAATTATCAATTTTTATCAACGTTGAAGCTATTTTTATCAACGTTAAAACTTCTCTGGTTGTGAACTTTTATAATATTTCTATCACTATTATTATCTAACGTGATTGGATTTTTACTATTATTATCTAACGCGTCTAGTTTTTCAATATATCTAACGAAAATGAAATTAACTTATATGAAACAGGCGACACCCAAGATACACATGGAGCTAATTTTACAGAAACGCATTCCATTTATGTAATTAAATTGCCACCGTTTTGGGGAAATAGGCCTGACTTATGGTTCCTTAAAGTGGAAACTCAATTTCGCTTAAAAGGAATCACACAATCCAGCACAAGATATGATTACATTGTTTCTTCCATGGAATCAGAAACAATGGAACTTGTAGCTGACGTTTTATCGAATTCTCCTGATTCGAATAAATATGAGCAATTGAAAGAAGCTCTTTTGAAAAGAACCAGAGCCACAGAAGAAAAACGTTTAGATTCACTATTACTTAGAATCGAGCTATTCTACCTAAAAATGTTTTCTTAAATGCCTGCATGATTCAAATTTCATTTTAACTGCGGCAAATGATTCAAAAAAACTAAATAGTCCATTTTCACGCCGCCTTTCTTTTTTTGTCTATGACAAATAATTCAAAAATTTCAACCTATAGGCTTTAACAATTAACATTAGATTTCAACTTACGTCGAAATTTTTGTTATACCTAGCTTCTGTTGATTATGCAATAATTAGTGCAGATTTTTCGCACAAATTCAATTTTTTAGTTGATTTACGTGAACGCAAGTTGACTAACAAACAAACACTTCATTTTGTTAATAGCATTTCCAAAATAATAGAAATGTTCTCTCCGAAGTTGTTTTTGGTACAAGGTGAATTTGGTGCTATTTTCAACAAGTTCCCTTCAATTAAAGCTCAAGATGAATTCAGTGCTATTTTCAACGAGTTACCTTCAATTAAAGCTCCACCTAATTTTAACATCAATGTTTCGCATAACGTTTTACATAAAATAAAAACAACTGGATCACTTCTTTCATCACTTCCTAGGACATTAAATGCTAAAGGTACCAGATTGCAAAAACGAATTCGAAAATATTATTAAATTAGGAATCTGTCGATTTTCTTCTTCATTTGTTTCATCACCTCTTCACATAATTCCTAAGAAGGACTCAACAGATTGAAGACCTCTTGGGGATTATTGTTTTCTCAATTCGATAACCACTTTTGACAAATATCTATTGCCTAATATCTAAGATTGCACTTTAAATCTTTACGACTGCATGATATTTTCAAAAATTAATCTCGAAAGAGCACTCAATCAAATACCGGTTGCTACTATTTCATTTGATAGACTTCAACCTACTTTGATTTTAAATAAAGAAATTTTTAATAATCAAAAGACAATGCGATCCGAAACTAAAAAGTTTCATTTAAATTATAAACTTAATTATATATTATATATAATGTTTATATAATTTAATTTTAAGTACACAAATATTTTTTTTTCAATGAGGGAGAGTACTGTGGCGGCGCCATTATGTTTAGTATATCAATTACTTTATGATTAATTTAGATACTAAACGTAATTGCATCAAAGCAAGCCAATTATAATATTTGCTTTTTAAAAAGTATTTTGTTTCATTCTTATGTAAGGACTTACAAAAATAACAACATTACTCGTAACTTATAATAATTTTATAAATATTTAAATTAAAGAAATTTATCATAATATAATTTAAATATTTTATTTTAAACTAGCAGACCCCGCGACTTCGTCCGCGCTAAAATCGCATTAATAATCTTTTTTTGAGAATGCTGTTAGTAATACAATATCTGGGGAAATATAATCTGCTCACTTTAAACCTCTTTCTAAATCAATTGCAAGTATTTTTCAAATGAAAATAAGTCGATTTGATATATTATTTTTTAATGTTAAGGATATTCTTCAATTTAAAGAGATTTACTGCTGTTGACATAATTACACTGACATCGATTTGAACAGATCTCAGTTTGTTTCCTGTCATTGGAACAACAAAAATCACTTTTATTTTAAATAGATGTTGACATTAACAACAACGATTGTTATGACTTCAAACAGAATGTTTTCAAATAATTTTTATAATCTAGATGAAATCTGAGAGTAAATTGTGTTTGCCTTGCCGTTTGTTACGCTAAGAAATAATGCTCACACAGAGTCGTTAAGGGTACAGAATTATTCGTTTCCGATCAAAAACCTCGAATCCGAGTGACCGTCTCTCTGTCCGTTCACGAACTTGGCATCACTTCTGAACAAAATCAGTGAGCACAAAATTTGGACTTTATAGTTCAACGCGCTGTGGAACTATAGAGCGCACGGACGGACAAACGAACAGACGATTTCGAGATTTTCGAGCAAAAATATTGACTTCTGTGTCATTCTGTTTTTTTTCGAACGTTATTTCTTAGCGTTACAAACTTGAAAGAAAACATATAATACAGTCAGATTCATTCCATCCCGCTCCCCAATAAAACCCAAAAAAATCGAATTTTACCGAATTTTCTTGAGAAATATTTCAACTATGGATCTGTAAATCATCATATTACAAATATATCATTCGCATAACAATGCTGGTCTATGAACGAAAATTTTATCGATATCCCATCACTTCTTATGCTCCCCCCTTCGAATACCACAATTTTATAAAATTATTTTACTACTTTTCTAAATAACTATGAACTATGAACTGTGATAGTGTACATATTCTTTAATGTATTTTAAAGAAATATAGAATTGGAAATAGTTGGCATGATTACTTACGAATCTCTACACATAAAAAAGAAATGCCGGACGAACGCAAACCAAAACACACGGCCACATTGTCATACATATACATATGCATCCGTATGCTATCTTTATACATTAAAAAAAAAACCTGCTTAGAGAAAAAAAAGAATCCCATCTGGAGTGGGAATCGAACCCATGACCTATTGACTGAAAACCAAGCACGCTGCCCACTACGCCACGGAAGCCTCATACATATACATATACATATTTTTGTATATATGTATGTATGTAATTGTATGACTATGCGGACGTGTTGTTCTGGAATTCTTTTTTTTTGTGTGTTGAGATAACAGAGACTATTCCGAAGAAAAAAATTCATGCAAATCTGGTGAATAGTTGCGAACAACAAACGAAAAAATGTCTCCATACAAAATGTACTGAAAGCGAAATTTTCCAAATTTTCCGGGATAATTTGCAATTTTTGGCTCCGTTAGGATCTAAGTTGGGCTTTAACGAACACAACAAAAAAAATTTGTTCCAAATCGGACGAACGGTTGCTGAGTTACACGTGTACACACGTAGACCACTTATTTTTATATACCTAATATAGGTAAGATATATAAGAAGATAAGAAATAGTTCGCATGATTACTTACGAATCTCTACACATAAAAAAGAAATGCCGGAGGAACGCAAACCAAAACACAGGGCCACATGGTCATACATATACATATACATCCATATGCTATCTTTATACATAAAAAAAAAAAAAAAAAATTCGTGCTTAAAAAAATCCCGCCTGGAGTGGGAATCGAACCCATGATCTATTGACTGAAAAGCAAGCACGCTGCCCACTACGCCACGGATGTCTCAATTAACGGATGAATAGTTGTGAACAACAAACGAAAAAATTTCTCCATACAAAATGTACTGAAAACGAAATTTTCCAAATTTTCCAATTTTCGTGGAAAATTTTCAATTTTTGGCTCCGTTAGTATCTAAGTTGGGCTTTAACGAACACAACAAAAAAAATTTGAGCCAAATCGGACGAACGGTTGCTGGGTTACACATGTACATACGTAGACCACTTATTTTTATATATAAGATATAAGATATAGGTAAGATATATAAGAAGATAAGAAATAGTTCGCATGATTACTTACGAATCTCTACACATAAAAAAGAAATGCCGGAGGAACGCAAACCAAAACACACGGCCACATGGTCATACATATACATAAGCATCCACATGCTATCTTTATACATAAAAAAAAAAAAAAATTCGTGCTTAAAAAAATCCCGTCTGGAGTGGGAATCAAACCCATGATCTATTGACTGAAAAGCAAGCACGCTGCCCACTACGCCACGGATGTTTCAGTTATCGGATGAATAGTTGTGAACAACAAACGAAAAAATTTCTCCATACAAAATGTACTGAAAACGAAATTTTCCAAATTTTCCAATTTTCGTGGAAAATTTGCAATTTTTGGCTCCGTTAGTATCTAAGTTGGGCTTTAACGAACACAACAAAAAAAATTTGAGCCAAATCGGACGAACGGTTGCTGAGTGATGCGTGTACATACGTAGACCACTTATTTTTGTATATAAGATTATTTGATGTCCTTACATTGGGCTTGGCCGTCGATATTGATGCATGGCCGCGGTATCCTCACGACTTTTTTTCTTTGGATTATTGTAATGGATCTATTTCTCATCCCCAGTGATAATGCGATGCAAAAAACCCTTTTTTTTAGCCGCTGAAGCAGCTATTCGCATTTGAAAAAACGTCGTCCAACGTTTCGTGGCTTCAACTCGTGTGGCACTCAATATTCTTGCTTTTTTATTATTTCCAAGCTTTTCGAATAATGTGAAATGGCTTGTTGAGTCACATCCAATGAGTTTGCAAGTTGTTGTTGCGTTTAGCACGAATATTCGTCCGGTAATGCTTCCTTTTCTGTATCTTCAAACTTTTCAATCGCTCCGGGACGCTTCTTGTTTCCTACACCGAAATCAACTATTTTATCGCGTTGAAACTATTCGTGACACGTTTTTTCAATAAAAACACCCTCATAATAAGTAGTAAGTAAAAAGTAACTACAGCCACAGATTTTTTTGAATTGAAGGCAAAAGGCAAAACTTCCACACAAATAACACTTATTTGGCTCAAACTTAGACATATTCGCCCACAAAGTATATGACGCCGATAATAGTTCACAAATTTAATGGTGAGAAGTTGTTGACAGATGCCTAACCTTATCATGTGACATTTCTGATCCGCCATTTTAGGCCAGTATTTACTGCTGGTGCCATCTATTGGGAAATGGCAGGTTTCAATTTATACGCCTGTTATAAAAGGTTTTGACCTGAAATTTGGAACTATTTAATTTTATGACGATCTCAATCTACTGCATAAGAACTATTGGAATCTTCCCACTTTCTTCACCACTTCTCATACAAAACTCACTTTTCATGAAATATTTTAAATCTTACTCAGTACGTATAAAATTAACCGAGCTGAAATTGTGAACGAAATAGCTAATTAGAATTATTAGTAAGTTTGAAAAAATTACACGATTAGCTACACACCTTCTACCCCCTCCCATACAATGTGACACAATTTCACAACATGAACTGATCTGCAATTTAAAACGTGGCAATTGATAAAATCAAAAAATTTCTCTTTGATCTAAAGTATCACATGATTATTGTAGTATTGTTATGTTTAATACCTTTTTTAGTAAAAAAATTACTCTAAGGTCGTGAACAGATCACATTTCTACACTCCCATACAAATTTCGCGAATTTTCGAAATATCACGATTTTGATTTTGTTCCGAAAATACGCAAGACATTAAAAATAAACTGCCAAAAAGTCGGGCGAAACATTATTATTTTTGGGAGAAGTTGCGGATGCATGGAAAGTCAATATGCAGGTTAGAGTGGTTTGGGAGACTAAGTGAAAGAGAACTCTTGGGCAGGGCTGTTATTAATTTAACAATATTTCATTCGTTTATGCAAGTTTGGGTTTTTATGAGGGGAGTGGGAGGGGTGATAGTAAGAGTGGGTGGATGTTAATAGCTTCTTAATTGATTGCTTGAATCATGACTAATATTCTCTTTATAGAATGTGTTTCATAAACGAAGCTGCATAGAACAGAATAGAATTCGGTGTATTCTACATTCACGAAACCGCACATTTGTATGGGAGGGAGTAGAGCGGGTAAGGAATCGTAAAATTTGTGATGCAATTTTATTTCATTTCTCTTGTAAGGTGATCGTACAAAATTTCGTAGCTTTTAATTTCTTTGTTATTAGTTGATTTGATGAAATTGGTCGAAATCATACTTTTGTATGGGAGGTGGTAGAAGGGCATGCGCGATTTCAAAACTTTTGAAGCAATTTCGTTTCAACTATTTTTAGAAGTTCTTATGGAAAATTTTAAATTGATAGCTCTTAATAGTTAGGTGATAATTGATTTCATGAAAATGGTCGAAAAAATAATTTTGTATGCGAGGGGGTAGAAGTTTAAAAGGTATTCAACCAGTTAATATTTCATATATTTAAGTTTTTTTTTTAAATAAATTTTGCAAATTTTCAAGTACCTATCTTAAAATTTCATTCAAAAATTTTCAGTTTATGTGTTTTTTTTATTGCACATGAAACACCTTGTGCACGGCGGGACGGATTATTTTTTTTTTTTGCATTTTTAGGCTAATTTAGTCATGAAACGCGAAAAAACAAATTTCAGGGTAGCAAATTTTTTTTTCTGTGTCGATCATAATACTTTATTTTTAGAATAATAATGTAAAATTAGGTTCATCTTACTCCTTCTACACCCTTCTATAGAAATGCCCCGAAATTTCGCAATTGCAATTAAAGTATTTTTCTTCGAAACTGTCAAAGCAATGGACTTGAAATCTTGACTTAAGTTAAATAATGCAATTATCATCAACGTCGAAAAATTTTGTTTTTATCCGTATATTCCTTCTACCCCCTCCCATACAAATGCGCAATTTTATTAAATATTGATTATCATTAAAACAAGAGAAAAAAAAATTTTAAAATTGATCAGAATTTGTTCCCTAATAATTACAATAAATTGTAAAAAAAGATTATCAACTTCGCTTTACCCCCTCCCATACAAATTTCAATACTGGAAATTCAAGAGAAACATTTCCCCTTCGAACTCGTAGGACTTTAGAATTGGATCAAAGCATGATGAGAAGAATGCTGAAAAACAATTTCGAAATCATCCAAAACTTTCTACTTCCTCTACCACCTACCACATCACAATTTCAGAAAAACAATGTACAATTTCCTTGGGAATTATGGAAGCAACAAACTTTAAATTCAGCACGAAACATTTGCATACCACGTTTGGTGTCATTTACAGAAATTACAAACCTCCTCCATCTGTTTCTACCACCTGATTGGACTTAACGCCCAATCATAATTATGTTATGTTTAGAAACCATTTTCATGCTTGACGATAATGTCGACTCGGTAAGGCCAACACCGTTGGGGGTTTAGTGAAAAGATGGTGCAAGGACTTCAATGATTCTTGCATAACTAAAACTTTATACTGTGCTTTTGTGAGTTAATAATGATAATAATTAATAATATTGGTAATACTTTGAAACATACTCTGGTCTCAAAGGTTTCGTCTGCCTCCTTACAGAGAGCACCTCAAATTTTTCAATCTAGATATGCTTTAGAAGAGACGGACTACTTTAGAGTTTAAATTGATTTTATAAAAAAAATTATTCTTTATATTTATTCGGATTATGCATCGACCCCTGAGAAAGTATGAGCCACATCGCTTCTCTTCCATGTATTTTCAATAATTATTACAGCCGAATCGACAATAATTTATCTAGCACACAGTCAAAGTCAGTTTTATACGATACACCTATAAACGGTTGATTCTGATTTTAATTGTGTAATTTTTTTTAACTATTTGTTGCTGATGCACGCAAGTTAAAATATCTTAGCTCATAGTTTTAATAGAAGTAGGCTGAACTATTCGGCGAAATGCCTGATAGGCTGTCTCTAGTGGGAATACTTTTTGATTTGGAATTTTTCGAAAATTGTGTCCAAGCTTAACTTGACTCCAAACTCTTCCAAAAAATACCATAATTTGTATTATCCCTTGGTTGCTAATATTCAGTCAGCAACAAAGTGATTTTCAATACAATGGAGTTTGGTGTTTTATTTCAGAAATCTTTATTTTTTAAAATTTTATTAGTTTTTGGTTCGTGTCTAAGCTAAGCACTTGAGCAGTTCTCATAGTCTCTCCTTATTTTATATCCTCCTTGATCGGAACGGAAAATAAAGTATTTTAACTTGCGCTCTGAGTGTAAGATATATTTTTTAACTGAGATATTATTTTTAGCTACCATAAAACTATTTTTAACAATTTTTAAAGGATTTATAGATAACTACATTCAGTTATATCACATACTATCGCAATTAAGTTTGCAGTTTATAATATCATTTCAAAAGTGATGCGTACATTAAACTTCTGTGTAATCATTCAAACAATAATGCATTTTTCTATAATTGAAATGACTGGAGATTGAAATAGTAGATAAAGTTTTTATGATATAAATCGAGTTGAAATATTTTTCAATAAAGCAACATGAATGCTTTCACATAAAGAAAAGATGTAAAAGATATAAAAAACATAACAGGACTACTAACTCGTGCGATACTCTTGATGAAAGAGACAATTTTTTGATCTTAAGAAATTTTGTAGGGGAAGTGGTAGAGGATATTGAACTAATTTTTTCACATCACGCTAAAGTTACTATCAAAATGTTTTATTCAAAATTTGGGATTCAAAAATTTAATAGGTGCTGAGAGAATTAGTGTATTGGAATTAGTGAAATTTTGCAAGTTTGTAGGGGAGGCGGTAGAAGGAGTGGCGGTTTCGTAATGGCTTTTACAGAAATAATTATAATGCTTTGGATTTTTTTTCAGTTGCAGATTAGTATTACAGTATTACTAATAATTCTAAATAAATAATTAGTGCACAATTTCAGCTCGATAAATTTTATATGTACTGAGTAAATTTGTTTAGAGTATTTCATGAAAAAGTGCAGTTTGTATGGGAGGTGGTGAAAGGAACGAGAGAACTCAAATTAATTTTTATACAATAGATTGAAATTATAATAAAAGTAATATATTCGAAATTTGAGATCAATAGCTTTAATGGTTTTTGTGTAAATCCGTTTATTGTCAAATTTTGAAATTGTGTCATTTTGTATGGGAGGGGGTGGATGGGGTGGAGTGATTTGACCCGTTCACGGACGCGACCTTACTTTTTCGTTAAAAACGATGCGTACGAAATTGGAACTTTCTGGCTCAACATGTTCTCAAACTAGAGACCGCACAGACAGACGGACAGACGTGCATCCGGTTTTGAGATTTTTGAGTGAAAACAAATATTTCTTTACCCTTGGCGCTTATTTCTTGGCGATACAAACTTTAGAGCAAACGTATAATACTCTCAGATTCCATCTAGAGTGTAAACATAACAAATTGGGCGAAAAGACCAATCATGCGATACTCTAGATGAAATGAGAAATTGTTGAATGTACCGGAAAATATAATGTCATCTCAATTTCATTCGTATAGTGATTAGAGACTTTTATATGGGAGGTGGTAGAAGGAGAGGAGGGAGATTTGTAAATTTTGTATATGACACTGGAAGTTGAATGCAAAATGTTTCGTGCTGAGTTCAAAGTTTGTAGCTTTCATAGTTTGCAAGGAAATTCGACATTATTTTTCTAAAATTCGGTCATTTGTATTGGAGGTGGTAGAGTAAGTGGAAGGTTTTAGATGATTTTGAAACTGTTTATCAATATTCTCATCACGATGGTTTGTTCCAGTTTTAATGTCGGTATCTCTCAGATTTTCGAGGGGAAATGCTTTTCTTAAGTTTCTATTATAGATATTTGTATGGGAGGGGGTAAAAGGAGTGAAGCGAATTTGATATTTTTTTTTAAATTTTTTGCAGTTATTAAGGGATAAATTGTGACAAAAAATTAAGTTTCAACTTTTTCTAGTTGTAATCGAAATCGATATACTTAATGCATTTAACAAAATTAAATATTTTTACGGGAGGCGGTAGAAGAACCGATCGAAATGAAGTTTTTCAACGTTATGGATATTCGCGTTGTTATACTTTGCTCAAATTTCACGTTAATAGCTGTGAGAGTTTGAAAAAAAAAATTATTTAAATTAAACTTGGAAATTTCATGAAATTTGTTGACTAGGGAGTAGAAGAAATGAGGCAATGTTGATAATTTTCTCAAAATTAATTACAATTATATTAGGAATAATACTGCCGAAAATTCGTCCTTTTAGCGTAGCTAGTTTCAATGAAAAGCGAAGAAATGTATTTTTCAATTTCGTGCATTCGTATTGGACCGGGTAGAAGTTGTGTGGGGATCAGATCAATGTTTTTTGCGTAATAATTTTCACTACATTATACTTTCATCTTATTTTCAAGTTAATATTTAGAGCATTTTCGCAGAAAAATCAATTTATAGCAATTTCAAAATTTCATGAAATTTGTTTGGGAGGGGTTAGGGGTATGTAGCCCGTGTACGCTTGGCGACTCTGTGCGAGCATTATTTCTTAGCGATTCAAACGGTAAGTTAAACTCAATACTCATATACTCTCAGATTTCATTTATAGTATAAAAATATCTGCAAACAAGTCGGGCGCAACTCTATTATTCTTGGGACAAGTTGAGGATGCCTCAAGTAACATAAGAAAGTTAGAATTACCAAAATGGTGGGATTGGTGTTTATTGCAACTTTGGCACAGAACGTAAACTAACGAAATGTCAGTATGATAATTATTGCATTTTTACAGAAATTATTCTGTTAGTAATCTAATTCTAGACAGACAAGTTGCCATTTTAAAAGAATTGAGGCGCTTAAATGCCAAGGGGTATAAGTGCAGAAAATTTAATTTCTTGTAAAACGCTCTTAAAGTTAAAACGCTCAATCGAAACATTCAGCTGTTCATTCTATGGTACATTTTCTGACCGATAGTGTCGCTTTTAGAATTCCCAGACAATCATATCCCTTGGCCACCAACTAAAACTACCATTCATCTAACAAACAGCACACCTAACTCCATTTTCAGGAATTTGTCACTTATACCCCTTGGCATTTAAGCGCCTGAATTACAATAATTATGTCTGTTAATCAATGTTTATAACTTTTTCTCTGTGCTCTAAAAGAGAAACTATTAGAATAGTTACGCTTTTTATTATTCTGCCATGAAAATTTCTATGTGCTTGGTTGAATTAGACCCTTTTAAATAAGATGTAAGTTAGGATAGATATTGTTATGGTTAAAACAACCTTTAAGACTTTTAGTTGACAGCTAAGAGTCGTGTTGTGATTTTCATGATGAATCTTAAAACAATTATTAAAATAAATAAAGCATCATATTTTATAAAAAAAATATTTTTCGAATACATTATTTATTTATGCAAAATAGCTTTTAATATTTTTTTGTATTCTGAAAGTGTTCTACGTTGATCGCTGCTTCCAATGAGGAGTGTATGGCTCAGATGACTAGTGGACACAGGTTTATATATGGGGTGGAAATCGTTTCCAGTAGTATAGTTTCAAATCTCGTCAGGGTGAAATGAAAAATTAGGTTTTTATGATACAGAAAAATTCAGATTATAATAATAATTTAAAGGTTACGTACAACAAGATTTTTTTTATTATTAATTTTCCCTCACTATTTTTGATGTTTTAAAGAAATTAAAGTTATTAGAAATGAATCTACACATTTATGTCCAAAGCCCTTTGCAGAGCTTTATCTAGATTTTCATTATCCGTGTTTTGCCACAGCATCGGTGAGATTTTATTCCCTACTTTTTATGTAACAACGCTGCGACAATATTGCCAAAACATTGGTTGCGGTTTCCATACAAGCTAAATCTTTATCCTATGATTTATGAAAAGGTTGTGGCGACCGAAAAACAGATAGATTTTTTACTTGGGGCCTGGAAAGCCAATATGCAGATTAGGGTGGATAGGGAACACTCAGTGAATCAAGATAATGATAAATCAAAATAACTCATGACGGACGTTGTGGAATAATTAGACTTATTATTTGCTCATCCACCTCATCACATATCGCCAAACCACCCAATTATTTACATGCAATGGAATAGTACGAGTAATACATATGTGTCTAGTTTTAAATTATACTTTTTTAGGTGAAGTGTTTTCAGTGCGCGTAAAAATGAATGAAATTTAGTAGCGATAAATTTTATAAGCTCGACCCAGATATGAAATAGTGAACGAAGAAACTTAAATCGTGTCGCCTAAGACAGGTCAGGCTATGTGAATAGAAATTTGACCCAAGCCAGGCTAGGTCATACAACAATTCCAAACATTGGTGTATCTGTATATCGTGTTTGGTTGAAATTTCTGGTGCAGACTATGGATCAAGGCTGGTTAACATTTTCAAGGCCTGTTTTCTTCTAAAATATGTGCCTTCGAAGTGGAAAGAGTTGAAGGTGGTTTTCATACCGAAGGCAAATAAAAGTAGTCATACACAGCCGAAGGACTTCAGTCCAATAATTCTGACATCTTTTTTTCTAAAAACCTTTGAAATACTGATAGATATCCACATAAGAGCCACCGTAAATATCGCCTACCTCAGTCCTTCCCAACATGCTTACAAGAAAGGACGTTCTGTGGAAATGGCACTGGACACGCTAGTATCGAAAATTTAAAAATCGGTGGAACTCAAGGAGTGCTTTTGACATTTTTAATAGTATATACACCAATGCGCTAATAGGCGGTTTAATTGCACGTGATTGACTGATTGGTTTCATAATGAATTGGTGGGCAGAAAAATTACTGCTAGAATTGATAGATAGATAGATAGATAACGTTTATTAGCTTTCTCAGCTATTAATTATTATAAAAATTTGTTTAAAATTATTCTTAATTTCTAGCTTCCATCACTTATCTCCTACTTATCGTAATGATCAATCTTACTTTATTTACATTAAAATTTTCATAACAAACACTCACATTTATACAATACTTAGCTTATGCAATCTAACTTATAATAACTTAATTGTAGTTACAACTTATATTTTTTACATATGCTCTCAATTTCTGTTTAAAACTATTTACATTTCCAGCATTTCTAACATCTAGTGGAAGCTCATTATACATTTGAAAGCCCTCATAACATATATCTTTTTGAGATTTATTACTCGATCTAAATTCGATAACTATATCTTTAGAATGTCTTGTTTGGTAGCTATGAGAATCACATATATATTTTATTTTACTTGATAATAATTCCGGATAAATCCCATTAACCATTTTATAAATAAATATGTTTATATTGTAATTTATCCTTTCTTGAATGCTCATAAAGTTAAGTGCTTCCAACATATCCCTAATTGCTGTATATCGGCTACATTGCAATATAATACGCATACCCCTATTTTGGGCTTTTTGCAGTGCTTCTACATCAGTTTTAGTCAACTTAATTAATACTGTGCAACAATATTCAAAGTGTGGCGCTACGATTGTTTTGTATATTATTACTCTAGTATCGGGTTTTCCAATAGGGACTTGACAACTTTGAATTCAATTTGTGAACGCACCCTTTCACTAATCATCGAACTGTTACTGTCAATTTATTCAGTAAACTTAACATTTTTATCATGGTAAAGTACACGAAGGAACAACGTCTCAAATGGTTTGCATTTTATTTTGAAAAAAAGTTGTCAAGTCCTTATTGGTAAACCTTTTATATGCAGATACGCTGGAACCAATTCTACTAAGAAAACTACTTTTCTTTCCTACCTTTTTAATAATATGTTCCCTATGTTTGTTAAACCGAAGAGTATCATCTATAATAACGCCCAAATATTTTATATCACTAACTCTTTCTATGATATCCCCATCTTTTGACATAACTTTAATATTTAAATTAACATTTGCCCTTTCATGTCTGACTATCATACATTTCGTTTTACTCAAATTAATTTTTAATTTATTTTTACAAAGCCACGTCTCAATCTTATGTAGTACTTCATTCAATTTCCTTTCTATTTCACTTGACCTATCGCTAACAATATAGACCAGCATATCATCTGCAAATAATTTAATTTGGCATTTTCCTCGTAAATACTCTACAATATCATTTATATATAAAATAAGTAGTATTGGTCCCAACACTGATCCCTGGGGGACCCCGTTATTATTTGCCAAATTCGGGGATTGCGCATTGTTGTATTTAACGTACTGTATCCTATCAACTAAATACGACTCAAATCATTTGTAGACCATCCCGCTTACTCCATGCTGCCAAAGCTTTTTCAACAATAATTCCCTATTTACCGTTTCAAATGCCCTTTTCAGATCCAGAAAAATAACGCCAATAATATTTTTGCTACTTAGGCATTGGTTCCATTCAATTATCAGTGACTGTATTGCAGTTTCACATGAGTATGATTTCCGTATGTATGTATGATGAGTATAAGACAAAACAAGTGGATAGAGGAGCAACGCAAGAAGGAGTTTTATCACCTTTACAAGTCGGTGGGCAGAAAAATGACTGCCACAATTGCAAATGACTCTGAGACAAGACAAAAGGATAGAGGTACAACGCAAGGAGGGATTTTGTCACCTTTAGTTTGCTGCTAGACGTGAATGGTTTCTCTTCGCTGCTTAACGTTGCTAGTTGCTGCATTATCATCTTTGCGGATGATTTAGTCATCCAAATTAGTGGAAAATATCCTACAATTTTAGGCGAACAGATGCAAAGTACAATAAACATTGTTGCCAACCTTGTTGTGGATGGAGAATCATTGCTCATACTCTTCACAAGAAGGCGAAGAATATAAAGTTTCGATCATTGGTGTAGTTGGTCTAAGCCTTTCAGGTAGTGTAACTTATCTAGGAATCACAGCAAATTCATTTGACGACTGAATGTCGCGGAAAGAATTAAGAAAGTGAATAATTCATTTTTTTTACAGAATGACCTGTTTTATAAGCAATTTCGGCCTGCACAAACAATAGTCACAACAGTCATGGAGGGAGGGAATGGGAAGTTAGAGGAAGAGGAGTGAGAACGACCGTAACGAGTGAAGAAGCTGGTATATTTTTCAGTTGTACTGGCGCTAATGACAAATATTTGCAGATGTTATGGGGGACTGAATGGTAGAAAGCGAACAGAAACCATCTACTGAGTATCTAGGCCTTCTTGAAGTGGAACTGTTTCACTTTTAGACCGTTTGCCCATTTTATTTCGAATAGTTTTTCATCGCCAGTAGCAACTGAAAAATGTGTGCTTAAAAAAATCCCGTTTGGAGTGGGAATCGAACCCACGACTTATGGACTGAGAATCAAGCACGCTGCCCACTACGCCACGGAAGCCACATTAAGAGAATTACCTGCATATACATGACGGAGCTATTACGTACGACGCTCACAGCATGATTGAAAGCCATTCTGGGTGTTCTTCCTCTGGTTGCTCTAATTCTGGAGAAAGCAGGCATTACGGCTGTGAGACTTGAAATTTTCGGTGCATGGCTTATGACCAATTCGTTTGCGTTTGAAAATAAAATCTTCTTTCACACGCCATAGTAGTAATGCAATGCTATCAAAGATGTGCATTGTGAAGTACTATGAACTCACTCTACTTGACAAACAGCAAGGGTACGTCATGAAGAATGGCGGGATTGCGCTATTTACTGGTGGTTTGAATATGGAGTAGTTGGTTCTAAAATCTTTTTTTGAAAGCCTAGAGCAGGAGTAAATGCAAAGCTCGTTTTTCTAGCTGCACTGAAGGCACTTTCCGCTTTCAGCTGCAATTTAAGATGCTTGAACCATTGTTTGAGTATTTTGGAAAGATTGAGCAAACCTGCACTTTGAGACTTGCTTTGGTTTCGAGTCTTCGGGATACATCTGGAACCGAAATGGCGGACAGGCTGGCCAGGAATGGAAATGCCGCTGCCGCCGTTGAGAAAATGAACAATGTTGGCATTGCTTTGAGAGTCATTAAGACAACCTACGTGTGGAAAGGAAATTTTATCTCTGGTTACAAAGCGACTCATATAATACCACGAAGGTGCTACGGGATGGGTTCGATAGGGAGAAAACAATAAATACATTGAGGCTCGACAGAAAAATCCTACGGACACAAGTGGGTGTAGTCACGGGCCATTGTCTTCCTAGAAAACATGGTCAATAGCTTCGCCTTATAACCGAGGACATTTGCAAGAGCTACGGTGAGGAGAATCAGACCGTAGAGCATTTCCACTGCCAATGCCCATTGTCCGAACAATTCGAAGACAATTCTCGGGGTAGCACTTCTTTGCCGAGCTGATCTGAGCTTATCTTCGGTCCCTTGAACTGATGAAGCTTATTTACTTCACCGGTTAAGCAGGCTAGTTAAATGAGGTGCACAATGGGCCCATTATTGTCCAACCCCAATACCAGGTTATCTTTTAAAACTATGCCTTCCGATATCATAGGGCTTTGTTCCGGGATCTTTTAATTCCTTTGCTTATTATTGAACAGTGTAAAGAAGTTGTGCAGCAACCTGAATGGTGTGACAAGTTGCAGCAAGATAAGAGTTACATTAGGAGTTTACGTCGAATTGTGTATAGTTTGTTGGAACTGAAGCTTAGTTACTTCTAAAACTAAGCTTCAATTCGAAAGTAAGGATCTCAAAAGCTTAATAGTGGAGAGAGATAAGAAGACGAAGGTGACTACTTTCGTTAAATATGATTCCCATGAAATAATGTTTAGTGATAACGCATCGCAAATAATAATTTCAGAATATTTTTAAAATTAATGCAATCTATCTGACTCAAATCTATTTAGATTTGCAGATATATCTAGTTTATCTAAGTTCCTTTCGACCTTCTCTCCCGCCTGCATTTCCTAAAGGGTACTTTGGTGATTTTTCTGTCGAAAATGATGAATTTTAAACTTTTTATGATTGATAGCTTTTTTTATCTTGGTAAATGGAAACTTGGATGTCAATTATACATTGCATCTCTTGCTATCAAAGACGAATTCGCTGCAGCGAATCGAGATTTTGAATCGAGTAAGCTACAAGCTTTGTTTAAACAATTTTACTTTATTATTTTAATAATAAAGTATTGTGATCGACTTGGAAAACAAAAAATTTGCTACCCTGAAATTTGTTTTTTTCGCGTTTCATGACTAAAATAGCCCAAAAATGCAAAAAAAAGTCCGTCTGTCTGTACGCCGTCCGCCGTACACCGTCCGCCGGTGTGTACGCTCAGCGCACATTAATTCCCAAATCCTTCAAGATGGAAAGTTCATTTTTGTGGGGATTGTAGATAGTTGCGGATCTCAGGCGGATACCCATTTTGGGGGATGTACGGGTTCGGGGGAGGCGGGGGGAGTGCTTAAACTGAAAAATACGAATTCAAATATCTCAACCATGGTTAGGAAGCTAAAAATCAACATACATATAGAAGAGTTTGTTGGACAACTTTTAAAAATAAATGAATTTTTTTATCCATTGGGGTGCAAAAAGGGGGGCTAAAAACCAATTGTCGGCCGAATTTTTTTTTTAAATGATTATATCTTCGAAATTACTTACCATAAAAAACTGATATTTTGAGGCATACAGATCCACTAGAATCAATTTAGATAGAAGCTAATTATTGAAAGGGGGAGGGCCAGGGGGTGCAAAGAAAAACACTTAAGAATCAATATCTCGGCTATTTATTAAGCTATGTAATTGAATCTTATAACCTATATTAAGCTATACTAGAGAAATACGAGAAAAATATAACATTTGGACAAAATAGAAGTGGGGAAATGGGGAGCATTTCAAAAATGGTGCACTTTCCAAAATTTCAAATCGTTATATTTCAAAACTGAGTGCAGATATAAAATTCAAATTTTGTCAAATTGTAGAACTACGTAGTTTTTAAATTTGCTAAAAATTTTACGTCGGGAGGTGTAAGGGGAGGTAGGTGGTAACCAAAAATGTCGAGAGTTTTGAGTGATTTTTTATGGGCACTGGTGAAAGATACAAAGTTTAAATTTCCCATGTGGATACATATATTTGTTCTACATACAGAAAAAATAATAAAAATTCCACAATTGTTATGCACCGACCTCCCCAGTCTAATGTGCGCAAGGTGTTTCATGTGCAATGAAAAAACCACATAAACTGAAAATTTTTGAATGAAATTTTAAGGTAGAAACTTGAAAATTTGCGAAATGCATTTAAAAAAAAACTTTAAAAGAATGAAATATTAAATGGTCGAATACTTTGAAAGCTTCTTCCCCCTCCCATACAAAATTATTTGTTCGATCATTTTTAAGAAATTAATTATCACCTAACTAGTAAAAGCTATCAATTTGAAATTTTGCACAAACTCTTTTGAAAATAGTTGAAACAGAACTGCGTTTGAGATCGCACTTGCCGTTCTACCCACTCCCATACAAAAGTATGATTTCGACCAATTTCAATAAAACGACTGCTAACCAACAAATTAAAAGCTACGAACTTGAAATTTTGTACGAGCACCTTACAAGAGAAATGAAATAAAACTGCATCAAAAATTTTACATTTCCCTTACCTCCTCTACCCCCTCCCATACAAATGATTGGTTTCGTGAATGTAAAATACACCAAATTTTATAAAAATTCTATGCAACTTCGTCTATGAAACTGATATTTTATGCAGCAAATATTGCACGTAATTGAAGCAATCAATTGAAAAATTATTGACATCCACCTACCCTTAATATCACCACTCCCCCTTCCTTCATAAAAACCCAAACTTATCAGATTCACTCAACGCCATCATCAGATTTGAGAACTTTTTTAAAAGTTGATAACAAATTAATCGACTTACCTCCACGAACATGTACTTCTCTGCTCAGAATTGTACCGACCAAATTTTTCAGCTTACACCTGAAATAAGAAAAAAATATTAAAATAAAACATAACAGAACTACGATTGGCCGTAATGTCCAATCATGCGATAATCTAGATGAAAGAGAAATTTGTTGATTTTAAAAAAATTCATATGGGGAGTGGTCTAAGGGGTGGCACCATTGAACTCATTTTTCTCACATCATGCTGGAGTACAAAAATGTTTTATACAAAATTTAAGATTTAAAAATTTAATAGATACTGAGAAAATGAATTTATTTGATTTACTGAAATTGTCCAGTTTGTATGGGAGGTGGTAGAAGGAGTGGAGGGTTCTTAGTAATTTTTTTGAGAACCAGCTATAAACATCATGCAATTAATAAATTTTAAATTCCATATCAGTAACATTCATACTAACTAGGGTGAAGCCTAGTGGGTAGCGTATTGGTTTACAATGCGAAGGTCGTGAGTTCAAATCCCGGTCAACGCATAATTTCAGCACACTGCCTGCTTGGATATTCTTTGGTTACCTCAATCTACGAAAATGAAAAATTCGCAGGTAGATGGTTGTGCGAAGAGCTAACAAACTTTTCACAATAAGTAAAAAAACGAACCTAAAAAATCAGGAGGCCAAGGTCAGATTTGGGTTGTGGTGCTATTGATGATGATAATGGTGAACATTCATACTTTTCAGGAAAATCGATTATTTGTAAAGTTGTTAAATTTTGCCCTATCGTATGAAAGGGGGTAGAAGAAGTGCAGCTAATCGTCAAAATTTTCTTACTTACATTTTTAAATAAATATTTAATGCACAATTTCAGCTCGATAAATTTCATACATACTCAGTAAATTGGTTTGAAGAAAATGTGAAGTTTGTATGGGAGGTGGCGGAAGTAGTGATTTGAACCATTTTTATATCGTACATTGAAACCATCATAAAAATAGTATGTCCCAAATTTCAGATGAATAGCCTTCATACTTTTCGAAAAAACCGGTTTATTGTGAAATTCTGATATTGAGTCATTTTGGATGGGAGGGGTTAGCAGTGGTGGAGCGATTTGGACCGTTCACGAACTTGGTCTTACTTTCTTGTCAGAAACGACGTGTACATAATTTGAACTGACTAGCTCAATGCGTTCTTGAGCTAGAGAGAACACGGACGGACGGACATCCGGTTTTGAGATTTTTGAGTGATAATATGAGCTTCTGTATCATTCATTTTTTTTCTTCAAGCCTTACTTCTTAGCGTTACAAACTTTGTGGTAAATGTATAATACTCTCAGATTTCATCTAGAGTATAAAAATTTATTCTTTTTGATTTATTTGACCACATAAATTAGCGAACCAACTAATCATTCAAAAATATATTAATTTCGTTTTATGACTAAGAAATAGATTCCTAAATATCTATTGCAACACCAACCTGTATACTGTCGAATGTACTTCATGTCGATATTTTTCAGCTGTAAAGGGATAAAACATAAGACTTCCGTTTTGAAGGGTAAAAACAAGATCCTGTTGTGGTGGTATTGGAGACCAGTCGATCTGTAATGATAGTAGCGAATAGTTCATTAAAAGTTAGAATCAGTCGAACACAAGATGCTGTATACATAAGAAAATTATTCTTATACTCACCTCCGGAGGTGGACTTCCATGACCGGAACATTCAATATGACCACCAGAATTATTCGAAAATTCGACTCGATGTGCTGGTTCGTGTAGAAAGATTGGTCCTTGAAGGTCCAGTCCGTATGAATCTGAAATAAAAGAAAACAAAAACTATAATGCGTCCTTTTGGGTATAGTAAGGTTTCAACATTATTAAGCTATTCCTTTTGGGTATAGTAAGGATTTAACATTATTAAGCTATTAAAATGATATTTATATGTTCGTTAAGAAAAGGACACCGACTAGAAACGAAACTAACGCGATCTCTTCACATTAAGTAAGTGTGACGTCGCTACTACTCGTAACATTCAACATCTTTATGGTCCTTACTTTCCATAGAACACTAAACAAGAACAATAAAAGTTACACTAATTACCATGGTGACGATTGTGCATCACGCAGCCCTTTCAAGTGTAATCACATGCATGTTGGAGGTCCTTTATAGTCCCTTTTCTATGCAGGGTTGTTAATACTACCAAATGAAATATAAAAGAGAAAAAAGAAAGCAACAGCAACATCAATTCGTGGTATATATTTCACTTTGAATGGAAGCCAGCCAGAAGTAGGAGTAGAAAAGAATTTTTTTATATATATTCATACATACAGGGAACATACCGAAAACAACTCTTACATATCGCAGTGTACTCAAGTGCTAAGCCTTAATGTGTCCTTCCTTTCAATATGCCACATACATTTATATGTACTTTTTTTAAATATTTATATATAGACGTTCGCTCTACAATTGTGAAAAGGTGAAAATAGCATCCATGCAGCCATCCTTGTGCAAAACCATCTTTAAAGTCCTTGTGCAAGGTTCAAACCCTACAGAAGTAGGGTGTTGAGTGAAGAGCGAGTTTAGCGTGGTGTGGGCCCATACGCTTATCTGTACACATATACACACATTTCTATGTTTCATGCAACTTTCACAGTCCGTTGTCACGTAGTGAAGTACATTTTGTAGAGTCGCATATTTTTCAGTTTGATCATCCTTCCATGCATGGCTCTGGCTCGAATGCACCTGGTTCGTAGCTAACCTAAAAGAATGTGTTCTCTAATTGGACGATTTTTAATTTCTTTCACAATCCACCCTGGCAATTCCCTCACGCCCTCTCCTTCCCAATCACCACCGCACATTCCGGCTCCAACCAGGACTCTTTCTCCCGGCAAATAGCTGAGTGCAATCCGTGAGTTCTCTTCTGGATACCGAAATGTGCGAATTGTGTTAAAGGAGCGCCTATTGAGAACGTGTTTTATGTGCCTTCACGTCCTTTATGTGTTTGTTTTGTGTAAATGTCGTGCATTTAGTGTGTTATTAGTTGGAGGACTGCAAACGAAACCGGAAACAATAGGAACA
Organism: Chorisops tibialis; assembly: GCA_963669355.1. Taxonomy (NCBI): domain Eukaryota; kingdom Metazoa; phylum Arthropoda; class Insecta; order Diptera; family Stratiomyidae; genus Chorisops; species Chorisops tibialis. The sequence continues at coordinate 247,207,817 of OY770263.1, read as the reverse complement.
AAAGTCGCCAGAAAGAATATCCATCTGGGGTGTGGAATAAGGTGGAGGAGATGAAGGATAATGTGAAACTCTACTACGCCATGGTTGGTCGAATAATTAACGTAATTTCAAGCGAGTCCATTGAATCGTTCCTGTTTTGGTTTCATTACTTTTTAATAATGTTACTGAACGATTTCTGATGTTTGTTTCGGCTTTGAATGCAACAAACTTTTCTATGCTAAATTGAAATTTCCAAAGTTGTAAATCGTTTCAGCTGCAAAGCACAGCATTTAGAAATTTTTGTTTTCAACGAATATGGTGTTTGCTTATGATAAAAATATTATTAATCAAAATTTTTTTTGAACAAGCAGAGAATGTTTGTTTTTGTTAAGAATGTAATTGCATGCTCTGCCAATTTGATTCATGGTCCGTTCAGCCAAACCAGGAGTGGCAAACAAATTTGTTCGTTACTTATTGTGGAAAGGTGATTAGCCCTTCGCACAACCCTTTATTTACGAATTTTTCGTAGATTGAGGTAACCAAGGTATATCCAAGCAATGTGCTGGAATTTTACATTGCGTCGACCGGGATTTGAACTCACGATCTTCGCATTATAAGACCAACACGCTACCCACTAGGCTACACTCTAGCTTCGATCTTAATATTGATGCTAATTTAGTATTTAATACAAAATTTGACCTCGCCAAATGTTATATGTACTGAAAAAATTGGTTTATAGTATTCATGAAAAAGTGCAGTTTGTATGGGAGGTGGTGGAAGGAATGGAACATTACATTTATGATAAAAATAATATTTTCTAAATTTCAAATTGTTAGCTTTTATTGTTTCCAAGAAAATTTGATAGCTGTGTACGGTAAATTATTGAAAATAAGTCATTTTGAATGGGAGCGGGTAGAAGGGGTGGACCGATTTGACCCATTCACGAACTTGACCTCAATTTTTCGTCGAAAATGATTTTGAAAATTGACAATTTGAACTCAGCTCAACGCGTTCTCAGGCTAGAGAGCGCACAGACGGACGGATGCACGGACATCCGGTTTTGAGATTTTTGATCTACAACAAATATTTTTGTACCCTTGGCGCCTCTATACGAGCCTTATTTCTTACCGTTACAAACTTTAGAGCAAACTTATAATATAATACTCTAAGATTCCATCTAGAGTAAAAATATCGATTTGACAGACCTACATGTAGGAGGACGCTCAAGAAAAATAGATTAGCGAACTAGCCGCTTTATTGCATATTTAGTAAGTAACGTTGTTTTTATAGCACCGAATATAACTTTGGGGCCTATCCTGTAATGCATTGGATGCATAGTCATGTCGGTATAGTATAGGTGAGCGATGAGGTTACAAGGACGTTTCAAGAGGACGTTGTTCTTGAAACACTGAATGTTATAAGCTGCCGGGAACTTCACAGTCTTGATGTTCGGGTGATGACGGACTGTTCTCAGAGTACGCGAAGATAGAGGCTTAACAGTGAACTTTCATGAGCGCATTCAGCTTACGAGTATTGCTGGGATAGTTGAAAAGAGGAGGGATGAGGTTGTACATATAACTCTTCGCTGCATTTACCGTGAAAATACCAATAGTAAACGGTGAGTATTCTGTTGTTTGTTCGATGTTCGAGGGAGTCAATAGAAGCTGCTGTAGTCTCATTTCCAATTAGACGTAATGCATGCTTATGGATCCGATTGAGACTACAAGTTGTGTTTTGGGTGCCTCAGCCCAAATGTGCGAGTTGTACTCAAGACGGAAATGAAAGTAGGCTACATCTTCGAAGAACGCTCAGGCAATACAAAAAATGTGTTTGCTGCAATGAGAGTCCTTTTTAATGGATAGATTACAAACCTGAGTTTTTGAGGCATTGAACACTAATACTAATAAATTAATACTAGATTCATGCTCCAACCTAGTATTAAGTTGAGGTCTGAGTTGAATGAACTGTATAATTCTTTGGGTTTAGAATTTACTGAAATACGATGAGCTTCAGTAACGGAGTTAAATTGAAAGGTGTTATTCAGAGTACTTTCATCTGCAAAGCAAAGTGTTACTGACAGCAAAACATTAATGAAGACCTAAAAGGAGAGTGTCATGGCTGGGATGATACGCCATACAGTACGACTCGTATCGAGCGATCGAAAAGGAAACTCTCAATCCATGACATGGGTTGTGTTACAACTTATGGCTATGTACCAACAGACCTTTGGGCCAAACTTCGTCGAAGGCTTTCGCGATGTCAGCAGACAGTCCCTGGCTATCGCCGAATTTATGAATGCATGCTTTCCAACATTGATTCAGATTGACTAGGAGATCTTATTCCATTGACCGGAAGAGAACGCGTATTGACGATCATTAATAAGATGTAGCCGAGAGTTTCTTGCAAAACTCGCAGCTAGAAAATTAGCTTTCTCAGCAGGCTTCGTAATAATTCGGACACCATCTATAAAGGAAGATGTAGAAAATCTTACGAAATTTCGGTTATCGAATGACCAAAAAGATCTTGAGCTCTTAGGGGTGCCCAACGAAGCTTTTTGTCATGTTGGAATTTAACACTTTTGGAAGTTATTTTTCAGGAATTCCTCAACACGTTGTAAAGCAATTTGTTGGTAGAAGTTGGACTGCCATTGAAAATTTCTCTTTCTGTATGTTGTCTAAAGAATCTTTGTTGAACCACGTATCTCTCGACGGTTGGATTTTTGTGTGGCTTTGACCCTTTAGAATTATTTCGATAATCTTTCGACAAACTATATCACAATAGATTAGATTTGAAGCACAATTCCTAGTTGAAATTCCTGAAGAACTGATTTAGTGCTTCCCAATCTGCTCTTTTGTTATACCAAACAGCTCTTTTAGGCATCCGGACATCAAGCGATTTATCCGGAAGAATTTGAAACTGTGCTCGAACTAAGAAATACCAATTGGAGATGTAAGTGAATCAAAATATTTCATGGGTTGATTTGTGGGGAAGAGGTCAAGTAATTTAGAAGAGTGACCTATAATTTCCGGTAATCGAGTAGGTCCAGTTACTAGCTGTGTTAGGTTGTTGATGGAAGCAAAGAGCTCAGTATCAAGAACCTTGATCTGTGGTTGTAGAACACTTCAGCTAGGCGATGTTATGAATATGAAAATCGCCCGCGAACACGATTTCAACATCAAAATTCGCAGAATATAGGGACTGAATAGAATTAGATAGTTTCATGTTACTCCATCTAACACGGTTAAGTTACTTGGGATCAACGTTAGCGAATGAACTGCGGGTAGAAGGCTGGAGAGAAAAAAGGAGCCATTTGTATCGAAAAAAGTGTAAACGACCTCCGCTGCATGGAAGTACATAAGGAACATGTCTTTGTCCCATTAACACTCGCCAATTTTGAATTTAGCCCCATTTGTTTCGTATCTGTCGTGCAGCGTTCTTGATTGACAGTTGTATTTTGTGAACATTGAAGCTTAGTGATAGAGAATTTCATGGACGCACAATGTATAGAAATTGTGAAAATCTACTACCGAAATGGTGAGAGTTTTGCGGAGACGGTTAGAAAATGTCATGGCTTTTCGGTCACCATAACGCATTATCACCGTACAGTGGTCCGATTAATCCAGAAATAGGTAAAAAAGATTCCTGAATGAAATTCATCCGGTACTATGTCAAAATGTTTTCGCAAATTTCGTCAAAAGGATTAACGAATGCCAGCAGTTACGAGTTGGCAATTTGTCAAAAATTTCGCTCCACATGTAACCTCCATGTCTACACTCTTCATTAAAATAAAAACATTTTGAAGGAACAAAAATTTAATCCAATGGGTTAGGTGTGGTCATGTTTGTTGCATGTTAGCCCTAGTCATATATCCGCGGTCTTACACTGTACTCTCTATTTACTTATTATTAAATTAATGTGCATCATAAAGCACGCTATGCGACTGAATCAGAATGTTAAATTCATCACACAAAAAAAATATACGCGCGAACATCAGCCATAAACAACATCTGAATTGCATTCTTCTCATCAAGCTCAAAAATAAATACGTGCACCAACTAGCAAACTACACAAGATCCGACCGACAGGAAATTTTGTTTCTTTTTCCTGTCATTCGAGTCTTGAATGAAATAATTCCGAATGTTGATTGGAATATTCAACAACAACAAAAACAGGGAAAGGACTCGGAGACGACCGGTGAGGGATGGATCGGGTGAACTTGAGTAATGGCCAAGTGTTTGATAGAGATCGACAAAAACAGCACTCGCAACGAAAGCAGCCGAAAGCGATCGTGAAGATTCGGGCGATGATTAATTGCTTTATGGAAAACAACAACAGCAACACGTATGGGCTCGTGTGATCCACAAAAGATTCGGGTAACGATGAAAAGCAATGAGCAGCTATTTACATGACAAGGGTGGAAAACGAATAGCGAACGTGATACGAATGAAAAGAAGGCGATATAAATAGAACAAACGTTTGTGAAACAAGGCAATTAAGTCGAGACTCAGAAGCGAACGAGTCCAGTTAGAGCGATGGACGGGTGGTCCAGATAAGAAAGACTTAGAATCAAGAATTTGTGAGCGGAGAAGTTTTGCATGCAAAGCGAATTAATACTTAATCAATCAAATCAAAGACAGAATCAACTGTCTTCCACAAGGCGCGATCCTGAGCATCGGCATTTAGCTGTTGCCAGGACCTGTTTATTCCTCTGGCATTCTGCTTAACTGCTCGCTTCCATGTACTGCAACCGGACACTGCCACTTTCGTCTTTGAATCGCATTACCTATTTAGGCCAGTTGTTCTCCAAAGTCCATCGTTGGAGATCACTTATGGCCAGAATATTCCTAAAATGCGTCAGAGGCATTGGTTTACGAAAGTTTGCAGCTTCTTGGTAAGTTGAACGGACACTTTCAACGTAGTATAACCATATAACAACACGGATTTGACGCATGCGTCAAGAACTCGCAGCTTCGTGCGAAGGGAAATCTCTCTTGACCTTCAAAAAAAAAGAAGAAAGGATACCAAAGTCCTGATGAGCTTAATTTAGAAGATCCTCAATATCTTTTTCGGCTCCGCCGCCCATGCTGACAATGCTTCCGAGATAACAAAAATTTTGCACTTCTTCAACATCTTGTCTGTTAAGAACAATCGGTGTGTTTGTGTTTGAACCCATGTGCATGCACTTTGTTTTACACACATTTATTTCAAGTTCCGCATCTTTGCATATGCAACAGTTTGAATATAATACTCTAAGTCCGAACGGTTATGTGCAAGCAAACTTACGCCATCAGCATAATCAAGGTGACTTAAAATGTTAAATAGACTTTATTGAAGAACTTTATCTTCCCCACCTTCCAGTGCAGCTTTCAAGATGTCATTTATTACCACCAGAAACAGGGCTGGTGATAATATGCAGCCTTTGCACAGGAAAGCACTCGGACAACTCTCCTCTATGTAAGACGCGACACCTTCTGCCTTCGTAAGATTCTTTAATTATAGCTATTACCTCATCTGTAATACCTCTCCTACGTAAAGCATTCCATTTGTAATCTCGTTTAACGCTGTCGAAAGCCTTATTGAAGTCCACAAACATGATATGTATTGGCAAACCCATTTCGGCGGACTGCTCTAATATTATCCGTAAGGAAGTTGAGTGGTCGGTACAAGACGACTCTTTACAGAATCCAGCCTGATAAACTTCGAGAGTGCTCTCCAAGATATCACTAATCCTATTGAGAATTTCCTTAGCCATGATTTTCGAAGCGATAGTAAGTAGACATTACGCCGAAGATTGCCCTTCTTCAGAATTTACACAATTACGCCCTCCTCCCATTCAGTTGGATATCTACCTTCATTCCACAATCCAGTAAGAAGTGTTATATCCGTGTCCGCTTTGAAGAGTTCGGGTGGTAGTCTGTCTATACCTGGGGCTTTTCTTCCCGCCATTGACCGAATGGCGGAAACTATCTCTTCCTTATCTGGGGGATCGTCCCTAATAGAAGATTATTGCGGTTAATGTTTGGTAGTTGTACTGTTTCTGGAATATATTCCTCTGACAAGATGTCTAAAATATCAGTGAAGTATTCCTTCCATCGCCGCAACTGGTGTTCACTCGTATTAAGGAGAGTTCCGTTGCCATCTGTCACCAAGTGGTTGACGGTGAAATTCCTGTTCGTCAACTGTTTCATGATTTTAAATAGTGAACCTGTATCCCCAAGGTAAGCCGCAGATTCTGCCTTGTTGACCAGAACTTCAATGGTTTTTCTCTTGTCGCGTCTAACAGCCCTTGTAAGCTGTATGTGAGCATCACGGTAGTTCTGTCTCAAGTTGGGTGTTGGTTGACATCGAGTTGAGAGATGATTGTCAATTTGGCTTTCTTCCGATCGCCCACCTTGCCCCATGTTTCTTGCGACATCCAGGATTTCTAACCGCTTTGCACATATCCCACAGATTCTTTAGCACTAGTTAGAAACGTATTGCCTCCCAATTGGCGTCCAGTGTGCGCATTTTATATCCGCTTACTGTGGATGTTTTTCACGTAGAATGGTGTTGTAGTCTCTAAGTCTATCCAGATTAAGCTTGCGTTTCATTTGAGGAATTTGTGATCAACGCATAGCTGCTGTGCAGAATATCAAGCAGGCAACCATCAAGTAGTGATCGCTCTCCGCGTCAGCTTCACGTTTCGCTCGTATATCGAAGAGATATCTTCTCCATCGGGGACTTAAAGCCAAATGGTCAATCTGGTTCTGAGTAATACCATCAGGGGAAACACAAGATGTTTTATGGTGACTCTTGTGTGTGAAAAGGGGTCCCTCCGATGACCATTTGCCGAGTATTTCAAAACTCCATAAATAATTCTCCGTTTTCGGGTCTATTAATCGAAGATTATGACGCGTTGACCCAAGGGTCACCATGTTTCGCCATAACGTGCTCTAGTCCATTGTTGTCAGAGCCAACCTGTTCGTTCTCCTGAGATGATAAAAATACCAACTCTTGGAACACGATCGAAGGTGGCACTCAGTTCGCTGTAAAACTCCTCTTTGTCACCAGGTGTTGCGGTATTAGTTGGTACGTAGCACTGTAGAACTGTCACGTATTTGATACTGGTCCTCAGTCTGTCGACGATAGTCCTCTCGGCGATTGGTTCCAGATGATGCGACTGTTTCTCTGTGTAAGGACGGCAGCTACGCCATTTTTGGCTTCACTCTCAGGACCAACGTATAGAATGGTGTTTCCGCTCGTTCTTCTCCTGATCATGTTCATCTGAGCTCGCTCAAGCCCAAGATTTGGATGTTATAGTGCTCCATTTCACGGTCGATCACTAACTGGCGGTGCAAGGACCGAGTGACCCAACCCTTCCCGCGTCATTCAACGTTCGAACGTTCCAAAGCCAATCATAGTCCGTTTTCGAAAGCCAAATGTCGTTACCGTAGAATCCGTTCGTATCCGAGGTGCAGTATCCGTTTCTCGTATCAGTTAGGTTTTAAGATCAAGGGTGATAAGCCCATGATACAGTGAATGTCCATTTGCCATTTTAAGGGCAAGCAGGACTGGCTGTGAGTGAATTCTACTGCCCCTTCCCACAGGATGAGGGTTAGCTCAGGTCGATAGGTTCGCTATTCTCCAAAGATAGTTCCATGAATTGGCAAAACCTCATCCTACAACTGCCTTCTTGCGGGGAGACATTACTATTCAAAATGTATAACACTTCAAATGCTTTTACCCGTTGCCATCAATTCTAATGCATGATTTATCTCTTCCAATTTCAACGTATTAAGATTAGTTAACTACAATCTTTAAATTTAAACTAAAGTCAAATTGTGGTGAAATTCAGCGACCCCTTATTATTATTATTTGGGGAATACGTGAAAGCACTGCGACCTACCTGGCCTATTTTGAGTCTATTTCTCTACCATAACTCGATAGCTTTGGCTAATCTATGTAGCAAGGAAACCTTTTCTTAGAAGATTTTGTCTTTCCCTTGCTACTGCTTTACAGTGGCTTAGGATGAGTTCCGTTGTTTCTGAATCTTCGAGATAAAGGTGGCAGATGTCGGTTTCAGCTACACTCATATTTTTGAGGTGGTGGCTTATTTCAGTGTTCCCCGTCATTTGGCCAATTAGAATACTAATATCACTCTTGTTGAATTTTAGAATATCCTCTATACTCTAGATGAAATCTGAGAATATAGTTCGCCTTACCGTTTGTAACGCTAAGAAATAATGATCGCACAGAGTCGCCATGGGTACAGAAATATTTGTTGTCTCTCAAAAACCTCGATTCCGAGTGACCGTTTGTCCGTCTGTCTGTCTGCCCGTCTGTCTATAACATAACTCTCGAACGCTTTGACCTATCGTGCTGAAATTTTTCATATCATTTGCAAGAAGCGAAGCTAGAAGAACCAATTTTGGTCATAATTAATCTTATTATTACAATTGCAACCAAATTTGGTAAAACTATCAACTTCACTTCACTTTTTCTACCCCTTCCCATACAAACTTCACGAAATTTCGATATCTTAACTAAATTATTTATCTGCAAAACCGTCAAAGCTATCAACTTTAAATTTTGCAAAAAGTATGATATTACAAATATCATCATATGAGTTTCACTTCACTCCTTCTACCACCTCCCATACAAATTTTTGAATTGAAAATTCAAGAAATGTATTTCTCCTTCGAACAGATGAGTAACAAGGCAATGGGATTAGGATATTGATAACCAGATTCAAAATCATCCAAAACCGCCCATTTTCTCTGCCATATACAAATACCATAAATTCAGACAAAAATTGTTCAATTTCCTCGAAAATTGTGAAATTTATAAACTTTAAATTCAAAACATTTATATACAAAAATTACAAACCCTCTCTCCTTTCACCACCTCCCATACAAAAGTCACAATTCACTATTCGAAAGAATTTGAGATGATATATTTTCCAGTACAATAAACTCTTTCCTATTTGATCTAGAGTATCATATGATTATTCTTTACGCCAAATCATAATTCTGTTATGGTTTTTTTTTTGTAGTACGATCATTAATTAATTAATTTTTTTAAGACTGATAAGCCTGGTAGTCTATTCTAGTAGATTTTATGCTCTTGTTCAAACCACTTTTTAAGTATAGGGTTGGAGTGCACTTTTGGTTTTCCACAGAAAATAATAAAATTTGGTTCTGCGCCGTTTTTTGCAAGGCAATCAGTCTCTTCATTTCCCTTAATTTCCATATGTCCTGGGACCCACATTAATGTTACTTTGTTCCTTTTTCTCAGGATGATTAGGTTTTGAAGTCAGTCCCAAACTATTCTCGATCCGTGTTTATTGGGTGCTTGGGCTTCGAGAAATGCCTGACTATTCGATAAGCTATAAACCCTTTTTTTTCCTTGAGCCCTCTTTATATTCTCTTTGATGCATAGCTTCATAGCAATTAGTTCCGCCTGGAAGATTGTGGTTTCTTTACTGAGTGGTTTTCAAACCTAGAAGTCAGGACCTTTAACTCCGGCTTCAGTCCCCTCAGAGGTGTACGAGCCACATGTATACTAGATAGTTGATTCCTCTTCAATTTCAGGTAGCATGGATTGATAGTTCTTGCGTTCTCTGATTATAACTCTGAAGGTGGTTTCAAAGTCGGTATAGCGTCCGATAATGTGGAGGTGAGAACCTCTATTTTTGGGTTTTTTAGGATTTTGAGGTGACCTCTAAAATTCTCTGATTTGTATTTGTTTTCCCTCTGTAAGCGAAACACACCTTTGATAGCCGGCATTTCGAATTGAAAGGAAAGATTTTCGGATTCTACACTGTTGCTTTATTATTCGTGACGTTTCGGTCTCTGCTGAGACCTTTATTAAACTGGACAGTTTGATAAATGGGTCAGCTGAGACGAAAATTCTGCCGCTCGGCAAGAGAAACACCATCGTGATTTCACAATTTTCGAGCAGAATCTGAGCAACGGATTTGAATTCGCAGCAGGACAAGATTGTGCAATCTGAAAAGAAGATTCCATCCAATTTCCGTGCAATTCACTGACATGTTATCGTAATGACATACATAAATCTCGCGAATTCTCCTATAATACGTATGATCTGTTACAGTTGAGTTATTTCATTTTAATAAATCAATTCATTCCGAAAACCCGAAAAAAAAAGTATTTATCTGCAGATTTCTCGACGGGATTATTAATTTCATACGTGTCGGTGTCTACATTTTGTGCTCTGTCCATTTCGTGAAATCTTTGAGGAAATAAAATCCGTAAAAAAGTATCAACTAACACCCAAAACGTTTTTTTTTTCATTATAACATGAAAAAAAAATCATAAAGGTATCCTCAGGTGAATACGTTGCGGTCCCTGCGTACACATTTAATTCTTTTATCCTGACGTATTAGAGGCTTTTACAGTCAGAACTGGGCAGAGAGAAGGTAGAAAGGGAAGCGAATGGAATTCGAATAAAGTGATTTTTTAATGCAAGTCTCAGCTCAATTTAGAAGCTGTAGAAATTCTTGTATAGCTCAGTTGTCGGCGTGACCTTACGGCCGACGTGCTGTTCCGCACGGATGAAGTATACAGTCTGGGTACTTTCAAATTATATTTTATTTTCTTACGGGTCTGGGGGGTGAAGAGCGGCGAAACTAACCATATTTGAAATCCGGCTGTTTTCGCAGCCATATCATAGGGTGCGAGGGTGCGAAATTTGCTGCCTTCAGTTCATTTCAAGTGGAGATGGTGGCCAACAGGCACACCTCTGCTCCGTATACCTGTTAAGGATAAAATTACCGTAAATGCCACAGATAAAAAATTCATGAGAAATGAAATTTATAGAACATCTTGGCAAGGATGTTCCAGGATGTATTTCGTTTTTGCCGTTGTGATGGGAGCCAATGATTTAAGAAGTGGTAGCAAAAGAAAAGATGAATTTTTTGTGTGGTTGCGAATTATGATAGGAAGGAAGTTAAGCCGGTCGATTTAAAGATTTCCTTTACGAAATCCTTGGAAAGTATGAAGTCACTAAGTTGTTGTTTTTAGTATGGCGGGCTGAAAAACGAAATTTAGGAAGCAAGTAGGGAGGTTTTTATATAAATTGGAACAATTTATGAAATTAGCTACTAAAATTTGTTTGGTTCTACTCCCGAAAGCCAACAAACCCCCCGGAGAGCCAAGATCATACAGGCCGCTGTGCATGCTTGACTCATTGGGGAAAATCCTAGAACGGTTAGTTCTTAACAGATTAGAACAACATCTATGTACAAGAGAATGGAAACATTTCAGAGAATCAATATAGATTCCGCAAAGGGCACTCTACAGTCGACGCAATAAAAAAAGTAATAGATACTGCTGAAAAGGTCATTGAAGGCAGTAGATGGAAGAACAGTTTTATAGAATACTGCGCTATAATAACACTAGACGTCAAAAATGCATTCAATTCGGTGACGTGGCCTCACATAATTAATGCTCTACTAAAATTGGAAACTCCACTATACCTCCTACGAATGGTCAGGGGCTATCTCGCAGATAGAGTATTACTATATGATACCGAAGAAGGAGTGAAGAAGTATAGCATAACATGCGCTGTCCCACAGGGCTCAGTACTAGGACCCGTATTATGAAATATACAATATCATAACATCTTACGACTTCCAGTACAAAGAGGTGTACATATAATTGGCTACGCGGATGAAATAGAAATTACTGTGGTAGCGAAAGACTTACAGAGCATCAACAACATAAGCACTAACGTGATTTCTGACATTAAGAACTGGCTTAGAGTATCTAATCTAGAGCTAGCTGCACAAAAAACGGAAGTAGCTCTTATTACAAGCAGAAAACAAAGAGAGCATATAATGCTAAATATAGATAGACTTGAAATCTTATCCCAACCCTCCATTAAACACTTGGGTTTTATGGTTGACGCAATATTTTCTTTTAAGACGAACATCGAAACTGTCTGCGCAAAAGCAGAACGAGTAAACTTCGCTCTATGCAGAACAATGGCGAAACAATGGCCAAAACAGGAGAACACTTCTTTCAAGAGTGACGCGAAGTATTATAATGTATGCTGCACCGATATGGTGTGAAGCACTACGATACAAATCTTACGCGAATATGTTAAAAAAACCCCATAGAGTAAGTTCGTTAAGGGTATGCAGTGGATTTCGCACAATTTCATATGACGCCGCGAATGTCATAGCTGGTTTACTGCCGCCATACATTCCAGCTGCTGAAGAACAACGGTTATATCACAAAAAGAATATGATAAACCGATGCTTAACAGTGGAAGAGAAAAAAAAGCAACGGATAAGTACCAATGCCTGGCAACTGCAATGTAATATCGTAAACAAAGGCCGCTGGACGTATAGACTCATAAAGACGTAGATAAGTGGTTCGGACGGAAGCATGGTGAAGTAGATTACTACATGACCCAATTTCTGTCAGGGCATGGCTGTTAAGAAACTATTTACACAAATATGGCTATGACTCCTCTGCGTCATGTCCAAATTGTACAGATGCAATAAAAAATGCAGAGCATGTATTCTTTCACTGCCCAGTCTACGAAATGGACAGAAGGAGAGTCGAGGACATAGTTGGAGAAAATATTAACTCCGACAACATAGTCCCACATATGCTGAGCAGCAGCGAAATCTGGAATGCGGTGACTGAGATGTGCGGGACAGTTCTCACCGAACTAAGGAGACTCGAACGACTACGAAGGGAACTATCTGAGACAGAAGTGCCTACAACAGCTAGAACAGTTGGTAGTTGAATAAGATAGGCAGTGACACATACAGGGTGACATAAGATAATACATGTGACAGAAAATTAACATTTGAGCTTTATGCTCCTCCTCCTGACGAAATACTTAACGGTTGTCCCGGGGGGTAGTGGGTTAGGCGAGGGGTTTTTAGCGGGTTCAAGTCCCGCACTTCAAGGCTTTTAATGCTTTTTCCCGCGTTAAAAAAAAACATGGGAATTATGTATGAAATACTGTCAAATGGCCACCTCGGCTTTGCTTGCGGTCCTTCATCCTTTTTTCGAAACTTTCGATCACTCTTTCGCATAATTAGGGGTATATTTCGGCGATAGAAGCTTCAATGTTCGCTTTGTGAGTTGAAATTGCTTACGGATGGTTAGCGAGTACCTTACTCTTAACATAACTTCAAAGGAAGAAGTCTATCGGTGTTAAGTTCCAAGATTTTGGTGGCCAATTGGTGTCACCGAACCACAAAACTACGCGACCAGGTAACTTCGTGCGCAATAACTCGATTGTTTCGGAACTTTTATGGCACGTAGCACCATCCTGTTGAAAGTAGAGACCCACAAAAAAGTAACTCGCGGTTTTTCGGATCCCCAAATGCTTATTAACGTAACCGCCAATGTGAAAATGAGTTTCATCAGAAAACACGATTTTTCTTTTGTAAAAATTAACCATCATCATTCATGTTCTTCTACAATGGCGCTACAACACAATTCGGACCTTGGCCTCCTGACATTCAGGTTCCTTAACATTTTTCATTATTTATTGTGGAAGGTTTGTTAGCCCTTCGCATAACCCTCTTTCTACGAATTTTTCGTTTCCGTAGAATGAGGTGACCAAGGTATATCCAAGCAGGCAATGTGCCGGAATTAAATATTGCGTCGGCCGGGTTTTGAACTCACGACCTTCGCATTACAAGACCAACACGCTACCCACTAGGCTACACCCTAGCTCATTCATGTTCTCCAAGACCCAAAAAGGGAATGTACGGTGATACTGGTAGTCCGCTGACTGTAGTTCATGAGTTAATTGGACCTTGTACGCATGCAGAGCCAAATGTTTCATCAAATTTCACTGCAGTGTGGACGTGGATAGGGCGGGTTCTTGAACACTGTGACGAATTGTCGTGTTTGGGCCGTTTCCAATACTTTCCTTTTCTGCGGCGATATTTTCGGTCAAACGTCCGGGGCGAAGTCGTTTCAGTGTCCTCACATCTTGTACTAAGCCAGTCTCTTAGAATTTTTTTAATTGGCTGCGCGCACACATGTCTCAAAATTTCCTCGAATTTTGCGCATCGCAACTGTGATTGAACGCGAATTTTCGTAATAAAATTCAACGATTTTTATTTTTCTTTCACTATGTAGCGTTCCATGATAAATTTCCCGCGTTTATAAATGACAAATGTCACCATTTGGGAACTGTCAAACAACCAGCTGTCAAATAATAGGCCTTTCCAACCCTACACCTCTTGCTGATACACCCATTATAACTTCGGCTTACATCCTTGGATAAGAATACGAACGGATTCGACGGTATTAAGCTTTGGTATTCGAAAACGGACTACGACTTGGTTCTGCTACGGGATAAAAGGGGTGGGAAAACTCTTTCCTTCCACCGTGAATCAAACTTGGCTACAGCCCAAATCGGTTCTTGGCCTTATGTGTACTCCGCCTCTATATTTCTCGGTTCGGTGACGGTGCCCTCCAGTTTGAAAATTTGTAACGACAGGCCGTTGAGTGCGATGACAACCATGTGATTTGAGTTGGCTCTTCAACTTGACCTTACTGGAATAGTTCGATGGGACTTGAGATGCCGAGTTTCAGTAAATTATCGAGTGCTCTAGGAGTGAATTGCATGCTTAGTGACGCGATACGATTTAAGGGGAAAAAAAATATATTTTTTAGTATTAACATTTTTTTTTATGCAATCCGCAAAAATAAAAAAAAAGAATCTTTTAAAATAATTTAATAGTAATAGTGTGACGGAGGGCACCTATTTTTTGTTTTGCTATAATTCAAACTTTTGTATGCGATTTAAAAAATAAACTGTAGTGTTTAATAATTTATAAAATATTGTCCAACTAAAAAATTGAAAAAAACCTCTCGTCACACTATAGTGAAAATATTTATCAACATTTGAAAAAAAAAGTTAAGAAATATTGAAAATTGACTGAGTTATCGTGCTGAAACTGATTAAGAACATACATAGTTCCGAGAAAAACGCGTTTAAAGTTTCTGGTAGGTACAACTTCCATTCTGGCTTCGAACTGTACTAATTCTTCCTCTTGTATCTTCATGTTTTTTATAGTTTTCTGCAAAAGAAACCCAAGTCTTGCGAACAAAACAAATACGCAACGCAGCTGTCGAGAGGGGCGCTGCGTTTAGCCAGATAGCCGTTCCAACCTGATGTCCGATCACATTTATTGCAATAACTTTGTAACGGAATGGATTTTTCTCACAATTTTTTTGATCAATTCTTAAAAGTAAAATCTGTATAAAAATTGATTTTTTTAAAATCTATGGGTTATGTGAGCCCTTAAAAGGAAAACTATATTAGCCCAAAACATTTACACACTGTAATGAAACGGAAATATTCGCACATTTCTAAACCGAACACTCAATCAGCCCAGCTATGAATTATGATTAATGAGAAAAGTCCATGACGTAAGATTCCAATATCTGAAAACTTTGATATATACAACTAAATCAGCGTAATTAGCTATCGTCGTACGTTATCATCGCGATCAAATGGCGAAAGAGTGGCGAACGAGTGACGAAAGACTGGCGATCGAGTGACGAAAGAGTAGTAATCGAGAGCTGAAAGAGTGGCGAACGAGTGACGAAAGACTGGCGATCGTGTGACGAAAGAGTGGCGAACGAATGACGAGTAAGTGGTGAAAGACTGGCGATCGAGTAGCGAAAGTATGGTGTGAAGCGACCGACAAGAACCCTATGAAAAGGCATTAGCCACACGAATTAAATCATCAAGTCGCGTGACAACGTTAGGTATTGTTGAGTATGGCTACGATTCTCATGAATTTAAAATCGAAATTTCGGCATTCGGTTTTCCCTGTCGTGAATGCAGGGGAAAATTTAGCTCAGAAATTTACGACAGCAGTGTATCATATCAAAATTCTGCGTCTATTGAAAACATGTTTTTATTTCATTCCCATAAATGTTGACTATTTATTTCTGACTGACCCTCGCATTTTTCATCCTTCTGCAGAGTATGCTTTAAGGCACTCGATTTTGTTTACCGAAATTCGTCGACCCATGAAATTTATTTAAAATTTTTTGTATCGTTACTGAAATCATCACTGCGCTTTATTTGAAATCTTTCAATAATTTAAAAACAGAAGAAAACAATTTCAAGGAATCCTGCTGAGACCTAGCAGAACGGATAATCTGAAACTACTCCCAGTTAAGAAAAATATAGAATTACTCTTGCGATTCTCGAAATCTGAGCTATGGAGAAATCCTAGAGTCATTTTTCTTTAATGGTTTTGAATGTGCTAAGGAAGCCCATTAATTCCAGAAGAACGATTCCGTCGCTTGGCTTACTCCCATCCATAGTGCTCTTGTGCTTAGCATTGTTGCTGTCCTTGATGCTGTAGTGCTTCAGAAACGATCCTTGAGAAGGACGAAAGGTTGGTGACTAGGATGAGGGCGACGACGATGATGATGATGATGATGCAAAGTCTCAACTTAAAACTACCGTCTTCGTGCCCGCTCCGCGTAGCTACCTACTAGGTTTTTAAGCAGTACGAGCTATGTAAATGTTCGAAAGGAGCTTTTACTCGACCGTTATTTTATTTTCCTTTTTAATACGCTCTCTGTATGTAGTCCTTTTCTTATGTGTACAATAGTATATGTGATGTACACAAAACAGGAAACTCCCTGCCTCGACGATGAGCCCTGTAAAAATTTCATAGCGTACGTAGACCGTTAGTGTACCGGTGATATTGGATTGCTCCTCCGTTCCTATGCCTGCTATTTTCCATATCCAGCGTGTGCACGTGAAGGTACTTTGAGAGCATAAAGTTCTGTTGTTCTAAAAGCTCATAAAAAATTCAACTTCGTACACAAAGTTTTCGAATATCAAGTCGAACAAGACAAGGTTCTACTGCTCCGCAACAGGGACCCCGTGCACACCTGAGCAGGATTCCTGATGAAAAGTGCTCGGAACGTACGCAAACGGCTTATGCCCGTTGAATAGTGCAAAAAGGATAAAATTTCTTATGCACATATGGCTAAGAGTTGGGCCGAGGAATGGAGGCAAGGTGGAGTCCAGGAAAGCCGAGTAACACTAGGGAAAGATGCTGAATGAAAACTTAACAACTGAATAAATAGGTATGCAGATTGATGTATAAGAGAGTTCATTTACAACAACATCCTTTCTGCGTTCTTAACGTAGATGAATAACTCACCGGGCTTTTGCGAAAACCATCAGGACTAGGGCTTTGGATCGGATTACTTTGTTGGTCTTATCTAAATCAACATCAGAATCGTGGATCATGAAAAGTGGGGCTAGGCAGTGGGATTTCGTGATTCGTTTTCAAATGAAAGAATATATCTACTCCTGTATAAACAAAAAACATGTTTTCTTTTTATTTTGGAGAGGAGATGACTTTTGTGAAGAAGGACCATATTTTTTATCAAGATCTCAGTGAGGATATGAATGTTAATAGAAATGGTTTGAAAAATAAATTGTAGGACATTGTTTGACTTGTTGATAACTCATAAAAATTGAAAACGAGCAACAAAAAGCTTTAGTGAAAATTTGAGGATTTCGTAGGATAGGAGTATAGTGCATAGATCTATTTATTACTGTGTCATTCAATAAACAGCGGCATAGAACAGAAACAGTGGCCTTCTACAGGGCGCGGTTCTGAGCATCGGCCCTTATTTGTTGCCAGGATTTGTTAATACCTATTGCATTCAACTGCTCGTTTGCTGAATGAACGACTAGCCTGACGTCTTCCTTGAGGTTTATAATCCAGAGATTCTTTGCGGATGTTTTGCTCAAAGAGAAACCGATCCACTGGCATTTTCGTCCTTGCATTTGAATGCCTACCTTAGTCTGTTTTACTCCAAAGTTCGTAATTGAAAGTATTGGCTCACGAAAGATATATGGACGATTTCCATGTAGCTCAACCATAAAAGACCATGGATTTGAGGCATGCGTCAAACACTCGCAGCTTCGTGCGAAGGGGATCTCTCGTAACCTCCAGAAAGGATACCGAAAGCCTGACGAGCTTTATTTATCAACTTCTTGTTAAGATCCCTAACGGGGCATGGGACAGAAACAGCTCTTTTCCAAAAGGCGCGATCCTGAGCATCGCCTTTAGTTGTTGTCAAGACTAGTTCATTCTTCTGGCCTCCTGCTCAACTGCTCGCTTCCATGTGCTACATGCTCGACCAACCCGAAGTCTTTCTTGAGGATTATAATCCAGAGCCTATTTGGCAACGTTCCGCTCTGGTTTTCTCATAATGTAACCGATCCACTGCCACTTCCGCCTTTGAATCTCAATGCCTATTTTAATTTGTCCAGTTGTACTCCAAATTTCGTCGTTGGAGATCACTTCTGGCCAGAATATTCCTAAAATGCATCGGAGTGCATGAAAGTTTGCAGTAAGTCGAACGGTCACTTTCCACGTAGTGCAACCATATAACAACACGGATTTATCGCATGCGTCAAAAACTGGCAGCTTCGTGCGAAGGGAGATCTCTCTTAACCTCCAGAAAGGGGAAAGGATATCGAAAGCCTGACGAGCTTCACTTAGACGAGCTTAAATATCCTTTTCGGCTCCGTCGTCCATACTGACAATGCTTCCGAGATAAAAAAACATGTTGCACCTGTTCCACACCTCGTCCATTACGAACAATCGGAGTGCTTGCGTCCGAACCCACATGCATGTACTTGGTTTTACGCACATTTATTTTCAGTCCCGCCTCTTTGCATTTAGAATGCAACGAGCGAACTTTTGAGCCTAAGTTCAAATGGTTATGTTCAAGCAAACACACGTCATCAGAATAATCATGGTGATTTAGAAGACATTTACCTTCCCCACCTTCCAGTGCAGCTTTCAAAATGTCATTTAATAGCACCAGAAAGAGGGCTGCTGATAATATGCAGCTTTGTCTGACACCCGTTTGCACAGGAAAGGTCTCGGGCAGCTCCCTTCTATGTAAGACGCGACACCTTGCATCTTCTTTAATCATAGCTGTGACATTATCTGGAATACCTCTCCTACGCATTTCATATGTAATCTCGATTAACGCTTTCGAAAGCCATCGCGAAGTCCACAAAAATGAGGCGGACTACTCCAATATTATCCGTAGGGAATTTGCGTGGTCGGTACAAGACGACCCTTTATGGAATCTTACCTGATAAACTTCGAGAGTGCTCTCCACGACATCACTAATCCTATTGAGAATTACCTTAACCATGATTTTCGATGCGACAGTAAGTAGACATATACCACGCCGGAGATTGTCCTTCTTCAGAATTTACATAATGACGCCCTCCTTCCATTCAGTTGGATATCTACCTTCATTCCACAATCCAGTAAGCAGTAGGAGGAGTATATCAGCTGTTATATTCGTGTCCGCTTTGAAGAGTTCGGTTGGTAGTCCGTCTATACCTGGGGCTTTCCTTCCCGTCATTGACCGAATGGCGGAAACTATCTCTTCCTTATTTGGAGGTTCGTCCCTAATAGAGGATTGTTGCGGTTGCATGGTTGGTACTTGTTCTGTTTCTGAAATATCTTCCTCTGACAAGATGTCTAAAATATCAGTGTAGTATTCCTACCATCGTCGCAACTGGTGTTCACTCGTATTAAGGAGAGTTTCGTTGACATCTATCACCAAGTGGTTGGCGGTGAAATTCCTGTTCCCCAAGTCGCAGATTCTGCCTTGTTGGTCAGATCTTCAATGGGCTTTCTCATGTCACGTCAAACAGCCTTTTTAAGTTGTATATGAGTATCACGGTAATCTTGTCTCAAGTCGGATGTTCGTTGGTTTACCATCGGGTTGAGAGATGGTTGTCAATTTTGCTTTTTTTTCGATCGCCAACCTTGTCCCATGTGTCTTGCGACATCCAGGGATTCTCACCGCCTCGCACATATCCCACAGATTCTTCAGCACCAGGTCAAAACGTGTTTCTTGCTGCTCCCCAATTGGCATCCAGTGTGCGCATTTCATATCCGACCAATGTGGATGAATTTTGGCGTAGAATGTTAGACTACTCGTGCTTTTTGTTGGGGTCTGTAAGTCTATCTACATTAAGCTTGCGCTTCATTTCAAGAATTTCTGGTCTTCAGATAGCTGCTGTGCACAATCTCAAGTAGGCAGCCATCAAGTGGTGATCGCGTCAGCTCCACGTTTCGCTCGCACAATGAGGAGACATCTTTTCCATTGGCGACTTATAGCTAAATGGTCGATCTGGTTCTGAGTAACATCTTTACTTATGCGAGCTGCAATGTCTCTCGGCTGCACTTTCCATGCTGAGCAAGCTTTCGAGGTAACAATAATCTTGCACCTTTTGCACATCTTCTTCGATTGAGTCTACTTGCATTCACTATCCATCCTGACAAAGTAATTGGTGAATACCATGGCGGATTTTGAGCTAAAGAAAACAGGTGGAAAAGTACTAAGAAATTAACATCGATGTGCACAAGTTATTTGTCGACTTTACATAGTCATACGTCAAGAAGACATCCTGGCACCAATGCTTTTCAATTTGACTCTCGGCTATGTTGTTCAGAAACTTCTCGTTGACACCAAAGGAACACCATGGTTCAAATCCAGACAACTCGCAGCATATGCCGACGACATAAACAGACTTACAAGATACCTGGAGAGTGCCAAAGAAATATTTGTAAACCTTGACCCGTTAGCAAGGGATCTTGGCTTACGTATTAGCGAAAACAAAACGAAAGTGAAAATAACTCCATTCAGACAAAATATTATAGTAGGAGACTATAGCCTAGAAAACTTAGACAACTAGGTATGCAACTAGGGGTAAACTTATCAAAGGATGGAAGCAAATCCATCGAAATAAAAACAAGAATAATGATGGAGAATAAGACTTATTATTCGGTACTACCGATAATTAAAAACAAAAACATGCACAGAAAAATTAATTTTAAATTATGTAAAAGGATTATAAGACCTATGTTATTGCAGCGAAACGTGG
Source organism: Chorisops tibialis (assembly GCA_963669355.1). NCBI lineage: Eukaryota > Metazoa > Arthropoda > Insecta > Diptera > Stratiomyidae > Chorisops > Chorisops tibialis. The sequence continues at coordinate 247,186,895 of OY770263.1, read as the reverse complement.
AATGAAGCTTGCGAAAAATGACTTAACGCCTTCAAAAGAAAGGTCTTCAGAAGAATCCTCGGACCTGTGAGGGACGACTCGATCTGGAAAATACGACGAAATCCAGAATTGTATGCCATCTTCGACAATCTAGAAGTTTCAACCCACTAAATTAAAGAAGCTACAATGGAGGAACTAGAGTGGTTATCCTTTTGTACTGAAGCACAGCTCCGGTGAAGTGGGAAGAATATTGGTTTTTGGGAATCGAGAAATGTAATAAATCGCTTCACGGACAAAATGCTCGCAAAGATCTATTACCCACCAGTTTTACCATCCTCTCAAAATCTTACTTTAATTATTCTTTTAAACAACAAATACCACAACCGCACGGTCTCGTGCGATCCGAGTAACCATATGCTCTCACACAATGCGCTCGTGTTAAGACACTTGATCCTGTAAACAACTACTTGCTATCATCGCCGAGAGATAAGTTATTATGTCATCTGATCTAGTAACCACTCGTAGCGACAACGGTGTTAACAAAAGCAACGACGTGAGCGCGAAGAAAAACAAGGTCGGGTTACTTGTGATAAGACGCTCGGAACTTAGGCTACCGACACACGATGCGAGTTAATATATATTAACTCCCTATTTTGATATAAGTAGGCCGAATTATGTATAGGATAATGACACTAGTAATATCGAAAAGCGAGATAATATATATTAACTCGCATCGTGTGTCGGTAGCCTTAGTCCATTTAGTATTTGAGAATTCACACGAATTGAAGAGATAATTTAATACCGAATTAAGTATATAATTTATTGTACTTTGCACTTCTGTCATTTGACACCGATACTTTTCTATAATTACTAATTGCAATTTGTAATTTTGTCATTTGATACTTGTGTCGTTCTTTACCAAATATTCACGGTTTTTAGTAAAAAATGCTGGAGTAATTGATGACTTTTCGTTAACTTGAAGATGGTACTTCCCCACGGGAAAGTATATTGCGAAGTCAGCGCCCTTCAAGCAGGGAATCGGGACGATATAAATATGTCAGGATATGACCTCAAGACAGTTTGAAAATATCAGAGTAGCAGTTCGCTATTAGTAGGCAGTGTGGTTTGATAACAGTTCGCAGTTCAAATCGTAATATTTCTTGTAAGGTCTCTTGAAATATAGCATTAAAACGGTGGACAAAATCACCAAGTGAAAGAATAAAGTATTTACTATAGTACAATCAGTGACACAGGACACATACATCCTTCCAGACGTAACGACACCATCGTCGTGGCATATTTGGTGGCAGCGGTAGGATCTCCACTTGATCAAGCCTCGATCACGATCACGATCCCGCTACCTAACAAATCAATAATTAAAATAGAATCAGTGACTTTTCATTAACTGAGCCACAATCGAAGGACACAGACATTCTTTCCAGACGTAACGACACTACCATCGTAACATATTTGGTGGCAGCGGTGGGATCTCCACTTGATCAAGCCTCGATCACGATCCCGCTACCTAGCAACAGAGACAGAAGATCTGGGTAAGACTGCGAACTCTGGCACACTACTCTGATAGGTCAACCACCAGCACAAGGCATCATCATTAAGGACAACGCCAACCCCATCTAACTGTCGCAAGGCGACATCAAGGACCAACAGACCATCGCAAGTACAACCATCAATTGCCACAACCGAGATCATCGGAGTATCTAAAACACCAGGACAGCAACTTATTACCTAGCTCAACAAGGACCAAAAGCACCAACTGGACGACATCTAAAAAACATAACTATCATGCGAAACTCTATATGAAAGAGAAGTATTTTGAATTTAAGAAATTTCGTAGGGGAGTGGTGGGGGGTGACGACTTTGAACTAATTTTTTAACATCACGCTAGAGTTGCCATCAAACAGTTTTATACAAAATTTAGGATTCAAAAATTTAATAGGTATTGAGAAAATCCCCGCAAGGGGGTAGTTGTAGTATGAGGTTTTACCAATTCCTGCAACTATCTTTGGAGTTAGCGGCTCCACGGACCTGAGCTAACTATCCCCCTCTGGGATGGGGGCTGTAGAATTCACCCACAGCCAGTCCTACTTGCCCTAAAAATGGCAAATGGACACTCACTGGATCATGGGCTTATCACCCGTGATCTTAAGACCTAAATGATACGAGAAACGGATACATCGCCTCGGATACGGACTGATTCTACGGTAACGACTTTTGGCATTCGAAAACGGACTATGATTAGCTTCTGGAACGTTCGAACATTGAATGACGGGGGAAGAGCTGGGGTTACTCGGTCCTTGCACCGCCAATCAGTGATCGACCGTGAAATGGAGCACTATAACATCCAAATCTTGGGCTTGAGCGAGGTCAGGTGGACAGGATCAGGAGAAGAACGAACCCCTAGCGGAAACACTATTCTGTACATTGGCCCTGAAAGTGAAGCCAGAAATGGCGTGGCGTTCGTCCTTACGCCGAGAGCGAGAAACAGTCTCATTAGCTGGGAACCAATCTCGGATAGGATTATCGTCGTCAGGCTCAGGACCAGTGTCAGAAACGTCACAATTCTGCAGTGCTACGCACCAACTAATACCGCAACATCTGGTGACAAAGAGGAGTTTTATAGTCAACTGGGTGCCACCTTCGAACGTGTTCCAAGAGGTGATATTATTATCATCTCGGGAGATATGAACGCCCAGGTTGGATCAGACAACACTGGACTAGAACACGTCATGGGGAGGCATGGTGACCCTTGGGTCGACCCTTCACGACCTTGGATTAAGAGACCCGAAAACGGCGAATTATTTGTGGAGTTCTGTAGTACTCGGCAAATGGTCATCGGAGGGACTCTTTTTCCACACAAGAGTCATCATAAAACATCTTGGGTTTCCCCTGATGGTGTTACTCAGAACCAGGTCGACCATTTGGCTATAAGTCGCCGATGGAGAAGATGTCTCCTCGATGTGCGAGCGAAACGTGGAGCTGACGTGGGGAGCGATCACCACTTGATGGTTGCCTGCTTGAGATTGTGTACAGCAGCTATCCGACGACCACAAATTCTTCAAATGAAGCGCAAGCTTAATGTGGATAAACTCAGAGATCCCAACAAAAAACTCGAATACACCACCATTCTACACGAAAAGTCATCCACATTGGGTGAACATGAAATGCGCACACTGGACGCCAATTGGGAGGCAACCAGAAACACTTTTCTAACTAGTGCTGAAGAATCTGTGGGATATGCGCAAAGCGGTGAGAAACCCTGGATGTCGCAAGACACATGGGACAAGGTTGACAATCGGAAAAAAGCCAAATTGGCAATCATCTCTCAACCCGATGTCAACCAACGAACGCCCGACTTGAGGCAGAACTACCGCGATGCTCATATACAGCTTAAAAAGGCTGTTAGACGCGACAAGAGAAAGGCCATTGAAGATCTGGCAAACAAGGCAGAATCTGCGGCTTACCTTGGGGATATGGGTTCACTATTTAAAATCATGAAACAGTTGACGAACAGGAATTTCACCGCCAACCACCTGGTGAGAGATGTCAACGGAACTCTCCTTAATATGAGTGAACACCAGTTGCGACGATGGAAGGAATACTTCTCTGATATTTTAAACATCTTGTCAGATGAAGATATTCCGGAAACAGAACAACTTCCAAACATCCAACCGCAACAATCCTCTATTAGGGACGATCCCCCAGATAAGGAAGAGATAGTTTCCGCCATTCGGTCAATGGCGGGAAGGAAAGCTCCAGGTATAGACGGACTACCAACCGAACTCCTCAAAGCGGACCCGGAAATAACAGCCGATATACTCCTCCCACTCTTCACTAAGGTGTGGAATGATGGAAGATATCCGACTGAATGGAAGGAGGGCGTCATTGTGAAAATTCCGAAGAAGGGCGACCTTCGGGATTGTGGCAATTGGCGTGGTATATGTCTACTTACTGCCGTATCAAAAATTATGGCTAAGGTAATTCTCAATAGGATTAGTGATGTCGTCGAGAGCACTCTCGAAGTTTATCAGGCTGGATTCCGTAAAGGGTCGTCTTGTACCGACCACACAAATACCCTACGGATAATATTAGAGCAGTCAGCCGAAATGGGTTCGCCACTACATCTCATGTTTGTGGACTTCGAGAAGGCTTTCGACAGCGTTAAGCGAGATTACATATGGAATGCTTTGCGTAGGAGAGGTATTCCAAATAAGGTCATAGCTATGATTAAAGAATCCTACGAAGATGCAAGGTGTCGCGTCTTGCATAGAGGAGAGCTGTCCGAGAGCTTTCCTGTGCGAACGGGTGTCAGACAAGGCTGCATATTATCACCAGCCCTGTTTCTGGTGGTAATAAATGACATCTTGAAAGCTGCACTGGAAGGTGGGGAAGGTAAAGGTCTTCAATGGAGACTATTTAACATCTTAAGTCACCTTGATTATGCTGATGACGTGTGTTTGCTTGCACATACCCGTTCGGACTTAGAGTCAAATGTTCGCTCGTTGCATTCTAAATGCAAAGAGGCGGGACTGAAAATAAATGTGCGTAAAACCAAGTACATGCACATGGATTCGAACGCAAGCACACCGATTGTTCTTAATGGACAGGATGTAGAAGAGGTGCAAGATTTTTGCTATCTCGGAAGCATTGTCAGCATGGACGGCGGAGCCGAAAAGGATGTTGAGGCTCGGCTAAATAAAGCTCGTCAGGCCTTCGGTATCCTTTCCCCTTTCTGGAGGTTAAGAGAGATCTCCCTTCGCACGAAGCTGCGAGTTTTTGACGCATGCGTCAAATCCGTGTTGTTATATGGTTGTACTACGTGGAAAGTGACCGTTCGACTTACCAAGAAACTACAGACTTTCGTAAACCAATGCCTCCGGCGCATTTTAGGAATATTCTGGCCAGAAGTGATCTCCAACGACGAACTTTGGAGTACAACTCGCCAGACTAAAATAGGTATTGAGATTCAACGGCGAAAGTGGCAGTGGATCGGTCATACTTTGAGGAAACCAGAGCAAAACATCGCAAAACAGGCTCTGGATTATAACCCTCAAGGAAGACGTCGGGTTGGTCGACCATGTAACACATGGAAGCGAGCAGTTGAGCAGGAGGCCAGAGGAATAAACAAGTCCTGGCAACAGCTTAAAGCCGATGCTCAGGATCGCGCCTTGTGGAAGAGAGTTGTTTCTGTCCTATGCCCCTATAGGGGGTCTTAACAGGAATTTGATGAGGAAATTAGTGTATTGGATTTAGTGAAATTGTACAGTTTGAGGTTTTATAAATGGGGCGAGTTCTTACTGACTTTTTCAGCAATAACTAAAAACATCATGTTTTGAATTGTAGATCAGTAGCATTTACACATACATTTCAGGAAAATTTACTTTTTGTAAAGTTGTGAAATTAGTTGTATGGGAGGGGTTAGAAGGAGTGAAAATAGTCGTCTAATTTTTTTTTTTTGTCTTGCAAATAATTTCAATAATTTATCCAATAAGAGGTGTTATTTTGAATAGCCCGCTATTTCAGTAGATGTCACTTTTGAAGCTGTCATTTTTTGACATTTGATAAGTAGAAACTACGCCATTAATAAAAATGGAACGGTACATGCTTCACCAACGCATTGAAATTATTAAAATTCACATTATTAAAATTTACATTATTAAAATTCACTATTCTTGACTGATGAGGCCCATTTCCACCTCGGTGGCTACGTCTACAAGCAAAAGTGTCGCATCTGGGGATCGGAAAACCTAAGAGTTATTGTTGAAAAGCCTTTCCATCCTCAACGTGTGACTGTTTGGTGCGGTTTATGGTCCGGCGGGGTCATTGGACCTTGCTTTTTTGAAAATGAGGCTGGAGCAACAGTTACGGTGAATGGATTACGCTATCGAGAGATGATTAATGATTTTTTATGGCCGGAATTGGATGATATTGATCTGGACAACGTTTACTCTCAACAAGACGGCGCTACGTGCCACACAAGCACAGAAACCATTGATCTTTTACGGGAATAACACCTCTTATTGGATAACTCTATATTTAATGCACAATTTCAGCTCGATCAATTTTATACGTACTGAGTAAATTGACTTTGAGCATTTCATGAAAAAGTGCATTTTGTATGGGAGGTGGTGAAAGGAGGGGGAGGAAACAAATAATTTTTATGCAGTAGATTGAAATCATCATAAAAGTATAACATTACAAATTTCGAAATTGTGTAATTTTGCATAGGAGGGGTAAAAGCGATTTGGCCCGTTCACGAACATGACCTTACTTTTTCGTCAAAAACAACATGTACAAAATTTGAACTCTCTAGCTTAACGCGTTTTCAAACTAGAGAGGACACGGACGGTCATGCGGTTATATGTTTTTGAGTGATTATAGGAACTTCTGAATCATTCATTTTTTTCACGGAGCCTTATTTTTTGGCGTTACAAACTTTGTGACAAACTTATAATACTCTCAGATTTCATCTAGAATATAAACATCAATTTTATAAGGATAATAGTAATATTTTACCTATAATTCTTGTGCCGTGGATATAAAAATATTGCCTTTCCTTTCCAAATTGTGTCGCAAGCACATATCTTGTTGCGCGAAAAATTGAATTGTGTCGCGATTACCCTCTCCCTTTTTCTTTAAGTTGTGTCGCAATATTTATCTTGTGTGCCCGAATCAAAATTACAGTGCGGTAACCCCCTAAAATTGTGATGTATTTTCCTCCCTTTTTGAGTGTAATTCCCTAACCCTAACCGCGGTAATCCAACCTTCACCAGTCCCACACGAAGTAGTATAAAGTATCGGATGTCTGAAACCGGAATATCTGGAATGGCTCCAACTGCCCACTTAGTCGTGCCAAACAACTCCTCCGAACGTAACACGACTCTCGAAATGTCGCTAACGCTTGGTGATGCACATGTTTCTTACTCCGCCTTTGATGAAAATCCTGACGAGCTCCACTGATTCATGTCGAGCTTTATCATTTTCCAGCAATCAGAACTCCAAGAGAGTCAAAAGGCACTTTTGTATCTAATGAATGCAAAGCTCTTGGGAGAGAATATGACATCATAAAATATGATGCTCCATATTCGTAGAATGATCTCCTAGAACTGCTGGAGAAAAATTTCCTCGACTCATGAACATGGACCTCTTTGCAACAAGAAGTTGTAAAACTTGCCCAAAAACCTGCGGAAAAAGTGAAAGATTACGTTTCCAGGGTAACTAAATTACTAGTAACACTAAACGTTGTGACTAAGCAGGTCTCAAAAGAATGGACCGTTACCAGTTTTTTGATCGAGGAGAACAAAACATTCGTGAAAAAAGCATTTCAGAATGGCCATCACCGAAGCGATGGTATAGCTGAGGTCAGCAGATTAACTCCCTTCCCACGACTCCCCCACCCCCATGCCGGACCTTCTCTTTGGAGTTCGCAGAGGTGACCGCGTGCGATTGTGGTTGTCCGTGAAATGTTCAAAAGTCATAAATATCAGAAATATAACAAGAAGCATTTGCGATCTTCTATTGCTTAGCTTTAAAAGCCAAGTCCTTTACTAAATTGTTAATGTTTCATAAATAATATCGTTTATGAATCGTTATCGATATTCCTTAATGAATTAAAAAAAAAATCATTGACGACACATTAATGATTCATCTTACAGCGTCTTACAATTCAATAATGAATAGTTAAAAGTAATGCATTAATGAATGTCCATTTAGTCCGCAGATGAATCGTTAATGACTCGTTAACGATCAAATCGCTCGTTAATATAATTCATTAATGAATTGATTTGTTTGCTGGGTTATAATAATAGCCCGAGCACAATAGCCACGAACACCGCGGTAAGCCATCAAACTCGAACAATTGTACAACATAGGCCTGAATTAAATCGCCGGACTAATGATGGTCCACGCTTGGCAAACCACAATAAAAATGGTCACCCTAGAAGCAGGACTAAGCCGGAAAGTCATCAAAAGAACTCGTCGAAATCAGATTTATCATCCATCCCACCAGAGTCCAATCGACACGAACCAAAAGTTCAAGTGTCGAACAAGGATATCCTGTTGCGAGTGTCTAACTCACTGTCCTCTTATCAACACGACCCCTTTTTGATAGACACAGGCGTAGAGATATCCTTGCAGAAGACCTTCAAGACCATTGGAGACACCATGACCAGTATCGACAGATGGAGTTACATACTATGGCTGGCAACCAACTAATAACACTAGGGACAGCAAGAGCTTCCCTCTACCTCTCCCATGTAGCGATCGACTACACCTGGGTGGCTAAACAGTTTTAAAATATTATAGAATCCTGGGACATGATTTCCGCAAGGTTTGTAATTGCGAGATCAATTATTCAAGCCAAACTCTAATATTTTACACGAATCCCAAAAAAAGGGTTCATACAAATCAGATCTTCAACTAATAATGTGTTTAAAATACCAGGGAAGTATTCCTTTCATCGCCGCATGTTCATCCACATTAAGGAGGGTTCCGTTGACATCTCGCATCAGGTGTTTGGCGGAGGAATTCCTGTTCGTCAACATTTTCATAATTTTAAATACCGAACCCATTTCTTCAAGTATCCTCAATGGTCTAGTCGTGTTTAACAGCATTAGCTGTATATTAGCCTTGCGGTGATCTGTCTAAAGTCGGGAGTTCTTAGGTTGACATCATTGAACTTCCGCTCAAGGCGTTCAAGGGTTTTCGTGTAGATAGACCGTCGGTTTTGCGAGACATGCAACATTTCTTTACCCTTGGCTAGTTTGTACGAGCGTTATTTCTTAGCGTTATTACTATCGGTTTAATCTCGACTAAAAACAGCAGGAAGCTTCTACAATTGAGGAGTTCATAAAATAGTTTGCTCCTGTATCGATGATAAGGAAGAATGCGAAATCGAGAAGATTCTCTAGCAATGTCGATCAATTATCTTACACGGCCGTGTATTACTCTTATAAGTATAAAATAAAATAAAAATCTCTAAATAACATCCCGCACCCCATATTTCATTATAACGGGTTCTACCCAAACGCAATTTCATACCTTTCAGTGCTCAAAACACATATCAATATTTGCCACTCAGCAGAATAACAAAGATCCATACTCCTGGGGCCATGCTAACATATTCTTTCCTCAAACTCCCTCTTCTACCCCAAACAAAAATAACATGCCTTATGAGGTACGTGCAATTTCGCTGAACTTACCTCGAAAAATGTACAGGATCAGAACAGCCTTGAAAAGGCCGCGTAAATCCATTTTTTATAGGTTCTAATGTTTTCCATTACATTTTATCTGGTCGTGAAATATTCCACGGTGTCGTGAGGTGCCGCCACCCCTGACCCAGACGCGGAAGGATGTTCTTCTTCGTAGGTTCTCACGCCTTGAGTATGGGTGTCTGTACTCGTCCTGTCGATTATTTTGTCAGTTTCGAAATTGTTTATAGCACTTTTATCACTTATTTTTTTTCCCCGTTTTACTTTTCGCCACCTGTTTTGAAACAATCACTCACTTGTTATGGGGTTTCAGGTGTGAGCGAAAATTTTCACTTTTTGCTTTTTAGATGATTTATGCAGCACTTTTGTGTTAAAGTTCTTTCGGGCTGACATTTTCCTGGCATATATTGATGTCAGTTTACGATTTTGGTTCGGCTATCATTTGGAGAATATGAATCGAAGAACTCGATCTGAAATAAAAAGAAACATTAATATTATGGATTTCGAAAAGTTAAGTCGACTAAATAGGGAAGCGGTTGAAAGTCAATGTGAAAACTTAGTACTCAAAATTATGGTGGAAAGGAAATTTTTTCAGTGATTAAAAACAGACATTTTTGATATTAAAGTGCGCAAGGAGTCGCTGGATCTCTAGTAAAGAAATAAAAACACCAGTCTAATAAGTTCACCGCAAAACTTTATTTAATTCAAACAACCGTATTACACACTCGATCTAAACTATCGCTTGCCAATCGTTCGCCTTTAATATCAACTCACTCGTCGACCTCTTCAAACCAGACTCTTTCGCTTCTTAGTATCATTCCAACTGCCTGTTTCACGCACGCTTGCTCTTTTTATATCGAATTATGTTCGTTCGTATTAAGTTCGTTTGTCATCGGCCACAGTCGGCCTTCTATGTCCCCGAACACTTTCTTGCTCATACGAGCCTATACGTTTTGCTGTTGTTGTTTTCCACAAAGCATTTAATTATCGCTCGAGTTTACACGATCACAGTCGGTTGCTTCTCTTCATCGCCGTCGTTCGTCACTGGTTGTCTCCAAGTCTTTTCCCTGTTATTGTTGTTGTTGAACATTCCAATCAATATTCGGAAATATTTCTATCTTGTTCGAATGCAATCCAGAGAGACTTTGACATTCGGATTAAGTCGCATAATCCTTTGTCGTGGTCGTACGTGTACATTAATTTGACATTTCACTTTACTTTCGAGAGTAGGAGAAGACCGCAGATACTTGACTAGGGCAACATGCAACAATATCATTAATTTATTAATTCCGAAAAATAAGCGAAGTGGTTAGATGGTGCAAAATCGGCATCTATTTGATTTTTCTTTACTTCAGAAAAGGATAACTGAAAGTCAATTATTTATTCTTGTTATTATTATTTTCTTTTTTTACTTGATCATTCTAATAATAAACTATTGTGATCTACAAGAAAAAAATAGATTCTCTAATTTTTTTCACCTTTCATGACGTTTTCCATTCAAAAATTCAGTTTTGCCTTCAGTTAGCTCACTATTCTAGCATTCTGCGCTTTACTTTATAAGTTTTGCCCTAAGTTCACTTAAAAACGATTTTAAAGAAAACATAAAATAAAACTTTTTCATTATTGCTTTTTCCCAACCCCCTAAGCTAATTGGCAGCGTGCTTGCTTCACAGTCAACTGGTCGTCAGTTCGATTTCCACTCTATTCAGTAGGATTTGTTTGGGTGCGGATTTTTCAATAGGTACTAGCAATGACAAATTATCTATACATGTAAATATAATTGTAGTGTCTGTCTGTTATTTGTATAGAAATGGCTATAAGTTACTTTTCTGTTTTATTTTAGCAATAACTAAGTAGAAACTCAAATTCTTCTCTGTCGTCCGTCTGTCTGTCTGTCCGGCTTTCACGCAAAAACGGCAGTACCGATTTTAATGAAACTTTCACATTCTATTAGGTATGCTCCGAAATGTAATCTTCTTTTGGTTTTATTTACCTCCCCTCACGCCTTCTACCCCCTCCCATACAAAGTGGATCATTTTTGATAATATGTAATAATCAAATTTTCTTCTTTTCTTCTTCTCTAACTGTACGAGCTATTAATTTGAAATTTAGAATATATTATTTCTATTATAAATGCAATCTTTAAGTTCACAAATTATTTAAATCCCCCACTTCTTCGCCCACCTCCCATACAAACTACACTTTTTCATTAAATATTATACAGCAATTTTCTCAGTACGTATAAATTTCATCGAGCTAAAATTTTGAACCGAATCCTTAAGAAGCATTAATATTAATATCGGGAAAAAACTAACCGATTAACTTTACTATTTCGACCCCCTCCCGTACAATGTGACACGATTCCACGACTTTACAAAAATTCGATTTTCATGGAAAGTGTGAAAGTCACAGATCTAAAATTTAAAATATGTCAATTGCATAATGATTGTGGTTGTTTTTCGAAAAATCACTAAAAACCCCTCAATCCTTCCACCACCTCCCATACAAACTGCACTTTTTCATAAAATAATCTAAACCAATTTTCTCAATACGTATAGCTTTCGTCGAGCTAAAATTTTGTATAGAATCCTTAATAAGCATTATTATTAATATCGGGAAAAATTAGCTGATTAGCTTCACTCCTGCTACCCCCTCCCATACAATGTGACACAATTTCACAACTTTTCAAAAATTCTATTATCTTGAAAAGTGTGAACGTTACTGAATTAAAATTTAAAATATATCAGTTTTGTTTCTCGAAAAATCACCAAAAACACTCCTCTCCTTTTACCACCTCCCATACAAATTGCACAATTTCACTAAATCCAATGCACTAAGTTTCTCAGTACCTATTCAATTTTTGAAGCTTAAATTTGGTACAAAATATTTTCATAGCTATTCTAGCATGATGTGAAACAAATTAGCTCAGTACTATCACCCCTTCTACCACTCCCCATACAAAATTCTTAACATCACAAAAATTTCATCTGTAGTATCAATCAAACCAACCATACGATTGGGCTTTACGTAGAGTCGTAGTCTTGTTATGGTTTTAAGCTTAATGTTACTTTATTTGGGCTTTTTTTAATTAACGCAAGCTACAACTAACTTTACATGTGCTTAATGTTCTTCAATACGAATATAGTCTTAGATCACGGGATTGATTTGATTGCGAGCCTGTCCCATACAAATGCGAGTATCGTGGTTTCATTCTTAATAATATATGGTTCTGATTCCAACAAAATAGAAACAATTGTCTTCAAAGAGCCATTAAACTAATTAGTTTATATATCCCGGATAATGTATTACTAACTACATTCTCAAAAATTGCTTATTTTGCGATTTTTCCGCGGACAAAGTCGCGAGCGATCGCTAGTTAGAAATAAAATGGGCAAACGGAGTAAAAAAGGAACAGTTTGCCTATTATACTAAGTTCAGTAGATGATTTCTGTTCGCTTTCTATAATTCAGTACCCCATAATATTTGAAAATATTAGTCAGTAGCATCGAGTTTAACTGAAAAACATAACAGAATTATGATTGGGCGTAAGTCCCAATCATATGATACTCTAGATGAAATAGGAAATAGTTTATTGTACTGGAAAATATGTCATCTTAAATTCTTTCGAATAGTGAATTGTGACTTTTGTATGGGAGGTGGTAAAAGCAGAGGGGAAAGGTTTGTAATTTTTGTATATAACACCGAACGTAGTAAACAAAGTGTTTCATGCCGAATTTAAAGTTTGTAGCTTTCATAATTTTCGGGGAAATTGAACAATTTTTGCCTGAATTTATGCATTTTTATGGGAGGTGGCAGAGAAAGTGGGGGTTTTGGATGATTTTGAATCTCCTTTTCAACATCCTAATCATATTGCTTTGGTTTGGTGAATGTTTTCACAGTGCATTTTGAATTAAAAGAAAAGGTTTCCGGATTCTACACTGTTACGCTTTATTATTCGTGACGTTTCGGTCTCTGCTGAGACCTTTATCAAACTGATCGAAAATTACAAAAGAGATATTGCTTTGTTACTCATATGCTCGAAGAAGAAATACTCTTCTTGAGTTTTTAATACAAAAATTTGTATGGGAGGTGGTAGAAGGAGTGAAGCGAAGATAATATTTTTTTAGTATTTATTGCAATTATTAAGGGACAAATTGTTGCAAAATTTTAAGCTTGCACTTTTTCTAGTTTCAATAAAAATCGATTAAATGCATTTTATCAAAATTTTGCATTTGTATGGGACGGGGTAGAAGGAGTATTCGAATCAAAATCAAATTTTTTGGCATCAATGATACTTGTAAAAATTTAAAGTTGATAGCCTTGACGATTTTGGAGAAAAATAATTTTGTTCAAATCCCGAAATTTCGTTAAATTTGTATGGGAGGGGGTAGAAAGGATGAGGTGAAGTTGACAATTTTTACAAAATTGGTTGCAATTGTATTAATATTAATTTGGACAAAAATTGGTTCTTTTAGCTTTGCTAGTTGCGATGCAAACCGAATAAATGCATTTTTTGAAAATTGTGCATTTGTATGGGAGGGGTAGGGGATTCGATCAATATTATATGTAATTTGACGTCAATGATATTTATATCATTATACTATGACCTAATTTTCAAGTCAATAGATGAAATGGTTTCGGAGAAAAATTAATTTCTTTAAATTAAAAAATTTCATGAAATTTGTATGGAAGGCGATAGAATGAGTTGGGGGATGTGTCCCGTTCATGAACTTAAGGTTACTTTTTTGCTAAAAATTATGTGTGAAAAATTTCAGCACGCTAGGTCAAAGCTTTCGAAAGTTATGCTGTAGACAGACGGACAGACGGACAGAGGGTCACTCGGATTTGAGGTTTCGAGCGACAAGAAATATTTGTGTACCCTTGGCGACTCTGTGCCAGCATTATTTCTTAGAGTTACAAACGGTAAGGCAAACGCAATATACTCTCAGATTTCATCTAGAGTAAAAATATATCAACTTTACCACCCGTTACGGTCGTCCTCAATTCTCTTCTACTACCTTCCTATAATTACCTATAACTCAAGTCACTTTGTAAGAAAAACCCTAGTACGAACATTAATTCTAAAGAATGATACAAATTTTCATTTTACAAGCATTACAAGCATCAGTTTAGCAATTCATAATATAAATATTTTCGTCCAAATTTTAAAAATGGTTGGAAAATATTCTCAACTTCGACACGCCAATAAATTTGCATCGTTGCAAAATGCGGTGAACACCAAGCACACAGATTTTTAAACTATAGATGAAATCTGTGAGTATTATAAGTTTAACACAAAGTTGGTAACGTTAAAAAAATAAGACTCAGAGAACAAACAACATATTATCACACAAAAATCTCAAAACCAGATGTTTGTCCGTCCGTTTGTCCATCTCCCCTTCAGTCCGTCTATCCGTCTGTCCGTCCGTCCATCTCTCTGTCCGTGTTTTCTTTAGCTAGAGAACACGTTGAGCTGAAAAGTTGGAATTTTGTAAACGTCGTATTTGGCTGCGCCCTTCTATTATCTCTCATACAAAATGTGACGGAATTTACCAATAAACTGATTTTCTCGAAAAGTTTAAAAATTATAGATCTGAAATTTGGAAAATATTATTTTTGTGATATCATCACTCCACAGTATAAAAATTATTTAAATCATTCCACCCCTTCTACCACCTCCTATACAAATTGTACTTTTTGCTCAAATATTATAAACCAATTTACAACGTACGTATAAAATTTATCGTGATGAAATTATGCATAATTATATAGAGTTATTGGTAACGACAAAATCGCTAAGAACTCTTCACTCCATACAAACTGGAAAATTTGACTAAGTGCAATACACCAATTTTCTTAGTACTCATCAAATTTTTGAAAATTAAATTTTGTATAAAACATTTTGATAGTGAAAAAATTAATTCAATGATGTCACTCTTTCTACTACTCCCTATGCAAAATTTCTCTTGAAGAGTGTCGCGTGATTGTGCTTTACGCCCAATCGTAGTCCTATTATGTTTAGTTTATCTGAAATCTGACAGTGTTACAAGTTTGCACTGGGAAATAAGGCTCGGAGAAAAAAATGAATGAAACAGAAATTCATATTATTACTCAAAAATCTCAAAACCGGATGACCGTCCGTCCATCTCCTCTCTAGCTTGAGAATCCGTTGAGCTGGAAAATTCACGTAATTTTTGGCAAAAAGTTATTTTAAGTTCATGAATGGGTCAAATAGTTCCACCCCGCCTACCCCCTCCCATACAAAATGACAGAAGTTCGGAATTGGACATTAAACGGATTTTCTCAAAAACTGTATGACGTATTGATCTGAAATTTGGAATCTATTAATTTTTTGGCGATTTAAGTCTCGGGTATAAAAATTATTGGAGTCCCTTCACTTGCCCTTCTACCGCCTCCCATACAAACTACGCTTTTTCATGAAATGCTACAAATAAATTTACTCAGCGCCTATAACATTTATCAAGCTGAAAGTGTGCACTATATACATATTTATTAAGAATTATTAGTAAAACCGGACAAAATAGGACAAAATTCGATCCAACAACTTTATAAAAAGTCGATTTTCTTAAAAAGTTTGAATGCTACTGATTTGCAATTTAAAACACGTCAATTTAATGATGTTTGTAGTTATTTCTCATTAGGAACTCCCCACTCCTTCTACTACCTCCCATATAAGCTGCATAATTTCACTAAATCTATTACACTAATATTTTCAATACCTATTAGATTTTTGATTCTTAATTATTTTTAATAAAACATTTTGATAGCAAATATAGTGTTAAAATATTAGTTCAATGTCATCGCTTCTACCACTACCGCTATCCATACAAAATTTCTTATACTAAAAAAAAATCTCATTCATGTAGAGTATCGCATGATTCTTAGTCCTGTTATGTTTTTATTACATTTTAGGACTTAGTGAAAAAAAAAAGAAAAAATTAAATTATCATGGTAGCAAATTTTTTGGTGTATCAATCACAATCTATGTATTTAAAAGAATAACCGTTTATTTGTAAACACACTGCAGTTTAAACCAATGATCCAGAATAAACAATCTAAATGTCATTGGAAAGGTATTTTTATCAAGGTGTGCCTTTTCTAGGTTTCAGGTCTCTACCTGCTCTGGTTCCGGGAATACGGCATCATGATGAAAGAAAAGGTGAAAAGAAATTTGTATACTCCTCCCGTAATCAGGTCACGACCTCCGATAAGCATAAAAGGACTGAAAGCCGGAGCGAGTTTTGGAAAGATTAAGCACAAATGCCATTCAATGGTGCCGCGATAGGTAGCTTCATTGAATATTTATACATTCGACAAGCACCCATGAGCTAGAAGAAGGGCGAGACAAAATTTTATAGAGTACTCAAATAATTTTTTTCATGTATATAGAGATTGCAAAGTGATCGACAGCACGAGTTGAACACTTAGAGTTCTTACTTTTTTGTTAGCACATAACGTTTTCTTTTCAGTTGTGCGATCGTTATACGTACCCATACTGCCTTCGCGTCTTGATTGACTCACAAAAAAAAAACATAACTATGGCCCCTATTTTCTATAACGCCGTTCTGAATAATTTTATTACATGTTAAAAGTCTGTTTCGAATCTACCAATTAGTATCTGTCCAACATTTTGTAATGCGCACTATCAAATTATTGCCCATGCTTTTTTCGCTATAAATATGTACATAGATATGTATATGGTATCACATAGGAAAGAAAGAGCTATTAGCCCAAATGAAAATATAGCGCTTCAAAATCATCAACGAAATGCGTTTATTGCATTTATTGCTTTATTTTGTATGATCCTAGTCGTTTTATTCACCCTTTCCAATTTTTTCTTGACGCCGTTTTAAAATTCGCCATTTATTTTCCTGCGAACAAAAAGAGCGTCTTGATTTGAAATTTCTACGCGCAAATAAGGTTTTAAATTTACCTAAGTTCCTCGCTGGGTAGTATGAAGGTATATACAATACAACACTCTGTCAAAGTATATGCTGACGGGTCTTGCTAATAGTAGAAGAGCCCTAGAACAATAAATATCAACGGAAACCGACAAGCGTACGAAGCACATATAATGAAAGTACATTGTGTATGTAACTAAGACGAAGAACGAAAAATTAGTTGCCAAATATGGTGCCAAACGGGTCCTGTGCAGTGTGGAACGAAAAATTAATGCGTAGATATCGACACAAGCTTAGTGCTATTGGAAAACCCTTGAGGTGCTCAATACGAATATCTAACTATTTTGTAATAATTTTCACAACATTTTATGAAATTTATAATAATAATTTATATATCAAAAGGAACAAATTATCAGGGTGCAAAATTATATTTTCGGAAAAGGGCTCAGCTAGATCGAATTAGTTTGTGTTTCTACCTTTATTATATTTATTTGTCTCACTAAGTAGTTTCCCGTTTGTCGCCGGTTTTCAAAAATAATTGTTCGCCCTTCGTCTTAGTTACGCTATGTTCTATCATTATATGCACTTCATATCCTTGTCCCATTTTTTTTTCTAGGGCTTTCAAGTAAATATTTTTCCTGCACGTTTCACTCATTAACAATCCCAGCGGGAAAAAAAAGCGTTTGCTAAGTATTTTGAATTCGCATAATGATATTGAAGACATGGATTTAGACGAGGGTTCATGCAGGATGGCTTGCCATGCCACAAAGCCAATGCATCAATCGATCTTTTACGCACCAAATTCCCAAATCGTGTTATCAGCCGTCTTGGCGATGTCAATTTGCCGCCTCGGAGCTGCGATTTGACCCCTTTGGACTTTTTTTTCTGGGGAACCGTGAACGACCGATGTTATGCCAGCAATCCAGAAATGATTCAAGCACTTAAGGCCAATATCATCCAATCCGTGAGCTACAGCCCGAAACCATCGACATGGCCTTGGAAAATTGGAGTGACAGAGTGCGCTACTGCGAAGCCAGCTGAGGCAGCCACTTGAACGAAGTTGTATTTCATCATTAATGGGTATGTTTGTTCTTACTAATGAAGCCATAGCTAGGGAGTAGTCTAGTGGGTAGCGTGTTTGGTTTACAATGCGAAGGTCGTGAGTTCAAATCCCGGTCGACGCATAATTCCAAGCACACTACCTGCTTGAATATACCTTGGTTACCTCAATCTACGAAAATGAAAAATTCGTAGATAGAGGGTTGTGCGAAGAGCTAACAACTCGTCCGCAATAAATAATGAAAATGTTAAGGAACCTGAAGTTCAGGAGGCCAAGGCCCGATTTGGGCTGTAGCGCCATTGAAGAAGAATGAAGCCATAAAATATGGAAAAAAATTTAAATTTGTTCATTTTATTGCATTTTTAAAAAGAAACTTATATTTGGCCCAGCCTGTACAGTTACGGCAGTATCCTTGTTATAAAGTGGGCATGAAAAGCATTCAATAATAAAGTGAATTCTCCACATTTTAGGAAGTTACGACATTATTAATCTGGGGTGCCATATATCTCCACCATTTTTCCGTTTTTAGTAAATATCTTCATACCCTAGATGAAACCTGAGAGTATATTGTGTTTGCCTTACCGTTTGCAACGCTAAGAAATAATGATCGCATAGAGTCGCCAATATTTGTTGTCGCTCAAAAACCTCGATTCCGCGTGACCGTATGTCCGTCTGTCCGTCTGTCTGTCTGTCCGTCTGTCTGTCTGTCTGTCTGTCTGTCCGTCTGTCTACGACATAACTCTCGAAAACTTTGACCTATCTTGCTGAAATTTTTTACATATCATCTTTAGCAAAAAATTAACTTTAAGTTCGTGAACGGGCCAAATCCCCCACTCCTTCTACCCTCTCCCATACAAATTTCATGAAATTTCGAAATTTAAAGAAATTGATTTTTCTCCGAAACTATTTCAGCTAATGACTTGAAAATTAGGCCATAGTATAACGATGTGAATATCATTGACGTCGAAAAATATTGATCTGATCCTTTTACTCCTTCTACCACCTCCCATACTAATGCACAATTTTCAAAAATGCATTTATTCGGTTTTTATTGCAACTAGTAAAGCTAAAAGAACCAATTTTTGTCATAATTAATGTTATTACAATTGCAACCGATTTTGTGAAAGCTATCAACTTCACCTCACTTTTTTTATCCCCTCCCATACAAATTTCACGAAATTTCGGAATTTTAACTTAATGATTTTTTTCCAAAACCGTCAAAGCTATTTGCAAATATGGTTTTGATTCACATACTCCTTCAACCCCCTCCCATACAAATGCACAATTTTTGGCAAATGCATTTAATCGACTTTCATTGAAACTAGGAAAATTGCAAAGTTCAAACTTTGCCAGAATTTGTCACTTAATAATTGCAATAAATGCTAAAAAAAAATATGAACTTCGCTTCACTCCTTCTACCACCTCTCATACAATTTTTTGTATTGAAAATTCAAGAAATATATTTCTCCTTCAAACATGTGAGTAACAGGCAATGTAATTAGGATGTTGATAAGCAGATTCAAAATCATCCAAAACCTCCCACATCCCATACAAATGTCGTAAATTCAGACAAATTTGCTATGTGCTACGTTCAGTGTTATATACAAAAATTGCAAACCTGCTTCCTCTGCTTTTACCACCTCCCATACAAAAGTCGTATTTCACTATTCGAAAGAATTTGAGATGGCATATTTTCCGGTACAATGAACTTCTTATTTCATCTAGAGTATCATATGATTGGGCTTTACGTCCAATCATTATTCTATTATGTTTTGTTTTACAATTGTCTGAAGAGACGCATCTTGAACAAAAGGAAAACATCAAATATCTTGCACATTAAAAATTTATTGTATAGTTATTGCAATCGTTTGGTAATGCTGGGAAATTTTGTGGTATATAATTAAGAAATATAAATCTGGAGAGGCTGGCAGCACCATTTTTCCTCGTAATGGAAAAATAGTGCGCGAGTTATTTTCCGCCCTCATCCCAGTTGCAGCTGCAGGAGTCAGCGGGAATGCTTTCATTGAATGGAAGGAAAGTATATAGCGAGCAACAATCGACCATAAATCTTGAATAAAAGTACAGAAAATAGCGTGGAACGGGTTGCAGATGAATGGCGGGTACTTAAATTCAATTTTAAATGCACTGACACTATTTTTGCATAATAATTTTAAACTTTTCTATACCTTGGCACGTCTCTGGTACGGTAGTCGCTTGGCATTGCTGCAAATGGAATGGGGCTGATGGCACCATCTATGGCCAACGATACCGAAATCCTGCATCATCATCTCAACCGCTAGCTGTGCAGAGAAACAGCGGCTCAGGATATTTCGGCGAACGGAGGTTTTTGATCCAGAGTGAGGCTGCACTACATTGCATCCATCAGATTACGGAGACAAGATAACTCAAGTGGCAGATATGTTGCCAGGATGAGGATTCATTTGGGACGTATACGAGTCATCTCTGTGATGTGATGGGCAGGGAGTGAGGGTAGCGGAGATGATCGGTAAGAACGACAGAGAGGTGGTGGTATAACGGGCAAAGGAAAGCGGGGGACGAAATTCTCATATGCAAATGGGAAACAAAATGTAAATGTATCGTAGAAGCAAAGAGAAAATCCAACTCAACACATTAATCCTTGCCCTAGAGAGTGGCGCTCCACGAAGGACGAGATCTACATAGGAAAAGTTATAGTGCCTGCTTAGTTGCTTGACGGGATACAGTGGGTGGTATGATTCTTTCCATATTCATAGCTGCTATTGCCATAACGAAGGATATGCCTACTCTTGCATCGCTCCACGACTATGATGTTTCTTTTCGGCTGCAGATTAAGGAAAACTATCGATTTTGTTCGCCGTACTATAGAAGTCATTAGTCTAACCGCAGTGCTTGGGATGGAAGGGAGTAGGATGACGAGTGAAGAAGCGCTGGAGAGTGCTTTTCGGTCTCGGGATTCATCTTCTTCTCGTTCGGTCCCTATGTGCTGTGCATTATACCACGCTTGGAAGCATACGCCATATCTGATTGCTGGCATGCCATAGAGAAATCGATTCAATTTTCCCTACCAAGAGTCCTTCTGTTCGGAATTCAGATGGTAAGAAAAAAAAATGCATTTATTTGTCACCGTAAGTTCCTTTACCTGTCAGTTGAAACTGAAAGACAGGATTCAAAGGCAGATTGACATCCTCATTGGTCCAGAACAGCTTTCGATAAGGACATGCGATAGTCGTTCTTTCTCGAATATTATGTACAAATACGAACAAGTATACATTTATATATAATGTATGTACATATGTGTATTTTGGTCCTTATATGGAAATCCCAAGTCATAAAAATAAAGTGAACATGACGCTCTCGAATGAGATTGTATACGGGGTACGTTATGAGTCCGGTCTGGGCTTAATTCCTAAGCGAAAATGGCTTGAGGAAGTGCTGCTTTATGAGGTGACATATAGCCCGTAAAATTTTATGCTGAAAAGCATTGGGCGCTGCTTTCTCCGCTTTTCATTTCGTCGACGGATGAAAAGAGAAATTGCGACGACAAAGAAGATTTACATTCAGAGTACGTTATTGTCACGGTTTTTAGACTTTAGGGAGTTTTATCACAAAACAGAACTTTAGGACGTAACGCGATCGCTGTTACCATTAAATTCTCAGAAAATAAAATATAATAGGAATTAGTCCCAGTTTAAGGACATAGTACCGTTATAAGCCTTATAATAAAAATTTAAATTTATTTAAGGTTCCATGACTGTCGGACGTATGCCTCGACGACAAACATTCACGATAATAGCCTGCTTTATCTTGTTGGAGAGATTTTTTTTACAGGACTTTTAAAGTTCCTATGCGGGTAAACTTTAGGAGGTACTCATAAAGGACTTTGTCGGTAGAATATAGCCGTTTAAAAGTTGAAAACATTTTACGAAAGGTAATTGGGGATTTTCAATTTTAATTATTAAATTGAGTGCATTGGTGGTTCTATGAGATAGAAAAAAGTTCATTTCATTTAAATAGTAGATCCAGCGTCCAAATAAATGACGCTTATCAGGATTATAGCAGAAATAGGGCGAATTTGAGATGATCATGAATTGAAAGGATTAAGTTAAAAATGCCAGTTCATCTTCGAAATGGCACTCAACTTGAACGAAACGGTTGTACGGTACGTCGCTGACTGAAAATTGTGTAAGTTAGTGGTGTAAGGAAACAAGAAGCTGAAAATTGCACTAGAACCATTATTACTAGCTCTCGTGGCCAATTTTCTGGATAGTAAATGCTAGTAAAGAATTGCCGCGGACATCATATCCAATAAGAAATCTTCAAAAACTGGAAAACTGATATTTAACAGCAACAGCTATCCCAGTGAGTTCTACACTCTGTCTCCTAAAAGGTCGATGGCTGGGACGAATACCACTCCGGACCTCATCGTCTTTTCGACGGTGTGTAATGAGAGAGAAGGTGAATGCATGTGCCTTGCATGTTAACTGGGTCTACCATCAAATGTATAGCTGCCCATCCAGGTTGAGAATTAGGCGATGTGCTAATAACTCATTCCCGGAAAAATCAAACTTGTTTCGAAAAATGAGGCAGCGCCTCGGACTAGATTGACTCAACAGCAATGACCACAAAGATCTTGAAACATGTGATTCCTGTCGAGGTGAGCAGCAGTTGGAGAGCGCTTTTAGGATAGTTAAGTAAATTCAACATAAATATCGCTGCTCTCCAAGAAAAAATAAAATGTCAGGTTTCGAGATTACTGACATCAGAACGCACACAATTTTCAAAAGCGGGAAATTTTGGAAAATGGAATTTTAGTTGTGTGCATTCAAGATAAGATTCTTCTTCAATCTTTGGGTTATTACTGTCCACGCCGCAACGGAAGACAAAAACTACGAAGTTAAGAATGATTTCTGTAGCGACTTAGAATCAACATTAAATTCCCTTCAATGAAACGATTGTAAAACAGTATTAGGTGACTATAATCCGAACTTCGCCATAGCCGGTTCCAAACCCAATTGAGAAAGTAGGAGGGAATATGGAGCTGAACTGGATGCCCTGTAACATTAATGCCTCTGGGAAAGAGCAAAAATCATGACATAGTAGGAATCGCAGTACAGCTTTGAGAACTCCAAAACACCCACCCTTTTTATACAAGCGTGTAATAAACAAGTAGAACTGGCCCTTCAGGTTGGGGTTGGTCTAGACGCCGGCAACGAGTCAACGGAATAAAACACTGTCCAGAAGCCTCGGAAAAGATGGACTTAACGACAACGACCACGTAAACGTAAAATGGACTAATCTTTTGAATCTTGAAATGCTTGATCCTTATTTAGAACAGGAGCTCGAAAAAAGTTCCTCGAAGTATTGGCAAAAGACAACATAGCCTTCCAAAGATCAGTGCCCAACTGATTTCTGAAGCAGCAAAAAAATCATAACATGCTCAAAGTGCTTCTCACATCGCGATATTCACAAACAAACGTGGCCATCACTAGATGGCCACAAATCAAATAGATTACGTTCTAATTGAGAAAAAGGCGGCTTCCAGAATACTTGATGTACGAATTTTCCGCGGTACCAATTTGGACTTTGATCACTATCTAGTCCGATGCCGAATAGCTCATTGTGGATATCCGAAAACGAGTAGAGCTCGCGAATTCCATATCGACCTGCAGGCAAAAGCAAAGGAAGTATCATAATGGAAAGATACACAAAATGGACGACAATATGAGACTAAATAAAACGTGGAGCGCACACGCGATAGTGAAGGACCTAAAAAGAGGCATGAGTCAAAAACCAGTCTCATCAAAGGCGCAGAGATCAACATTATCAGCCAAAGACAAAAAAAAAACACCACAAAATGATTTGGGCTTCCTACTTCGAACACCTTTTCTACCAAATGTGATCAAAAACTAAACAAAGCGCAGGGAATTGACGAAATACCAGTTGAAACGGTGGAAACTGTGTCGCGGAAATACTATCCAACATGATATGCAAGCTTCGGACGGAGAAAAACATACTAGACTATTGACAATAAAGCATCATATGTTCAGTTTACAAGAAAGGAGACAAACTCTGTTGTGAGAGTTACAGAGGAATATCATTGTTGTGTACTTCCTACAAAATAATGGCAAAAATAATTGAACATCGTCTTAAATAATTGACGAATACCAAGGTGGATTCAGATCCGAACGATCTACAATAGACCAGATATTCACGGTGAAACGGGTACCTGAGAAATGCTAGAAATATAACATAGACATGTCTCAAAGCTCGGATTACGCATGAAATGCAATACAAAAGTAATGACGCAAACAAGATGGAGAACGCTAATCAGATAAAATATAACAAATGCGGAGTACAATTTTGAAAGTGTGGACAATATATCTTGGGGGCTAATCTAGCGAAGAACGATAATGAAACGGTCGAAACCAATCGACGGATCATATAAGTAAAGAAAACTTACGAGGGGAGGTCAAAAATTTCGCGGAATAATAGGGAAGACCGGTAAAATTAAACAAGTTATTACTTTTTAATTTCAATACATTCTCCCTTAAGCCTAATATATTTATCAAATCTCTCACAAAGTTTATTAGTTCCTTCTAAAAAAATGTTTTATCAAATTCTTCAAAATAGGCTGAAATTTCCGACTTCACCTCATCATCGCTGGTAAATTTGGTTCCCCGAAGTTCTTTCTACAGTTTTGGGGACAAATAATAATCGGAAGGGGCCAGACCTGAATTATAAGGGGGTGGTTCAATATTTCGTAGCCGCATTTTTGTAGGGCATCGTGGCTCTTGTAGACAGGTACATTTTCGTGCAAAAGCAGCACACCTCGAGTCCACTTTCCACTTATAAGTCATCGTTTTTTCAGAGGAAGACTCCCCGTAAACAGATGATATTTCTTCTAAAATGATTTGTGGCGTTTTTCTTTCCTTGGTAAGGAACTCTGTGATAGCACGAAACTCAATTTTGTCCATAGTTAACATTTTCTTTCCGATTGATTTGGCGATAACTAAAATGTTAGTAATTCGATTTTATAGAAACTTTGTATTTATACCTATATTGAGCGTTAGAGTACCTCTAGGTAAAAACATTTTCCCCTACCCTTGTCTGTCTCCTTCATTCCCCCAAATTGTTTATCTCCCTCGTATTATTCAGTATTTCCAATAATGAAATCCAAGAAACTGTACATGAACAATAAGCTGCGAATGTGCGAAACTAATATAGGACCTTTGCTCTTTTATGGCAGCAAGATGTGGAAATTAACGTAAACTTCTGAAAAAGCAGTTAACGCATGTAAAAGAAAGGTCCTCCGAAAAATTTTGGGGCCTATGAAGGAAGAAACGGAATGACGAATAAGATACAACCATGAGTTGTATTAACTCTACGACGAGCCAGAAGCTTCATCAAGCTACGCAAACTGCAGTAGACTGGCCACGCAGTGCAAATGGAAGATAAAAGAATCTCCAAACGTGCTCTTAAAGGTAAAGCGAGTGGTAACCACGCAAGTACTGGGAAGACTCTGTAGATGGATCTTCATCAACAGCTATCTAGCAAAGCAATCTTAAAAATTAATATGCACAGCCTTCATGATATAAGCAATGACAACGGCCAGAGTTTAACTGATTTCGTTAGCAGTGAAAACCTAATTGTAAGCTCGACATACTTCACGCGTTATGCCATTCATAAGAAAACGTAGACATTATTCGAATAACGAATATTCAACAGATTAGACCACGTTCTCGTAGAGAAATGGACGGAGTTATGTGCATTACGGATCACTATTTGGTTAAGACCAAGTTCCGATATCGAATAACAATGTCCTAATAGGAGGTAATAGAAGCATTGAGGTGAAGTTTATAATTTGCATGAATATCTTATTACAGCTATAGTATGAAAACTTTTAGGGCAACATTTTCACATTTTTGTAGCTTTAATAATTTTCGTCTAAGGTTATTTGAAACTGTGGCAATTGGTTAAAAGAGTGAATTGATTGAATCGATTCTGAAACTACAACTTAACATTATTATCAGCGTTGTTTTTTACAATTTTCAAGTCGACAGACTTAATATTTTCGAAATAAGAAGTCTAAAATTTTGCATTTGCAATAGATTTGGTAGAAGGGGTGAGCAGATTGGAAGAAACAATTTTGACGTTGAAGTTATTTATATTATTATCTTCTCCTTCTTCAATGGCACATTAGCGAAAATCGAGCCTTGGACTCCTGACTTTCAGGTTCCTTAACTATTATTTACCATTGTGAAAGCGTTGTTAGTCCTGCGCACAACCCTCTATATACGAGCTTTCATTTTCGCAGATTGAGGTAACCCCGATGTACTCAAGTAAGCAGTGTGCTCGAATTATTCGTCCGAGATTTGAACTCGCGACCTTCGCATTGTAAACCAACACACTACCTACTAGGCTACACCCAGGCTATCATTATTATAGTTTTACCAAAATTTTTAGTCGTTAGTTTCGATGAAAAATAATATTTCCTTGTATTTCGTCGAGATTTTTGTGAAATTCGTTTGGGAGATGGCTCGATAATGAACCTTAAATTAAATTTTTTGGCAAAAATGTCAGAGAAAATGTCAGATCAATAGTTCAAAGCGTTCGAGAGTTATTATGAATTTAGACGGACATACAGATTGTCACTCAGATTTGAAGTTCTTGAGCGGCATCTTACAATTCTGTACGCCTTGCGACTCCATACGAACCTTATTTCTTAGATGTTAGAGCAAACACAATATACTTTCAGATATCATCTTATTCAGATAATTCCATCTATCTACTCACTAGCCCACGAAAAAAACGAAAAACGCCAAAATATTTTTCCACATGCATTTGCAAAAAAAAATTCTTAATGCGTTGCTATGAAACTACGTGCTGGTGTTGCGTGCGTACTTGGTCTGAGCTGCAACTTAAAATATTTATTAAATTTTCAAAATTTTATAGTTCTACTGTTTTCATCCTTTTCTACGTATTCCAATTGCAAATATCATGAAGTTTCGTTACTATACTACTTTCAAGGAAAACGTTACTTTAATATCGACTGCCATTTTCGTCAGATTAAAGAATTTAAATTTCTAAATTCTGTCAAGCACTAGAGCGAAGTAGTATAGTTCGACCCTTTAGCTCCATTTAAATGAAATTATTTCTGAAAGCATTCGATAATCAACTATACAAAGCTCAGCTATTTGTTTTCGTTAATTAAAAGGCAGCTTCATTCCAGCGAAAACTTAATTAAACGTTCGAGATATTTTACTTACAATTGGAAAATAATTATCCGAGGCACGTTGCAATGATTCAAGGACCGCACAATGACTTACTGCTTCCTACTCAATTGTTTTTATAAATGAATTTAATTCTTAGTAGAACTCAATTGTACATCGCTTCTTCACTTGTAGAACACCTGCTACGATCAATACCACATACCATGTTTTAATCTCGTTTAAGGACCTCTTTTCTTTATTTGCTCAGCTCTTGAATATCTGACCACAATTGTTTATTGCAATGAAAGCCGACTGCAATCTAACTGAGAAATGAATAACGAACCTAAACCTTTGATCCTTCTTTATGAAGGACTAGTCTTGACAAGAACAACCCCAAATCTTACTTAACAATCAAACAATACTCATTGTGATTTTCTTATATTAATGGAGCTAGGACGCTCCGAAAGAAAAAGTACTTCTGACTCCTTGAAAGATATTTCGTAAATAACTGGCACTTAAATGAGGATACGTAAGTTCTATAGTAATCAGATCTACAAGTTCTTCGTCCAATCCTTGCTAATATATCAAAGCCATAATGTACCCCAACCCATTGATGCTCTTCAAAATACGAAATCATGGAAAAATTCTTCGAGTTAGGCACTTGATGCGAAACAGGGAATTTTGAACTTTGACCCAAATATCACTCCCTTGCTTAGCACTTTCAAGAAGTTTTCTGTTTTTTTTTTTTTCTGCCAACCCAGAATAAGGTTTTGATTATCACTGAGATGGGTGAATATTCAGGTTTAGAAGAAAATCTCACGTAGTAACAAGAGGGCGACGACGATGAACCTGGAAATGGAACAAAACCGGGTATGATGAAAAGCAGCGTGACTCTAGTGGGTAAAGTGCATTGGGGCGTTATTGTGATTCCTTTTGAATTTGCTTAAGAGTTTGTTAACGTTGTTACAGGGCTTTACAGTGTCGGATTTTGATGTAAGCGTCATTGCGGGTGCTTTTCTCTACTTCCTGTGTTGATATATGCAAAAGCTAAAGGATTTTATGCAGTAATCTGCACCAGTAATTCTGCTACAAACACTGTCTGGAGCCAAGTATTCTCGGTCTCTGTCGTGTTCCCAAGTAATAAAAACTTTCTTTGTAAAAAGTATTTTTTGATAAACGGAAAACGACTTTCGATGATAATTTAATAAAATTATCGTTCTCGAATAAAATGTGAATATAACTAAACTTCTTCAAAGGCAAATAGCTTAAGCGTTTTTAATAAATTATTCAAATTAATTCGAAAAAAGTCACTTTATCATGTTCATGATGTTTAATTTATGAATTATTTTAGTATAATGTTTGTTTTGTGGCAATTATTATACTCTAGTTGAAATCTGAGAGCATTATAAGTTTGCTCTAAAGTTTGTAACGCTAAGAAATAATGCTCCCATGGAATCGTAAATGGTGTAGAAATATTTGTTGTTGCTCAAAAATCTCTGATCCGGATATCCGTCTGTCCGTCCGTCTGTCTAACCATTTGATCTCTACCTTGAGCACGCGTGTAGCTAGGAAGCTCAAATTCAGTACACGTTATTTTTTGCGAAAAAGTCAGGTAAAGTTCGTGAACAGGCCAAATCGCTTTACGTCTTCTACCCACTCCCACTCAAAATGACCAATTTTTTCACATGTAAGTTAATTTTCTTGGAAAATAAAAATGCTAATGATCTGAGATTTGAAACTTATCATTTTTATGATAAATATATTTGCTTCTCAAAAACAAATTGAAATCGCCTCCTTCTACCACCTCTAATACAAACTGCACAATTTCACGAAAAGAAATGCACCATTTGTTTCTGGAAAAAATTTATCGAGCTCAAATTTTGTTTGAAGTATTTTGGGAGCATTCATAGTGACATTGGAAGTGGATTGGTATCGCTACCCCTTCTATCACCTCCCATGCAAAGTGACACAATTTTACAACTTTGGAATATGTCGATTTCTTCAAAAATGTCTAAGCTTGGAAGCTAACACTTTTTCAGTAATATTATTTAGTTCTTATTAAAACATTTGAAATCCATTCACTACTTCTACTCCCTCCCATACAAACTACACCGTTCCACGAAATACGATGAATCAATTTTTGCAGTACCCATCAAAGTTTTGAACATCAAATTTAATACAAAGCGTTTTGGAGTGTAGTGAGTAGCGAAATAATATATTGGATTCCGCTAAAGGCACAATTGCACAACTTCATAATATATCAATTTTCTTAGAAAGCATAAAGATTACTGGTCTGGAATTTAAATCGTATTATTTCTTTATCGATGTTTAGTTATTTCTATATAAAGCGTTGAAATCCCCCATTTCTTTCTGCCACCTTCCATACAAAAATCACAGTTTGGCGATACGCGTTAAATCAATTATCAATACTACTCTAATTGGACATTAAGTATATACATTGTGACAAAAAGGTAATGGCACTTTGTAATTAAATGGCAAATGATATTTCAAACATTTTTTGTTGGTAAGCAGGTAGGACTATCCTTAATTATTGTCCCAAAAATTAGCGTAGTTTGTTAATCAGTTTGTTTACAATAGCTGATTGTATGGGTACACCTCAGTAGTCCACGGCGATTTTTACAGTGGATAAAAAAATGGAACAAAGAGTTTATGTCAAATTTTGTGTTTCCAACCAAATTTCGTGTGCGGTATCGTTGCAAATGTTGGAAAAGGCTTACGGTGATTCAGTAATATCAAAAACATTATCCTTCGAATAGTTTAATGCTTTTAAGGACAGTCGAGAGATCCCTGAAGACATGCCTCGTTCTGGACGACCTCTTCAACTGACCAAAACATTCAAAAAATGAAGAAAGTGGTGCTCGAAAATCGCCATGCCAGTATTAAGGAGATAGCAGGAGAGCTCGATATCTCTGGCGAGTCCGTTCGTTCGATTTTGGTGGATACTTTGGACATGAAACACGTCCTTTCTCGACTCTTTTCAATAAAGCTGAATTTTCTTCAAAAAAATTACCGTGAACAGGTCTCTTTGGACATGCTTGATCGCACGAGTTCTGATCCCACATTCAAGTAGCGCATCATAACTGGTGATGAGACATGGGTTTACGAGTTTGACACTCAAACCAATCAACAATCATCGAAATGGAGGAAAAAAATGAGTCAAAACCGAAAAACCTCACCAGAGCCGCTCAAAAATCAGGACGATGCTCATTGTAAAGTTATCTCGGAGGGACAGACGGTCAATAAGGAGTACTATTTGACCGTATTGAAGCGTTTGCTTGAGCAAATTCGTAAAAAATGGCCGGAATTATGGAAGGAGATCTCATGGATTTTTCACGATGAAAATGCTCATAGAGCTTAAATTGTGACAGAATTTACGGCCAAAAAGCAATAAATTCCATCAATCAACCATCGAATTCACCAGATTTGGGCCCATATGACTTTTTCCTATTCCCAAAACTAAAATTACCGCTCCATGGAACCCAATTTCAGGCAATCGAGGACATAAAACAATAATTGTCGAAGGATCTGAAGGTTATACGAAAAAGTGCTCATGTACTAAAATTTGTTTTGTGTCATTTTTAGTAAAAAAGTAGCTTTAAGTTCGTGAATGGACTATATCCCCCACTCCTTCTACTCCTCCCATACAAATTTCAAGAAATTTAGAAATTTTAAGGAATTGATTTTTCTTCAAAACTTTTTAAGGTTTCGACTTGAAATTTGAGGCATAGTATAGCAATATATTTATATATCATGAACATCACAAAATATTGATCTGATTCCCAAATTCAATTTTCAAAAATGTTTTTATTCGATTTTCATTGAAGCTAGCAAAGCTAAATCAACAAATTTTTGTCAGTGCTAATTCCATCATAATTGCAACCAGTTTTAAAAAATCATCGAACTAACCTCACTCCTTCTAGTTTCTCCCATACAAATTTCATGAAATTTTGAAATTTTGAAATTTTTATCAAATTATGTTTCTTCGAAACTGACAAAGTTATCGACTTAAAGTTTTGTTGAAAGTATAATAATAGAAATATTATTGACGACAAAAATTTGGTTTTGATCTGTGTACTCCTTCTACCATCTCCCATACAAATATATTAATTGGTAAATGCATTATCGATTTCCATTAAAAGTAGAAAAAGTACGAACTTAAAATGTTGCCAGAATTTGTCCCTTAATAATTGCAATAAATACTGAAAAAAAAAATATCAGCTCCACTGCACTCCTTCGACACCCTCCCATCAATCAATCAATCAAATTCCTGTTAAGGCCCCCTATTGGGGCATAGGACAGAAACAACTCTCTTCCACAAGGCGCGATCCTAAGCATCGGTCTTAAGCTGTTGCCAGGACTTGGTTATTCCTCTGGCCTCCTGCTCAACTGCTCGCTTCCATGTGTTACGTGGTCGACCGACCCGACATCTTCCTTGAGGATTATAATCCAGAGTCTGTTTGCCGATGTTTCGCTCTGGTTTCCTCAAAGTATGACCGATCCACTGCCACTTCTGCCTTTGAATATCAATACCTATTTTAGTCTGGCCAGTTGTACTCCAAAGTTCGTCGTTGGAGATCACTTCTGGCCAGAATATTCCTAAAATGCGTCGGTTGATTGGCGTCGGCATTGGTTCACAAAAGTCTGTAGTTTCTTGGTAAGTCGAACGGTCACTTTCTACGTAGTACAACCATATAACAACACGGTTTGACGCATGCGTCTAAAACTCGCAGCTTCGTGCAAAGGGAGATCTCTCTTAACCTTCAGAAAGAGGAAAGGATACCGAAGGCCTGACGAGCTTTATTTAGCCGAGCCTCAACATCATTTTGTCATCATTTCATCCATGCTGACAATGCTCCCAAGATAGCAAAAATTTTGCACCTCTTCCAGATCTTGTCCGTTAAGAATAATCGGTGTGCTTGTGTTCGAGCCCATGTCCACACATTTATTCTCAGTAGTAGCTCCTTGTATTTAGAATGCAACGAGCGAACATTTGACTCAACATTTGAGTCCGAACGGTTATGTGCAAGCAAACACACATCATCAGCATAATCAAGGTGACTTAAGATGTTAAATAGTCTCCATTGAAGACCTTTACCTTTCCCACATTCCAGTGCAGCTTTCAAGATGTCATTTATTACCACCAGAAACAGGGCTTGTGATAATATGCAGACTTGTCTGACACCCGTTCGGACAGGGAAGCTCTCGGACAGATCTCCTTTATGCAAGACGCGACACCTTGTATCTTCGTAGGATTCTTTAATCATAGCTATGACCTTATCTGGAATACCTCTCCTACGCAAAGCATTCCATATGTAATCTCGCTTAACGCTGTCGAAAGCCTTCTCGAAGTCCACAAATATGAGATGTAGTGGCGAACCCATTTCGGCTGACTGCTCTAATATTATCCGTAGGGTATTTGTGTGGTCGGTACAAGACGACCCTTTACGGAATCCAGCCTGATAAACTTCGAGAGTGCTCTCGACGACATCTATAATCCTATTGAGAATAACCTTAGCCATAATTTTTGATACGGCAGTAAGTAGACATATACCACGCCAATTGCCACAATTCCGAAGGTCGCCCTTCTTCGGAATTTTCACAATAACGGCCTCCTTCCATTCAGTTGGATATCTTCCTTCATTCCCCACCTCAGTAAAGAGTAGGACCCCCTCCCATACAAATATCTATATTATAAATTCAAGAAAAACATTTCTCCGCCAAATATATGAGCACTATCGACTTTGAAATTGAAACAAAGCATGGTGATAAGGATTTTCATAAGAAATTTCAAAATTATATAAAACCCTCTACTTTCTGTACCAGCTCCCAATCAAATGCCCCAATTTCAGGAAAATCATGCCCAATTTCTTGGAAAATAATAAAAACTACAAATTTTAAATTCAACACGAAAAATTTTGCATACAACGTTCAGTGTCACACACAAAAACTACAAACCTCCCCTTTTGCTTTTACCATAGAGAAGTTACTATTCGCTATTCGAAAGAATTTGAGATGGAATATTTTCCGCTACATTAATCTCTTTCTCATTTGATTTAGAGTATAATATGATTGGGCTTTACGGCCAATCGTAATTCTGTTATGTTTATACTCTAGATGAAATCTGAGAGTATTATAAGTTTGCCACAAAGTTTGTAACGCTAAGACATAAGGCTCGGAGAAAAAAATGAATGATACAGAAGTTCATATAATCACTCAAAAATCTCAAAACCGGATGCCCGTCCGTCCGTCCGTCTGTCTGTCTGTCTATATGTCTGTCCGTCCGTCCGTCCGTGTCCTCTCTAGTTTGAGAACGCGTTCAGCTAGATAGTTTAAATTTTGTACACGTCGCTTTTGACAAAAAAGTAAAGTCAAGTTCGTGAACGGGCCAAATCGCTCCACCCCTTCTACCCCCTCCCATACAAAATGACACAATAACTCATTTTGACAATAAACGGCTTTTCTCGAAAAGTATAAATGATATTGATCTGAAATTTGAAATATAATACTTTTTTAATGATTGTGTCCTTCCACTCCTTCCACCACCTCCCATACAAACTACACTTTTTCATGAAATGCTCTAAGGCCAATTTACTCAGTGCGTATACAATTTGAAATTGTGCATTAAATATTTGATTAGAATTATTAGTAAGACCAAACAAAAAATAAGACGATTAGCTTTACTCCTTCTACCCCCTCCCATACAAAATGACATAATTGCGCAATTCGACAATAAGCGGATTTTTTCAAAAAGCATGAGAGCTATTGATCTTAAATTTGGAATATATTACTTCTACAGTAATTCCAATCTGGCGTTTAAAAGTTATTTGAGTCCTCTCCTTCGTTACCCTACCTCCCATATAAACTGCACTTTTTTATGAAATAAATACTCTAAACCAATTTAATCAGTACGTATGAAATTTATCGAGCTGAAATTCTGCACTAAATATTTATTTGGAATTATTAGTAAGACCAAAAAAAAATAGGCGATTAGCTTCACTCCTCCTACCCCCTCCCAGGCATTTTGACACAATTCAACAACTTTACGAAAATTCGATTTTCCTGAAAAGTATGAATGCTACTGATCTGCAATTTAAAACATGTCAATTAAAGGATGTTCACAGTTATTTCCAAGAAAGTCATTAATAACTTCGCACTCCACCACCTCCCATACAAACTGCACAATTTCACTAAATCCAATACACTAATTTTCTCAGTACCTATTAAATTTTTGAAAAATTGCATGAGGCATTTTGTATACTACGTTCGGTGTTATATACAAAAGTTACAAACCTCCTCTTCTGCTTTTACCACCTCCCATACAAAATTCACTATTCACTATTCGAAAGAATTTGAGATGACATATTTTCCGGTACAATAAACTCTTTCCTATTTCATCTAGAGTATTATATGAGGGTTTTACGCCCAATCACAATTCTATTATGTTTTTATAACGACCCCGCTTCAGTGCATAAAAGTTCTGATCCAAATTATTATATTTTTTTACGTAGATCAAATGGTTGTATTAGCCTGTTTTCTGCGCAATGCTTAACTTAAGCATACCTTTCCGTCTTCCGCATCATTATAGTGTTTGCCAATCAGAAGTCATGGTGGCCTGGCTTAAGATTCAATCCGAAAAAGAGAAGCTGAGAATGCCTCTCGAAACTTATAAGCTGCAACTTAAGTTGGATGTGATTAGCAAAACCAACGACAGATGAGGAAACAGTGTTACATGTAATACTACCAGACATATTTGGCCTGAACTGGATCTAAATCGCTCTGGTAGACTGATCTCGCTAAGCAGGCAGATGATTAGCTTCGTAGTATAAGTTGTAACAGAACACTGCCTGATAGGGAGACATGCTCAGAGGATTCACCTTCCATTTAATGATTTATGCAGGAGCTGCAAGGATGAGGATGAGTTATGTACTTGCCCTTCTCTCTCTAGAAGAAGGATACGTCACCTTAGCGCACAATTTTTCAATAGTCTCGGTAATCTGGCAAATGCCAACGCCAGGAGCCTTCAACGCTTCACAGAAAAAATCGACTGGTTCACCGAGCACGAGTCTCTTCTGAGATTCTGTGGCAGCACAACGGACCAGCTTATTGTCTATGTGCACCCGGACTTGTGTCTGGGCAGCGACCTCCATCTACCTACCAACTATGAACCTAAAAAATTTGAATCTTGAATCTTTGACCAGAGCCCAAAAGAAATTACTCAAAATTTTCGACACTTGGGCTCACCACCTCTCTCCCCTCACAGCCCCTAACTCAAAATTTTTTCGAAATTATTGCTTAAATAGCTCTGTTGGACTTTGAAATAGAATGGTTTGAAATTTTGGAAAGTGTGCCATTTTTGAGAAGCTTCCCAATTTCCCCCACTGCAATTGTGACCAAATGCTCAATACATGTTCAAAGTTTAATTACATAGCTTAGCAGAAATATTAATTTTTAAGTGGTTTTCTTGGCATTCAACTGATACTCTTCATTACAAGTATTCTCATCGTTCTTCACCTCCCAAACGTTTCTACGAGGAGAGGTCAAAATTTCGCGGAATGAAGGGGATGGACAATGGAGGGGAAATATTTTTACCTGGAGGTATCATAATACTCAATACGGGTATAACTACAAAGTTTCTGTAAAATCTAATCACTAGCATTTAAGGTTTCACCAAGTCAACAAGACAATCGGATGGAAATGGACAAAACTGAGTTTGGTGCTGTTATGAAGTTTCTTATCAAACAAGAAAACACGACGGAAATTATTTTAGAAGAAATGTCATCTGTTTACGGCGACTCTTGCCCTGGTAAAACGATTATTTATAACTGGCATAGTTCATTCAGGCAAGGCAGAGAGTTAATTGAAGATGATAAACAATCCCATCGACCAACTGAGGCCATTTTAGGGGTTTTACGTTAAAAAACTTCTACCCCTTTTATTTAATAATTTGTACTTAATATACTGTACTGTACTTAATATACAATCATCGTTTTTATTAACATTCACTTTTAATCATTATTTATTTACAACTATTTAGGTCTTTTCAAAATAATATTTTTTAATATTTTTACAAGCAACTATTTATATATTATTATTATATTATATTATATTATTTTTAACAAAATATTTTTTTTTCGAATCCTTTTTATTCAGTAACTTTTTTCAAACTGACTTTTATTTTTTTTATTTTATTTTATTTAAAAGACAGGATTTAAAATCGCTTGCAACTGTAAGTAGATTTACAGTAGCTGATTTTAAATCCTGTTCATTATGAAAAACTGTATAATATGAGACGAGGCACCACAGACACTTCCTCAAAACTCACCGAAAAAGTGAAGAAACTTGTTCTCAAAGATGCTCATTTAAAGAAGAAACAAATCGCAAAGATATATGAAATATCAGATACAACCATTTTGAATATCCTACACGATTATTTAGGTTTGTGCAAAGTCAGCGCAAGATGGTTACCGAAAATGCTCTCAGCGGTTCAGAAAAAGCAGCGCATCGAGTGTTCACGCAAGCTTTTGGATCTCTTTAGCGAAAATAGGGATGACATTTTAATCCCGATTGTTACTGGAGACAAAACTTGGGCTCATCATTATGAGAATGAATCAAAGCAGTAGTCAATGCAGTGGCTGCGTAAAGGCGTTTCATCCCCTAAAAAGTTCAAAGTCTTACATTCCGCTGAAAATATCATAGCCACTATTTTTTGGGATTCAAAGGGAGATTTGATTATCGACTATAAAGAAAAGGGACAAAATATCACAAGGGAATACAATGCAAATCTGCTGCAAAAATTGAAGGATGCCATCTAAGGAGAAAGAAGAGGAAAGTGGACCCGTGATGTGCTACTTTTGCACAACAACGCACCTGTTCACAAGATCCACATTGCAATGGCTGCCGCACAGAAACGCGGCTATGGAATATTCAACCACTCCCTACCGATTACTGTTTGTTCCCAAGACTGAAGAAAGAACTTCGAGGAAGATAATTTATTAACAATGAAGAGATGATGTCGGCAATTTCAGCCTATTTTGAAGGCCTTAATGAAACAGTTTTTTTTACAATTTGTGAGAGATGATCATAAACCAATATGTCCGAAACTTCAGCTTTTTATCTGCATTCATAGTGGAGATATTAGCAAGTGTAGTTTTTGACTCTAACCCTCCCCCGCCTTCCTTCTTCCACCTGACTCTCCATAAAATTTATGTAATGAAACTCACTTACTCAGTCTACAATCCACCCAAAAATGAACTTGCTATCTTTAACGATGATAGCACGGCGTACGGACAGGCTGATTGTTTTTACATTTTTAGGCTAATTTAGTCATAAAACGCGAAAAGTCTAAATTTCGGGGAATCAAAATTTATTTTTTCTATGTCGATCACTGTACTTTATTACCTATATAATAAGGAAAAACTGTGCATATATTTGAAGTCTCTAGTAGGTAGCGTGTTGGTCTTGTAATGCGAAGGTCGTGAGTTCAAATCCCGGTCGGTGCAATATATAATTCCAGCACATTGCCTGCTTATATACCTTGGTTACCTCAATCTACGAAAATAAAAATTCGTTAAAAGAGGGTTGTGCGAAGGGCTAACAACCCTTCCACAATAAGTAATAAAAAATGTTAAGGAACCTGAATATCAGGAGGCCAAGGTTTGATTTGGGCTGTAGCGCCATTGTAGATGTAGATGTAGACTCACATTAAGTGGATTACTAAGTTTTGCCGGGACAATTTCGTCGATATTAGTGGTTCACTGGAAAAACTCGCCTGCTGCGCGGGCGGTCCCAGGTTCGACCAATATTCTTTTGTACAAATATTTTTATTTTTCACGATTTGACTACAATGAAAATATCATAATTTCAAATAATTATTTAATTATTTATTTCATGCATGATTTCAAAATGAAATTGTTTTTTTAGTTCAAAACTAACGACTTGATGTCTAAAACTGAATTTAATTGAATTTAATTCCAGTAGATTCAAAAATTCTGGCTAAATTTTGGCGAGATAAGTTCATCAGCATCGATAGTTGTGTAGTCGAGAGCTCGCCTGCCATACGAGTTCGATTTTCGACCGATTCGACTTTTTTTTAAATATATTTTTAGCACATTACAAATGCGAATTTCCCCAAAATGACAATGTATTTTCCCATGGACAACTCTATGTCACCGTGTCAGGAGTCTTACATTACACAGATTTTAAGTTCTGAACTGAATTTAGCGAATCAGGAGTGTTTAAAGGGGCCAGAAATAATTAAAAATTAATTATATATATTTTATTAAATTAAAAATTTATTTCTAAGCTAGGGTGTAGCCTAGTGAGTAACGTGTTGGTCTATAACGCGAAGATCGTGAGTTCAAATCCCATAACTCCAGCACACAGCCTACTTGCAATCAATCAAATTCCTGTTAAGACCCCCTATAGGGGCATAGGACAGAAACAACTCTCTTCCACAAGGCGCGATCCTGAGCATCGGCCTTAAGCTGTTGCCAGGACTTGTTTATTCCTCTGGCCTCCTGCTCAACTGCTCGCTTCCATGTGGTACATGATCGTCCAACCTGACGCCTTCCTTGAGGGTTATAATCCAGAGCCTGTTTTGCGATGTTTCGCTCTGGTTCCCTCAAAGTATGACCGATCCACTGCCACTTTCGCCGTTGAATCTCAATACCTATTTTAGTCTGGCGAGTTGTACTCCAAAGTTCGTCGTTGGAGATTACTTCTGGCCAGAATATTCCTGAAATGCGTCGGAGGCATCGGCTTACGAAAGTCTGTAGTTTCTCGGTAAGTCGAACGGTCATTTTCCACGTAGTACAACCATACAACAACACGGATTTGACGCATGCGTCAAAAACTCGCAGCTTCGTGCGAAGGGAGATCTCTCTTAACCTCCAGAAAGGGGAAAGGATACCGAAGGCCTGACGAGCTTGCTTGGCTATACTCAATTTACGAAAATGAAAATTCGTAGATAGAAGGTTGTACGAAGGGATAATAACGCTTATACAATGACAAATAAAATTTTAAGGAACCTGAAGATCAGGAGGCCAAGGCCCGATTTGGGCCGTAGTGCCATCGTAGTAGTATATATTGCTAAAAGAGAAATTACTTTTACTTATTAATTTTTTTATTTATTCAGCAATAACAATAAGGTGGGCCTTATAAAATGTCCTTCCTTTTCGTACAAAATACGAATGCGAAGCACGAGTGCATGTACTTGTTAGAATAATAGTGTAAAATTACAAACCTCCCTCCTCTGTCATCTCCGTCACTACTCATTATTCTAAACAAGACGACATATTTTCGGGATCATTTACCATTTCATCTCGAGAATCGCATAATTATGCTTTACGCCCAATTATAATTCTGATTTATTTTTATTGCATTTCACAGTGGACATAAAATGTGAAAAAAAATCAGGTTTTAGATACTTTTCAATTTAAACTTGAACATAAGCGAATAAGAGCTGGATCGTCACAGATACCTTAGGTTAAGAACATTTTTAAAATATTTCCTTTTTCTTTCTGTGGTTAGAAAATGGGCCATCATTTGCAAACGGGATGAAACATCTTCCATCTTTTTACAAGTCATAAAATTATTTTTATTAGTTACTCTGTACAAGTAGCTTTAAGTTTGTAAACGGTTTAAGTTCCATCTCGTACAACTTTTTGAAAATTTGAAGAAATCTGTTTTGTCGAACCTGTGAAAGCTTTTGACATGAACGTTTGTACGAAGTATCTTTATATGTATTACTACGGTTAATCATAAAACTTTGTTCTATAATCTTCCATACAAATGGGCAATTTAAAAAATTTGAATCTCTTAATTTTTTAAAATCTTCTTGTTTGCCATCCATGAAATTTATGATATTAATCGACTTGAGTAAAGTTTAAAAACTGTTGAAATCCTCCCACTTCTTTTTACCACCTCCCATACAAATTTCAAAATTTCAGAAAAGTAAATTTATCAATTTTCCTTCATTGTCATAAAAGATATCGTACTTATTTGTCATAGGTAGTTCGCATTCAAATGTAATATTTCAAATTTTTTTTTTCAAAAATCGTAGAATTTTTAAATTTTAGCCACATTTGAAGCTTAATTCTGAAAATAGACACTATACATTTTCAATGACGAAATCTCTTCTTCCACCTCCTTTACCTATATGTATACCAAAATTTCAGAAAATTATAAATAAAAATTTCCAGAACTATGAAACTGAGCCGAGTATGAATGCTTCGAGGTTAGCGCACAATGGCGATTGCCTTAGTGTTTTCAAATTAAATACCTTTTCAAAATTGAACATAAAACACATTATTTATATCTTATTTGACGTTTTATATCAATTTCCATCATCTATTTGAGCTTCAGTCTTATGTACGTTTATCATTTCGACAGAAAAGTGAGGCTGAAAAACCATTTGAACCCGTCGCCTTTAATTTCAGTACGTACAAGGGCATGCAGTGATTTCGGTCGACCCGTTTCAGAACGGCTAAGTGATTTCTGATTAATCTTTGACGAGGGTTTATTCCTTGAAGGATAATTGACTGACGTTTCAATCCTTTTTGAGAAATTAACTGAAAAGGGTCTTGCCTCACTCGAACAGCCGGAGATGTTGTCCCATTCGGGAGGTATAGCTTCGACAGAAAACTACTAAAGAAAAGAATTGATGGAATTTCGCTGCAATATAGTTACGAGGCGCGAGGGGAGCTCAGACTCAATCAGACGGAAATTTCTCGTATCTCTACAAATCACTTACATTGATTGCGATCGGGATTCGGGGCACACACCAATAGTACAATACTTTACACGCCACATACAGCACCCGACTATACGTTTCACGTACCACGTTCACTTCACTACCTACATTAAATTTGTACGGCACATGCGGCTCAATGATCCGATTTTCAAACCATCCTGAACCGAAACCACTCCACGACACGCTACCTTCCTTTTTCGATAAACAGGACACTGGCAGCGGACTAAAAAACAACAAACTGAAACAGTAACGAGAAAAAATGACTACAGACCGAGCAATCTATAGAACGTAACAGTTTTGTCTGGACTCGTAGTCGTTCACTGCACTTTGGAAATCTTCACTTCCGGGTTTCGTTTTTTGCCTATCGATTTTCATTTCGGCTTCAAATCAGGACGAATTTAAGCACACCGAAACTTATGAATTAGCACAAGTAGTAACTTAGTTTTAGAGACGGTCGGAATGATATACTGATCTTCTTTTCTCTTTTTTAATGTTATTATCCTTGAGTTCTGGTCTTGAAGTGAATACTTTCTCCCGACGAAACCGGGAATAAGTGTACGGGCCAAGTTCTCAAATGGAATTGAAAAAAGTGTGAAAAGTCATCAAATCCGAACCGAAAAGAGAACTGAACTTCACTCCAGCACGGGATAGTGTACGTCGAGGAGTACTACACAATACGCGCTCGGCATGGCGAATGGGGTGAAACTGTTGGAATCGCTGGGTAGGAAACTGCTGGTGCTGCTGCTGCTGCTCCTGATGCTGGCTGCAAGTACTGATGGCAATGTCGGGCCGAGGAACCTTCTTCCACGCTCCCGACTGCTGCCTGTGGGATCTTTTGTGTACTATCACCGACACACGTAGAACAGTATCGATTCCCCGAGTCTAGAGAAGCTGGTGCGCATGGCCTTGGTAGTTTCTCTACATCGAACGTGTGATGCTATGCTTTCCATTCTTGATGTTGGAGCAGGAACAGCTCCTCTTCGGTTGAGATGTTGTGATGGATTTTGCTGAATATTCTGCCATCGCACTAAGCCTCCAGCTTATCTGGACCATACATCTAGGGAAAGGACGGACGGGTATCAGGTTTGATGCCGTGGAATACGTAGTTTTAAAAGCTTTTCCTTACAAAACTCGAATATTCAAAAATGTGCAGCAAGTTTGAAACTGTATCAACGAATCCCAATACAGGCAATTGGTTTCGAAGAAAATTTACTCCTTAGAATCCTGCTTTGTTATTGTATCAGAGTTGCATCGTATTTCATTTATACTAACTTGCAGATCATTGCAGTTAATCTCAGACGTCGAAAATCGCCATATATGAAACATACGAATTCTTCAGTTTTCCCATAAACCCATATGTTATAATTTCTAGAGTTGAGTTCCCTAACCTGTTTATCTTGGCTCCAGGATAAAAGGAATCTTCTCTTCATCGCATATAGTGTGATACTTGATCTGAAAATCGACCGCGTAATGTTTCTATGGCAGATTGTGGGCGGGAATACGCTCATCATTAGTTGTGACGATCTTCCGAAAATCAGAAATCTCCAATTTTCGTGGTAAAGATATTTAGAGGGTTGTTAGTATCCTTTTGTTCGGGTGATAACAATGCCGCCAGAGGATATTGATTGCCGTTTTCAGATATCTGCTCAGTACATTACTCAATCACAAAAGACGATATCTGATGGCATACGAGAGAATGCACACCACGAGCACAAAGCCTTGGATGGTGTAGTAGAGGAGGGGATTGATTGAGCTGGTTAGCATTGACAACATAATGTGGAGAAGAAAACTTGTTGTTGTACTACAAGGAGCGCTTGAGGGCTTAAATACTTCCGGTGTAAACTATGGAGTTGTTGCAAGGATGGTTTCGTGAAAAAAAAATCTAGAATGAAAGACTTCTATCGCGGAAATAAAGGAGGAATAGTAACTGTAAGCGGGGTTTGTTAAAATTGTATAGTTGAATATAAATTTTCAGAAAATAGTTTGAACGTTTTTTTTTGCTATTGGTGTGGTAATGCTGGTGTTATAGTGATTCCAAAACTTGAGAAGATAATTTTTTTTCTATAATTATTTGTTTTATACAACTGTTAATCAAATATAGCAGCAATTGTGGGTAGCGTTTTGGTCTACAATACGAAGATCGTGAGTTCAAATTTTCGGTCGATGTACAATTCCAGCATACTGCCACTAGCATATATCTGGGCTACCGGTATCTGCGAAAAAGATTGAGGGTTGTGCGAAGGGCTCTAACAATCTTTCCACCAAAGCAAATAAAAGTTAAGGAACCTGAAGTTCATGAGGCCAAGGCCAGATTTTAGCTGTTGTCCAATTGTACAGAAACATTTTATTACACGTTATATAACTTATGACAGAACCAAATGTTCTTTATTAAAATGAAGAACTTCAAACTTTAGCAATAAATTTTTTGTTTCTAGCACGGAGTTAGAGATATAGAGCAGGAACAATTATATTCAACAAGGGGCGGTCTTGAGTATCGGACTATAGTTGACGTCAGGACTTCTTTATTGCTATTGAACTGCTCGCTATCACGTGCTACATTCTCGACCGAAATTTCTTTCTTGTGGGCTATAATCCAGATTCTGTTTGGTGATGTTTTGCATTGGTTTTCTCAAAGTGTATTTTGTTCATTTATACTCCAAAGTTTGTAGATGGAGGAGGTGTCTGTCCGAAATATCCCAAAAATGCGTTGGAGGTATTATTTTCCGAAAGTTTGCCGTGCAACCACATACCAACCAGGATTTGCCGCTTTGATTTCTCATTGTTAAATGTGAAAATCATCAACTGCCAGCTTTAATTGACGTCTTTTCTTTTTCGTCTTCCAGACATTGCAAGTTTGCGACGAGATTAAAATTGATCTATAAATATAAATCAGTGGTGTATCCTCGATTCAAAAATACTTACACACAATGATTTAACTGAAAGTCCTAGTGTGTAGCATTTGAATCATTAATTGAAATGTCGTTATAGTTCGAAAAATAATTAGGATTAAATGAATTGTTATGAGCTAGGTTGTAGCCTAGTGGGTGGCGTGTTAGTCTTGTAATGCGAAGGTCGTGAGTTCAAATTCTGGTTGGCGCAATATATAATTTCAGCACATTGTCTATTTGGATATACTTTGGTCACCTCAATCTACGAAAATAAAAAATTCGTGGAAAGAGGGTTGTGCGAAGAGCTAACAACCCTTCCACAATAAGTAATGAAAGATGTTAAGGAACCCGAATATCAGGAGGCCATGTTCCGATTCGGGCGGTAGCGCCATTGTAAGAAGAAGAAGTAAGAATTGTTATGAACATAAAAATAATTAAAATTCATCAGCCTAGCTTCGGTTTGTTAAATATTATCGTATATTTTGCTGACGCAATTGATCTTGTAATGAACCAAATCATGGTTTGATGGAATAGTAGGAATAGTGGTTCAGCTTAATCTCCCAGGAAATCGG
This sequence comes from Chorisops tibialis, assembly GCA_963669355.1. NCBI lineage: Eukaryota > Metazoa > Arthropoda > Insecta > Diptera > Stratiomyidae > Chorisops > Chorisops tibialis. The sequence continues at coordinate 247,142,267 of OY770263.1, read as the reverse complement.
TACGGGCTTTTTTCATCATCATCATCAATAGCGCGACAGCCCAAATTGGGCCCTGGCCTCCTGAAATAGTCGCCTCCAGTCGTCTCGATCCAAAGACCGCGTCCTCCAGCTGCTAATTATACTCTAGATGAAATCTGAGAGTATAATAAGTTTGCCACAAAGTTTGTAACGCCAAGAAATAAGGCTCGGAGAAAAAAATGAATGATACAGAAGTTCATATAATCACTCAAAAATCTCAAAACCGGATGTCCGTCCGTCCGTCTGTCTGTCTGTCCGTCTGTCCGTCCGTGTCCTCTCTAGCTTGAGAACGCGTTGAGCTAGAAAGTTAAAATTTTGTATACGTCGTTTTTAACAAAAAAGTAAGGTCAAGTTCGTGAACGAGCCAAATCGCTCTACCCCTTCTACCCCCTCCCATACAAAATGACACAATTTCGCAATCTGACAATAAATGGATTTCCTTGAAAAGTACAAATGACATTGATCTGAAATTTGGAATGTAATACTTTTATGATGATTTCAATCTACTCTATAAAAATAATTTGTGTCTTCCCTCTCCTTCCACCACCTCCCATACAAACTGCACTTTTTCATGAAATGCTCTAAACCAATTTACTCAGTGCGTATAATAGTTATCAAGCTGCAATTGTGTACAAAATATTTATTTAAAATTATTATTAAGACCAAAAAAATGAGACGATTAGCTGTACCCCTTCTACCCCCTCCCATCCAAAATGACACAATTTCGTAATTCCACAATAAACAGATTTGCTCGAAAAATATAAATGCTATTGATCTGAAATTTGGAGTATATTACTTTTATGATGATTTAAATCTACTGTACAAAAGTTATTTGAGTCCTCCCCTTCCTTCCACCACCTCCCATACAAACTGCACTTTTTCATGAAATGCTCTAAGCCAATTTACTCAGTGCATATAAAATTGACCGAGCTGAAATTGTGCACTAAATATTTATTTAGAATTATTAGTAAAACCAAAAAAAAATTAGGCGATTAGCTTTACCCCTTCTACCCCCTCCCATACAAAATGACACAATTTCACAACTTTATAAAAAGTCGATTTTCATGAAAAGTATGAATATTACTGATCTGCAATTTAAGACATGTCAAAAGCATGATATTTATAGTTATTTCTGAAAAGTCATTAAAAACTCGCCCCTCCTTCTATCACCTCTCATACAAACTGCACTACTTCACTACATCCAATACACTAATTTTCTCAGTACCTATTAAATTTTTAAATCCTAAATTTTGTATAAAACATTTTGATAGCAACCTTACCGTCATGTGAAAAAATTAGTTCAATGTCGTCACCCCTTCTTCCACTTCCCCTACAAAATTTCTTAACATATAAAAATTTCCCTTTCATCTAGAGTATCGCACGATTGGGCTTTATGCCCAATCGTACTCCTGTTATGTTTTTTAATATGGCTTTGCTGTCTTCATCAGCCGAGTCTTCCCATCGCTTGCGTGGTTCGCCAACTGGCCCGTTACTAGTCGATTTGCTTTTAAGAGCACGTTTGGGGATTCTTCTGTCTTCCATTCGCTCTATATGACAGGCCCACTGCAGTTTACATAGCTTGATGAACGTTGAAGCTTCTGGTTTGTCGTAGAGTTAAAACAACTCATGGTTGTATCTTATTCGCCATTCCGTTCCTTCCTTCACAGGTCCCAAAATTCTTCGGAGGACCTATGTTTCGAATGCCTTAACTGCTTTTTCGGAAGTTCGCGTTAATGTCCACGTCTCGCTGCCATAAGAGAGCACAGGTCGTATAATAGTTTCATAAATCCGCGGCTTATTGTTCCTGTGCATTTTCTTGGATTTCATTATTGGAAGTACCGAATAACACGTCTCATTTGCAAGTATTATCCGTCGTTTGATTTCGTCTGTTTCATTACCGTCCTTTGCTAAATTAGCCCCAAGATATGTGAAGTTGTCCACATTCTGCAATTATATTCCGCAATTGTTATGTTTTGTCTGAATGGAATTCTCCTTCTTGTTTGCGTCATTACTTTTATTTTGCATTTATTAATACGCAACCCGACTTCTTTTGGAGTCAAGATTAACATATACCTCCTTAGCACTAGGGAAGGATCTTGCTAGAATGTTAATATCGTCAGCGTATGCTACTAGTTGGGTGGACTTGAATAGTAGTGTCCCGTTGGTGTCAACTGGGATTTTTCGGACGACATACTCTAGTGCCAAGTTGAAAAGCCATACCATCTCCCTGCCTTAAACCACATTTCGTTCGAAAGCTGGTTGTGGAATCGGTTTGTATTCTCACTTGGGATTCAGTTTTCGTCATTGTGAGTCTTGTTAGTCGGACTAGTTTTGGGGGGATTCCAAAGTCAAGCATAATTTGGTACAGTACGCTCCTGTCGATACTGTCGTATGCTTGTTTAAAATCTACGAAGATTTGGTGCACGTCTGTTTTTTTTTTACAGAATGACCTGTGTTATAGGCAATTTCGGCCTTTATGTGCAATGCACCAACACAGTCATGGAGGGAAGGAATGGGATTGGGAAGGTTGGGGAAGGGGAGTGAGAACGACCGTAGCGAGTGGAGAAGCTGGTATATTGCTCTGTGTTATATTCCCAGTATTTCTCAAGCACCTGTTTCACCGAGAATTTCTGGTCTGTTGTAGATCGTCCAGTTCTGAATAATTATTTTATAGGACCTCCACAACAATGATATATCTCTGTAATTCTCATAGCAGAGTTTGTCTCCTTTCTCGTAAATTGGACATATAATGCTTTTTCGCCTGTCGTCGGGTATGATTTCCTCTGTCCAAATTTTGCATATCATGTTATGCAGTGTTTCAGCGACACAGTTTCCACTGTTTTCCAGAAGTTCAACTGGTATTTCGTCAATTCCCGCCACTTTGTTTCGTTTTTGGTTACATAGGGCTGCTTTGATTCCAGCAAGCGTGGGTGGTGTCGATGATGGTTCTTCTTCATCAGTTGAGGCATCAATTGAAATGTTGTTTGTCGTGATAGATGCTAATGGGGTGGGATTGAGAAGATGTTCAAAGAAGGAGGCCCATCTCCTTTTGATTTCTTGTGCGTCGCTGATAATGTTGCCCTATGCGTTTTTGCAGAGACTGGTTTTTGGTTTATATCTTTTTTTTAATTCTTTTATTATTGCTTATGCGTCCCGCATTTTATTTTATCATATCGCCGTCCAGAGTTTCAGTTCGTTAAATTTTATACATACTGGGAAAATTTGTTTCTACATAGTATTTCCTGAAAAGTGCAGTTTGCAGGTGGTGAAAGGAATAAAGGGATTAAAATAATTTTTATACGATAGATTGAAATCATCATAAAAGTAATATATTTCAAATTTCAGATCAACAGCTTTTATACCTTTTGAGAAGAACCGCTCATTGCTAAATTCTTAAATTATTTCATTTTTTATGGGAGGGATAGAAGGGGTGGAACAGTTTGACCCGTTCTCAAACTTGAAGTGAACTTTTAGTCAAAAATGATGTAGATCAAATTTTAGCTTTCTAGCGTAACGCGTTCTCGAGCTAGAGAGGACATGGACGGACATCCGGTTTTGAGATTTTTGTGTGATAATGTTGTTTGCACTGTCATCATGGACGACGGAGTCGAAAAGGATATTGAAGCTGATATAAATAAAGCTCAACAGACCTGCGGTATTCTTTTCCCTTTCTGGACGTTAAGAGATATCTCGTCAAATCTGCGTTGCTTTATAGTTGTACTATGCACATGGAAAGTGACCGTTCGGTTTACCGAGCCACTGAAAACTTTCGTGATCTAACGCCTCTGATGCACTCCAGGGGCATATTGACCAGATGTGATATCCAGCGAAAAACTTGCGAGTACAACTGGATAGACTTAAATTGATATTTAAGTTGCAGTGGATCGGTCACACTTTGAGGAATCCAGAGCGAAACATCGCCAAGCAAGCTTTGGGTTCTAATCCTCAAGGGCAAGGTCGAGTTGGTGGAACTTTTCTTATTAACCCGAGTCCCGCCACTTAGGACTTTTTAGGTTGGTTCATAGAAAAATATTTGAAATTGGAACTCGGGTCACACAGTATCCCTAGCTTCCCATCCTGTTTTGGTCTATGATTTAATCAGGCTCTGAATCCATTAGAACCCCGCTTAAATACTCCAAATGCAGGCAAAAAATCCTAAGCTATGATTTTAGTTCGTGGCAGAGTATACTGATAAATTCGGTACTATAATTCAATGTAACTAATTAGTTTCAGTGTGCTATCATCTTTTGACACATTTTGTAGATCTCTTTGATGGTACTATCAAAGACCAACCTTTAATCTTCTAGTGTTTTAACTTTACGCATAAATACCGAAATCCATTGATACAAGAGAAACCGATGGCTAATTTAAAAACAAACATGATAAGATTGGACATACTTCAAACTAAGTAATCGAAAGATTTTCAGAGTTAATTACGTTAGCACTTGAAAGAATTCAAAGTTTAGTTGCTTAAAATGAACTGCTCTGGAAAAATCGCCATCATAGCTGGAGGATTGGGAGGCATTGGCTATGCCACCTGTAAATCGCTATTGGCTAAAGGTGTTAAGGTAAATATATGATTTTAATTATTGCGTTATTCATTTAATATTTAACTTTGCCTGAAATTATAGAATTGGCAATCTTTGACATCGCGGAAAACTTGGATCTGATTAAGAAATTATCCGAAAAATACTCCAGTGGAAATGTGAAATTTTGGAAAGTTGATGTTACCAAAAGAGATGAAATTGATGCGTCCTTCAAAGCGGTCCGAAAGGACTTTGGATGTATAGATATACTCGTAACGTCTGTAGGTGTACTAGATGAATTCAACCCGAAACGATGCATAGAAATTAATTTGGTAAGCACTTAGTTCTTAACAGTGAGATGAAGTTTTCTTCTAAACGAAATTTTTCAGACAGGAACACTTCACCTGAACTACGCAGCAATCGACAATATGAGCACGTCGAAGGGTGGGAAAGGTGGAATAGTGGCCAATGTTGCTTCAATATCAGGGATACATCCCTATCCTTTGGCAATTGCATATTCTTCAAGTAAAGCCGGAATGGTTGGATTAACGCGATCACTAGGAGTATGCTTAGAACTAAAATTAAAAAAAAATACCTTCAACTTTATCTGCATTTCTAGACTGACTTTTACTTAAAGACAACGGGAATCCGATTTATTGCAATTTGTCCCGGATATACAAGTACATCGTTGATAGCAACATTTCCAAGATCACCGATAAACGACTTTAAAGAGTTTCCCAAGAAAAATTTTATACTACAAACTGCAGAAGATTGTGGTGAACACCTGGTTGCAGCATTAGAGGAGAACAAAAATGGCTCCGTTTGGATGATCGATGGTGGTAAAATGAAAGAAATTATTTCTCCTTGTTATTATGATCTTCCGAACAATTAAATAATTTTCCATATGGTAAACAACATTTTTCATTTACATACGCAACGCATTACACCTTGGTAACCATTAGAGAAAGAAAGTTGATTGGGTCAAATGTGGAGGTCTATAAGTAATGTGCTCTGAATGAGCGGTAGAGAATGAAAATCTTATTTCCCGAGTTTACATAATGAAAGTTGGCAGTTAATATTATTCTATAGCCAGCACAGTATGGGAAAATACCTAGTTCTAAAATTCCATAAATTTTTAGGCAGCCTATTTCCGCAGGTAAGAGTAGAAAACCAGGATTGAATTTCAAAAAAATCAGCGCTTTTTTAACCAAATACTAAGGTGTTGGATACAGTGACTCAATGAGACTTAAATTGAAAATATATCAACCGCTCGGTACGAGTTGATTTTGATGGTGCGGTATCCACATCTTCTTCTTTTTCAATGGCACTTCAGCCCAAATCGGGCTTCGACCTCCTGATCTTCAGGTTCCTTAACATTTATTTTTTATTGTGAAATGGCTGTTAGCCCTTCGCAAAATCATCTATCTACGTATTTCCATTTCCGCAGATTGAAGTGATCCAGATATTCACAAGTAAGTAGTGTGATGGAATTATACGTCGACAGGGATTTGAGCTCCCGACCGCATTGTAGACTAACTCGCTACCCACTTGCCTGCACCCTAATCTCTACGTATCCGTATTTTACCTTATCAACTCCCTCAGTATTCAGTTATTTCTTCTATTCTCTTCGAAATAAAATATGTAGGCGAACCCGGGGCGAAACGGGGTACTAAGTTGAAAATATGGTTCAAAAACACAAAAAGGTTAATTAAGGGAGCTGCAAATTTTTCTATAAACAGTTTATAATATTAATAATCACATAATTACGATAATATTGAAAGAAAATAGAAGAATAATGTCATTTGCCTAATTCTGCCCCGGGTACGAGTCAAAACAGGGTGGTAAGGACAAATAATTATGAAAATGCAGAAAAAATACGTTTGCTCTATATTTATTTAGTCTTAAGTGACTATGGAGGTTTAACTATACTTTTCATTAATAGTGTCCTTTTCACAAAATTCACACAATCAGCCTCATTACTTTCTCTATCTATTTCCACACAGGAATTGTTTGACTATTTATCGTACTTGGAACAATTGACCCATCGTAATATAAGCATTCATAGTGGTTGAATTTGCATAGATAGGGTGGGCATCTCATCGGCGTCATAAGGTGAAACCCAGTGTTGTAATTATCATATACATATCTATTTTGCTCATCATACTTCCACGTGTTAGCCACCGGGTACTGGTCTTGTCCATCCGGATTTGACTTACTGAGCTGATAAGCGTGAGTGCTAATGAAACAGAAAAATTATAGCACTATAATATGGCCCTCCAATTTAGGTTTTGGGCGATTTGTTAACAACTCTTCGTCAGACAAAAACCAGACTTTCGAAACATGAAGCACTGCTTCGAACTGGATTGATTCAACGGCAACGACGACGCTAACGAAAAATAGACTTATCCCTTCGGATCTTGGAAAGTGCCATCCCTGTACAAAGCAGGAGCCGTGAGAGCGCTTCTGGAACAGGCAAGCAAATACAATATGAACACTATGCACAATATGCACTCCAAGAAACTAAATTGTTAGGTAGCGAAGTTTGATTGCACAGAATTTTCAAAAGTGGGGAAAAAAATCGGGAAGCCGGAGTTTCGAGTTGCGTTTATCGTCGACAAGAAGTTTAAACACCATGTTATTAACTTCAAATCCGTCAATGAACGATTGTGTGCAATCCGCACAAGACCGTCCAAGCCCCAACGGAAGACAAAGACGACGAAGTTAAAGACGATTTCTACAGTACCTTCTTCTTCAATGGCACTACAGCCCGAATCGGGCCTTAGCCTCCTGACCTTCAGGTTCCTTAACATTTTCATTATTTATTGCGGAAGAGTTGTTAGCTCTTCGCACAACCCTCTATCTACGAACTTTTCATTTTCGTAGATTGAGGTAACCAAGGTATATTTAAGCAGGTAGTGTGCTGAAATTATGCGTCGATCGGGATTTGAACTCACAACCTTCGCATGGTAAACCAAGCACGTTACCCACTAGACTACACCTTAGCTTTCTACAGTACCTAAGACTCAACATTTCTGTCGAACGATATAAAAATAGTGCTAAGTGACGTTAACGCGAAAGTGGGAAAAGAAGAATCTTACATAGGGACAATTGTATGGCACAGTCTCCATGATATTAGTAACGGTAATGGTCAGAAGTTGACTGATTTCGCGAGCAGTAAAACTCTTATTGTAAGCTCGACATGCCTCCCGCTTCGTGATATTCATAAGAGAACGTGAGTATTACCCGACGGAAGAACATTAAACCAAATAGATCACGTTCTAATAGAGAAAAGGACGGCCTCCTGCATTCTCGACGTGCGTTCGTGTCGAGGTGCTAATTGCGACACAGACCACTGTTTGGTAAAGACCAAGCTCCGATGTCGAATTGCAAGCCGAGAACACCCAAAAACACAACCGGTTCCTAAATTCGACATAGGGAAACTCAAGGATGCGAAAATAGTTGCGAAGTACGAATCTGCCTTAGACTTAGACCACTTCGCGCCAATACAACAACGCCAGCATGCCAATAGAAGAAATGAGGCAAAATTTCAAAGATGGCATTACCTCTGTCTCAGAGGAAGTGATAGGACTACAACCTCTGCGCAAAAGAAATGATTGGCTTAACAACGAATGCCAAGATGCCATAGAGCGAAAAAATCAAGCTTACAAAATACTAACAGAACGGCCGACACAAGCCACACGGGACATATATAATGATCTTAGACGATTTGCAAAAAAAATATGCAGACAAAAAAAAACGGAAGTACAATAATGATGAAATTAAAAACATGAACGAACATTTTAAGCCCAACACAAGAGCCGCGTATTCGTTTATAAAAAGAATGAAATTGGGATACCGACCGAAAACGACCCTCTGCAATGATGCAGAAGGGGAGACTTTAAGTAATGCGGATGATACAAAACTGAGATGGGCGCAATACTTTGAACACCTTCTTAATCCGAGCCCATCACTCGCACGACACAATAGCAGGTATAACTGATGAAGGATCCGCTTTGAGTTTTCTCACATTCGAAGAAGTAAAAGCAGCCCTAAGGAACAACTCAAACAGCAAAGAGCTGGGCACTGATCCAAATTCCAGCTGAACTTCTGAAAGGCGACAACACCTTTATAGCGCATATCCTACATAGATTAGTCACGGACATATGAGCGCAGGAAACACTTCCTGAAGATTGGTGCAAGAGCATCATATCTCCAATTTATAAAAAGGTGAAAAACTCTGCTGCGGAAACTACCGATGAATATCTCTGTTGTGTACGTCTTAAACGATCTTGACGAAAATTCTGGAAAAGAGAATTAGGCCCTATGCTGCCAAAGTAATTGTTGAATACCAAAACGGATTTAGAGCTGGACGATCGATCACGGATCAGATAGTCTCAATTAAACTGGTGCTGGAAAAGTGCTGGGAATATAATATTTATGTGCACCAAATATTTGTTGACTTCAAACATGCATTCGACAGTATCGACTGGCGCGTATTATATGAAATCATGTTCGAGTAAAGAGTCCCACCGAAACTGGTTCTGCTTACAAGAATGGCAATGACCGAGTCTTTGTTACGAGTTAGAGTAGAAAACGATTTGAGTTTCAGTTTTGAAACAGACAACGGCCTTAAGCAAGTTGACGGCCTCAAAAAATTGCTTTTTAACTTGACATTCGAATATGTTGTTCGGTAACTTCCCGTTGACACCAATCACTATGCTTCAAGTCCGCACAACTCGTAGCATATGCCGATGATATAGATATCCTTCCAAGATCTCTGGAGAGTGTTAAGGAGGTATTTGTAAACCTTGACTCGGTAGCAAGGGAAATCAAATCAAAAATTATGACACAAATTAGGAAAAATACGCCAATTAGACAAAATATTATAAATTAGTAGGAGACTATAACCTAGATAACGTACACTACTTTATATACCTAGGGGCGAACCTATCGAAGGATGGAAGCGAACACATCGAAATCAAAAGAAGGATAATGATGGCAAACAAGACGTATTATTCGGTACTTTCAATAATTAAAAACAAGAAAGTACATCAAATCAATCAATCAAATTTCTGTTAAGACCACCTATAGGGGCATAGGACAGAAACAACTCTCTTCCACAAGGCGCGATCCCGAGCATCGGCCTTAAGCTGTTGCCAGGACCTGTTTATTCCTCTGGCCTCCTGCTCAAATCCTCGCTTCCATGTGTTATAGGGTCGACCAACCCGACGTCTTCCTTGAGGATTATAATCCAGAGCCTGTTTGGCGATGTTTTGCTCTGGTTTCCTCAAAGTATGACCGATCTACTGTCACTTCCGCCTTTGAATCTCAATACCTATTTCAGTCTGACCAGTTGTACTCCAAAGTTCGTCGTTGGAGATCACTTCTGGCCAGAATATTCCTAAAATGCGTTGGAGGCATTGGTTCACGAAAGTCTGTAGTTTCTTGGTAAGTCGAACGGTCACTCTCCACGTAGTACTACTATGTAACAAGACGGATTTGACGCATGCGTCAAAAACTCGCAGGTTCGTGCGAAGGGAGATCTCTCTTAGCATCCAGAAAGGGGAAAGGATACCGAAGGCCTGACGAGCTTTATTTTGCCGAGCCTCAACATCCTTTTCGGCTCCGCCGTCCCTGCTGACAATGTTTCCGAGATAGCAAAAATCTTGCACCTCTTACACATCCTGTCCGTTAAGAACAATCGGTGTGCTTGCGTTCGAACCCATGTGCATGTACTTAGTTTTACGCACATTTATTTTCAGTCCCGCCTCTTTGCATTTAGAATGCAACGAGCGAACATTTGACTCTAGGTCCGAACGGTTATGTGCAAGCAAACACACGGCATCAGCATAATCAAGGTGACTTAAGATGTTAAATAGTCTCCATTGAAGACCTTTACCTTCCCCACCTTCCACTGCAGCTTTCAAGATGTCATTTATTATCACCAGAAACAGGGCTTGTGATAATATGCAGCCTTGTCTGACACCTGTTCGCACAGGGAAGCTCTCAGACAGCTCTCCTCTATGCAAGACGCGACACTCTGCATCTTCGTAGGATTCTTTAATCATAGCTATGACCTTATCTGGAATACCTCTCCTACGTAAAGCATTCCATATGTAATCTCGCTAACGCTGTCGAAAGCCATTTCTGCTGACTGCTCCAATGTTATTCGTAGGGTATTTGTGTGGTCGGTACAAGACGACCCTTTACGGAATCCAGCCTGATAAACATCGAGAGTGCTCTCGACGACAGACATCACTAGTCCTATTGGGAATTACCGTAGCCATAATTTTTGATACTGCAGTAAGTAGACACATACCACGCCAATTGCCACAATCCCGAAAGTTGCCCTTCTTCGGAATTTTCACAATGACGCCCTCGTACATAAGAAAACAAAACTGAAACTATATAAAACGATCATAAGACCTGTGCTATGCTATGGTAGCGAAACGTGGACATTAACTCAGGCATCCGAAAAAGTACTTAACACCTTTGAAGAAAAGGTTCGACGAATCCTTGGACCTGTGAGGGAAGATTTGATCTGGGGAATACGGTACAATTGAGAATTCTATGCCATCTTCGACAATCCAGAAGTGTCAACCCTCATAAAATTTAAGAAGTTACTATGGGCTGGTCATGTGGAGCGGATGGATGACGGACGCATTCCCAAATGCACACTAAAATGAAAAGTCAATGGACAAAGACCTGTTGAAAAATCACAGAAGCGCTGGGAGAATTCGATTGACGCGGACAGCAAATCACTCCTAAGATTTTTAAACTGGAGGACGCGGTCATTGAACCGAGATGGATGGAGGCAAAGCATTCAGGAGGCCAAAGTCCGATACGGGCTGTAGCGCCATCGTAATTAAAAAAAAATTCTTAGCGCTACAAACTTTGTGGGAATACTCTCAAATTTCATCTAGCCAATGGGAAATACATCACAAAGAATATCAAACATCGACTTCTTTCATTGCATTCCACCAATTTTAAGTTCTAGACTGAGTTTGGGAAATCAAGAGTGTTTTTATTTTATATATTTTATTATCAAATCAATTTTATCTAAAAAGAGAAATCATTTTTACTTATTTATTTTTGGACTTAATCAATCAGAAATAACAACAAGGTGGACTTCATAAAATATCCTTCGTATAAAATACGCTTGCAAAGCACTGGTGCATGTGCTTGTTATGGAATAAATAAATTTTTATATTTTGAATTGGAGATTGGGCGTATGTAGAAGAGGGTATTATTCATATCAAAACAGCTCTATTATAAAAGTTAAATATGTCTAAAAAAATTGCCATGAAAATTGGTATAATGTGGATGTCCAAACTGCGACTTTTGCATAGGAGCATGCAAGGAGTGAAGATATTCAATTAATTTTCGCACAGTTGCTATTAAAAGGTTTTACATAAAATTAGAGCTTCAAAAATTGAATATGAGCGAGAAAGTTCGTTTAAAGTGTATATGGTATATCGTGAAAATGGGGTATTTCTTTGGGAGGTGGTAGGGATTCTACTAATTTTTTCACATACTACTTAAATTACTACTAAGATGTTTTGCACTTAATTTCAGCTTCATAAACTTGATAGGTACTAAGGAATATGGAGTATCGAAATTAATAAAATTGTGCAGCATGGAAGGTGGAAGGGATGGGGGGGTGGCGGGTGGGGGGTGTGTGTGAAAACTGTAATTTTATTCGAGGAAGGAGTTCTAATAATTTTTATACGGAAGACTACTATTAGCATCGATATTATATTCCAAATTTCAGATCAATAATATCTGTACTTTTTGAGAATTGAATTGTAAATTTGCGGAAATGTATTATTTTGTATGGGTGGAGGTAGAAAGGATGCAGGAGTTTGTGTAGAAATTTTAAACTTCTAGCTCAATACCTTCTCTAGTTAGAGTCCGTACAGAGAGTTTGGTTTTTTTGTTTTTCGAGCTTTATTTCTAAGCGCTATGTTAGGTTTTCGTGGCGCAGTGTGCAGCGTGCTTGGTTCACAGTCAATAGGACGTGGGCTCGATTTCCATACCAGACAGTGGGATTTTTTTAAGCACGAATTTTCAGTTGCTACTGGCGATGAAAAATTATTCGAAATAAAATGGGGAAACGGTGTAAAAGTGAAACAGTTCCACTTCAAGAAGGTGTACATGCTCAGTAGATGGTTTCTGTTCGCTTTCTATCATTCAGTCCCCCATAACATCTGCAAATTTTTGTCAGTATCAGCTAGTACAACTAAAAAATATACCCGCTTCTCCCTTCGTTACGGTCGTTATCGCTCCCCTTCCCCTACCTTCCCAATCCCATTCCTCCCTTCCATGAATGTGTTTGTACATTGCACATAAAGGTCGAAATTGCCTAAACACAGGTTATTCTGTAAAAAAAAAACAACTTTTAGTGATCCCAGATTTCAATTAGAACATGATAAGATTTTATCTGGAGTACATAAGACTTCGACAATGAAGAGACGTAGTCACTCACATTTAAGGACGCTGAAGTGGCACAGCAAATTTCCGCCGCAAATTCGACTTAGCTAGCTAGCTATTCTAACTTTATTTGAGTACCGGTTTTTAAATTTCTAGTACTATTTACAATAGTAGTTATGGGACAATTCGCTTCGAATTACTTTATTTTCGATGTAATGATTATTTAATTCTCATATTAAATGCCGCCATAACTTCCACCTCTCGACATTTTCGAGTACAGCCAGGTCACTCATACTTCAGACATTTCAATAGAGAAGGTGTCGATAAAACCTTGCCTCGCAGTAGCCCTTAACCAATCTTTAACCTGCGTATTCTTCAAACACAGCGCACGAATATTTAAGGTCCTTCTAAATTTTGTGCAAAAGACTGTAATACAACATTGAGCATTTTCTAATCATTTTCATCGCATCCACAGGATCCTTAAGCCACACCATCATGCTACAATAATAATTTCGGATTTTGGTCCAACTTTCTCTAAAAGCACCTAAGAAAGTCAGGGCTAAGTCGCCATATAATTCTAGCTTTAACTCCAGAGGAGCTCGGATCCAAAACAAGTACTGGTTTTGGTACGTCAAATAATTACAATTTAAATATTTAATTAATTCACGATTTCTCAACAAACTTTTCTAATTAACACGAGGCCTTTTTGGACTAATTCGTAGAAAAATATTTGAAAATTGTCACACAGCATCCTCAGCTTCCCACCCTGTTTTGATCTATGATTTAATCAGGCTCTGGCGCTATTGGAACGCCCCTTAAATACGCCAAATGCATGCAACAAGTTCCAAGCTATGGTTTTAGTTCGGACAGATTAGTGAGTGATAAATTTGGGACTATAATTCAATGTAACTAATTAGATTCAGTGTGCTATCATCTGTTGACAAATTTTGTAGATCTTTTTGATGTTATTATCAAAGGTCAACTTCTAATCTTATAGTGTTTTAACTTTGCGCATAAATACCGAAATCCATTGATACAGGAGAAACAGATGGTTAATTAAAAAAGAAAAATGATTAGATTGGACATAATTCAGAATAAGTAATCGAAAGATTCTCAGTCGTTAATTATGTTAGCACTTGAACGAATTCAAAGTCAAGTTGCTTAAAATGAACTGCTCTGGGAAAATCGCCATCGTAGCTGGAGGATTGGGAGGTATTGGCTATGCCACCTGTAAATCGCTATTGGCTAAAGGTGTTAAGGTAAATATATGAGTTTAATTATTGCGTTATTCATTTAATGTTTAACTTTGCCTGAAATTATAGAATTTGGCAATCTTTGACATCGCGGAAAACTTGGATCTGGTTAAGAAATTATCTGAAAAATACTCCAGTGCAAATGTGAAATTTTGGAAAGTTGATATTACCAAAAAAAATGAAATTGGTGCGTGCTTCGAAGCGGTCCAAAAGGACTTTGGATCTGTAGATATACTCGTAACATCTGTTGGTGTTGTGGATGAACTGAATCCAAAACGATGTATTGAAATTAATTTGGTGAGCATTTTGTAAATCTAATTCTGATCCGTCAGAACATATTTTCATCTAAGACGGAACTTCTCAGATAGGAACAATTAATCTAAACCTCGCAGCAATCGGCTATATGAGCACATCAAAGGGCGGAAAAGGTGGAATAGTGGCCAATGTTGCTTCGAAAGCCGGAATAGAACCCTTTCCTCTCGGTGTTGTATATTCTTCAAGTAAATCCGGAATGGTTGGACTAACACGATCACTAGGAGTATGTCGGAGTTAGAATTCAATGAAAAAAAAAATTAACTCCAATTTAATCTTTAAATTCTAGAATGACTTCTACTTAAACAAAACGGGAATTCGATTTATTGCAATTTGTCCCGGATTTACAAGAACTTCGTTGATAGTAAATATTCCAATTTCTAAAAGTAGTGTATTTCAGACAGCTGAGGATTGTGGTGAACAACTGGTTGCAGCATTAGAGGAGAACAAAAATGGCTCCGTTTGGATGATCGATGGTGGGAAAATGAAAGAAATTATTCATCCTTGTTAATTAAATAATTTTCTATATTGTAAACAACTTTTTCCTTCGCATCACATCTTGGAAACCATTAGAGAGAGAAAGTTGCTTGGGTCAAATGTGGAGGTCTATAAGTAATATGCTCTGAGTGAGCGGTAAAGAATAAAAATCTTATCTCTTGAGGTTACAGAATGAAAGTTGACACTAAGTATTCTTCTGTAGTCAGCACAGTATGGAAAACATCTATTTCTAAAATTCCATAATTTTTTAGGCAGCCTATTTCCGCAGGTAAGAGTAGAAAACCAGGATTAAATTTAAAAAAAATCAACGCTTTTTAACCAAATACTAAGGTGTTGGATACAGTGACTTAATGAGACTTAAATTGAAAATTAATCTATCAAATCGAGCTGCGACCTCTTGACCTTCATGTTCCCTAACATTTATATTTTAATGTGAAATGGCTATTAGCCCTTCGCACAGCCCTCTATCTACGAATTTTTACATATTCAGGTGGCTGTAAGTAGTGTGCTGAAATTATACGTCGATCGGGATTTGAATTTCCGACCTTCGCATTGTAGACCAACCCGTTATCCACTTGCCTGCACCGTAACCTATACGTATCCGCATCTTACCTTATCAACTGCCTCAGTGTTCAGTTATTTCTTCTACTCTCTTCGAAATAACGTATGTAGGAGAACGGGGTACCAAGTTGAAAATATGGTTCAAAAGCATAAAAAGGTTAGTGAAGGCAGCTGCAAGTTTTTCTACCTATATAAACACATTATAACATTAATAATCACATTAATACGATAATATTGAAAGAAAACAATAGAACAATATTTTTGTTTTCAAAAATAAAAAATTATGTCATTTGCCCCATTCTTCCCCAGGTACGAGTCAAAACGGGGTGGTGAGGAAAAATAATTATGGAAATGCAGAACAAATAAGTTTGCTCTATATTTATTTAGTTTTAAGTGACTATGAAGGTTTAACTACACTTTTATATCCTTTTCACAAAATTAACACACTAGAAGAGTCTCTTTGTTTTCGCTATCTATTTCCGCACAGGACTTGTTTGACCATTTTACACACTTGGAACAATCGACCCAACCTAAAACTGATTTTGAGCAAAATTCACCGCATTATAAGCATAACATCTGCAAATATTTGTCAATAGCGCCAGTACAACTGAAAAAAGTACCAGCTTCCTCACTCGTTACGGTCGTTCTCAATCCTCTTCTTCTATCTTCCTAATCCCATTCCTTTCCTCCATGACTGTGTTTGTGCATTTCACATATAGGCCGAATTTTCCTATAACACAGGTCATTCTGTAAAAAAAAAACAAAACAAATTCACAGTCGTAATGGAGACTCTCCCCATTGTGTCCCATGGACACGATCCAACGGATCTAGAAGCTTAACGACGGCTCTATACACGCTTCCACGAGCAGTTCAATCTGATCAAGTCCATAAGGATCTCGCCACATACAGTTCCCATGTTTCCTCGAAGCATATATCTGATATGCAAAAAAGTCGTGAGGATCATAATCGGTTTTTTCGTTCCTAATTCTAAAAATAACATACGAATTTTCTACCACAACGGAGGTGGCATTAGAGGGAAGGTAAATAATCTCTTCATAGATGCGAAATCATGTCACTTTAATGTGGTTATTATTACGGAAAATGGCCTAAGTGACTCCTTCAGAAATGAAGAAATATTGAACAATAGCTGGACCGTATACAGAAATGATAGGAACTACAGCACAACAGGTCGGTCAAAAGGAGGGGGTGTCCTAATTGCAGTTCACAGAACTTTATCTAGTGAGATTGTAGACACAACACCAACAATATTTTTTGAACATAAATTTATCAGAATCAAGCTGATAAATAAATATATTTACATCGGTGTTGTACATATCCAGCCTAACTCTGAAGACTACAAATACCACGACATTCTTCAAATTTTTCATAGTGTCAATTGCTCCTTAACAGAGAATGACAATATCTTCCTTCTCAGCGATTTTAATCGCGCAAATATCTCTTTTCAGACTAATCATTCCGATAACACTATTATACCGGGGAATCTTCTTTGTGATATTGACACCACTGTTATCGACACACTATATAATAAGGACTTACATCAGGTAGTGAATTTTCCTAATAAAAATGGGAGATGGCTTGACATGATCTTTACCGACGCATATGACGAAGTGATTGTTGGCCATGCCTCTGACGCTGAGAATCTTTTCTCTAATACTCAACCTCACTCTGCCATCATAGTAGATCTACGATCACACTAATTTTGTTCACTCTTACAATAATAATATTGTATTTGGCTTCCGTAATGCTGATTTCAATTGCATTAATAACGAACTGTCTTCGATAGACTGGACATCCCTTTTCTCATGTAATGATCTTGACAATGCCATAACATCATTTTATGATGTGATCTTTAAAATTGTCGATAATTATGTCCCTATATTAACACAAAAAGACAAAGTTTCAGAACCCTGGTTAGATAAAGACCTCAGATCACTGAGGAATAGAAGAAATAAGCTATTTAAAAAACTTAAGAAAACAGGCGCGATTACTCCTAATCTTCAAAGAAGTTATGACACGCTGGCCTCAGAGTTTTCTTCTAAATCCCGAACCAAAAAATTTTTTCCAATTTGTTAATACAAAACGAAAAAGTTCGGGTTATCCCGTGACCATGTCCAATCGGATCACGCAATCTTCCTGTCGGCGTAATATTTGCGATATGTTTGCTGACCGTTTTCAAGAGGTTTTTGGTGCCCAGTTAGATTCAGCCCACAGTGAACCCAACATTTCTGTTCCTACACTTTTTGATAATATCTCATTGTCTATTGAGGAGGTGCTCGAAGCTCTCAAAACTATTGATACCAAGAAAGGTCCAGGTCCTGATCTTATTCCTCCCCTATTTTTATCAAAGTGTGCCCATCAACTTTTAAAACTTTTGCATTTTCTCTTCAACAGGTCATTGTCATTGGGAACTTTCCCCTCGGCTTGGAAATCGTCATCCACAAAAATGGAGACAAACGAAAAGTTGAGAACTACAGAGGTATAGCAATTCTATCAGCTATACCAAAATTATTCGAAAAAATTGTCTGCGATAAATTAACCAATATGATCAGCCCTGTTTTTAATGACCAACAGCATGGCTTTAGAAAAGGTCGCTCGACTACAACGAATCTCATGATTCTTGAATCTGATACGCTCTGACCACTTGAAAATGGGCATCAAATCGACACAATATACACCGACTTTAGCAAAGCGTTCGACCGAGTTGATCACAATGTCTTGATTTTAAAGTTAAAAAAAATTGGAATAACAGGATTCTTACTTGACTGGCTTAAATCCTATCTTAATAATAGAACTCAATTTGTTAAGTTTCAAGGTCTTATTTCCAAGGAAATATTAGTGTCCTCTGGGGTACCTCAAGGAAGTCACTTGGGACCTCTCTTATTTAATGTTTTCATCTCAGATCAATCAGATATTGGAAAATGTTTCACATCTGATGTACGCTGATGATCTAAAAATATATCATGCCATAACCTCGCCCGCAGATGCCGCATTCCTGCAATCCAAGGCTTATTGCGCTAGATCATTGGTGCATTCAGAACAAATTAGAACTTAATGTCAGTAAATGCCACGTTATAAGCTTCTCACGTAAATCATCCTCATGTCACCATGACTATGTCTTAAGTGGAACTCAACTACACCGTGTTGATCAAATTGAGGACCTCGGCTTACTACTGGACAACAAACTGTGCTTCAAATCTCACTATAATCGAATAATTTCAAAAGCCAATAAACTTCTTGGGTTCATTAAGAGAAGAGCCAAAGAGTTTAAGAATGTGTGGGTTACCAAATCTTTATTCTGTTCTCTTGTCCGCCCTATTCTGCAATATGTATGTCCCATTTAGGACCCTTTTTTCCAGTTATACAGCAACAGAATAGAGTCAATCCAGAAACAATTCATTCTTTTTGCTCTCAGGGACTTGTATGATCCTAGAGACTTTGAAAACCTTCCACCCTACACAGTTAGGCTGCAATTATTAAATCTTTTACCGCTTGGTTCTAGAAGAACTATGCTCACATCCTGTTTTACCTTAAAAGTTTTGAATGGCGATATTAAGGTTGACCATATCTCAAATAAATTTAGACACAATGACAATATCAGGCTGACGAGACATTCAAAACCACTTAAGGAATATGCACATCGTACTGATTACACTATACACCTCCAATAAATAAGCTGACATATAAACTGAGACTACGCTCCGTTTTATAAGGTCCCCACATCCCGCATGACCCTTTCACCAGTGCCTATCATATATCATATATGTATATCAAATTGTGTGTAATTAATTAAGATAAATTTAAATATATTAAGATATATTAAAATAAATTAAATTAAGCAATTTATTAGTATGTCAACTATCTTGGTATGATTAATAAATAAATAAAATTAGAGAGGTAAGGTAACTTGAAAAAGATACGTAAACTAACGTTTAACTACAGTGGAGGACATAATTATAAGTTCACAAAAAAATTCAAATAAAATTCACTTCGAATTCATTATATTTATTTCGAATAGATGTTAAGAAAAACTTAAAAATATATATGTAACAAAATTAAAATTAAATTAAATTATTTTAGCAGTAAATAAAATTTAAAAAAAAAATAAAATTATCTTTTTTTCTGTTAAATTAGGAGATATTATTATAAGTTCACAAGGCACATATTTGGCAGGCACATATTTGTTAACAAAATTATATGGTTAATACTTCGTGTGGCTTCCTTTACATTTAATTATTTCAAATATACGTTTTGGCATTGAATTAAGGTTTGTAATATTGTAACTGGTATTTAGTCCCACGCTCTTATTATTTGCTCCCTTAGCTCTCTTTTGTTTGAAAATTGCCTTTTGTTTTCATATACCCTTCTCGATATTATTTATAGAGAATCTATGGGGTTCAAGTCAGGACTACAAGCTGGCTATTCTTAAACTGGTATATCCTTTGAGTTAAACCAAGTTTTTGCCTCTCGGGATACATGTATGGCAGCATTGTCTTGTTGAGAAACAAAATCTGGTCCAACAATTGACTCTGAGTGATCATTAATCAAGTCTTCGAGGAGTTCAGTACACTTTTTGCGAATCCATTCTTGTGGATATTGAAATCCATGAATCCATGAAGCTTCCCATCGTAACAGAAGCATCCCCAAACCATAAACGAACCGCCACCGAAATTGCAGGAGAGTCGCCATTCCTTATCCCTTCTTAGATCGTACTAGTAGTGTTGACCCGTCTAAATTGAACTTCTTTTCATCATTGAAAAGAACCTTTTTCCACTCATCTTTGTAAAACATGTAGGTTTCCGCAAACAGTAATCTTGCTCTTCTATTTCTCTCCTTTAATTGTGGCTTAGGCTTCCTTTTTGTCCATATTAAATTGTCTCTGCTACTCAGAATTCTTCTTACGTGTCGCACCGTTACAGGCAAGTCTAAGTCTGCTCAAACTTGAGACGCATTCATACTTTTGCTTATATGTAGCTTTCTGCCGGATTAGCCGTTTTTGACGTTCATTTATGGTAGGTTTTCAGCCTGTTCGTCTGATAGTGTTGTACCTTTCTTTTAATTTTATGTAATTATTAATTACAGATACAGATCTACTAAGCCTTCTTGCAATTTCCCAATTGGAGAGATAGTTTTCTTTGTAGGGATCAATTTTCGCCCTTTCCTCCATCGATAATACCACTCCTCGTGGCATTTTTCTATAGAAAATGGAAAATTTAAGTTATTTAAGAAATAAACTGCCAACAAGTCGGGCGAAACTTTATTATTCTTGGGACAAGTTGCGGATGACTGGAAAGTCAATATGCAGGTTAGAGTGGTTAGGGAAGGCTAAGTGAAAGGGAGTTCTTGGGCAGGACTGTTAACAATATTTCATTCGTTTCTGTAAGTTTGGTTTTTATGAGGGGAGGAGTAGGGGTAATAGTAAGGGTGAGTGGATGCTAATAGCTTTTTAATTAATTGCTTGAATCACGTCCAATATTCTCTGTATAGAATGTGTTTCATAGACGAAGTTGCATAGAATTTTCATAAAATTCGGTGTATTTTACATTCATGAAACCGAACATTTGTATGGGAGGGGGTAGAGAATATAGGGGAATCGTAAAACTTGATACGCAGTTTTATTTCGCGTCTCTTGTAAGGTGCTTGTATAGAATTTCAAGTTCGTAGCTTTTAGTTTGTTGGTTATTAGTTGATTTAATGAAATTGGTCGAAATCATACTTTTGTATGGGAGGGGGTAGAAGCGCAAGTGCGATTTCAAAACTTTTAAAGCAACTTCATTTGAATTATTTTTAAAAGTTTTTATGCCAAATTTGAAATTGATAGCTTTTAAGAGTTAGCTGATAACTGATTTATTAAAAATGCTCGAAAAAATAATTTTGTATGGGAGGGGGTAGAGGAGGTAAAGGAATCGTAAAACTTGTGATGCAATTTTCTTTCATTTTTATTGTAAGGTGCTCGTACGAGATTTCAAGTTCGTAGTTTTTAATTTGTTGGTTAATAGTTGATTTAATGAAATTAGTCGAAATCATACTTTTGTATGGGAGGGGGTAGAAGGTCAAGCGCGATTTTAAAACTTTTAACGCAATTTCATTTTAATTATTTTTATTAGTTGTTATGCAAAATTTCAAATTGATAGCTTTTAATAGTTAGGTGATAATTGATTTCTTGAAAATGGTCGAAAAAATAATTTTGTATGGGAGGGGGTAGAAGTGTTAAAGGTTTTCGACTAGTTAATATTTTGTATATTTAGGGATTTTTTTTAAATGCATTTCGCAAATTTTCAAATTTTTACCTTAAAATTTCACTCAAAAATTTTCAGTTTATGTGTTTTTTTCAATGCACATGAAACACCTTGTGCACGTTAGACAGGGAGGGTCGGTTTATAACAAATATGGATCAAGTTATTATTATTTTTCTATGTGAATTAAATATAGGTATTCACATGCAAAATTTTAACTTTGTATCTTTTACCAGAGCCCTAAAAAAATCACTCATATTTTTCGATATTTTTGCTTATTACCTCCCTCCCCTTACACCTCCCAACTTAAAATTTTTACCAAAATTAACTATTATGTAGTTCTACAATGTGACAAATTTTTGATTTGATATCTGTACTATTTTTGGAGATATAAGGATTTGTAATTTTGAAAAGTGCGCCATTTTTGAAATGCTCCCCATTTCCCCCCACTACTATTATTTCAACATGTTATATTTTTTTTTGTATTTGCCTAGTATAGCTTAATATAAGTTTTAAGTTTCAATTACATAGCTTAAGAGATAGTTGAGATATTAATTTTTAAGTGTTTTTTTTTGCACCCCCCCTGACCCTCCCCCTTACAATAGTTAGCCGCTTTCTAAGCTGGTTCCGATGAAACTATATGCCAGCTTGACGGTCTCTAAATACGATTTTGGTACGATAAGTAATATAGAAGATATAATCATTTGAAAAAAAAATTCGGGCGACAATTGGTTCTAAGCCCCCCCCTTTTCGCACCCCAATGGATAAAAAAATTAAATTATTTTTAAAAGTTGTCCCACAAACCCCTCTATATTAATGTTGAGTTTTAGCTTCCTAGCTGTTACCATAGTTGAGATATTTGAATTCGTATTTTTCGGTTTAAGCGCTCCCCCCGCCTCCCTCTGAACCCGTATACCCCCGAAAATGGGTATCCGCCTGAGATCTGCAACTATCTACAAACCCCCCAAAAATGAACTTTCTATCTTGAAGGGTTTGGGAGTTAATGTGCGCTGAGCGTACACGTCGGCGTACGGCGGACGGCGGACGGCGGACGGCGTACAGACAGACTGATTTTTTTTTTTTTGCATTTTTAGGCTAATTTAGTCATGAAACGCGAAAAAAAAAAATTTCAGGGTAGCAAACTTTTTTTTTCTTGTGTCGATCACAATACTTTATTATTATAATAATAAAGTAAATGAGTTCCTCACGCAATTAATTCATATATATATACACATGAATATACTGACTGAGTAAATTATAAGCAGAACAAATCAGGCTTATGACATAAAAATATTTCTTGGAATTCTATTTTACAATACGCACAAAATAAAAAAGCATTCAAACTTGCATCCACATTTTATGTGCAATTTTGTAAATTTTTATACTCTAGATGAAATCTGAGAGTATATTGTGTTTGCCTTACCGTTTGTAACGCTAAGAAATAATGCTCGCACAGAACCGTCAAGGGTACAGAAATATTTGTTGTCGCTCAAAAACTTCGATTCCGAGTTGCTGTCTGTCCGTCTGTCCGTCTGTCCGTCTGTCCGTCTGTCCGTCTGTCTACAGCATAACTCTCGAACGCTTTGAGCTATTGTGCTGAAATTTGTTGTGTGCCATTTTTAGCAAAAAAGAAACTTTAAGTTCGTGAACGGGCCACATCCCCCCACCCCTTCTACCCCCTCCCATACAAATTTCACAAAATTTCGAAATTTTCAGAAATTGATTTTTCTTAGAAACTATTTAAGCTATCGATTTGAAATTTGGGTTGAAGTATTACTATATAGATTCCATTAATATGACTGAATATTAATCCGATCTCATCACTCCTTCTACCCCCTCCCATACAAATACATAATTTTGAAAAATGCAGTTCTTCGATTTTCATCGAAACTAGTAAAGTTATAAAAACGAATTTTTGCCAGAATTCATTTTATTAGAATTCCAATCAGCTTTGAAAAAATTATCAACTTCACCTCACCCCTTCTACCCCCTCCCATACAAATTTCACGAAATTTTGAAATTTAAATTAAATTATTTTTCTTCGAAACTGTTAAAGTTATCAATTTGATATTTCACATACAGTATAAAAATAGAAATATCAATAACAGGAAAAAAAATTATTTTCATCCTTACACTCCTTCTACCCCCTCCCATACAAATGCATAATTTTTGTTAAATGCATTATATCGATTTCCATTAAAACTATAAAAATTATAAACTTAAAATTTTGCCAGAATTTGTTTTTTAATAGTTGCAATAAATGTTGGAAAAAATTATCATCTCAGCTCCCCTCCTTCTACCCCCTCCCATATAAATATCTGTATTATAAATTCAAGAAAAGCATTTCTCCTTCGAATATATGTATGAGAGCCGCCGACTTTGAAATTGAATCAAAGCCATCAAAATCATCTAAAACGTTCCACTTCCTCTGCCACCTCCCATACGAATTCCCCAATTTCTGGAAAACTATGTCCAATTTCTTTAAAAATAATGAAAACTACAAATTTTAAATTCAGTACGAAACACTTTACACGCCATTTTCGGTGTCACATAGGAGAAATACAAACCTCCCCCTCTACTTCTACCACCTTCCATGCAAAGTCTTTTCTCACTATTCGAAAGAATTTGAGATGACATATTTGCCGGTATATCAAAGTCATTTCCATCTCATCTAGAGTATCATATGATTGGGCTTTAAGCCCAATCATAATTCTGTTATGTTTTTTTTATGTGTCACCGGAACTAGAGGGGTAGCACTTTTGTACTGAAGCACAGCTCCGGTGAGGGGGGAAGGATATTGGTTTTTGGGAATTAAGGTGATAGAGACGGAAGTGGCTATGAATATTTCCTTTAAATTGCTGAATGTTGTAGTCATGCGGGAACACCGAGATGGGCAGCGAATTCCATATTCGAACAGTCCGGTTTCAGAACGAATCACGAAATTTGACAGTGCGACCGAAGGTGGGGTTGAGAGAATACTTATGAGCGTGCGAAGCAGCTCTAGTATTACGGGGTAAGGGCATAAGTGAGGGCAAGAGATTAGAGATTTCGTCCGAACAATCTCCATTGTAGTAGCGATACAAAAAGGTTAGGGAGCTTACAGTTCGTCTATGTTCCACTGAATCAAGCGATGAAGTGATTCCAGAATCTACTGTAATTTTAATAATTCGGGACTGGATACTATCCAGATAGGAGAGAGAAGTTTTTGTGGGAATTAAATTCAAGACGTGGTCTAATATAGGCCTTATAAATTGTTAGTAACCCAGAAGGGGTGAAGCAGTTTTTATGATCACGATATCAGAAATACAAAGGTGTTTCGTGTTTTCAATGTAACTAGCGAAAAATATTTTTGAAACTTTATTTTGGGTTTTTATGGTATACTAGTTTCTAATTTTCACATAATTACTCGGTATTGCTTTATGGTATAATCAGTTTTAGGGAAATTTTCTTTTATAATTAAGCACTACAGATAAGTTATTTTTATACTCTAGATGAAATCTGAGAGTATATTGTGTTTGCCTTACCGTTTGTAACGCTAAGAAATAATGCTCGCACAGAGCCGCCAAGGGTACAGAAATATTTGTTGTCGCTCAAAAACTTCGATTCCGAGTTGCTGTCTGTCCGTCTGTCCGTCTGTCTACAGCATAACTCTCGAACGCTTTGAGCTATCGTGCTGAAATTTTTTGTGTGTCATTTTTAGCAAAAAGGAAACTTTAAGTTCGTGAACGGGCCATATCCCCCTACTCCTTCTACCCCCTCCCATACAAATTTCACGAAATTCTGAAATTTTCAGAAATTGCTTTTTCTTTGAAACTACTTAAGCTACCAATTTGAAATTTGGGTCAAAGTATTATGATATAAATGTTATTAATATGACGGAATATTGATCCGATCCCGTCACTCCTTCTACCCCCTCCCATACAAATACATAGTTTTGAAAAATTCAGTTTTTCGATTTTCATGGAAACTAGCAAAGTTATAAAAACGAATTTTTGCCAGAATTTATTTTATTGTGATTCCAATTAGAATTGAAAAAATTATTAACTTCACCGTGCTCCTTCTACCCCCTCCCATACAAATTTCACGAAATTTTGAAATTTAAAATAAATTATTTTTCTTCGAAACTATTAAAGCTATCTACTTAATATTTTGCACAAAGTATACAAATAGAAATATCAATAACGGGAAAAAAATGTGTTTTGATCCGTACACTCCTTTTACCCCCTCCCATACAAATGTATAATTTTTGCTAAGTGCATTATATCGATTTTCATTAAAACTAGAAAAAGTATAAGCTTCAAATTTTGCCAGAATTTGTTTTTCAATAATTGCAATAAATGCTAAAAAAATCATCAGCTCTTCTTCACTCCTTCTACCCCCTCCCATACAAATAACTGTATTATAAATTCAAGAAAAGCATTTCTCCTTCGAATATATTAGAACTAGCGAATTTGAAATTGAATCAAAGCGTAGTGACAAGGATGATGATAAGCAGTTTCAAAATCATCTTAAGCGCTCCACTTCCTTTGCCACCTCCCATACAAATGCCTCAATTTCAGGAAAAATTTGTCCAATTGAAAATAATGAAAGCTACAAACCTTAAATTCAGCACGAAATATTTTGCATACCACATTAGGTGTCATATCCAAAAATTACAAACCTTCCCCCTCTTCTTCTACCACCACCCATACAAAAGTCACTATTAATTATTTAAAAGAATTGGAGGTGACATATTTTCCGGTACATTGAACTCTTTCTCATTTTATCTAGAGTATCATATGATTGGGCTTTACGCCCAATCATAATTCTTTTATGTTTTATTTAAAGTATTATCACTAAAGTATTATCACTACATCCTAAATCGGGTCTTGACCTCCTGACCTTCAGGTTCCTTATACAATTTTCATTATTAGACTTTCGCACAAGCCTTTATCTTGGGTATACCCAAGCGGCAGTGTGCTGGAATTATTCGTCGATCGGGATTCGAACTCCCGACCTTCTCAATGTAAATCAACACGCTACCCACTAGGCTACACCCTAGCTGCATACCAATCATGGCGGTCTTTTTGCTGCATGTGCGGCGTTATACGGGCGTTTAATATGACACAACGACTGGTAAGGTGATTGGTTTGATATATGCATGCCAATAAGTAGCTCTTTACTCAATTTAACCTGTAAGTCGTACGGTTTTTACAGTTGGCATCCAGATATTCGGCGATTGGACGTGGTGGTGAGCCGTTTAGTATCACCTAATCCGGAAGCGGCTCCAATTGCAGGTAAATGATTGGTTAATATTTATTAAGTTTCGGGAGAGATTGCGAATGCAAGGAACTTCTCGAACTGAAGACCTAATAACATCGATGATCGAGAGTCGTAAGGATTTTTTGTACTCACAAAATTCGCATATAAGATCCTGAACTTTGATTGTTCTCTCATTTTGACGGCTTAGGGCTGCATGAACGGTGTAAGTGAAACGGCCGGTTGGATTTGTGGAGCAACGTCTAAAAGCGGGTCGAATATCCGAAATATGCTGACATTTGGAAGACATGTGAGTAACAGAGATTGGGGCTTAACAAGATGTTAGTAGATGTTTCGTAGTAAGAAGAGCTTCAAGTACACGTCTTAGTGCACGAGGAAATCAGAAGAAGGAGGTCATTGGAATATTATAAGTAGGTCAATTTTTTTTCCCATATACGCAAGTAGTTAAAAACAATCTGGACCCATTAGCGATTGAATGATTTTTGTCAATTCCAGTATAGACTTGGGAAAGTGCCATCTCTACGTACCTGAGTTCTGCTCATCAGTTGCAAGAAGCTTAACTGGAAGTTATTCGTAGAGTTTCGAAACCTGACTGGAAGCTTTCGGTGCCATGTGTGTCGGTCAGTCCATGGAAAGTTTGCGTACATCCTCGGTAATGGTGTGGAAACACGATAGTTGCAATTTAACACTCAAATGCGGGTAGAGCTAAGACCTTCAGAAAGGCAGAGATTTAGAAAGGTGTAAACGCAGAACTTGCATTCGGTATAAACTCTTATCTCGACACAATGAAGTAGTACTGATTATTGTCCCGAGTTCGTAGAGAATCGTGGAATAGATATGGTCTTTGTTCATTCACTTTCCTATTTAGTGTGCGTTTGGAAATTCTTCTATCAATTGGTTTCAGAATTTTATGAGGATTGACACTTCTACATTGTCTAATTCACTCTTGTAGATTCTTCAGATCAAGTCCTTTCTTAGAGGTCCGAGAATATCAAGGGCATTACGTAATTTTTCGGAGTTAAAACGGAAACCTGTGTTAATTTTCCAAATTATATCACCTGTCCTAAAATCGGGTGGAAGTACCGTATAACCCGACTTATTTACTACTACTACATTGACATTACAGCTAAAACCGAGCCTTGGCATCCTGACTTCTTCGAGTTTTTCATTTTTCATAGATTGAGGTGACCAAGGTATATTCAAGCTGGCAGTGCGCTGAAATTATTCATTGACCGCGATTTGGACTCACGACCTTCACATTTTAAACCAACACGCTACCCACTAGCTTAGATTTATTTAATATTATTATTAATCTCATAATTTTGATTGGCTCGCTTTCATCCTGCGATAAGTTTAGACCTAGATACATTGTCTATAGTTCCCTTCTTTTCCTAGTTTGCATCATAGTGAAGGTTTACAAAAATTTCCTTATCACTCGCCGGAGGTCTTGCAAGTGTATTTATGCCATCGGAATATGCCACGTGTTGCGTAAAATTGAAGCATAGCGTACACTTAGTGCCAACGTGAAGTTTCCGAACAATATATTCGAGTCTCATATTAACATAGTATTATATCAAAATTTTAAACCATTGAAGAAACTCATTTATCATAACTTTACATCATCGTTAAGTGTTTCATGGCACTAAAACTTTCCGAGTCATCGTTGTTGCTTTTGTAATTCAATTAATTTGATGCCATCTCATGGCTCAAACTCGTATCTGTAAACTATTTCTCGCTCAATTTGCCAATAAACTTTATCCATCTCGTCCCACGCTCGCATCCATTAACTGATTCGAATGACGATATTTAATCTGCGAAAAGATATACGTCCTTCCTCTAAACAAACATGGAAGAGATTTTTCCAGATTCTTGCCATCCCTGGCTTATATTACACATCGCTGATTTTTATCACGTTACGTAACTGATCTTTGGCACAGTGAACAATGTCTTAGTGCTTTCGGGAATCCCTTAAGCCTCCACAAAAAGTCCGTTTTCAGTCAACATCTTTAATTTATACTTCTGCTTCCAATTCTGGCACAGTAGAAACTCGCTCCACTTTTCTTTGTTCTATCAAATCCAATCCAATTGATAGTGTTGTAGTGTCGATACAGAAACCCCGTACCTCGAAACATTCCGGCCTAAGTAAATCTTCCGAAGCTGCCACATTTGACACATCAAATATTCAAAGCCATTTGCCAGAAGAACAAAAGCAAGGACGAAAAGGACTCTTGGCCCACGACAAAGCTCAAACTCTTGGTCTTGTGTAGTCAGAAATTTTGGGATGCTAATCGAAATAGGCTTAGAATATCGTGTATCTCGAACCTAGGGACAGGCAAGGGTGAGCTCTTTTGCGGAAGGTCTATCGTCCCGTTATAAGGGGCTGCATAGTCCGCTATAGTCCTTGTCATGGTGGTGTGTGATTGAAAAGTTGCTCAATAAAACACAAGTGCCACATGGTGCTGGCTCCCGATAGTTGTTGTTTTTAGTATTCGAAAGGATTACAATTCTGCCCAATAGTCGTTACAATCCTCCGCCGCCTGTCGAATTTCGTCCTTCAGCGCCATGATCCCGTGTGAATGAACGACAATTTCACACATAGTGAGCTATGCGGATGTATGGAGTACTCTACCAGTCATCCAGGGTGTGACATAACGTAAAAGCTCTCACTGCCCACCGCTAGCCATATACCTAGATAGATATATCGAGAGAATAGCTTCCTTGGTCCGCTATTCTAACTGCCATGGGATCCTTTTGCATCGTCATCATAGCATCACCGCCGTAACGCAGACGATCTCCAGGGTTTGGGGTGGATTGGATGGGCTGGATACTCCTCATCGTCCTGGCTGGCGGTTGTACGTCGGACCTACTCGAATGGACAGGATTCAGATTCACTGACTACACATGGACATCAGAATCTCTACCCATCCCGACCTGGATAGTGTTTTGTAGTACAGCCAGACGAGCCGGGGTGCCTATACTTTCGATACACTTGTGGATGAGAATGAAACGCTGGAGAGCGATGTAGCTGTAGATCTTAGCCGGAAAATTGGAGTGCGGACTATGTGTATAGCGCAGGAAATATAGAGAATCTATGCGGCAACATGTGGCGGTCAATATATGGTCATTAATTTAAGGGTGGTCTCGTATGTGCGACTATCGTGAACGATTGTGAAGTTTGGGGTAAAAGGGAGAAAATCGGGCTTATCGAAATTGTAGATACGTTACCTTGCTTACCGTCCGTATGTATTTATTCAAGAGTTTTACATAACAGTTAATATGCAAGTGTTGCCACTGGCAATGAAATTATAATTTGGAGATTATACGAAATTTAATTCGATAATGTGAAGTAGTCGTATTTCGAGAGTAACGAAGTTGCTTGTTGAAAACCACTTTGCTCTGTTGATCAGGTAGAGTCACATTTATTTATTCATTTCATATTGATGATGGTAGGGCATCTAGTCTCACTCCAAAAACGCGATTGGATCTCGTACAAAAGGAACTGTGATAGCTTTCAACTGCTTAAATATTCGAACTAGTGAATCAAAACGGTTGGAAGTGAATTATCGTAGAGGCCATTCATTCCCAGTTCCACAAGCCATGGGATTTCTCGTCTGGACCCAATTTTATTTTATTGCGATTTCTGAAAACAAACTTGGGGTCCGATCCTAATGTCTATTGATTTGTTGTTATCTAAAGGAATAACTCTAGGCTAGAATACTCCCAGAAATAATTATCCTGTTTGAGTGGTTTGTTTAAAATTTTCAGATTTCTCTCTCTAAAGTGTTTTTGATTCTATTGAGGAATACTTTAGTCATGGTTGTTATAACCGCGGTATTTCCCTTTTCGAAATCGATTAATTTTACAAGATGAATAGGATAGATACACTATTTGGGACTAAATTTCCAGTATTAACCAGGTAATGGTATCTGTAACACTTAATTCCTATGTCTGGTGGCTTATCTTCAGTCTAAAATGATAGCATAGAAAGTTTTCATATCATTTTCAAAATATTGTTAACATTTTTTTTCCATCATTTATTGACTACTATATTCACTCTTTAACCAGATAGTGTATATTCTGCCATGATTTGTGATCACAGACGTATTCAGAGAGGCGACAGAAAATCAACAATCAATTTTTCCAAAGTTTATCAACTTATAATTTGTATTCCAACTTTCTTGCATAGCAATTACCCCACTAACAACTCCAAACTTTTCAGTAGATCATTAACATACATATCCATATTACCACCTATCTTTCAACAATGTCATGCAAATTGACTCACTTATTCGCGCTATCTATTCTAATGACCATCAGAATCATCAGGCAACAATTCAAACAAGTATTTTAGCCTACTTCGGAGAACTTCTTAGGGCACATGGAACTTTTCATCGCGGCTGATTGAATCCTGAACTGCCCTAGAACATGCAGGATTAAGAGCTCTCCTCGTCGCATGTCATGTGGAGTAAGCACTTTTGCACAGAGCAAAGCAATAAACGTCAACATTTGAGATCCTTTTTGTATAAGAGGACTGAAGAACAAGGCACCCACCTTTGCATATATGGAAGGTGAAATTCAGTCGTACTTCTCAAAGTTGCCCACGTGATGAAGAAGGCAATGAGTACATTCCGGCAACGAGCAACAAAACCAACAACAAAAACCTTGCGAAAAAACGACACAACTTTGTGTATGAAAGTTTTCGAAATGGAGAAAACTTTGTCGTTTCGTTTTTGTGTAACTTTGTTGCTCGCTAGGCAATGAATTTCGTCAGTTTTTCTTCGAAATACGGAAAAAAAGAGAATGTGCAGGGAAAAAGAACCATCAATTCCATGTATACATATGTGGAAGGATGCAGGCGATGCAGTTCTAAGTGATTGGGCGATTTGAGTTAGTTTCTTCCATTATTGCACCGTACGGGGACTTCCTTCTACGAAAAGCCAACTGTATGTACTGCATCAGGTCCACGTATTTGCAGTTCGGCAGTCCTGTTTTTGCTCCAGTGCCAGTGCACAACGAGCATAAGGACTGACATGTTAAACCCTTCCTTCCTTTTAAAATAAGTTCTATGGTTTCCAATAGAATTCACTACATTGAAGCACAAAGTTGGGTTCCATTCAGGACTTCTCTTTATTTCGAATTGCAATGCAAATGGAAGGATTTTCTGTGTTTTATTTAATTGCAGTGATTCGTCACTAGCTAAAGATGACCTCGTTTAAAAATTGAATTTTTTTTTCCCCCGAATGGATGTTCTAGATTTCCCAGAAGTGTCCATAGATAGTGCATCGCCAATAAGATAACTTTTTTCATTTTGCTCTACTTCGAAATTGATAAGTTTAAAAATTGAAACAAAAACATTACATAACATGTGAGATGGGAGCAGTGGAATACAGCCACAGCCAGTTCTGCTTATGCTAGAAATGGCAAATGGACACTGACTGAAAATTTATCTGATACGAGAAACGGATACAGTGCCTCGGATACGTACAGATTCTACGTTAGCCACTTTTGGCAAATCAAATAGGAACATTTAACTTATCTTTCTTTTCAAATGCAGCTCTTATATTTTTCCTTTTTCATTCAACTATGTTAGCATTACTCTGCGACAGAAATTCAATAGTATGACACTTGATAGTAAAATTCTTCTTCTTCAATCGCGCTACTCCCAAAATCGATGATCATAATTTTGACCATCAATGCATTATTTGCTATAATGCTTTGGTTATCGTTCAGGACATTTTCAATCTTAACTTCTTAAGCAGATCTTGGAAAGAATTTGATTATTGAAGCTGTTCTCGATTTTCCATAAACATTAATTTCTGAATGAAAAGATTTCCGGATTTTACACTGTTTTCCTTATTATCGAACTGTGTTTGATAAAGGTCTCAGCAGAGAACGAAACGTTACGCAGAGAAACGTCGTGATATTTGTAGATCATTGTGTCCACAACCAATAAATATACCAGCCAAATTTGCGACCGTTAAATTTTAAACTATTGATGAAATCTTCTTCTTTTTTAAGACAACACAATAGCTAAAATCGAGCCTTGGCCTCCTGACATTGAGGTTTTCTAACCGGAATTTAAACTCACGATCAACACTCTACTCACTAGGCTACACCAAGGCCAATGAAGGATTGATGAAATCTGTAAGTATTATAAATTCGATCTAAATTTTGTAACGTTAAGAATTAAAGCTTAAAGTGCTGTCCGAGATATTTCCTGTGCAAACGGGTGTCATACAAGGCTACACATAATCACCAGCCCTGTTTCTGGTGGTAATAAATGACATCTTGAAAGCTGCACTGGAAAGTGGGAATGATAAAGGTCTTCAATGGAGACTATTTAACATCTGAAATCACCTTGATATTGCTAATGCCGTGTGTTTGCTTGCACATAGCTGATCGGACTTAGGGTCAAACGTTCGCTCGTTACATTCTAAATGCAAAGAGGAAGGATTGAAAATAAATGTGCGTAACACCAAGTGCATATACATGGGTTCGAACACAAACACACCGGTTGGTCGGATTGTTCGACAAGATGTGGAAGAGGTGCAAGATTTTTGTTATCTTGGAAGCATTGGCAGCATGTATGGCGAAGCCAAAAAGGATATTGAGGCTCGTCTAAATAAAGCTCGTCAGGTCTTCAGTATCGTTTTCCCTTTCTGTAGGTTAAAAAAAGCTGCGAGTAAATCCGTTTTGTCTAATGGTTGTACTATATGGAAAGTGACCGTTCGACTCACCAAGAAACTGCAAACTTTTGCGGACCAATGCAAAGCATTTTAGAGATATTCTGACCAGAAGTGATCTCCAACGACGAACTTTGAAGTGTAACTGGACTAACTAAAACAGGTATTGAGATTCAAAGGCGGAAGTGGTAGTGAATCGGTCACACTTTGAAGAAATCAGAGCGAAACATCGCCAAACAAGCTCTGGACTATAATCATCAAGGAAGACGTCGGATTGGTCGACCATGGAAGCTAGCACAAGAACACAAGAATAAACGATTAAGGTCCTGGCAGCAGCTAAAGGCCGATGCTCAGGATCGCGTCTTGGGAAGAGAGCTGATTCTGTCCTATGCCCTTAGATGTTGACAGGAATTTGATTGATTGAAGAATTAAAGCTCGAGAATAATGGTTTCGCTTTTCATTTCAATTTTGGTATAAATTTAGCTACGAAATATTTTAGTATCGACTGACAAACTCAAATAAAATTGCACCTCTTTCTCTACCACATCTCACACAAACGGCATATTTTCCAACCTTTAATGATTATTAAATATTTCCTAGAAAGTACCAAATCTACCCAATGTAAAAAAATAATATTTCATTTAAGCTTGCTGGCTTGATTGGCTGATCCAAACTACCTGACAATACAAGGTGTAAATCAACGTGCCGATGTCGGCATGGTTGAAAATAGGCTCAGTTGCGAACGGATACCAGGCGATCTTTTCTTTCAATCTAGCATCCTCGCAGTGCTGCGATACGCTGCGAGTAACATTCTTTTCACTCGCTACTCATATAGATCCAAACTCCAATTTGGGTTGTCTCGCAAGCTCAAGGCATCTCTTTTGTCCAATCGATCAAAATGGAGAAACGTACCCTTTCGATCCAAAAAAGATTGGAACCAGATCTGAAGAGGCTCCGCAATCAAAACTAAAGGTCAGCAGTATTACACGATATACTGATTATAGATACAGAGTACGCAGAATCCTTGAAATCCTGACACTACCGCTGTCCATGACATCGGTATCCACGTTCAAGGCGACTTCTTCAAAGAGGAAAATCTCTTTCAAGTTTAACAGACAAGCAACTGCGTTTCGAGGGAAATTCCGAAGTTTCATACAATAGTGACGTGATATGCAACAGGACTCCCAAGGAAAATGAGGGGCTTACAATATTGCAAGATGCAGTCTTCGTGGTTTTTGACCAAATAACCGGAGACGAGGTAGGTCTCCAACGCAGGTTCGCACGAATCACCTCCAAGCCAGGTAGGTTGACCGTGCAATGCGCGAATAACCATGAGTGCGAATGGCTGCCCAAAACGCTGAAGAAAATAAAGCGATGACCAAAGGCAGAGCTTATACTCCTGGAAGGAGAAAACAAGCCCAAACCCATAGTCGTAGTGGTATGAATACCCTGAGAAAGCACTTTAGTCCCAGAGGTTATAATGGGATTGAAAGGCAGAGCAGGGGCCTGAACATCACACCCTAGTTTTTGCTGACAGATAGAAAAGCTGGACTTTCAATATTGACAAAATATCCAGTGAACAACTGTGCAACTAGAAACTATTTCACTTTTACCTTTGCCCGCTTCCGTTCCAAAGATGCCATACACAAGCCAACAAAAAAGCCAGCCAGTATCACCGGTTGTTGGCCCATCCGGGGTGATGTAACCTATAAAAAGGACCGTAATGAAAAAACACTAAAATCTCCCGGCCGATCCTTACTGAAACTCAACACCTCTTCAAAGTGTGTGAACCCGTTTGCTCTTAAGCGATCGGACTCACGGACATAGCCCGGGGATAGCGCCCTAATGGTAGAAAAAGACGCAAACGCAGTGGCTGCTGCCAGGACGGAAAATGGCGAGGAGAAGGCTAGGCGTGCATGAAAATGGGAAAAAGTCGAAAACTACACTTGCTAATATCTCCACCACGAATGCAGATAGAAAGTTCAAAATCAGTAGAGATATAGAGAAGGTTGCGCTACAAACTTTAAAAATAATTTAATTTTCTTATCCATTGGCGTCCGAAAAGGGGGAGGGGGCTAAAAGCAAATTGTCGGTCGAATTGTTTTTCAAATGATTATATCTTCGAAATTACTTATCGTAAAAAATTCATATTTTCGGACCACCAAGGTGGCATGTAGTTCCATCGGAACCAGCTTAGAGAGTGGCTAATTATTGTAAGCGGGAGGGTCAGGGGGGGGGCAAAGAAAAACATTTAAAAATGAATAGGTCAACTATCTCTTAAGCTATGTAATTGAAACTTAAAACTTGTATTAAGCTGTACTAGGAATGGGGAGCATCTCAAAAATGGCGCACTTTTCAAAATTACAAATCCTTATATCTCAAAAAACGGTACAGATATCAAATCGAAAATTCGTCAGATTGTAGAACTACACAATAGTTAATTTTGGTAAAATTTTTAATTTGGGAGGTATAAAGAGAGGGAGGTGATAAGCAAAAATGTCGGAAATTTTGAGTGATTTTTTTAGGGCTCTGGTGAAAGATATATAGTTTAAATTGTGCATGTGGATACGTCTATTTTATGTATATAGAAAAATAATAATAACTTGATCCATAATTGTTATAAACCGACCCTCCCTGTCTAACGTGCACAAGGTGTTTCATGTGAATTGAAAAAAAACACATAAACCTAAAATTTTTGAGTGAAATTTTAAGGTAGAAACTTGAAAATTTGCGAAATGCATTTAAAAAAAATCCCTAAATATACGAAATATTAACTGGTCGAAAACCTTTAAAACTTCTACCCCTCCCTCACACAAAATTATTTTTTCGACCATTTTTAAGAAATCAATTATCACCTAACTGTTAAAAGTTATCAATTTGAAATTTTTCATAAAGACTTACAAAAATAATTGAAATGAAATTACGTTAAAAGTTTTGAAATCGCGTTTGCCCTTCTACAAAAGTATGATTTCGACCAATTTCATTAAATCAACTAATAACCAACAAATTAAAAGCTACGAACTTGAAATTTTGTACGAGGACCTTACAACAGAAAAGAAAGAAAATTGCATCACAAGTTTTACAATTCCTTTACCTCCTCTACCCCCTTCCATACAAAAATATTTTTCGAGCATTTTTAAGAAATCAGTTATCAGCTAACTTTTAGAAACTATCTATTTCAAATTTTGCAAAAAAACTTAAAAAAATAATTCAAATGAAGTTGCTTTAAAAGTTTTGGAATCGCGCTTGCCCTTCTACCCCCTCACATACAAAACTATGATATCGACCAATTTCATTAAATCAACTAATAACCAACAAACTGAAAGCTACGAACTTGAAATTTTATACAAGCACCTTACAAGAGAAGCAAAATAAAACTTCATATCAAATTTTACGATTGCCCTACCTTCTCTACCCCTCCCATACAAATGTTCGGTTTCGTGAATGTAAAATACACCGAATTTTATGAAAATTCTATGCAACTTCGTCTATGAAATACATTCTATACAGAGAATATTGGACGTGATTCAAGCAATCAATTAAAAAGCTATTAACATCCACCCACCTTTACTATTACCCCTCCTCCTCCCCTCATAAAAGCCCAAACTTTTAGAAACGAATGAAATATTGTTAAATTGACAACAGCCCTGCCCAAGAACTCCCTTTCACTTAGCCTTCCCTAACCACTCTAACCTGCATATTGACTTTCCACTCATCCGCAACTTGTCCCAAGAATAATAAAGTTTCGCCCGACTTGTTGGCAGTTTATTTTAAGTCTACAACTATGGTAGTCTTAACGAAAAATAAATTACTTTAAATTTATAATTTTCGTAAAATTTATTAGGTGTTGGAATTAATTCGTAGCGTTTTACAAAAGGTGGCGTTACTCAAGTATCCGTAGTCACATACACAAAAGCAAATATTCTCCATAAAGCTACTGTCATGGCGCATCTAGTCCACTGAACGACATTTATTTATCGAGCTTATAACATTTTGTTGTGCGTCATCAAACATGTCAACGTTCGTGCCCGAAAATCTGTTTTTGTGGAGAGTGTTGCTTCATTACTTCCACATGAAGAAAAGTGCCGCGGAAAGTCATCGCATTTTAGTAGACGTTTATGGTGAATATGCTCTAGCTGAGCAAATGTGCAGAAAGTGGTTCGCTCGGTTCAAAAATAGAAATTTTGGCTTGGAAGACAAGGAGCGTCCCGGACAGTGGAAAAAGCTTGAAGGTGAAGAATTGGTGACAATGCTCGATGAAGACCAGTGTCAAACAATTGCACAGACGTCAACTGATGCATTTGAGCAAAGCATTAAAAGAAAAGTGCCTCCAATTAAAGGATCGACAAGACAAGGTGATTTTGCTCCACGACAATGTCAGACCCCATGTTGAAAAAGCGGTGAAAACTTGTTTAGAAACGCTGAAATGGGAAATTTTATCCCACCCGCCATATTCACCAGACATCACTCAATCAAATTTCCACTTGTTCCTGTCCATGGCAAATGGCTTGTCAGAGCAGCACTTCGAAAACTACGAGAGTACCAAGAATTGGATCGATTCATTCATCGAATCTAAAGACGAAGAATCCTTTCTTTGCCAGAAAGATGGAAAAGGTAGCAGAAAACGATGGACAATACTTTCAATAATACCACTGTAATAATATTTTCAGAATAAACCATCAAACTTTGCAAAAAACACTACGAATTAATTCCAATCCCTAATATATGGGAGGTGGTAGAAAGATTCTGAGTACATAGTCCACTCACAAACTTAAAGATTCTTTTTGCCTAAAAAAATTGCATTGAAAAAATCTTCGCGCAAAGCTTTCGACTGTTATTGCTTAGATGGACGAACAAACGGTCATGGTTTTGTATGAAAACGAGAACGTCTTTACTCTATGCGCGCCTTATTTCTTATTAATTAATTTACTCTCAGATATCATTTGGTGTAGAAATATCGCATAATTACGAGTAAGTTTCGCGTAAGAAGTACTCATTTTGAATAGGCCGTGCCTATTCGCACCACTGAGTTAACATGGGTCTACTCTCGGTAATTTCATTAAAACGTATTTTCAATTCTAATAAAAATGGGACTTCTTTTCAGTTTGTATTTAATTTATAGACTATTAACTTCCGAGTTCTTTTTCGAATGGCTCAACTCATGCATCGCGACAGGTCTTGACTCGGCAGTGAAAGCCATTTGGAAAGTATCCTTTTTATCGCTCACGAAAGTTATTTTTCATTCGCAAAGGAATGTCATCGGGGAAATTAACAGGAAACGCTTGTCTTCGGGAACAGACGTAGAAGTCAGCAATGCAATCGGTTGTTCGATGACGGCATCAAGGATGGAAATTCAAATCGATTTTCTATTTCGCAGAGTGAGGATGGTGGAGTAATGGTGTGAGATGAATTTAACTTGAACACGAGTCGGCACTATGTTAATTCTTACAGCATTTAATGGCATTTCTTAGTGCTACCTGACGGTGATGATGTTCGACTTAAACCCTTCAAAGAGACATCACACCTGCATCGTAACGACGCGGCATTAATGGAAGTATAGCTTCGATGACTTATACCACGTACTTTAACAAAAGCACTCTATTTTCTATATTTTCTGTTGCTTGCTATCACTTTCCCATTTTAACAAAGTCCTTAATAAATCCTGCTGGAATAAAATGCCAAAGGCTTTTGCGAAGCAGCCTGCCTTTCTGTCCGCCCCAAACTACACAACAATCGAGCTTTTACAGCGCAAAATGACAAGCAATAATAAGCAAAGTAAATGGCGAGGTACTTTACCTGGAGCCCATTATCCCTTTTGTTACTGACGCTAAGCATTCATACGCTGGCCGACGAACCGGTGGCAACATTACAGGCTATCAAAAAACGTGCAAATGGATTTTTCCACCACTGAGCTGTGAGCCAAGCGTACACCAACACGCTTTCAAAAGAGACGTTACACACGCGTGTGCGTCGAGAGAGTGTTGACGCTGCCGATGCTTAGGACAAAAGAATGATTTTGAAGGATACCGAGATGAATGTTTTCAGAACAAAAGATGCATTACGCGAGCTCTCTATTATGAGCAAGTTGATGACATCTTTTATCTGATAATTGTCATGTTATGCCATCGAATCGTAGCATAAATGAGGGCAATAATCCGATTTCAATGGGCTCGAGTTTGTGTGAATGTATGTAGGTAACAATAAGCTGCAGGATATCCTGAATGCCTCATATCAGATTGCATATAAAAGTAACTCAGAGATAGGTATATTATAGTTGTGAAGCATGACAATAGATCGATATCATTCTGGAGCGTGGATTCTTGGCAATTCAATAGAATATTTGCGATGTCGAGGACAACGAAATCGGAGCGTCATGACAAAATCATAAAGTAAAATGTTCCTAATAAAATGGATATTTTCAACGAAATAATAGGACTTAATGATAGCTATAACATATAATACAGTCCACTGTATTCAATAGATATAGTTTTCAAAATATTTGTCTACCTGTTTCCACAAACAATAAGAAAGCAAACTGGATCCAAATTTAATACAAAGCACCATTCCCTGAAATTTTGCGTAATAAGACTCCTTTTCAATGGCTTCTACAAGTCCTTTGGTATCAAGGTGTGACAATGACATTAAAGAAATGAAAAGAGAAGGAATTATTGTGGAAGAAATTTATTCAAACAGAGAGCAGTGATTGCGTTAAATCAAAACATTCATTAAGTTATTTGTCTTCTATCCACTGTAACAAAGTAGCATGCAGTATTGATGTCGACACACTATATACGTAAAGACGAAATATAAATTTTAGCGACTTTAAGAAATTATTATAACGGTGATTTTTAGACGCGGAGAACCTTAAATTGAAATACAGAAAACATTTTTTTTTTATTTAAAAGATAGTTTTATGGCATTAATGCTTGCATATGATTTCGGGCATGTGGCTACCGCGGCTCGCGTGTCCATGGCGTAATCTGAAAGTCCAATTCTCACACAATCTTCGCAGTAAATCATGCTGTATTTCGGCAATAACGACTCGAATGTTGGCTTCCAAGTGCTCAATAGTTTCTGGTTTATCGGCATAGACATATAACTTTACATATCCTCAGGAAAAAATCTAATGGCATCAAATCGCACGAACGAGGTGGCCAGTTAACAGGTCCATTTCGTGAAATTAATCGATCATCAAATGTTTCTTTCAGTAAGTTAATATTGAAGGCGGTATGGCCCTTGGCACCATTCTGTTGAAACCACATGTCTGCGATATTAATGCCTTCCAATCGAGGCACGAAAGTGTTAGTAATCGTGTCTCTGTACCGCTCACCGTTGGCTGCAACGTTCTGACCATCATCATTTTTGAAGACATACATATGGACCATTGATTCCGCCGGCCCATACAGCGCTCCGAACGGTGACTTTTTCTGGATGTAATGTGTTTCAGATGTGGATCTGAAAATTATAAAAAAAAACGAAAAAAGGAAAGCGAAAAAGTTCGTTTGAAAATCGGTGATTGGAAGCAAAGTGAAGCTAATAACACAAAGAACAATTTTTCACCGCTTCGGTTTTAAATAACGTAGCGATAACTTCACGCTAGAGCGATTATCCGATTGCCAATAGGACAGCGGCCGCCATCTGTCAGCTGACGATTCGCCGTTGTCAGGCGACAGCTGATCCTTGGGCTATGGTCAAGGAAGCCATTAGGCCATGTTTACAGGTGAGCACAACATTCTCCCCGGCGTTGGAACGTCAGTTTCAAGGATTCGATAGGTTTGCGGGTAAGTGGATCATTTTCTCCCCGGCGTTGAAACGTAGGAAATGTAATAACTCGCTGGGGGGGGGGGGGGAACTAGTTGGAGGTTTGGAGGCGCCTAGTCTTGCCTGGCTGAGGAAGGAAGGTTGAGAGGGAAAAATGAAGGGAAAAAGCCAAAAAAAATCGTATGGAATGCTAATGATCGTAAACGTGATATCGCGGTAACGTCAGTAATGGTGATCGTGAGGTGCGCGATTGTAATTGTCATTGCAAAAAACTCGCAGGTAGTTGGCACAGCTTTACGACTGGCCTCTTGAAAAGAGCAGATGCAGTCATGGCGGTGGCCACGCGCGGTCGCCCGTCCTTTCCCGGATGTACGGCTACGATTCGTCCGAGGTTCCATTTCAGTCGTGGAAATCGTTCGTCGCGCACGATTACTAAATCGTTTAGTTTCATGTCGGGTTGACTATTAATCCATTTAGGACGTTGTTCGTTGAGTTCGGCTATACTGTGGAATGCCAGTAAGGTGGATTTGCGGTAATCACCAGGGCAGACTCCAGACAGAATCCAGCCAAGCGATGTCTCTTGAGCGACAACTGAATGGCAACTCGTTTTCCGAACTCCTTGTCGTAAGATAGCTGGATATACGTCAGCACCTCGGATGAGGTCTACCTTTCCTGGTTGATCGAACGAAGGATCAGCTAGCAGCAGATCGCTAAATTTCTCAATTGTTGATATTGAAACCCGTTTAGACGGCAATAGTTGTGTCAACGATGGTAACACGAGAGCTTTCAAGTCCAGCGAAAACCAATCAACGCGTGACTTGATCCTCTAAGTGACGGAAGAAGGCGCTCGCCCGGATTGGATGTCACCAAGACCGGTAACAGCGACATCGGTTTTGTTTCTCGGCAGTTTCAAAAGTTGCGCAGCTGACTCGGTCACGAAGGATGCTTGTGAGCCAGGATCAATTAGCGCTCGCAACTGAATGGTTGTCCCGACTATCGACGAGACGTTAATTACTGTGGTGGCCAATAGTGTTTGTAGCGGATGCGACTCATTTGTCTGCGGACGTGATGCGGAGTGCAAAGCTGCTGTTGTGGGCATTTATGAGTACGTTGGCAACGATGGGTGCAGCAAGGAGTGAAGTGCCTTCCCACACTGAGAGCATCGCATTGAACTAGGACAGCTTGTCACTCGATGACCGTGACCTAGACAATTAAAACAAGCCTGTTTCGCACGTAAAAGGTGCTGCTGCTGATCGCAGTTTCATGGGTCCGAGAGCTTCCAACGTGCGGAACCGGCTTTCCAGGAAACTTCGAAGCTCTTCCCATGTTGGTAGTGTTGTAGTATCGCCAATCGATTGCTCCCACAGCTGATGGGTCTCCTTAGGTAGTCGACGCACGATCAAATGAATCAAAATCGCATCCCAGTCATTAGTTGGGACTCCGAGATTGTTT
Source organism: Chorisops tibialis (assembly GCA_963669355.1). Taxonomy (NCBI): domain Eukaryota; kingdom Metazoa; phylum Arthropoda; class Insecta; order Diptera; family Stratiomyidae; genus Chorisops; species Chorisops tibialis. The sequence continues at coordinate 247,099,260 of OY770263.1, read as the reverse complement.
AAGGAGGCTTAACACTCGGAAGTCCCGTCAAGGAGTGACTTGATTGGCCTCGGAGCTACAATCAGTATCACAGGTTGATTAAGTAAAGTGGTTAATTGGGTATTGACCAACAGCCGCTTGTTCTGATATCGACCACACAATAACTCCCATGCCGATTTGTAATTCTTATCCGTTACGGCCAAATGTTTGATCAAAAGTTCTGCTTCTTCATACATAGGCGTTTTCAGGTAATGCAGCTTCTGTACGTCTCCAAGTGTAGAATTTTCGTGCACTACTGCAACGAACAGATCAGGAAACGACGTCCATTCACTATAATTGCCGCCGAATTTGGGGATTGTGGTTGGCGGTAGACGCGCAGAATTAAGTTTCATAAACGAATCATGCTGGATTCCGATTACCACCGGTTCCAACTCTTTTAGTTTGCCATAGCTCAACGCATTCTCAAGGTAGAAAGCAAACGAACGGACGGGCGGACATCTGGTTTTGAGCTTTCTACATACGATATGACATTGTGTTAAATCTGTTTTTTACTACGAGCCTTGTATCTTCTTCTTCTTCTTAAATGGCGCTACAGATCAAATCGGGCCTTGGCCTCTTGACCTTAACATTTTTCATTATTTATTGCGGAAGAATTGTTAGCTCTTCGAACGTGTTAAAAAATTTTTTGGGGCAAACTTTTAATACTCTCAGATTTCATCTGGAATATAAAAATAATATCAATTATAGTGCTCAAATTTCTTAAAAAAAGAATTTTTTGCGATTTATAATTCTTATAAGGATGTCTTAAATTTTTCTCTTTTTCGGTTTTAATTGTTGATTCATGAATCTCTTCAAGTTCTCTTCGCAGCTCGATTTCCTCTGTTAACTCTATTGAGATGCGGACACAGTGTGGGCCCGAGCCACTCCTGTCCCCTTCCCTCTCTTCACCGACAACTATATTGTAAGATTACCATTTGCCCATTGCCATTTCACATTTCTATGAGCATATTTATTTCTTCATAAAAAATTAAATATTATAATTCCAGAATCAATGAATTCAATGGAAGGGCAGGGGAGATTCCAAAACTTTTAATGCATGGTTTGTTGACTGTTTTCACCGTGCATTTTGAATTGAAAGAACAGATCCCCCTCCCCTCATAAAAACCCAAACTTGCGTAAATAAACGAATGAAATATTGATTACATGTTCTGGAGCTATTGATCGTATTCGCACTTAAGTGTTAAATTGAAACAGCCCTGCCCTAGAACCCCTTTTCCACGCATCCTCGACTTGTCTTAAGAATAATAAAGTCGCGGCTGATTTGTTGGCAGTTTATTATTTATCGCAATAGAACAATTATTATTAAGCGATAACTATAATAGCTTTAATCCACTAAAAATGGCAAAAATTTAATGCAATCAGATTTCCAGGATTCTACCAGCTTTGTATTGCTATGTACTATCCCACTGATCAAACGAACAATAGATGAACAAAAACAGGTCAACTTTAATATTTTCCTGCAGAAGATTTAGTTGGCTTTCAGGTCGATATCCTCCCTTTAATCCAGATGATTAAAATTCTACAAGTAGGTCAACAATTATGTACGTCTTAACAGAAAGAATTGGGATACGTTGAATCGGGAAATAGGGCTCGGTTTTACCTTCAAGCGAAATTTTCATGCCCCATTCATAAATCAATTAAAGGAAAATTGTAAAATTTTCATTTTGCTAATTTTAATTTTCTTTGCAATTTATCTTATTTTTATCTTATTCTTTTTATTAGAAAGTAGTGCGCTCGACTTGGAAAACAAATTTCATACCCTGAACAATTTTCACAAGCATTTCATTTACAAAATTAAGCTGCCAACAAGTCGGACGAAACTTTATTATATTCGGGACAAGTTGCGGATGCATGGAAAGTCAATATGCAGGTTAGAGTGGTTTGGGAGACTAAGTTAATTCTTGGGCAGGGCTGTTATTAATTTAACAATATTTCATTCGTTTATGCAAGTTGGGGTTTTTATGAGGGGAGCGGGAGGGGTGATAGTAAGGGTGGGTGGATGTTAATAACTTCTTAATTGATTGATAATCATGACCAATATTCTCTGTATAGAATGTGTTTCATAAACGAAGCTGCATAGAATTTTCATAAAATTGGGTGAATTTTACATCACGAAACCGAACATTTGTATGGGAGGAGGTAGAGCGGGTAAGGGAATCGTAAAATTTGTGATGCAATTTTATTTCATTTCTCTTGTAAGGTGATCGTACAAAATTTCAATTTCGTAGCTTTTAATTTGTTTGTTAGTTGATTTACTGAAATTAGTCGAAATCATACTTTTGTATGGGAGGGGGTAGAAGGGCAAGCGCGATTTTAAAACTTTTAACGCAATTTCATTTTAATTATTTTTGTAAGTTGTTATGCAAAATTTCAAATTGATAGCTTTTAATAGTTAGGTGATAATTGATTTCTTGAAAATAATCGAAAAAATAATTTTGTATGGGAGTGGGTAGAAGTTTAAAAGGTATTCGACCAGTTAATATTTCAAATATTTAGGGATTTTTTTTTCCATAAATTTTGAAAATTTTCAAGTTCCTACCTTAAAATTTCATTCAAAAATTTTCAGTTTATGTGTTTTTTTCAATGCAAATAAAACACCTTGTGCACGTTAGACCGGGGGGGTCGGTTTATAACAATTGTGGGACAAATTATTTTTTTTTTCTATGTATATCAAATAAATGTATCCAAACGCAAAATTTAAACTTTGTATCTTTCACCAGAGCCCTAAAAAAAATTACTAAAACTTTTGGACATTTCTGCTTACCACCTCCTTCCCCTTAAACCTTCCAAATCAAAATTTTTACCAAAATTAATAATTATTAAGTTCTACAATCTGACAAATTTTGAATTTAATATCTGTATTCAATTTTGAGATATAACGATTTGTAATTTTGAAAAGTGCGCCATTTTTTAAATGCTTCCCATTTCCCCCCACTACTATTATTTCCACAGGTTGTATTTTTTCCGTATTTCTCTACTTTAGATTAATATACGTTTTAAGTTTCAATTATATAGCTTAAGAGATAGGTGAGATATTCATTTTTAAGTGTTTTCTTTGAACCCTACCTGACCCTCCTCCTTGCAGTAATTAGCCTTTCTCTAACTCTGGTGGAACTATATGCCACCTTAATAGTCCCAAAATATGAGTTTTCTATGATAAGTAATTTCGAAGATATAATCATTTGAAAAACAATTCGGCCAACAATTGGTTTTTAGCCCCCCTTTTCGGACGCCAATGGATAAGAAAATTAAATTATTTTTGTAGTTTGTCCCACAACGCTTTATATATCTCTGCTGATTTGCAGCTTCCTATCTGCATTTCTGGTAGAAATATTAGCAAGTGTAGTTTTTGACTCTTTCCCTCCCCCCTCCCCCTTCCACCTAACACTCCCCAAAATTTAGAAATTAGAGCTCACTTACCCAATCAACCATCTGCCCAAAAACGAACATTCTACCTTTAACGGTCTCGGAGATATGAATCCTTATGTACGGCGGACGGCGTACGGCGGGACGGATTTTTTTTTTGCATTTTTAGGCTAATTTAGTCATGAAACGCGAAAAAAAAAAAATTTCAGGGTAGCAAAATTTTTTTTTTCTGTGTAGATCACAAGACTTCATTATTAGAATAATAAAGTAAAATGTAATAAAACATAACAGAATTATGATTGGGGGTAAAGACTTCTGTATGGGAGGTGGTAAAACCAGAGGAGGAGGTTTGTAATTTTTCTATATGACACCGAACGTGGCACGCAAAATGTTTCGTGTTGAATTCAATATTTGAAGTTTAATTATTTTAAAAGTAATTGGACATAGCTTTCCTAAAATTGGGGCATTTGTATGGGAAGTGGCAGAGAAAGTGGTGGATTTTATATGATTTTGGAACTGCTCAACATCCTTATACTATGCTTTGTTTTAATTTTAAAGTCAATATTTTTTGTATGTTCGAAGGAGAAATGCTTTTCATGAATTTATTTATTACAGATATTTGTATGTGAGGGGGTAGAAGAAGTACAGCGAAGCTGATTTTTTTTTCTTAACATTTATTACAATTATTAAGTGCCAAATTCTGACAAAATTTTAAGTTTGTACTTTTTCTAGTTTTAATGGAAATCGATATATTGCTTTTACCAAAGCTATGCATTTGTATGGGAGGTGGTACAAGGAGTATACGGATCAAAACAAACTTTTTCGTCGTCAATGATATTTCTATTATAAGACTTTCAAGAAAAATACATATCGATAGTTTTGACATTTTCGAAGAAAAATAATTTAATTAAGATTTCAAAATTTCGTGAAATTTGTATGGGAGGAGGTAGAAGGAGTTAGGTAAAGTTGATAATTTTTTAAAACTGGTTGCAATTATAATAAAATTAATATTGGCAAAAATTTGTTCAATCGGTTTCGCTAGCTTCAATGAAAATCGCATAAATACGTTTTTGAAAATTGTGCATTTGTATGGAAGATTGTAGAAGGAAATCGATTCAATATTTTGTGATATTAACGATATATACATTGTTATACCTAAATTTCAAGTCGGTACCTTGAACAGTTTCGAAGAAAAATCAATTTCGTAAAATTTCGAAATTCCAAGAAATTTGTATGGAAGGACTCCCTTACTTACTTACTTACTTTTTCCCTAAAAATGACACATATCAAATTTCAGCACGATAGCTCGAAGCGTTCGAGAGTTATGTTGAAGACAGACGGGCAGACCGACAGATTGACAGGCAGACGGACGGACAGACAGACAGATGGACGGTCACTGGGAATCGAGGTTTTTGAGCGACAACAAATATTTCTGTACCCTTGGCGACTCTGTTCGAGCATTATTTCTTAGCGTTACAACGGTAAGGCAAACGCTATATACTCTCAGATTTCATCTAGAGTATAAATTAACGAAAACTAACTAAACGGGCTAATCTCGACTCGAAGATCGAAAGCTGCGAATCGTCATAATTATAAATTGTCTTTCTATTCTATTCTACAATGGCGCTACAGCCCAAATCGGACCTTGGCCTTCTGATATTCAGGTTCCTTAACATTTTTCATTACTTATTGTGGAAGGGTTGTTAGCCCTCCGCAATAGATTGTATTATGGGGTAAAATTGAAAATATTTTGACTTTTGAATCCAGTGCGGTGCGAAGAGAAAAAACAGAATTTCGGCCGAATGCTAAACGATTATAACTCCGGATATACTCACCTCGAAAATTTCATATTATTACACATATTATTTTTTCCAGTATTTTGCGAGAAATTTTACCTAATATTTAAAATGCAATAATACTACGCCCTCTTGCAAATTCATCTAGTTTAAGCGTAAAATTTCTAATTGTCCGCATTTTTCAGTTAATTGCAGCAACATTTCCACAGTTCGTTTTCTACTTTGAACAGTAGGCCGGATTATGCGCTGCCCATTAACAGAATTCGTTGATTTTCAATGAACTTGCCCCTAACTGCATTGGATCGCTGCCTTAAATAGTGCTCGGTCCTCTTTTCTCCCTTCGCACATTATGACATCTCGAGTTATTAAGTTAAGTCCTGGATTTCATATGAGATTATTTTACAAAGACATAGCCTTAGTCCCAGCGGCGCAAACAAGATGAAGTCCTAGATGCGACAGGACAGCCGCAGGAAGAGATCGGGACACCGAAAAGTACAGTGAAAAGTTTTAAGTTGGGAACTTTTAATGAACATCAAAGTTGGCAGAGTGCGGAGGGTACAAGGCAATAACTTCTGCAAAGGTATCATAGGTAAGTAGAAGCTTGCGTGTATTTTCGATACTGCTCGGTGAGACGAAAAAGGAACGATGGGCATGGCACAGGAGGATAAAATTTAATTTAAGGATATAACTAATACGACCGACCATCATCGAGGCCGTTTTTCGCCGAACAATAGATGAAAACTTCCATCGGATATCTTAGATCTTCATGGAAGTTGGGTCTTTGTAGTCGGATCTGGTTTTACTGAACGATTTTGTAAGAAACCAATTAAGGAGTTTTGTCAGTTTTTTCCCCGGTTCCTTCAACTTAGTCTTGTTGTATAAAGAAACTCTCGGGATTTTGGCCTTAAAGACTCCTCTTATGTGAAGAATGGCGATTTTTTTCTCTTATTATTATTATTTACCTTTTTTTTTGTGTGTAAACTTAGCGAAGAATCATCAACTTTTCTCGTTCAGAAATGTCGACAAGGCCTAAGGATCTTAGCGTGTATTTATTTAACGAATATCTCGTAGTTATGATGGTCGCAAGCCGGGTGAATGATCCGTTCGACTGAAGAGAAAGATGAGAGAAAAGGTGGGAAAAAATGAAGGAATATTGAGAGAACTATACAACAAACGTCCCGTAGTGTTGTGAAAAGTTTTTTAATGATTGCCCTAGGCATTGAGGAAAGACTAAATGTTCCTACATCGTGTCTTAAAAACGCTCAGTCATCTTGATTTTAATCTCCTAATTAAACTTATATTGTTCTTGGAATGAAAAGTATTGTGTTTTTTTCGTCATTAGTGTTGGATCTCTCCGTAAATATTACCGTGATAATTTGAATAGAAAGCTTCGTCGTCTGGCGTTCCTTAGCGCAATAATATTTTAATTTAGATTTTATTTCTAAAGCTCTTTTTCAGAAAATTTCTTTGAATAGATGTAATTTTTTCTATTTTGGAAAATATAATAAGAAGAAAGGTTGCTTATTAATAGTACTGGCGCAGTCGAAGTTGAAACTGATGCCCTAAAATTAATCTAAAGATGATATTTAGTTTTCATAATTCTGCTTCAATGGCAGTACAGACCGAATCGACACTCTAGGTAAAATCTGAGAGTATTATAAGTTTGGTCCAAAGAACTTTGCGATGGTAAGAAATAAAGATAGCAGATAAAATCGGATTGATCAGAAATTCATACATATTAGTCACTCAAGATGCTGATATCCGGATGTCCGTCCGTCTTTCCTTTCGAACTTTAATATGACAACGCTTTTAGACACGATGTATTTGTTGAAAAATTAAGGTAAATTTTCTGAACGGGCGAAAACCCTCACCCTTTTCCCCGCTCTCATACCAAATGCTATATTTACGTAACTTCACAATAAGCCGATTTTGTTAGAAAGTAGAAATTTAGAGCGGGTTGTATTTTACTTTATTATTTTAACAATAACCGACTTGGGGAAAAAAAAAATTTGCTACCCTGAAATTTTTTTTTCGCGTTTCATGACTAAAATAGCCTAAAAATGCAAAAAAAAATCCGACTGTCTGTACGCCGTCCGCCGACGTGTACGCTCAGTGCACATTAACTCCCAAACCCTTCAAGATAGAAAATTCATTTTTGGAGGGATTATAGGTAGCTGCGGGTCTCAGGCGGATACCCATTTTGGGGTGTGTACGGGTTCAGGGGGAGGCAGGGGGAGCGCTTAAACCGAAATATACGAATTCAAATATCTCAATTCTGGTTACAGCTAGGAAGCTAAAAATCAACATACATATAGAAGAATTTGTGGGACAACTTTTAAAAATAATTTAATTTTTTTATCCATTGGGGTACGAAAAGAGGGACTATGAACCAATTGTCGGCCGAATCTTTTTTTCGAATAATTATATCTTCGAAATTACTTCCCATAAAAAATTGATATTTTGAGACCATTAAGATCGCATATGGATCTACTAGAATAAGTTTAGATAGAAGCTAATTATTGTAAGGGGGAGGGTCAGGGGGGTGCAAAGAAAAACACTTAAAAATTAATATCTCGACTATCTCTTAAGCTATGTTATTGAAACTTGAAATGTATACTAAGCTTTACTAGCGACATATGAAAAAAATACAACAGGTGGACATAATAGTAGTGGGGAGAAATGGGGGGAGTATTTCAAAAATGGCGCACTTTCCAAAACTACAAATCACCAAATCTCAAAATTGAGTACAGATACCAAATCAAAAATTTGTCAGATTCTGGAACTATATATTCTTTAATTTTGGTAAAAAATTTACGTTGGGGGGTGTAAGGGGAAAGAGGTGGAAAGCGAAAATGTTGAAAAGTTTGAGTGATTTTTTTATGGCTTTGGTAAAAGATACAAAATTTAAATTTTGCACGTCGACATATCTATTTAATGTACATAGAAAAAAAATAATAATTTGTTCCGAAATTGTTATGCACCGAAGTGGGGGTCTAACGTGCACAAAGTGTTTCATGTGCAATGAAAAAAACACATAAACTGAAAATTTTTGAATAAAATTTTTAGGTAGAAACTTGAAAATTTGCAAAATGCATTTAAAATAAATTTGTAAGAGTTTAAAATATTAACTGGTTGAATATCTTCAAAACTTCTACCCCCTTCCATACCAAATTATTTTTTCGACCATTTTTAAAAAATCAATTATCACCCAACTATTAAAACCTATCAATTTGAAATTTTGCACAAGAACTTACAAAAATAGTTGAAATAAAATTACGTTAAAAGTTTTGAGATCGCACTTGCCCTTCTACCGCCTCCCACACAAAAGTAAGATTTCGACCAATTTCATTAAATCAACTAATAACTAACAAATTAAAAGCTACGAACTTGAAATTTTGTACAAGCACCTTACAAGAGAAAAGAAATAAAACTGCATCACAAATTTTACGATTCTCTTACCTCTTCCACCCCCTCCAATACAAATGTTTGGTTTTGTGAATTTAAAATACACCGAATCCAATGAAAAGTCTATGCAACTTCGTCTATCAAACTGACATTCTAAACAAAGAATATTGGATTTGGTTCAAGCAATCAATTAAAAAACTATTAACATCCACCCACCCTTACTATCACCCCCCCCCCCTCCCTTCATGAATACTTAAACTTGCATAAATAAAGGAATGAAATATGGAGCTTTTGAACGTTTCCGGAAAGTGGCAGTTTATTTAGACTAGCTAGTGTACAGCCTAGTGGGTAGTGTTTTGGTCTTGTAATGCGAAGGTCGTGAGTTCAAATCCCGGTCGACGCAATATACAATTCCAACACATAGCCTTCTTGGATATACCTTGGTCACCTCAATTTACGAAAATGAAAAGTTCGTAAAAAGAGGGTTGTGCGAAGGGCTAACAACCCTTCCACAATAAGTAATGAAAAAATGTTAATGTAATTGTGTTTGCCTTACCGTTTAGAACGCTGAGAAATAATGCTATGGTACAAATATATTTGTTATCTCGCTCAAAAACTTCGATCCCGAGTAACTGTTTGTCCGTCTGTCTGTCCATCGGTCCGTCTGTCTACAACCTATCAACTTTTTTCTTGTTTTTAATTGTTGCCCATGTTTTCTAGGTTATAGTCAATTAAATTAAATTTTTTTTTTAAATTTTTTTAAATTAAATTAAATTATACTATTCAAGGTACAAATACCTCCTCAACATTCTCCAGAGATCTTGCAAGGATATATATATCGTTGGCATATGCTACGAGTCGTGTGAATTTGAAGCATAGTGTTCCCTTGGTGTCAACGGGAAGTTTTCGATCAACATATTCGTCAAGTTGAAAAGCATTGGTGCTATGCCGCCACCTTGTTTAGGGTCGTTGTCAGTCCCAAAGTCGTATGCTTGTTTGAAGATAACAAATATCTGGTGCACATCAATATTATATTCCCAGCACTTTTCCAGCACCTGTTTAACTGAGAATATCTGGTCTGTGGTCGATCGTCCAGTTCTAAATCCGCCTTGGTATTCACCAATTACTTTGTCAGCATACGCCTTAATTCTCTTTTCCAGAATTTTCTTCAAGATTGTCGTGCACAACAATAACATTCCTCGGTAGTTTTCGCAGTAGAGTTTGTCACCATTTTTATAAATTGGACATATGATGCTCTTGCGCGTACCTTCAGGAAATGTTTCCTGCGTCCACATATCCGTGACTAATCTGTGAAGGAGATGCGCTATGCAGGTGTAGCCGGCTTTCGAATGGTCAGCTGGAACTTCATCAGTGACTGGCGCTTTGTTGCTTGGGTGGTTCTTCAGGGCCGTTTCTATTTCTTCGAGTGTGGGAGGACTCAAGAGAATCCTTCATCAGCTGTTACAGCAGTTGATTCTGCTATGGTATCTACTGCTGCTGTATCTGAGGATGATGGGCTCGGATTGAGGAGGTGTTCAAAGTTCTGCGCCCATCTTTGTTTCATATTTTCCGCATTACTTATAATGTTGCCTTCTTGCAGAAGGTCGTTTCCGGTTGGTATCTCTCTTTCATCCTTTGAACAAGGAAATACACGGTTCTTGTGTTGTGTAATTTAAAATGTTCGTCCATTTTTTAAATTTCGTCTTTTTTTCTGCCTGCATATTTTATTAGCAAATTGTCTAATATCTTTGTATTTGTTCTGTTTGGCGTTGTTGGTTGAATGTTCATCCGTCGGGTGATGCTCACGTTCTCTTATGAATGTCACGATGCGGGAAGCATGTTCTAAGCTAACAATAAGCCTCTGGCCGTAATCGTGAAGACTGTGCCTTCCAATCGTCCATATGCAAGTCTCTTCTTTGCCCACTTTCGCGTTAAAGTCATCTAATACCATTTTAATATCGGTCGACGGCAGGGAGTCGAATGTTGATTCCTTAATTAGCATTATTATTACTAGTGGAGAAAAATAAACCAATTAGCTTTCCTCCCTCTACCCGCTCTCATACAATGTGACACATTTTCACAACTTTTCCAAAATGTTGATTTTCTTGAGAAGTATAAATGTTACTGATCTGCAATTTAAAATATATCTGTTGCATGATAGTTATGGTCGTTTCTCAGAAAATTATTATAAACCCCCAACTCCTCTTACCACCTCCCATACAAAGTGCACAAATTCATGAAATACTCTAATTTTCTAAATATCAATTTTTAAAGATTAAATTTTGAACCAAACATTTTTATAGCTACTCTAGCATGATGTGAGGCAAATTAGTTCAATGTTGTCACCCCTTCGTATGATGACACTTTCAACACCTTCATATTTTCTATTCAACAAGTCACTGTCATTGAGAACTTTCCCCTCCGCTTGGAAATCGTCACATCTCACACCCATCCACAAGAATGGAGACAAACAAAAAGTTGAGAGCTACAGAGGTATACCAATTCTATGAGCCATACCGAAATTATTCGAAAAAATTATCTGCGATAAATTGACCAATCTGATCAACCCTATTCTTAATTACTAGCAGCACGGCCTTAGGAGAGGTCACTCGACCCCGACAAATCTCATGATTCTTGTATCTGATACACTCTGCGCACTTGAAAATGGGCATCAAATCGACGCAATATACACCGACTTTAGCAAAGCATTCGAACGAGTTGATCAAAAATGTCCTGATTTTGAAGTAAAAAAAATTGGTGTGACTGGCTTAAATCCTATCTTAATAATAGAACTCAATTTTTTAGGTTTCAAGATTTTAATTCCAAGGAAATACTAGTGTCTTCTGGGGTACCACAAGGATGCCTTCCTTGGGACCTCTCTTATTTAATATTTTCATCTCAGATCTATCAGAAGTATTAGAAAATGTTTCACATCTGATGCACGCTGATGATCTGGAAATAATTTATGCCATAAACTCGCCCGCAGATATTCCTGCAATTCAAGCTTATTGCGCTAGATCATTGGTGTAGTCAGAACAAATTAGAGCTTAATGTCATTAAATGCCACATGATAAGCTCCTCACGTAAAATATAACTATTTCACCATGACTATCTTCTAAGTGCAACTTACACCGTTTTGATCAAATTGAGAACCTCGGCTTACTACTGGACAATAAACTATGCTCCAAATCTCACTATAATCGAAAAATTTCAAAAGCCAATACACTTCTTGGGCTCATTAAGAGAAAAGCCAAATAGTTCAAGAATGTATGAGTCACCAAATCTTTATTCTGTTCTCTTGTCCGCCCTATTCTGGAATATGTATGTCTCATTTGGGACCCCAGTTATACAGCAACAGAATAGAGAATAGAATAGAGACTTGTATGCTCCTCAAGACTTTGAAAACCTTCCACAGTAAGTCTCCAATTATTAAATCTTTTAACTCTTGGTTAGAAGAACTATGCTCACATCCTGTTTTACCTTAGATTTTTAAATGGCGATATTAAGTTTGACCACATCTAAAATAAATTCTGACTCAATGACAATGTCAGGCTAACGAGACATTCAATACCACTTAAGGAGTATCCACATCGTACAGATTACGGACAAAATGAACCTATTAGCAGATGCTGTGGAGAATTTAACAAACACCTCCAACAAGTACAAGTACATAAGTACGAACTGAGACTTTGCTCCGTTTGACCTTCCTACCAGTGCCTATCATACCTATACAAATCGGGTTTAATTATTTAAGGTAAATTTATTTATTTATTTATTAATAATATAATATTTTTATTAGGTTATACTAAATTAAATTAAATTAAGCAATTTATTGTGTAACTAATTATCTTGTTATGATAAATAAATAAAGAAAAGTATATGACGCCGATAAAAGTTGACAAATTTAATGGTGAGGAGATGTTGACAGATGCCTAACCTTAGCATGTGACGTTCCAGATCTGCCATTTTTGACCGGAATTTACTTCTAGCGCCATCTATTGGGAAACGTCGGGTTTCAATTTGTACTCCCTATAGTAAGAACACTACAAAAGCTATCCAGTCCATCATATTCACTCAAAGTCTGAGAGCGAAAGATGTGTTTCAGGGCGAAAGAGGATAAGACCAACATTCAAGCCAGTACTACGATAGCACACGGGGAACTGGTCCACACCTAATCGAGTAATAGACGAGTAACCTACAAGTTAGGAGTATTTTAAAGGTTATAAATATGTCTTATAAATCGAACTGAATATTCAATGTAATAAACTATTGTCTCGTGCGACTGAAGAGTTACAAATTAGGATACTCTAGTCTACGGCCGTCTTGCATAAAGAAAAAATTCATTACTGTTCCTCTTTATTGTTACCTTTGTACATAAATGGTAAGTGCATAAGCATTGGCTACACTTTCCACTTACAAACCATTAAAACAATAAACTAACTTTCTGCCCTGCTAACTTACCGCCAACTCGATGGCCATAAATAATCTCCACCCCATAGGAAAATTCACACAACAGTCTTTCAGATCCTTAGAAACCGAGCGAATTTTTCCACTGTTCTGCAACTCATCATTTATACGTCTTTTCCACTTACTTTATGTTTTATTTATTATTTTTTACTTTAGCTTATTTTAAAGCGGAAATTCTGACCGGTTAGCGGCTACTGAAGCATTACCTCGTAGAGTCGAAACATCTACGAAAAATTACTTGACTGCTTGCAGAAGTTACACCTGGGTCTTGGTTAAAAGTTTTCTCGGAATTTATCACTCGTTTTGCCAAGTTTTCGCATCCTTATAGATAACTTTTGTTTCTTTTGTCTTCAGGAGCATACTATATCTACTTTGCAGAATACCGCACCAGTTCTTTTAAATTCCATGAAAATGGAAATATGGATCGTAAGAAAATTGCGGGATTTTTTTTTTTGCGATAGAACATTTCTATTACACATTTACTAAAATAGTTTTGATGGAGCTTAATCATTCATTCGGTGTAAGTTTGAGTCAAAATTTGAAAAAACCATTTTTTTCATGTCGAATTGAAACTTTCTATTGTAAAAGATAACGCAGATATTTATTCTTGACTGTCTTTTATTAAACTTCAGCACGACTTTTTAATTTAAAATAATTAAAAAAAATTAAGGCCTTTTTTAGAAGTTCCAGTTCTACGAGTAGCATTAAAATAATTGAAAAATATGAAAGCATACAAATTCAATGGAACCGGAAATTAATCATTCCATCGTACAAAATATACTTTATTATTCCTGAAATACGCAAAGGCAGCACCCAGTTGGAAAAAAAGATTTTTTTCGAAATTATCTCGAGCTATATTAACTCCAAAAAATGGTCACGCTCAATTAAATCTCGTCCTTAAAGTGATTTCACCATACAAAGATGCGCATATGTTGCGCGCCATCCAAATCAGTTTATAAAGGGAAAAACTCCCTTTTTTTCATTTATCGAAAGCCGAACAGGACATATAGGACAGAAACCTTTCTGACAAAAACCCCGAGTTCAGTCGAACAAGAGCAGCCTTTTCCTGGTCTTGAATTAATAAATTCGTAACGCACAATTTCCTATCCGATACTGAATCACATTTGCTTCGTATGAAAAAAAAATCAACTAGAAGGATAGCAATTTTACCAACTGGAAACTGGAAAATTGGGTATAGAGATAAAAAAAAAAACTTTTGTTTTTCTTTCTGAGCGGAAAATTCAACATTTTATGGTTTGTTTATCTTTGCGAACGAATGAAAAGGTAATCTACGAATGAGATTTTGTGCATATTTGTCGAACGTAGCTTTCTGTCTAAATAAATACGAAGGGAATAAGCTTGTATGCAATCAAATAGAGCATTATCCGAAATCGGATGAGGCATTATCGGAATTCAGATAAAGGATTATCCGGTTCTGAACAAAGGGACACAATTCGATTCTGTAGTTTTAGTTATTAATTTGAACTTATTTAATTATAAATTATTGATCCGAATCAGTGAACCTTGCCTCAGGGACGGCTTTGGGTGGAAGCGACCGATGCACCGCATGCTTCGTAAAAGTGCCTAAGAAAAGTCTGATTCGATTATATTGTGTTTCTCTAACGTAACTTAGTCGACATGTAATAAGAAAAGAAAAGAAATGAATTTCAGCACTTAAATTCTAATAACTTGCCTTGACCATGGTTAGGCCAACACCTCCAGTAATCACCTTCCAAATTTCTGGGATTGATTCGCATCTAAATTTAAAGGAAGTTCCGTAAAATAACTGGCTGAAAAGGAAGGAACTAGAGTAGAGTTAGGTAGAGTGACATTAATAGCTGTGTTGTTTTGCTACTGTATCCAGAGCAGATTAGCATAATTCCATTGAAAGCAACAACAACTCTATTTATCTAGAGAAGGTTAGCTACACCAGTGAGACTACTGGGGTAAATAAACTACTCTGGGTAAATAGTTTCTGTGTTCATAAATGGGTGGCTTCAAAGATTTTAGAACAGAGCTGTCATTTCCCAGCCATTGCTAGCAATGAACTCTCACAACAGAAAAGTCTTAGTTAAACATTTCAATTTGTTTTCGGTTGGGGTTCTTTGCGCAATAGGCGGCATGTCGTGGAGGCCACCAATATACTATTTAAAAGAAGCTACATGCACTACTAACTGGATCATGGGCTTATCACCCGTGATCTTAAATCCTAACTAATACGAGAAACGGATACAACGCCTCGAATACGGACTGATTCTATTGTAACGACTTTTGACATTCGAAAACGGACTATGATTGGCTTCTGGAACGTTCGAACATTCAATAATGGAGGAAGGGCTGGGGACTCGGTCCTTGCACCGCCAATCTGTGATCGACCGTGAAATGGAGCACTATAACATCCAAATCTTGGGCTTGAGCGAGGTCAGGTGGACAGGATCAGGAGAAGAACGAACTTCTAACGGAAACACCATTCTGTACGTTGGCCCTGAGAGTGAGGCCAAAAATGGCGTGGCGTTCGTCCTTACACAGAAAGCGAGAAACAGTCTCATCAGCTGGGAACCAATCTCGGATAGGATTATCGTCGTCAGGCTCAGAACCAGTATCAGAAACGTCACAATTCAACAGTGTTACACACTAACTAATACCGCAACACCTGGTGACAAAGAGGAGCTCTATAGCCAACTGAATGCCATCTTCGAACGTGTTCCAAGAGGTGATATTATTATCATCTCAGAAGATATGAACGCCCAGGTTGGATCTGACAACACTGGACTAGTACACTTCATGGAGAGGCATGGTGACCCTTGGGTCGACGCCTCATGACCTTGAATTAAGAGACCCGAAAACGGCGAATTATTTGTGGAGTTTTGTAGTACTCGGCAAATGGTCATCGAAGGGACCCTTTTTCCCCACAAGAGTAATCAAAAAACATCTTGGGTTTCCCCTGATGGTGTTAATCAGAAAAAAAAAGATCGATCATTTGGCTAGAAGATGTCTCCTCGATGTGCGAGCGAAGCATGGAGCTGACGTGGGGAGCGATCACCACTTGATGGCCTGCTTGTGATTATCTACAGCAGCTATCCGACGACCAAAAATTCTTCAAATAAAGCGCAAGCTTAATGTGGATAAGCTCAAAGATCCCAACAAAAAACGCGAGTACACCACCATTCCACGCGAAAAGTCATCCATATTAGGCGAATATGAAACACGCACGCAATGGACGCCAATTAGGAGGAAACCAGAAACACTTTTTTAACTAGTACCGAAGAATCTGTGGGATAGGTGCAAAGCGGTGAGAAACCATGGATGTCACAAGACACATGGGACAAGTTTGGCGATCGGAAAAAATCCAAATTGGCAGTCATCAATCAACCAGCGACCACCCGACTCGAGACAGAACTACAGCGATGCTCATATACAGCTTAGAAAGACTGTTAGACGCGACAAGAGAATGGCCATTGAAGATCTGACCAACAAAGCGGAATCTGCGGGTTACCTTGAGGTTATGGATTCATTATTTAAAATCATGAAACAGTTGACGAAAAGGAATTTCACCACCAACCACCTGGTGAGAGATGTCAACGAAACTCTCCTTAATATGAGTGAAGACCAGTTGCGGCGATGGAAAGAATACTTCTCTGATACTTTAAACATCTTGTCAGAGGAAGATATACCAAACCAAACATCCAGCCGCAACAACCCTCTATTAGGGACAATCCCCCAGACAAGGAGGAAATAGTTCCCGCCATTCGGTTTTTGGGGGGAGGAAAGCCCCAGGTATAGACGGACTACCAACCAAACTCCTCAAAGTGGACCCGGAAATAACAGCCGATATATTCCTCCCACTTTTTACTGAGGTGTGGAATGAAGGAAGATATCCGACTGAATGGAAGGAGGGCGTCATTGTGAAAATTCCGAAGAAGGGCGACCTTCGGGATTGTGTCAATTGGCGTGGTATATGTCTACTTACTGCCGTATCGAAAATCATGGCCAAGGTAATTCTCAATAGGATTAGTGTCTAAATAAAGCTCGTCAGGCCTTCGGTATCCTTTCCTGGAGGTTAAGAGAGATCTCCCTTCGCGCGAAGTTGCGAATTTTTGACGCATGCGTCAAATCCGTTTTGTTATATGGTTGTACTACGGAGAAAGTGACCGTTTGATTTTCCAAAAAACTACAGAATTTCGTGAACCAATGCCTCCGACGCATTTTAGGAATATTCTGGCCAGAAGTGATCTCCAACGATGAACTTTGGAGTACAACTCGCCAGACTAAAATAGGTATTGAAATTCAAACGCGGAAGTGGATCGGTCATACTTTGAGGAAACCAGATCGAAACATCGCCAAACAGGCTCTGGATTATAATCTTCAAGGAAGACGTCGGGTTGGTCGACCATGTAACACATGGAAGCGAGCAGTTGAGCAGGAGGCCAGAGGAATAAACAAGTCCTGGCAACAGCTTAAGGCCGATGCTCAGGATCGCGTCTTGTGGAAGAGAGTTATTTCTGTCCTATGCCACTATAGGGGGTCTTAACAGAAATTTGATTGAGCATGAGATGACTAGGAAAGCAGGCAGTATGACAATAATCAACAGTTGAAAATGGCTTAACGGTTGGCCGAAAAAAACAACAAATTTAATAAAAATATGCTTAATAGATTATTTCGAGTAATAAGCATTAAAGGTGGTCCAACCAAATATTGAAATTTATCAATGTGTATTAATCTATTTTATTTTATAAAATTATTTGCTTGCGTTTATAGTTATGCGCCGGCTAAATTTAAGAAAAGTTAAGCTAACGATAATTACAGCGATCAGTTGTAGCTTATTATTATTTTTTTTGCTACTCTTTCTCCCTAATCTCTCGTTATCAATTAAAAATAACGGCATTTCAATAATGCAAATAAACTGTCAACAAGTCGAGCGAAACTTTATTATTCTTGGACAAGTTGCGGATGAGTGGAAAGTCAATATGCAGTTTAGAGTGGTTAGGGAAGACTAAGTGAAAAGGAGTTCTTGGGCAGGGCTGTTGTCAATTTAACAATATTTCATTCGTTTCTAAAAGTCTGGGTTTTTATGAGGGGTGGAGGAGGGGTGATTGTAAAAGTGGGTGGATGTTTAAAGCTTTTTAATTGATTGCTTGAATCACGTCCAATATTCTCTGTATAGAATGTGTTTCATAGACGAAGTTGCATAGAATTTTCATAAAATTCGGTGTATTTTACATTCACGAAACCGAAAATTTGTATGAGAGGGGGTTGAGAAGTTAAGGTAGGGGAATCGTAAAATTTGATATGCAGTTTTATTTCGTTTCTCTTGTAAGGTGCTTGTACAAAATTTAAAGTTCGTAGCTTTTAGTTTGTGGGTTATTAGTTGGTTTAATGAAATTGGTCGAAATCATAGTTTTGTATGGGAGGGGGTAGAAGAGCAAGCGCCATTTCAAAACTTTTAACGTAATTTAATTTCAATTATTTTTGTAAGTTCTTGTGCAAAATTTCAAATTGATAGCATGTAATAGTTAGGTGATAATTGATTTCTTAAAAATGGTCGAAAAAATTATTTTGTATGAGGGGGGGGGGGGGGTAGAAGTGTTAAGGGTTTTCGACCAGTTAATATTTCGTATACTTAAAGATTTTTTTTAAATGCATTTCGCAAATTTTCAAGTTTCTGCCTTAAAATTTCACTCAAAAATTTTCAGTTTATGTGTTTTTTGCAATGCACATGAAACATCTTGTGCACGTTAGACCGGGGGGGGGGTCGGTTAATAATAATTCTGGATCAAGTTATTATTATTTTTCTATGTATATCAAATAGATGTATCCACATGCAAAATTTAAACTTTATATCTTTCACCAGAGCCTTAAAAAATCACTCAAAATTTTCAAAACTTTTGCTTATAACCTCCCTCCCCGTTCACCACCCAACTTAAAATTTTTACCAAAATTAACAACTATGTAGTTCTACAATCTGACAAATTTTCGATTTGATAGATGTACTCGTTTTTGAGATATAAGGGTTTGTAGGTTTGAATAGTGCGCCATTTTTGAAATGCTCCCCATTTCCCCCCACTACTATTATTTCAACATATTATATTTTTTTTTGTATTTTCCTAGTATAGTTTAATATATGTTTCAAGTTTCAATTACATAGCTAAAGAGATAGTTGAGATATTCATTTTTAAGTGTTTTTCTCTGCAACCCTCCCCCCTGACCCACCCCTTACAATAATTAGCCACTCTCTATGCTGATTCCGGTGGAGCTGTATACCACCTTAATGATCCCAAAATATGAATTTATTGCGATAAGTAATTTCGAAGATATAATCATTTGAAAAAACAATTCGGCCAATTATTTGTTGTGAGCCCCCCCCCCCCCTTTTCGGACTCCAATGGATAAAAAAATTAAATTATTTTTGAAGTTTGTCCCACAACCCTCTCTATATCTCTACTGATTTTCAACTTCCTATCTGCATTCGTGGTGGAGATAGTAGCAAGTGTATTTTTTGACTTTTTCCTTCCCCTCGCATCCTCCTTCTACCTAACACCACCAAAAATTTAGAAAATAGAGCTCACTTACCCAGTCAACAATCCACTCAAAAACTAACATTCTACCTTTAACGGTCTTGGAGATATGAGTCCATATGTACGGCGTACGGCGTACGGATTTTTTTTTTTTTGCATTTTTAGGCTAATTTAGTCATGAAACGCGAAAAAAAAATTTCAGGATATAACTTTTATTTTCCTGTGTCTATCACAATTCTTTATTATTAGAATAATAAAGTAAAATGAGCATATTTTGAGTGCGTTTATATAGCTATGCTCCACACCTTATAAACAAAACGTAATTTTAATCATTTTGGTACATAACAATAAACACGGTTCCAGTTAATATTACTTTCATTGTTTTATCTAGTTTAATACAGATAAAATTCATGAGTATAAAAATGTTCATCGCTAATACGTATACGTGATTCTGATGATGAATTGATGATGATAAACTGGGTAAATCCACTTAAAAACATTTTTTATTAGATTAACAACGTCTTTAAGAAATAATCTCTTCATGTCGTTTTTGGATTTACGACTTTTACATAAAATTTTAGCATCAAAGGCAATGGATGAGAAAAAAAAATGAAATTTCACTTTTTTATGATTGAGAAGAAATACCATAAAACTTGTGAAAGGACTAAGAATAAAAAATGTAATCGATATTTTATTTATCCTTTCGTATTTGACTTTTGTCTTATCTCCATTTCTTGCCGGTCGTATAAAATTTTCGGTCCCAAGAGTTTATGTCTCAACTGAAAATAAAAGATTTGAATTTCTAATTTTCATGGAATTCACTGATGTGTAATATTGACTTTTCATCTTAGAACATTGAAAGAAAAACAAAATCCGAATAATTTTTTGAACGTTGAATATCGCTCAATCAGCTTACGTTTTATGTGTTTATCAGGCATTTATGAAATCATTGGAATCTTATTTAAATAGCAGTATAACATTTTACGGGAGGTTTTAAAATACATTTGAGATCGTGCTAGTTTTAGTAGTAATTTTATTCTGACATTCATTCATTCACAATCCAGTAATTTCGAAAAAACCTCTTATGCGCCATGACCGGAACCCTCTTGGACTACTATCATTGTGAGGCAAACCCAACAAAATCGTTCTCCAATTATGACCAAACTTGCATCTATGTTTAGGAAAACATACAACAAATATAATTAAATACATGTTTATCCTCCTTATCGTTAAACTTCATCCCCCTGTGAAAGGGGGAGTGGAACACACCTATAGTCAATCCTGCTTGTCCTAAAAATAGCAAATGGACATTAACTGGATTATGGACTTTTCACATGTAGTCTTAAAATTCTAACTGATACGATGAATGGATAAAGCGCCTTAGAAACGAATTGAATCTACGCGTAGCGACTTCCAGCATTCGAAATCGGACCATGATTGGCTTTTTCCATACAACGCTAATCAGTGATCGACCGTTAAATGGAGATCCAAATTTTGGAATCGAGCGAGATTAGGTGGTCAGGATCAGGAGAAAAGTGAACCCCGAGCGGAGATACCGTTTCGTATGTGGATCCTGAGTGTGAAGCGAATGTCATGGCGGTCTTCTTACACCAAGACGCATAAACAGTTTCATTAGCCAGGAACCAATCTCGGAAAAGATTATCGGTGTCGATCTCAGGACCAAAAACACCAAAGTCACAATTTCGCAGTGCTACGCACCAACTAATGCCGAAACACCTGGTTGCAAAGAAGAGATTAAAGGCCAAGTGAATGCCACCTTCAAGCGTGAGGTGAAACTATTATCATCTAAGGAGATATGATCACCAAGGTTGGCTTTGACTATACTGGACTAGACTACGTTCTGGACAAACGTGGCAATCCTTGGATCCACGCGTTACGCTCTTAAATTAAGAGACCTCAGAACGAAGAATAATTTGATTACTTTTAAATTACTCATCGAAGATCCCCTAAAGAGTCACCATAAAATATCTTGGATTTCCCCTGATGGTGTTACTGAGAATCAAATCGAGCATTTGACCAGATGTTGATGGAGAAGATGTCTTTTCGATGTGCGAACGAAGTGTGGAACTGGCAAGGGATGTGACCTCCACTTGATAGGAGCGACCTCCACTTAATAGTTGCTTGCTTGAGGTTGTGTACAGGAGTTACCCGGTGCCCACAAATTCTTTAGTTAAAATGCTATCTTAATGTCGATAAACTTGCCGATTCCAACTAAAAAGGCGAGTGTACCACCAAACTGCACAACATAGAACGCCAAGGTTGGAGGGTTCCCTTTCTGACGGATATGCGCAAAAGTGTTGAAGGATACATGGAACAAGGTTGGCGATCGAAACTATGCCAAATTAGCTCTTAATCCGATGTCAACCAAAGAACTCTCGAGCTAAGTTGGAACTACCGCAATGCAGCTTAAGAGCCATTGAAGATGTGGCCAACAAAGCGAAATTGACTTACTTCTATATAAAATTATAAAACAGTTGACGAACATGAATTTCACCGCTAACCTAATGAAACTTTTCAACTGAACCCTCCCTAAAATGAGGGAATAATAGTTGTGGCGATGTAAGGAGAACTTCTCTGAAATTTTAAACATCTTGTCAGAGGAAGATATTCCAGAAAGAAAACAATTACCAAACGTCCAACTCTATAAGATTAGATAAGAAAGAAATAGTTTCCACCATTTAGTTATTGGTGAGATAGAAAGCGGTATAGATTGACTGCCAGCCAATTGAACTCCTCAAAGCGGAGACGGAAATAACAGCTGATACACTACTTCCCCTCATTACTGATGAGTAGAGTGAAGGAGGTTATCTGGTCGAATAGAAGGATGGCGTCATTGTAAAAATTCCGAACAATCGCGACAATTGGTATGGTACATGTCTACTTACTACTGTATCGAAAATCATGGCTAAGGTAATTATCAATGGGATTAGTGATGATGTAGAGAGAACTCTCGAAGCTTAGCAGGCAGGATTCTGTAAAAGGTCGTCTTGTATAGACCATACAAATGCCCAACCGTAATATTGAAGTAGTCCACCGAAACTGGTTGGCCACTACATCTTATGTTTGTGGATTTTGAGAAAACTTTCGACAGTGTTAAGCAAATGCTTTGTGTAGGAGAGGTATTCCAGATTAGATCATATTTATAATTAAGCAATACTACGAAAATGCAAGATGTCGCGAGATTGGATCTAAAAATGGCGATTAAATAAAGAAATAAAATGTATTTCAAACGTCTCTGGAATGAAGCGAGTATAAATGCTTGGATGGTATACCGAATGATGATGACGAGGCTGAATGGTGATTGCTAACCCCACTATGCGTAAATCCATAGAGGAGCATAACCAAAGAGACGCGCAGGGGAAACTATTTACATCATGCAGGATCACAGGACCCGGCTGAATGTTAAATTAGGCAGAAAATGTTGCTGTTCAAAAGACATCCTTATAACAACGATGCAAAAGCGCTTGGAAGAGAAATCTTTCCTGAACCCTGGAAGCTCCAACACTTGGTACTGCTTCCAATTAGAAACAATCGACATGGACAACTTTCGTCATATCGCTAAATATATCTACGTGGGAAAGATCCATGAACGAATTTTATATAACAGAATACTTGTGATAGTAGAGGAGGAAGAAGAATTGTCAGACCAGCAGTTTGGGCTCAGGAAATCGCGTTTCACTGTTGACACCATAAGAGTGGTAGATGAAACAGCCGCTGGGGCAAAGCAAGGATGGCGACGGGGGACAAACAAATATTTTGCAGTAGTGACGCTGGATATTCAAAATGTATTTAATTCGGCAGATTGGTCAATTATAAAGAGATCGTTGGCCAGGATGAATACACCATACTGCTTGTTGAGAATAGTTACAAACTACTTCACCAACAGAAAATTGAGGTAGCAAACAGATTTGGGGTTAAAGTACTACTAATTCATCGAGGGAATCCCACAAGGATAGAAACTGCGCCCTCTCCTGTAGGATATCACCCGCGAGTTTTTCGACTATTGTTGGCCCAAAGAATAAAATTAATCAGTTTCGTAGACGACATCGCCGATGTTACCGTGGCTAAGCACATCCACGAAATAGAGTTAACAACAAACGAAGCAGTCCCAACAAATTAAAGACTGGCTATCTAAGGAAGCCATTAAATATCTAGAAGCTATAATAATATAATAGACTATCGTTTAAAGTTCACGTGGACTGCGCGAACACAAAGGCATCACAAATGCGAATACTGCTAAACATCACTTGGCCTGGATATGCTAAAAAAATTCTACTTTCCAAAACAGTCAGTTCAGTTCTCCTACACGCGGCACTAGTCTGGGAGTGGCGTAAGCAACAAATAAAATAAGGGAAAACCTGTCGGCAACGTATAGGCTCTGTGCAACCAGCGGTCTCCGAATCTTTTTGGACGAAGCAGCCTTTGTCATAGCCGGATTGATCCCCGTTGACATTCTCACGAATAAGATGCTAAGGATCTACAAAAGAAAAACCTCGATCCAATAGGAGGCAGCTGCTGGAAATGCCAATATCAATAGCAATGCAGTAAATCAGGTGGAAAACACGACAAAAAGTAAATGGAACTATAAGCTAATTCCCGAAATTGAGGTCTCGGCGAAGGGGGCCTATGGTGACACTCATAACCACAGTACACACATAGTAGGATAACTCAGCTAAAAATACGACCCGGCTCCGAAAATTGCCGAAAACACGCTCGTGTTTCATATCTCTCTCTCAAGCTTACAGTGAACATTTAATCTGATCTTTCCATTTCATTCTCGCAAAAATTGTTTTTTTATTAGACAATAGCAAGCAAAATTTTAAGTCTCCGCCGCAGTGCTGCCACATATCAATTATTTATCAATTTATTATAAATATCGGTATAAAGTTGAATTATTACAGATATATATTTAATATTATGATAGCTTTAATATAAGTGGCAGCAAAGTTTTCTTTTAGTATTTTTTTATAGTCTAGCTGAAATCTGAGAGTATTATAAGATGGCTCTAAGGTTTGTAACGCTAAAAAATAAGGCTCGAAGAAAAAAATGAATGATACAGAAGTTCATATAGTCATTGAAAAATCTCCGTCCGTATCCTCTCTAACTTGAGAATGCGTTGAGCTATACAGCTCAAATTTTTTACACGCCGTTTTTGACAAAAAAGATAATTCAAGTTCATGAACGAATCTTCATTAAAATTTTTCAATAAATAATCTGGTCAAACAAAAAAAAGAAGATATAATTCAATTGGGCCACACTAAAAATATCGAAAACATTGAGCAGAAGAGAATCGTCGACCACCCGCCGATCATGACCCGCGCACCCGCCGTCCTGGTTGAATACGACGTGAGCTAGGGTGTAGCCTAGTAGGTAGCGTGTTAGTGTTGTAATGCGAAGGTCGTGAGTTCAAATCCCGGTCGGCGCAATACATAATTCCAGCATATTGCCTGCTTGTATATACCTTGGTCACAATCTACGAAAATAAAAAAATTCGTAGAAAGAGGGTTAACAACCCTTCCACAATAAGTAATGAAAAATGTTAAGGAACCTGAATATCAGGAGGCCAAGGTCCGATTTTACGAGAACGAAAGATAAGAAGTGTCGCGGACTCGGCGGGACACATAGCTCTCTTTATTTGGGCTCTGGGCTACTGAATTGCGTAATGAATGTTGATGTTAGTGGTTTTTTTGCAACGACATATGTCCGTAGCTTACCATCCTAGAATGTGGTTAGAGCCACTCAACCACGGTTCCTGGATAAGCATTACAGGGTGACCAGCTAAGTTATACTAGCTAGGATGTAGCCTAGTGGGTAGCGTGTTGGTCGTGAGTTCAAATCCTGGTCGACGCATAATTCCAACACACTGCCTGCTTGGGTATACCTTGGTCACTCCAATCTACGAAAATGAAAAATTCATAGAAAGAGGGTTGTGCGAAGGGCTAACAACCCTTCTACAATAAGTAATAAAAAAAAATGTTAAGAATCCTGAATGTCAAGAGGGCAAGGTCCGATTTGGGCTGAAGCGCCATTATAGAAGTGTGGAAGCTATACTCGACATAGCGATGACATAAAAATACATGAAGCATCTATGTTCCTAATTATTTATCTAGGCCTACCCTACGCGAATGCAACTACCCTCGCTATACATTTTAAATACATATACGCTCTTCAAATACCTCTAAAGTCGAATTTCTTCAGAATTATTATTGCATGATTCCGAAAAGTGTATGCGGCTTTTGCCATCATATTTTTATGAAAACATATCGTTTCGTGTTTGAAATTCAGACAACTCAATCCATCATCTTACAAAAGTACACCACGAAAGAAAACACCACACGTTACGTAGGTGTATACTCAATAAAATTGCTTTCAAGCAGTAAAGTCAGAAAATCCGATATGTTTCTGCGAAAGTGCAAAATAAGTCGCACACACACACCTGGTGAAACGGCTACGAGTGAAATACTCATATTCGCGATTTTATTTTCATACTGAACGTGATCTGATTTACTATTCCGTGATGTCACCGATACCCATCATACGTAAGGTAAGAACGTTTTCACAGTGAGCACTTCCCTTTCCGTCCGCTCAAATCGTTACCTGGATGTTGAAATTCGCGAATTGCCGTTTCAACGAGCCAAACGTATTTTTATTCAAAACAAGGATCAAGGACTCTGTGTAGGAGTTCGTGAGCTGTAAATCTTTCTTTCGTGACGCGTCCATTTATTTCTTGGGCTCTTCATTACAGGACTTTTCCATAGACCCTCTGACATACCAAATTGATCCATCTATCGGAGAGGTCATAAAAGTCGAATTCGCCATCTCATATAAATGACTCCTCCTTGCTTATTAACTGAGGCGTTCTCACGTATTCCTGTTTAGGAATAAGAGTAGATTGGAATTTATTTCCACTTATAAGATCAAGTGCCATCAGACACGTAGAGCCACATGTAACGTGTATAACAGAACGTGCAAACTAACAACGTTTGAACATATTGGCATCCTTTATAATTAAAATGAAGAACTGAATAAAGAATTCACGTCCGTTTTTATTCTAAATCCACCAACGGTCATGGATTTCAGGTAAGCAATTTCATTACAGTCACGAAAATTAATTGATTATTAAATTTCCATAAAATGTCCAAGGACGAAAGACATTGCAATAAAAGCCTGTCTGTAAGCATCTTCGCTGGACATAAATCTTTTAGGCTTAATTTTAAGACCTCATCAGGAAAGCGATAGTTGATGTGGCGCTACAAAGGTATAAACCAGAGATAAGGACGGTCTAGCACTTAAAATCCCTCGATTAGCTATGCGCACTTAAAACGTTTCAGAGCAGAACTTAATCAATTTAATGGAGCGGACCGAGGTGAGAGAGGATGCTCTGGCTCTTGTGAGGTAGCAAATTTCCAAGGTCAATATAATACCTACATAAAAAGAGGGCGCTATTAATTTTCCTACGCGAATAATGGAATCGTAACGAATAACTGACACTTTTACCATTCTGAAGTGGCAAATGAAATTACTTGACTGATGGATCCTGAAATCGATATTATTCAATACACGAGAGCATTACTAGCATCCATCTTGGATGACTGGTAAATATGTGCCAATGCCGGAGAATCGTATCAATTCCTTTAATGCCTTCTGGTGTCACAATCAAGCTTATATAAAAAAGTTTAGAGTAGAAATCGTATAGAAGATACACTAAATGAAAAGTGAACTAACCAGTATTTAGTATCCGGATACGGAAGTTCTTTAGAACAATTGTGTTATATATCTTGGGAACTATTCACACAGCGCTCGTATGTATAGCGAGCAATGCTCTCGTATATGTATTGCAAATAAACTGAAAACAAAAGAATTTAATCTTCGATGGTATGCAAGCAATGGCAGGAGAAGGACTAGGTCCGGTCCAGGACCATACCGCTGCTAGAAATGCCGTAGAACAATGAGCGTCTGGTCTATTAATTGCTACGACGAATGAATGGGCTGGGAATCCTTTATGCTAGCAAAATGAGATTCCACTTCACGGTCTGTTTGCATGGTAACAAGCGAAGCAGCTAGTTACTTTCACGACACAGAACGATAGAAAAGGACATAGAAATTGTCCCTTTTTCCAACTGCGGTGAAGAGTCCTTTCTTTTGGCTCTCCGTCTTCTTCGGATTTTAATTTTTTTTTTATATTTTCAGGGTTTTTTTTTGTTGAAAATGTTCTCGGACAAATGATGTCTTGTGTGGTTTTACTTCTGTTGGTTTATGCTCAAGAGCCATCCTTGAAATACTATGCGGAAAAAATAAACCTACTGACTGCAGACATCGTTTCATTCTGAGATTAAGAGGAATCGATGGTTATTTTGGGTAGGTATGGAGGGGATTTTATTTTCTGCAGAGGACATGAGACTTGAAATTGGTATAAAGGTTTTGAAGATTTTCATTGACCAACGATGGGAGATGTCGAAAGGGTTCGTGAATTGGTATTTTGTCAAAGGAGTAAGAACAAAAGAGTAATATTTGTTTCTCAGTAGAATGTAGTTACGTGAATACAGTCCAATCATTTCTGGGTGCTGTGCAGTAAATGTTTAAAGTACGAGAATAGAGAATAATGCACACAATTCGAATGTAACTTGAAAACATAAAAGAATTATGATTGGGCGTAAAGCCCAATCATATGATACTCTAGATGAAATGAGAAAGAGTTCAATGTACCGGAAAATATGTCACCTCCAATTCTTTTAAATAATTAATAGTGACTTTTGTATGGGAGGTGGTAGAAGGAGAGGAGGAAGGTTTGTAATTTTTGGATATGACACCTAATGTGGTATGCAAAATATTTCGTGCTGAATTTAAAGTTTGCAGCTTTCATTATTTTCAATTGGACATAGTTTTCCTGAAATTGAGGCATTTGTATGGGAGGTGGCAGGGAAAGTGGAGCGTCTAAGATGATTTTGAAACTGCTTATCATATCATCCTTACCACCACGCTTTGATTCAATTTCAAATTTGATAGTTCTAATATATTCGAAGGAGAAATGCTTTTCTTGAATTTAAAATACAGATATTTGTATGGGAGAGGGTAGAAGGAGTGAAGAGGAGCTGATAATTTTTTTAGCATTTATTGCAATTATTAAAAAACAAACTCTGGCAAAATTTTAAGTTTATACTTTTTCTAGTTTTAATGGAAATCGATATAATGCACTTAACAAAAATTATACATTTGTATGGGAGGGAGTAGAAGGACTGTACGGATCAAAACAAATTTTTTTCTCGTTATTGATATTTCTATTTGTATACTTTATGCAAAATATCAAGTTGATAGCTTTAACAGTTTCAAAGAAAAATAATTTAATATAAATTTAAAAATTTCGTGAAATTTGTATGGGAGGGGGTAGAAGGAGTGATGTGAAGGTGATAATTTTTTCAATACTGATTGCAATTGTATTAAAATTAATTCCGGCAAAAATTAATTTTTACAACTTTGCTAGTTTCAATGAAAATCGAAAAAATGCATTTTTTCCAAATTATGCATTTGTATGGGAGGGGGTAGAAGGAGTGAAGAGGAGCTGATAGTTTTTTTAGCATTTATTGAAATTATTAAAAGACAAATTCTGGCAAAATTCTAAGTTTATACTTTTTCTAGTTTTAATGAAAATCGATATAATGCACTTGACAAAAATTATGCATTTGTATGGGAGGGGGTAGAAGGAGTGTACTGATCAAAACACATTTTTTTCTCGTTAGTGATATTTCTATTTTTATACTTTATGCAATATATCAAGTTGATAGCTTTAACAGTTTCGAAGAAAATTAATTTAATATAAATTTCAAAATTTCGTGAAATTTGTATGGGAGGGGGTAGAAGGAGTAAGGTGAAGTTGATAATTTTTTCAATACTGATTGCAATTACATTAAAATAAATTATGGCAAAAATTCGTTTTTATAACTTTGCTAGTTTCAATGAAAATCGAAAAATTGTATTTTTCAAAATTATGCATTTGTATGGGAGGGGGTAGAAGGAGTGACAGGATCAGATCAATATTCTGTCATATTAATGATATTTATATCATAATACTTTGATCTAAATTTCAAATCAGTAGCTTAAATAGTTTCAAAGGAAAATCAATTTCTGGAAATTTCGGAATTTCGTGAAATTTGTATGGGAGGGGGTAGAAGGAGGGGGGGGATGTGGCCCTTTCACGAACTTAAAGTTTCTTTTTAGCTAAAAATGACACACAAAAAATTTCAGCATGATAGCTCAAAGCGTTCGAGAGTTATGCTGTAGACAGACGGACAGACGGACAGACGGACAGACGGACAGACGGACAGACAGACAGACGGACAGACGGACAGACGGACAGACAGCAACTCGGAATCGAAGTTTTTGAGCGACAACAAATATTTCTGTACCCTTGGCGGCTCTGTGCGAGCATTATTTCTTAGCGTTACAAACGGTAAGGCAAACACAATATACTCTCAGATTTCATCTAGAGTATAAACATGTTACGTGACTTTGTAAATTGGATAAATCATGGGTTCCTATGAGCTTGAACAACTGCAACAACGTAAGGCCCAGTAGTGTGATACTGTAGATGAAAGAGAAATTGCTTGATTTTAAGAAATTTTGTAGGAGAAGTAGTAGAATTGACGCCATTGAACTAATTATACTCTAGATGAAATCTGAGAGTATATTGTGTTTGCCTTACCGTTTGTAACGCTAAGAAATAACGCTCGCACAGAGCCGCCAAGGGTACAGAAATATTTGTTGTCGCAACCTCGATTCCGAGTGACCGTCTGTCCGTCTGTCCGTCTGTCCATCTGTCCGTCTGTCCATCTGTCCGTCTGTCCGTCTGTCCGTCTGTCCGTCTGTCCGTCTGTCCGTCTGTCCGTCTGTCCGTCTGTCCGTCTGTCCGTCTGTCTGTCTGTCCGTCTGTCTACAGCATAACTCTCGAAAGCTTTGAGTTATAGAGCTAAAAATTTTTGTGTGTCATTTTTAGCAAAAAGGTAACTTTAAGTTCGTGAATGGGCTACATCTCCCCACTCCTTCTACCCCCTCCCACACAAATTTCATGAAATTTCGAAATATTAAGAAATTGATTTTTCTTTGAAACTATTTAAGCTATCGACTTGAAATTTAAGTCAAAGTATAATGATGTAGATGTCATTAATACTACGGAATATTGACCCGATCCCTTTACTCCTTCTACCACCTCCCATACAAATGGATAATTTTGAAAAATACATATTTTCGATTTTCGTTGAAACTATTAAAGCTGGAAAGACGAAATTTTATCAGAATTAATTCCATTATAATTGCAATTTATTTTAAAAATAATTATCAATTTGACCTCACTCCTTCTAACCCCTCCCATACAAATTTCACGAAATTTTGAAATTTAAATTAAATTATTTTTCTTCAAAACAGTTAAGGGTAGCAACTTGATATTTTGTATAAAGTATACAAATAGAAATAATAACAATGCAAAAAAAAATAATTTTGATCGGTACACTCCTTCTACCCCCTCCCATACAAATGCATAATTTTTGTTAAATGCATTTTATCGATTTTCATTCAAACTAGAAAAAGTACAAACTTCAAATTTTGCCAGAATTTGTTTCTTAATAATTGAAATAAGTGTAGAAAAAATTATCAGCTCCGCTTCACTCCTTCTACCACCTCCCATACAAATATCTGTATTATAAATTCAAGAAAAGCATTTCTCCTTCAAGTATACATATGAGAGCTATCGACTTTGAAATTGAATCAAACCATGGTGATAAGGATGATGATAAGCAGTTTCAAAATCATCTTAAACGCTCCACTTCCTCTGCCACCTCCCATACAAATGCCCCAATTTCAGGTAAACTATGAATAATTTCTTTAAAAATAATGAAAACTAAAAACTTTAAATTCAGCAAAAAACATTTTGCATGCCATGTTCGGTATCATATACGAAAAATACAAAACTCCCCCTCTACTTTCACCACCTCCCATGCAAAAGTCTCTATTCAGTATGCGAGAGAATTTGAGATGACATATTTTCCGATATATTAAAGTCATTTCCATCTTATCTAGAGTATCATATGATTGGGCTTTGTTTTTTATACTCTAGATGAAATCTGAGAGTATTATAAGTTTGCTCTAAAGTTTGTAATGCCGAGAAATAAGGCTCGGAGAAACAAATGAATGATACAGAAGTTAATATTATCACTCAAAAATCTCAAAACCGGATGTCCGTCCGTCCGTCCATTCGCTCTCTAGCTTGAGAACGCGTTGAGCTAGAAAGCTCAAATTTCGTACACGTCGTTTTTGAAAAAAGAGTAAGGTCAAGTTTGTAGACGGGCCAAATTGTTCCACCCCTTCTACCCCCTCCCATACAAAATGACACAATTGCGCAATTTGACAATAAACGGATTTGCTCGAAAAGTGTAATAGCTATTGGCCTGAAATTTGGAATATATTACTTTTATGATAATATCAATCTACCATTATGCGTGTCCTCCCCCTCCTTCTACAAACCTCCCATACAAACTGCACTTTTTAAAGAAATACTCTAAGCCAATTTACTAAGTGCGTATAAAGTTCAGCGAGCTGAAATTGAGCAATAAATATTTATTTAGAATTATTAGTCAAAATTAGATGGTAAACTTCACCCCTTCTACCTCCTCCCATACAAAACGATGCAATTTCGCAATTCGACAAGAAATGGATTTTTTCAAAAAGTATAAAAGTATAAAAGTCTAAAAAATGGAATATATTACTTCCATGATAATATCAATCTACTGTATACAAATTATGCGTGTCCTCCCCCTCCTGCTACCACCTCCCATACAAACTGTACTTGTCATGAATTACTCTAAGTCAATTTACACAGTGCGTATAAAATTAAGCGAGCTGAAATTGTGCATTAAATATTTATTAAAAATTGTTAGTAGGGCCAACGAAAATTAGACGATTAGCTTCACCCCTTCTACCCCCTCCCATACAAAATGACACAATTTCGCAATTCGACAATAAAAGGATTTGCTCGAAAAGTATAAAAGCTCTTAGTCTGAATTTCGATATGTATTACTTTCATAATGCTTTCAATCTACAGTATAAAAATTATTTACGTCCTCCCTCTCCTTCCACCCCCTCCCATTCAAACTTCACTTTTTCATGAAATGCTGTAAGCCGATCTTCTCAGAACATATATCATTTATCGAGCTCACATTTTGTAATAAGTACTTATTTAGCATTATCACCAAGATCAGAAAAAAATATTTGATTAGCTTCACTGCTTCTACCCCCTCCCATCCAATATGACACAGTTTCACAAATTCACAAAAAATCTATTTTCTTGAAAAGTATGAATGTTGCTGGTCTAAAATTAAAGAGATGTCAATTTTATGATATTCTTAGTTATTTCTGAAAAAATCACTCAAATCCCTCCACTCTTTCTACCACCTCCCATACAAACTGTACATTTTCACTTAATCTAACACACTAATTTTCTCAGCTCCTATTCAATTTTTGGAGTAAGCATTTTGTATAAAACATTTTTAAAGCTACTTTAGCATGATGGGGAAAAAATTAGTTCAATGCTATCACCCCTTCTAACACTCGCCATACAAAATTTCTTGGGATCACCAAAAATTCTATTTGATCTAGAGCAATCGTAGTCCTGTTATGTTTTCACTCTAATTTTACTTTATTATTCTAATAATAAAGTATTGTGATCGACACAGGAAAAAAAAAATGTGCTACCCTGAAATTTTTTTTTTCGCGTTTCATGACTAAATTAACCTAAAAATGCAAAATAAAAATCCGTCCCGCCGTACGCCGTTCATATGGACTCATATTTCCGAGACCGTTAAAGGTAGAATGTTGGTTTTTGGGTGGATTATTGATTGGGTAAGTGAGCTCTATTTTCTAAATTTTGGGAGGTGTTAGGTGGAAGGGGAAGGCACACTTGCTAATATCTCCACCACAAATGCAGATAGGAGGTTGAAAATCAATAGAGATATGGAGAGGGTTGTGGGACAATTTTTAAAAATAGTTTAATTTTTTTATCCATTGGCGTCCGAAAAGAGGGGGGCTAAGTACAAATTGACGGCCGAATTACTTTTTGAAATGATTATATTGAGAGTGGATAATTATTGCAAGGGAGAGGGTCAGGGGGTTCAAAGATTACAGGCGAGATTACAAGAATATCAATGCTGTGATAGGATACGGAACCGACAGATAGTTGAACGACTTAGTACCCCCACCACATCCGCCAAAGACCAGAAAGGATACGGAGCAACAGCATGCTATTCGACTTCATCCCCTATCTACATAGGATACGGACCCAACAGCAAGCTGTTGGATTAGTTCCCTCCTATCTGTAGATCTTTTAGCATTACATAGTCTGCACCGCTAGAGGGCGATCTATGCAACAGACCAGAGAACTTAGAATACTCTAATATTAAACTCTCTATTAAAATTAAAAATATATAAAGATGAATTCATTGTTATATCTATAGTCTTTCTGTTTAGTACTCGTATTTATGACGCGCTTCATTTTGCATCGCACTGCCATTTCCTTTTCATCTGATTTTAAGTACGCTGTCGGATATTTTGTAACCGAGAGCAAATTTCAAATTAAATTCAATTAAACGAACACGATAAGTTTGTATGTTTGCTGGGCAAGTATATTGTTGAGGCTTTGCAATAGCATTCGAAACACAGAACCTTTCGGATAAGCTCGGAGACTTAAACATTTCCCTGAGGTAATGCGGCAGAAACACAGTACAGGTGTATAGACGAGGACCTATCCATACCTTATACACTCCAAGATGCCATCTTTTCGGGATATTTTCATCTTTATAACGACTTTCGAGTTGCATGTCTTGTAAACAGTTAGGACCTGCCTCTCACGTGTGTATTTAGATACGGTTCGTTCCGTGCAAGGATATACATTTCATGATTTATTAAGGGAAAAATAAAAAAGAGAATTGCAAACGAGTTTACGAGTTTTGCTTGAATGCGAACATAAGAATGGATCTTCCCAGACATGATGCAGTTTTATAAGATACTTAAGAACATTGCAAAAAATAAGTTAAATTGGTTGTTCTGTTTGCCTGCACTAAGGACAATGGAAGCTTCTCATAATTTACGATAATTGATTTTCATTATACTAAACTTTAAGAAATGCAATTTAGCGAAAGTACTTACGTTTTATCAATACGGCCAACACTTAACGTTTTCTTCATTCTTCAATTGCGCTACAGCCGGAATCTTGCCAGGTTTTGAAACATTTCTTTTTATGGACGGACTGTTTGGCTCTTTGTTAAAAGTTTTTATGAAATCATTAATTGAATTGCATACTTACTGTTTTGTAGACGACGTAGGGTGATAAGGGTGGTATGTACCTCGTCAAGTCAAAACTATTGGCACACCGAAATGAAACAAATTTTTTGAAATTACTGCCATTTGTGTTCCAGCAGCATTTATCTCATGCATAGCATGGATAAGAGCTCGATTCAAAATCTCATTATTTCGGTATCGAGTAGATCAAATCATGCCCTCTAACATGTACAAAAGTTTGTACATGTTGCGGTCTGACTAGCGGTTGGCGAAACATTCTCAGATTTAAAGTCCAAAAGGTTGTTTTTGAGTCACAGTTGCGCCGTTTTTGACTTGAGACCAGTAACAGAGACATGCTGGAAGGTCCGCGGCTTGTTGGCGAACATTGATTAATTCTTAAACTTCACAGTGGGTTCAAAGACGGTCTATTGTTAGTCTTTGCCTATTGTTTTCAGAACGTAATCGCAAAAATTGAGCTATATAACGCTTTCGTAGCTGATTCCGAACCAAACCATTCAAATACAGGATGGAAGCCTTTTTCTACTCACAGGATGAGGTCGGACGCTTTTCTTTATAACCGAACATACATGCAATCATTCTGTAAATTTAAGGATTCTTCCTTGGGTCAACACGTCACGACCTTTGATTAAGAGACCCGAAAACGGCAAATTATTTGTGTTATTTTGTAATACTCGGTAAATGGTCATCGGAGGGACCCTTTTTTCGCACAAGAGCCACCATAAAACATATTGGGTTTTCACTGATGTTGTTACTCAAAACCAGATTGACCATTTGGCTATAAGTCACCGAAGGAGAAGATGTCTCCCCGATGTGTGAGCGAATCGTGAAGCTGACTTAATGGTTTCCTGCTTGAGATTGTGCATAGCAGCTATCCGACGACCACAATTTCTTTAAATGAAGCGCAAGCTTAATATGGATAGACTTAAAGACGCCAACAAAAAGCGCGAGTACACTACCATTCTACGCGAAAAGTCATTCACATTGGACGGATATGAAATGCGCACACTGAACGCTAATTGGGAGGCAACCAAAAACACGTTTTTAACTAGTGCTGAAGAATCTGTGGGGTATGTGCAAAGCGGTGAGAAACCCTGGATGTCACAAGACACATACGAAAAGGTTGGCGATCCGAAAAAGCCAAATTGGCAATCATCTCTCAAGTCGATGTTAACCAACAAACACCCGAATTGAGACAGAACTACCGCGATACTTATATACAGCTTAAAAAGGCTGTTATACTCGACAAGTTGAAGATCTGGCCAACAAGGCAGAATCTGCGGCTTACCTTGGGGATATAGATTCACTATTTAAAATCATGAAAGAGTTAACAAACAGGAATTTCACCGCCGACCACCCCGTGAGAGATGTCAACGGATCTC
The DNA here is from genome assembly GCA_963669355.1 of Chorisops tibialis. NCBI lineage: Eukaryota > Metazoa > Arthropoda > Insecta > Diptera > Stratiomyidae > Chorisops > Chorisops tibialis. The sequence goes on along the minus strand of OY770263.1, from coordinate 247,062,930 downwards.
TCCTTAATATGAGTGAACAACAGTAGCGTCGATGGAATGAATACTTATCTGATATTTTAAACATATGTCCAAGGAAGATATTCCAGAAACAGAACAACTACCAAACATCCAACCGCAACAATCCCCTACCAGGGACAATCCTCCAGATAAGGCAGAAATAGTTTCTGCCATTCGGTCAATGGCGGGAAGGAAAGCACCAGGAATAGATAGACTACCAACCATACTTAAAGCGGACCCGGAAATAACAGTCGACATACTCAAACTCTCTACTTAGGTGTGGAATGAACGAAGATATCCGACTGAATGGAAGGAGGGCGTCATTGTTAAAATTTCGAAGAAGGGCCACCTTCGAGATTTTGGCAATTCGCGTGGTATATGTCTACTTACTGCCGTATCGAAAATCATGGCTAAGGTAATTCTCCATAGGATTAGTGATGTTGTGGAGAGCACTCTCGAAGTTTATCGTGCTGGATTATGTAAAGGGTTGTCTTGTACCGACCACAAATATTGGAGCCGAAATGGGTTCGTCGCTACATCTCATGTTTGTGGACTTCGAGAAGGCTTTCGACAGCGTTAAGCGAGATCACATATGGAATGGTTTGCGTAGGAGAGGTATTCCAGATAAGGTCATAGCTATGATTAAAAAATCCTACGAAGATACAAGGTATCGCGGCTTACATAGAGGAGAGCTATCCGAGAGCATTCCAATGCAAAGGGGTGTCAGACAAGGCTGCATATTATCACCAGCCTTTTTTTCTCGTGGTAATAAATGACATCTTGAAAACTGCACTGGAAGGTAAGGAAGGTAAACTTCTTCAATGGAGACTATTTAACATCTTAAGTCATCTTGATTATGCTGATGACGTGGGTTTGTTGCGCATAACCGTTTGGACTTAGAGTCAAATGTTCGCTCGTTGCATACTAAATGCAAAGAGGTGGGACTGAAAATAAATGTGCGTAAAACCAAGTAGTAGGTTCGAACACAAACACACCGATTGTTCTTAACGCACAAGATTTGAAAGAGGTGCAAGGTTTTTGTTATCTCGGAAATATTGTCAGCATGGACGGCGGAGCCGAAAAAGGAAATTGAGGCTCGTCTAAATAAAGCCCGTCAGGCCTTTGGTATCCTTTCTGGAAGTTAAGAGATATTTCCTTTCGCACGAAGCTGGGAGTTTTTGACGCATGCGTCAAATCAGTGTTGTTATATGGTTGCACTATATGAAAAGTGACCATTCGACTTTCAAAGGAACTGCAAACTTTCGTGAACCAATGCCTCCGACGCATTTTAAGAATAATCTGGCCAGAACGATGAACTTTGGAGTACAACAGGACAGACTAAAATAGGTATTGAGATTCAAAGGCGGCTTCTCCACTCGTTACGGTCGTTCTCACTCCCCTTCCCCTACCTTCCTAATCCCATTCCTTCCCTCCATGACTGTGTTTGTGCATTGCACATAAAGTCCGAAATTGCCTATAACACAGGTCATTCTGTAAAAAAAAAGAAGTGGCAGTGAATCGGTCACACTTTAGGGAAACCAGAGTGAAACGTCGCCAAACAGACTGTGAACTATAATCCTCAAGGAGGATGTTGGGCAGGAGGTCAGAGAAATAAACAAGTCCTGGCAACAGGGCTGTGTTCAGGATCGCGCCTTGTGAAAGAGAGTTTTTTCTGTCCTATGCCCCTATTGGGAGATTTAACAGGAATTTGGTTGGTCTATGATTAAGGTATTCTAATCGGTAAATAGAATTCATCTGTTCTTCCTGTACCGACTGCGTACCGTTTTTGATTTTCTCTTGCGTTTTTCCTTTAATACTACAGTGAGCCGGTGGCCAATGTGTCAAGTCACCAAGGCTATCTTCTTTGATAATGGAAGACATGAATTTTCCGCAGCGGTTTTCAGTTGATTCATATCTTCCCATCTTTTTCCGCTTCTTTAGTGATACCATTATCCTCATACGTCGTACAATTTCATAGAACGATACGCAGAATCGCGTGTGATTCCAAGTGGCCATAGCATTCGAAAAATATCGCTTTATCCATTTTAGATTTTTGTAGGTCAAGTACAGCAATACTATTTGCGATGTCGCCCCATTCCATGATTGTAAGAAACTGATGAAATGAACTTTTTACACTTTTTACACACATACTCTCACCAACGTTGGCATCCAGAAATCCTAAGTAATTATCGCGGCCAATCATAGTCAAGCAGTTCAGCATAGTGAAAACTACCACAAAGCACTGTTTCAGTGCGGCCAAATACCGCAAATCAGGAACCAGCAGCAGTGATGTTAAGCTGAAGAGTTGTGGCTCGTATACTAATTACGTTCTTCTACTTTTATAATGGGACTACAGCCCAAGTCGGGACTTGGCATCCTGACCTTCAGATTCATTAAATTTTTGCATTACATATTGTTCAAAGGTTTTTAGCACCCTCTACCTACGAAATTTTTTATATTCGTAGATTGTGGTATAACCAAGGAATGTTATATTCTAATAAATGAGATGAAGCCTTTTGACCGAGACTATCCTGAAAGGTGTGAAGCTCTACATTCCTTCTAGCCAAAAGAGTTTCCGGCCATCGAAGGACTCCACAAATGAATGTCTCGCGGTGATTCAGGCTAAGAAACAACCGTTTCAAAATTTTAAAAATTTTTCAACTCCAGCTAACAGAGAGCTTTATAACTCTTCAAATCTATCTTCAAACGTGTTAAATTTGATCCCGACAGAAAACTTCGGCGTAAGATCCTTCAGAGTCCAAAAGGCTCAACATCTTTCTGTTTTTTTTTGTCAAAACGGTCAGCAATAATTTCATCTCTTCATCAACAACACCACTCGTTGATGGCGACCGTTACCGTTGTTGATCCCGTTGAGAAAACTAATCTATTGGCAGCAAGTTTCGCAAGAACTTCACGCTACGAACTTCAAACCAAACCCCTCCTACTGCAACACCTTCTGGTTTTTCGCTGCTTCCGCTATATTTTCGCACGCGTCTTATATTCAGAATCAATCAAAAGATCAATGTTTACAATTCCCCTGCCCCTGATGGCATTCCTCCATTACCCATAAAATGCGCTCCTCTCCTCGGGCCAAGCCCATTCGCAATCTTTTTCATCTATCTTACTCTTCTGGGTGCTTTCCACGATTGTTGAAAGTTGCGAATGGTCAGCCTATTCCCAAGAAGGGAAGCAAAATGAACCCCACCAACTACCGCGCGATAGCCATTACTACAGTACTTTCGAAAGTGATGGAAACTGCTGTCAATCACAAAATCTTTCACTATCTCGAGGATAAACAGCTTATCCACAATTGCCAATACGGTTTCCATTCTGAAAGGTCGATGAGAGATCTCTTGGCTTACCTGACGGAACGTTGGAACTCTTGCTTGCACAAATACGGCGAAGGTCAAGTTCTTGCCTCTTGTCATTGCAAAAGCAGAGTTTGGTATGAATGTCTCCTTATTAAGCTAATGCTAATGGATTGAGAATTTCCAAATAATCCTGGTGTCCCTCAGGGTGCTGTCTTGTCGCCCACTCTGTTCTTGGTATTTATTAATGACCTTTTGCTTTCTACTCTCAATCCACTCCATAGTTTTGCAGATGACAGTACTTGAAATAACACCTTTGAATTTAACTCACAAGCAATCTGTTGTTTCCAAACGCAGGGAGTTATTCGGTTCGCTGAATTCCGAAGTCGTCTTAATCGTGGAATGGAGCAGGAAAAATAGAGTAGAGTTCAACGCTGCTAAAACACAAGCCTGTTATCTTTAAACGTGATGTTCCCGCGGCGTCTTCTAATTTAGCCTTTAATGGAATACCAATTAGCTCTTTAGATGAGTTTATCGTATTAGGAGTAAAGTTAAATAACCACCTTGATTGGAGCAAACATATTTTTGATTTTGCCCTTGATACCTCTAAACGCCTAGGTATTCTTCGCAAATGCAAAAAATGTTTTACGTCTCACGACTTAGCTACCATTACATTCGACCTCGTTTAGAGAACGATTTGCATTTATGAGCTGGGGCATCCAAATCACAACTTGCGCTGCTCGATCGAATCCAAAAACATTCGTTCCAACTAATTAGAGATGACACCATTATGGTTTCTATTGAATCCCTCGAGCATCGTAGAAACACTTTCATAGTAAATATAGGGCGGAACTTAGATCACGAAATATTCGTCAAGCTAAATGCGCGCACGATTATACTCTCAACCCAATTCCTGACCTTGGAACGCATTACCTACCAGCATATTTCCAAGTAAGTATTATATAACTTTCACCGCTTCAAAAATAATGTCCATCGCCATTTCCGTCTCTCCTTCAAAATTCCCATAACACTACCAAATTTCATTCTCTGCCTATACCGCCATAACTGTGCAATGCATTAAAGGGTGACTCCTAAGTTATACTCAGTGCTTAAAAAAAAGCAGGAAGCATGCTGGAATTATACGTCGACCGGGATTCGAACTTAATATTTTCGCATTGTAGACCAACACGCCACCCACTAGGCAAAACCGTAGATATTGCAGTGCACTAGGGCTCGCTGCATTTGATATAAAAATAAAGCTAATTCAGTTTTAACTGAAAATAACCGCAACTTTATTTATCGTTTAGTTTATTCACTATGTCACCTTTAATGTTTGCTATATCGTTCTCACGCCTTCTAGACTCCAATTCGCCTTCTCCGACTCTTTCGCTTTCTAGTCTTGACTGACTCTCAATCACAAATGCTCCCTCTTTATACTCTAGATGAAATCTGAGAGTATATTGTGTTTGCCTTACCGTTTGTAACGCTAAGAAATAATGCTCGCACAGAGCTGCCAAGGGTACATAAATATTTGTTGTCGCTCAAAAACTTCGATTCCGAGTTGCTGTCTGTCCGTCTGTCCGTCTGTCCGTCTGTCTACAGCATAACTCTCGAACGCTTTGAGCTATCGTGCTGAAATTTGTTGTGTGTCATTTTTAGCAAAAAAGAAACTTTAAGTTCGTGAATGGGCCACATCCCCCCACTCCTTCTACCCCCTCCCAAACAAATTTCGAGAAATTCCGAAATTTTTTGAAATTGATTTTTCTTTGAAACTATTTAAGCTATCGATTTGAAATTTAGGTCAAAGTATAACGATATAAATGTCATTAATATGACAAAATATTGATCCGATCCTGTCACTCCTTCTACCCCCTCCAATACAAATGCATAATTTTGAAAAATGCAGTTTTTCGATTTTCATTGAAACTAGCAAAGTTATAAAAACGAATTTTTGCCAAAATTAATTTTATTACAATTTCAATCAGAATTGAAAAAATTATCAACTTCACCTCACTCCTTCTTCCCCCTCCCATAAAAATTTCACGAAATTTTGAAATTTAAATTAAATTATTTTTCTTCGAAACTGTTAAAGCTATCAACTTGATATTTTGCATAAAGCATAAAAATTGATATATCAATAACGAGAAAAAAATGTGTTTTGATCCGTACACTCCTTCTACCCCCATAGGTGTCATATCCAAAAATTACAAACCTTCCTCCCCTCCTTCTACCACCTCCCATACAAAAGTCACTATTAATTATTTAAAAGAATTGGAGGTGACATATTTTCCGATACATTGAACTCTTTCTCATTTCATCTAGAGTATCATATGTTTGGGCTTTACGCCCAATCATAATTCTTTTATGTTTTTAAATCATGCTTGTCGAGCGCTGTCGGTCCGTCATGCTTTATGAAAGCAGCGACTTCGAAAAGAAAACTTCAGTAGTTGTTCGGAAAGTATTCCTGATAGAAAATTACAGACCAAATTTTTGGAAATGTATAATTGAACGTGGTTTCCTAGAGAATACGAAATTTTTATTTTAACGAGCACAGTTTGTAGAAAGCTGAACTTTAATCCAACGAAAATGCAAAATTGAGTTACTTAGTTACGTCTATTTATTTTTTATTTTTATTCCTTTCACTATTCCTGAAAATGACGCCTCAAACCACAATTTTCAACAAATAACAGGGCACAAAACGCACACATGATTAATGGTTGGTAGTCTGGAAGAAAATAAAAAGTCTGGCGAATGTTTGAAACATTTCTTTTCTCTCTTCCCATTTTCTTCATTTTTTTGTGTTAATTTGCAGAGTACTTCAGTCCAGGACTAAAAAAAAGAAGTATAAGAAGCAGATGCACTTCATTATAACTTCAGTGCCTCATTACTCTTCTACATAAAAATGGGCGCGTTTCAATTTGAACCGAAACGTAGAATGCGAACTGGGGAAGTGTTTTCGTAGTAGTAGTGAAAAAAAACTCCAGAAAACTTCATCTGCTCTAAGCTCCTTCGAGCCATTTCAGGACATTTTTCTTTTCATTGACTTTACAGGCTGTTAATTGTGAAAGTCTCTGCAAGACTTATGCTGAATTGGAGATGGCAGAAAGGTCCTATTTTGCTGGATGGTTGGGTGACTTGTTGGCTGGCAATGCGAGAGGTCATAAGGAAATGGAAAAGTTTTTAAACAATTTCTTCGTTTTTTTTTTATTCCTCAACGGGCTTTCGCCAACAGAAGCAAGGACATTACTTTTTTTGCGAATTCTAAATTTTTTACAAAAGACTGAAATCTAAAAACGGGAAGAAAAAAACGAGAAAAAAGAGGAAACGATAGATGGAAGCTTTGAAATGAAAGGAGTGGCCGGAAGAGTAAGAATAAGAAATACGGAGTAACAGGGATTGTGTGGAGGAAGAAGTTAACTGAAAAGTTTCTTTCCTTCAGATTTTTTTTTTCTTCAGAAAGGATATTCATCCGGAATTTTATATAGTTTCCTTTTTATTTTCTGATTGAGAAAGCGAACGTCATCGAGATGTCGTCTAGGATATGATGATGATGCAGTCAACGACAGTGCCGTTGCCAGTTTAGAAGAAAAATTTTCTGGAGAGGAAAAGTTAAATAAAGTTAAGTTGAAAAGTGGATAACAAGCTCATTTCCTTTATGGCCAACTGAAACTTGCTAATAATGTACTTCAACTTTTGGATGGTTAGAATTTCGAACATGTTCGGTTGAGTGTGTACTGCATCGACGTTTCCGTAGCAATTTTCGAAATACTTTCATCCTAACTTCAAATAGGCCAATGCTTAGGCTACCCCTTAGGTATACAATACCTGGTACATACGTAGCAAACATAGTATAGCATACTAGGAAGGATGATAAGGGTGCTATGCCCATATGTGGGATGATTTGGCATGAGTTGTTCGTAAATTGAAATCAAAGTAAAGCGTTATAGCCTATTTCTTAAGGAATATTCGAAAATACATATACCCAAATTATTCTTAGAAATACCAACACAACAAATAAATCCCAATTTTGCATAACAGCGTTAGGTTTAATTGGTGATGGCAAAAACTGTTCTAATTTAAAATCGAGCTATTGACATCAGATATTCCTTATCATGGATGCTCGGGATAATTAAGGGTTTAAGTGCATGGCATCGCTTGAAATCAAAATACAACGAAAGGCCTTGATTCAATTTTGCTTCTAGCTGAAATAATGGCACAACTCAAAAAATACGCAGTAAAATACCATTAAATGTGCTCTAGCGCATAGTGATATTTGAACCTGTACTAAAGAGCACTTCCTTTGTAAAATCGTAAGAACGACGCAGCTAAACAGTTTGGAATTACGAGTTTTCCATATGTGCAGTCCTTGATTCAAGTTAGTATGTATGTAATTTCTGCTCTGAAACATTGATCTGATCAATCGAAATAGATGACAACTGTTTCTGTTGAGGTTTACTCGAATTATTGTCGAGACGTCAATGCGAAGAAAATTGTTTTTTATTTAACTTCTTGAACCTCAAAACATAAAAATCCATCAAAAACCGGATTTCGAAATTTTTCAGAATTACCAAAGTTATTTCATAACATAAACGAATTATGATTGGGCGTAAAGCCCAATCATTTGATACCCTAGATGAAATGAGAAAGAATTTAATGTACCGGAATATATGTCATATGGGAGGTGATAGAAGCAAAGGGAGAGGTTTGTAATTTTTGTATATAACAACGAACGTGCCATGCAAAACGTTTCGTGTTAAATTTAAAATTTGTAGTTTTATCATTTTCAAAGAAATTGGACATATTTTTCCTAAATTTGGGACATTTGTATGGGAGGTGGTAGGGAAAGTAGAAGGTTTTATATAATTTTGAAACTGTTTATCAACATCCTTATTACCATGCGACTTCAAAGTCGATAGCTCTCATATGTTCGAAGGAGAAAACTATTATAATATAAATATTTGTATGGGAGGGGGTAAAAGGAGTGCAGCGAAGCTGAAAATTTTTTAGTATTTATTCCAATTATTAAGGGACGAATTCTGACAAAATTTTAAGTTTGTAATTTTTCTAGTTTTACTAGAAATCGATATAATGCATTTACCAAAATTATGCATTTGTATGGGAGGGGGTAAAAGTAGTGTACGGATCAAAACAAAATTTTATGTCATTAATGTTATTTCTATTATAATTCTTTCAACACAACTTCAAGTCGATAGCTTTGACAGTTTCAAAGAAAAATAATTTAATTAAAATTTCAAAATTTCGTGAAATTTGTATGGGAGAGGGTAGAAGGAGTGAGGTGAAGTTGATGATTTTTTTAAAACTGATTGAAATTATAATGCAATTAACACTAATAAAAATTTGTTCATTCATCTTTGCTAGTTTCAATGAAAATCGAATAAGTACATTTTTGAAAATTGTACATTTGCATGGGAGAGGGTAGAAGGAGTGAAGGGATCGGATCAATATTTTGTGCTGTTAATAATATTTATATCAGTATACTGTGGCCTTTCAAGCTGATATCTTAACTAATTCCGGAGAAAATCAATTTCTTTAAATTTCATGAAATTTGTATGGGAGGGGGTAGAAGGAATGTGGGATGTAGCCCATCCACGAACTTAAAGTTACTTTTTCACTAGAAACGACACACAACAAATTTCAGCACAACAGCTCAAAGCATTCGAGAATTATGTTGTAGACAGACGAACAGGCGGACAGACGGACAGACAGACAAACAGACGGTCACTCAGAATTGAGGTTTTTGAGCGACAAAAAATATTTCTGTACCCTTGGCGGCTATGTGCGAGCATTATTTCTTAGTGTTACAAACGGTTAGGCAAACATAATACACTCTCAGATTTCATCTAGAGTATAAATATGGTGAACTATTATGGAGGACAAAGCTAGGGTGTAGCCTAGTAGGTAGCGTGTTGGTCTTGTAATGCGAAGGTCGTGAGTTCAAATCCCGGTGGGCGCAATACATAATTCCAGCACATTGCCTGCTTGGATATACATTGGTCACCTCAATCTACGAAAATGAAAAAATTCGTAGAAAGAGGGTTGTGTGAAGGGCTAATAACCCTTCCACAATAAGTAATGAAAAATGTTAAGAAACCTGAATATCAGGAGGCCAAGGTGCTATTTGGGCTGTAGTGCCATTGTAGAAGATTATGGAGGACAAGAGTGATATACTTTGCCAAAATTGGTAGCCAGTTGACACTACATTTTTTTCTAGTCTCTGACGTAATATCGGTTGTTGAAAACCCAAAATACAAAGTGGATATTCCAAAAATAACAAAAAAATTTAAAGCCTTCAACTTGATAATATTATCAGCTTTGGATTTCCCGTTGGGACGCGATTGATAATGAGTTTTTCGTGCCCATTTATGGTGTAATGTCCAGTATCAAAGGTATTTGCATTTATATAACAACTACGACCACTGAAAGATTGAACTCCGCCGTAGCAAGTCCCAAGTCCGACAGGAGGAGGGAGCATGGAGTTAACCTGAATGGCCGTATTACTGGTACAGTGTATCTCAGAAAGTAGGCAAAAAGTATGATGTAATTAGGCCCGCAGCATAGCTGTGATAGCTCCTGCATGTCATATTTAGCTGAAAACTCGAGTCCTTTTTCTACCAGAGTGTAATAATTAACTGGTCCTCCAGGTCGGGGATTGGGCAAGGCGCCGAGAACGCATCACTGAAAAAAACACTGTCCAGAAACATGAAGAACAGCCTCGGAAGGGATGGACTCAACGATAACGACCCGGCAAACGAAAAATGGACTACTCTTGTAGATCTTGAAATGTTCGATCCTTATTTATGACAGAAGCTCTGAAAGAATTCCTAGAAGAAGTGGCAAAACACAACATCAACATAACTGCCCTCCAAAAACCAAATGGCTCGGTAACTAAATCATGGACTGGAGTTCACACACAATCATTCCAAGTGAAAAATTTTTTTTTTCGCTGACAAAAAATTTGAACAGCAGATCACGAGTTTCAAACCAGTAAGCGAAAGATTGTGTTTAATCCGAATAAAGAATAAATTTTTCAAAACTTGGTTGATCAACGTTCACGCAACAACAGAAGACAAGGTGATATAACTAAATGCGAGTTTTATGCCACCATAGATTCACTGCCCTCGAATGACCTAAAAATTGTATTAGGAGATTTTAATGCAGAAGTCGGAAAGGAGGAGGCTCATAGAGGAACAACAGAAGAAGGGCAATGTCTCCATGACCAAGCAATGACAATATACAACGTCTTATTGATTTCGCAAGCAGCAGAAATATGATTGTAAACTCTACGTACCTCCACGTGTCAATCAACACGTTTGAGCGAAAAATTCTTTGGAAGGTATACGGAGCAGTTAAAGAAAAAGATGATTGACGAATTCGATACAATCATGACCTGTATCAACTATTTGACGACCCACCAGCATCTGTCGTGATAAAACTGCGCAACCTACAATGGGCAGGCCACGTGGAACGAATGCAGGAGGAACGAATACCAAAACGAGTGCTCAAGAGCAGAGCTAAAGGCAACTGACTACAAGGGAAGCCACGAAAGCGATGGGAGGACTCAGTCGACGCAGGTTGTAGATCCCTTAGAGATTTTTCAAACTGGAGGACGCGGTCGTTGGACCGAGACAATGAGGAGGTGCATCCGGAAGGCCAAGGCTCGATATGGGCTGTAGCGCCATTGCATAATCATCATCAACGTGCTTCCAACATCTCGATATTCTCAAACGAACGTGGGTACCATCAGATGGTCACACCTTCAACCAAATAGACCACGTTCTAATTGAGGAAAGGGCTGCTTCCAGTATATTTATTGTGCATAGTAGTAGGTAGTCAAAGCTAAGTATCGATGCCGAATAGCTTGCCGTGGATATTCAAAAACGAGTAGAGCTCGCAAATTCAATGTTGACAAGCTTAAAAACGAAACGGTGGTGCAGGTGTACATGCCAGCACTGGAACAATATACTTGACACCAATATAGGAAAACATCCAAAATATGCCAGTGGAGAATATGTGGACGAAAATACAAAACGGCATCAAGTCCTCCGCAGAAGAGGTATTTGGATATCAAGTACGGCGAAAAAATAATGATTGGTTCGCCCAAGAATGTCGCGATGCAATAGATAGAAAGAACGGGGCCTCAAAAGGAGCCAAAAAAGAAAGATATGACGAGCTTAGGTGATATGCGAAAAAGACCTACAGGCGAAAACAAAGGAAGTACCAGAATAACAAAATACAAAAAATGGACGATGATATGAAACGCGGGACGCATATGTAATAGCAAAAGACCTAAAAAGGGATAAACGCAAAGAACCAGTCTCTGCAAAGACGCAGAGGGTAACATTATTATCTCTAATTCTAAGTTTTCGGTTTTAGCGAACACTTTGCAAAAGCAAAATTTCAGAACAATCAGACAAAACATGTGATCTGTGAATTTTAAAAAATGTCGAAAATTGCCAAGCCTTAAGCCACAATATCTCAAAACAAGGTTTTTTCTTTATAAAACATTTTTTAAAAATCTTTATTTCAAAAAAAGGAACGATTTGTTTAGAATTTTTTCATATATTAGAAAATGCATTTAACTCAATTTTGACTCCTGGTAAGATAAGGTCCATTTTTATGTGGACTCTAATTTTATACAGTCCTTAAAAGTTGACTTTTCAGCAACCTTTGAGATTAACCAGTAGTTCTTAAATAAAATCACATTATATTGTATCAATGGCAAACCCTTCACAATTCACTATGGGTATTACAAATATTATCATCTCTGTTTTTCCTTTCAGATCGCTTGCAGGCGGCCGTAACATGTAGCTGCTATCATAAAGTGCATCCTTTTCACTTTAATAGCATTCTCTAAATAATTCCTAAGTAGAACAATGAAACCCATTATCCTTTTCTTGAAGAGATGGTGAGTTTTTGTTCACCGAAAATTACTCATGTAAAACATTTACTACGGGCGTTAAGTGCTTTCCATGCTAACGCCAAGATATTAAGCGTTACCTACCGTCAAAATTTGTCTCCCTAATGGATGGAAACAATGGCGATACAAAAGTGGTGTCGCCAGTCTTGCTTAATGCCTCAAACACGAAAACCATGAAAGTTGAGAGTCTTAATATAAAAAAACCTCTCACTCTATTCAAATTCAGGTGGAAAATTGTTCGGTAATATTAAAACTGCAAGGAGTTTAATTGATTTAATATGTACACTCAAAAAACTAGAGCCGCTCTTACCACTAAGAAAACATAGCTACCACTTTCTTTCCATATATCCAACACTTTAGAGCCTATTATAGTATGAAAGAGATGACAAACTCTGCTGTGAAAACTACCGAGGAATAACTCTGTGGTGTACGTCTTATAAGATCTTGACGAAAATTCTAAAAGAGAATTAAGCCCTGACAAAGTAATTGGAGAATATATCGAAGGATGGAAGCGAACCCATCAAATCAAAAGAAGGATAATGATGGCAAACAAGACGTATTATTCGGTACTTCCAGTAATTAAAAACAAGAACGCACACAGGAAAACAAAGCTTAAGTTATATAAAACGTTAACAAGATCTGTGCTATGCTATGGCAGTGAAACGTGGTCATTAACTTAGGCGTCCGAAAAACTACTTAAGACCTTTGAAAGAAAGATCGTCAGAATAATCCTCGGACCTGTGAGGGAGAGGAGATATAGATAGAGAATTGTATGCTGGCAATCCAGAAGTGTCAACCCTCGTAAAATTTAAGAAGTTACAATGGGCTGGTCACGTGGAGCGGACGGATGACAGAAGAATTCCCAAACGCACACTAAAATGGAAAGTCAATGGACGGAGACTGGTCGGAAAACCACGGAATCGCTGGGAGGATTCGATTGAGGCAGACACCAAATCGCTGCTAAGATTCTCAAACTGGAAGACGCGGTCACTGAACCGAGATAGACGGAGGCAAAGCATTCAGGAGGCCAAGGCCCAATACGGGCTGTAGCGCCATCGTAAGTAAGCAAAATACACCGAATCTTATGAAAATTCAATGCAACTTCGTCTGTGAAACTAATATTCTATCCAGAGAATAATGGACGTGATTCGAGTAATCAATTAAAAAGTTATTAACATTCACCAACCCTTACTATCACCCTCTTAAAAATCCAAACTTACATAAACGAATGAAATATTTATTACATGAAGATGAGCTATTGATCGTATTTGCAATTAAGTGTTACATCGACAGCAGCTCTGCCCTAAAGGGGGCTCCACTTGTGAAAGGGGGTTCCACTTAGTCTTCCTTAACCACTCTAACCTACATATTGACTTTCCATGCATCGTCAACTTGTCCCAAAAATAATAACGTTGCGCTCGACTTGTTGGCAGTTTATTTATACCTTAAATTGAAATCGTCATAAAAATAATATTTTCGAAATTTCAGAACAATCGTTTTTATACTTTTCGAAAAAACCAGTTTACTGTGAAATTTCGAAATTCAGTCATTTTGTATGGGAGGGGGTAAAAGGGGTAGAGCGGTTTCGCCTATTCACGAACTTGACCTTACTTTCTTGTCAAAAATGACATGAACAAAATTTAAACTTTCATGCTCAACATGTTCTCGAGCTAGAACGGACACGGGCGGACAGACGAACATCCGGTTTTGAGATTATTGAATGATAATATGAACTTCTGTATCTGCTAGAGCAAACACACAGTATTCTCAGATTTCATCTAAAGTACAATAAGACTACACTTCACTGATAATAATCTTCAAATTTCAAACTTGGACTAAAATTGTGATTGCCTACTAATAAGTGATTTAGATAAATTGACGAACAGGTAGGTGGTTCTTCCTGTGTGCTAATTCGTCGCAATACCACTCAAAATATTCAACTTAATTTCTTCCCGAGAAGGAATTATGAATCGTATTTTTGTCTCTTTACCATTATTTTGTAGAATTAAGGGTATCGCACATTTTTTTACGGGCCGTTAGAAATATTCTTACCAGATTAATTCCGTGGGAAGGTCTCCTGAAATTTCCATCAGGGTAAGAACTCTTTTCAAAAATTCATCTGGAAAATTAAATTCGAAAAACTCAACAGCACTTTTGACCTAACTCCCACACACATTGGACATGTCCATTTCGTCAAATTGAAAGCGGGTATTTTTATTACCAACAAGACTGCTAGAGAGTAGATCACAATAAAAAGTTATTATCAGTTCCTCAGCTAATGATTGATATTACATTTGCCATTATAAAATCGATTTCAGTATCGAAAAGGACTTGAAATGTTTGCCGAATTGAAAATCGGGCACTCTGTCTGATGAAGTTATCTCGCATTTTGCCTGATTTTCATTCATGACTCATTGAGTTTTAATTAAATAATGAAAATGCCTTCAGGATATTACGGACGGTGGTGATAGAATAATACTGGATATATACATATATCATGTACGACTGTATATATGTTCACGCCGATACACATGGCAACGTACTATCGAAAGGACAGCGGACAACGGAGGAAGAAGGATACCGAGATATCGAAATTGAGATTCTTAATGTCTATTAGATTTAATCGAGCACGTATCTATTTCACACCAACCCTGCTAGCCGAGTCCTGGCAGGGGGTAAGGACAAGCCAACATAGGAATTACGACCACGCAAAATCGAATATCTCCTAATTGGACACTTGGAGTGGCATTTTCCAGCTAAAGCTAATGAAAATCTTCTAAACTTTTTTTTCCCCTAGTTTGTTTTGTGGGCTATTTCGATTTTGTACTTTGTTTTTCCACTGTTTCACTCTTAACTCGAGGATTATAAGTATCTATAGATACTTGGTATGTGCTTTTGTGTCCGAAGCTGAAGGGGTTGAACGGACGCAGGACGGGCGGAAGGAGCTCGGTATCGCAATTTAATCCGGTTGTGATTTAAGCCAAACAAATGGCAGCTTAGCTGTTTTCTGGGTCATGAGAAACAAACAGATTGACAGCATAGCAAAACCCTTTCGCCTAGGGAAAATTACTGACACATTTAAGCGGGTGCTGAGTAGGTTACGAGCTGATTTGTTATCCGGGATTTCGAGTTTGATTTCATTGCGTTTGGCGACGACGATATGTTTGCTGGTTTTAAGTCTTCAATCATTTATTGTCAGCGATAGTTAGTCATAATCTTTACAGATTAAGGGCAGAATCCGTGGTCAGCGAGTTACATTCCGTCCGGAATAAATTTAACTTCAACCGCCTGGAACAAAAATATTTCGATTTGTTTGTATGTTTGCTATGTAGATAATGTTGTATTTTTGATAATTACTTTTTAGAGTCGGACCATGTTATTTGCATAGGATGCCAGGTGATAGGGGCACCAATATGATGCACGAGCCAATGCCTAATTCCCATTTATAATCATAATTTCAAATTTCTTTAATAAATAAAATTTTTCTGAAATTCCTAATTATACAAACAAATTAAAAACAAAACGGGAATACGTTCGGAAGTAATGCTCAATCATGCGTTAATCTAGATGAAAGAGGATGCTTTTTAAAGAAATTTTGTATGGGGAGTAGTAGAAGGGGTGCTAGATGAAATGTTTTATAGGAAATTTAAGCTTTAAAAATTTGATTGCTACAGAGAAAATTAGTGTACTGGATTTACTTAAATTATGTAGTTTTTATGGGAGGTGATAGAAGGAGTGGTGATTTCTTATTAATTTTTTTTTATAAATAACAGTAAATACTGAATGGCATGTTTCAATTGCAAATGAGTAGCATTCATACGTTTCAAGAAAATCGACTTGTTGTAAAGTTGTGATATTGTCATATTTTATGGGAGGGGTTAAAGTAGTGCAGCTAATCGTCGAATTCTATTTGGTCTTACTAATCTAAACATATACATACATATAATTGTAGTGTCTGACTGTTATTTGTTTTGAAATGGCTATAAGTAAGTATCTTAGTTTATTTGGACAAAAAGCATAAGCACCCGTGCTTCGCATTCGTTTTTTGTATGAAAAAGAAGGACACCCACCTTATTGTTATTGCTGAATAATATCTCATTCAAGTGGAGCGTACTGTAGTGTAGTAGATTTTAAAATCCGCGTGTTATATTATTGTTCACCTGGCATCGTATTGTAGTGTAGTGGAATTGAAATTAATAGTTAAAGTATCAATCAAATTCCTGTTAAGACCCCCTATAGGGGCATAGGACAGAAACAACTCTCTTCCACAAGGCGCGATCCTGAGCATCGGCCTTAAGCTGTTGCCAGGACTTGTTTATTCCTCTGGCTTCCTGCTCAACTGCTCGCTTCCATGTGTTACATGGTCGACCAACCCGACGTCTTCCTTGAGGATTATAATCCAAAGCCTGTTTTGCGATGTTTCGCTCTGGTTTCCTCAAAGTATGACCGATCCACTGCCACTTCCGCCGTTGAATCTCAATACTTATTTTAGTCTGGCGAGTTGTACTCCAAAGTTCGTCGTTGGAGATTACTTCTGGCCAGAATATTCCTAAAATGCGCCGGAGGCATTGGTTTACGAAAGTCTGTAGTTTCTTGGTAAGTCGAACGGTCACTTTTCACGTAGTACTTTGCTGGATGTGTTAATATTTTTATTATAAACTTTTAATTCAGCAAATATTTTATTATGATAATTTATTATTTTTATTTATCACATATAATTAATTAAACAACACAATATTTGATATTTTAATTGAACACTGCAATATATATTTTTGTTACACATTTATTATTAATAATTACTTATTTTTCTTTTTGTATATTTTATTTATGAATATTTAAAATTAATAGCAACGTTTTATTTTTAATGTCTAACTAGCAATCAATTTATTTTTCATCCAATTTTCTATTTTCGACTGATTTCATATCTATAAAATTTTTAATTTTCGAAAACAAAAGTTACTAATTCGAAAATTTCTCGTTAATAAAAATCAAAGTGATTTTTATCAACAAGTGAATTTAATAATGTGTTGGAGCACCACATACCCCCCTCCTAGAGAAGGTTATGAACCTTCTTGATACATCTATTAATTAAACAAGTTTTGTCCGTGGAGCGAAATGTTTGAATTTCCGATTTACCGAAAGTTATTTTCTTGTGAATCATCGCTAGATTGATTTGTTCAGAAGAGCTTTTGTAACATGGTTTAAGCCTATCAATTGACACTGTTGTTGGTTTCTCTTTTACTTTGACTACAAAATATTTTTTGTGTCTTTGAAGAACTTCAAAGGGTCCTTCATAAGGAGTTTGTAAACCAGTTCGAACTGTATCGGTTCTAATAAAAACATGGCTGCAAGTTTGGAGATCTTTAAAAATGAAAGGGGTTTCATGATTATGTCTTGAAGGAGGCTGAGGCTTGATGTTATTAATGCGATCTCGAAGAATTTCAACAAATTCGCTTGCGGATGCATTTTGATTTTCAACGGTTTGATTAACAAAATCATAAGGAAGTCTGATATTTTGACCATAAAGTAATTCGGCTGGAGTCGCGTTAGCATCATCGCGAACTATTGTACGCAAACCAAGAAGGATTAAAGGAAGTCTGTCCGACCAACTGTCATTTGGTTTGCATAATATTGCTTCCTTAAAAACCCTATGCCATCTCTCAAGCATTCCATTAGCTTTTGGGTTGTAAGCTGTCGTTCTACAACGTTTGAAACCAATCATTTTTCCTAATTCAGTAAACAATCGTGACTCGAATTGAGCGCCTTGATCTGTAATGATTGACACTGGAGCTCCATAACGTGGTATGTACTCTTTGAAAATAGTATTAGCGACTGTTCTTGCATGAATATCATGAATTGGATATGCTTCTGGCCATCTAGTGAAGCGATCAATGACTGTTAGACAGTATCTATAGCCGTTTGAAATTGGAAGAGGACCAACCAGATCGATATGAATAGTATTGAATTTTTCTGAAATTGGTTCAAAGTGGCCAAGCGGACTTTTGACATGTCGTGAAACTTTAGCTTTTTGACAAGCAATGCATTCTCTAGTCCAGTTACGGCTGTCTTTATTGATTGAGGGCCAAATAAATTTACTCCTCATTAGTTTTACAGTAGCCTAATTCCTGGATGAGACAAATCGTGAACTTTACGAAAGACATTGAAGCGTAAATTTATAGGAATATACGGCCTTAATTGTTGTCTAGATGAGTCGCACCAAAGGGGATTAGTTGTGTTTTCAATTGAAACAGGAATGAAGTTAAGGCTGGGTATAGTTTTGGCTTTGGTTAACTCAAAATCTATTGCTTGGGCATTAGCAATTTCTGCATAATCTATGGTTGTAGGAAGATTAAGTATCTCGATTCTTGATAACGTATCAGCAACTATGTTGTCTTTTCCAGAAACATGTCGAATATCCGATGTAAATTGGCTGATAAAATCAAGATGTCTTAGTTGTCGAGGTGAAGCTTTTTCCGGATTTTGTTTCAACGCGAAAATTAACGGCTTATGGTCAGTAAACAAGATAAAGTTTCTGCCTTCAAGCATGTATTTAAAATGTTTTATTGATACATAGGTCGCTAATAACTCTCTGTCGTAAGCACTATATTTCCTTTGAGCGGAGGATAGTTTTTTAGAGAAAAAGGCTAAAGGTTTCCAGTCTTCAGAATGTCGCTGTTGAAGTACAGCTCCTATAGCAGTGTCCGATGCATCTACTGCTAAAGATAATGTTGAAAATGACGATGGAAAAACTAGTGTAGTGGCATGAGCCAGTTGTTCTTTGCAATTGTTGAAGGCTTCGATAGAAGTTTTCGACCACTGAAGTTCTGTCTTGTCATTTTTCTTTTTACTGCCATTAGTGAAGCTGTCCAATGTGGATTGTGCTTCAGCAGCGTGTGGAATGAAACGTCGATAAAAGTTGAGCATCCCAAGGAAACGCCTAATATCTTTAACTGTAGTTGGTCGAGGATAATTTAAAATAGCTTCAACTCGAGAAGCGATTGGTTTGAATCCAAATTCGTCAATCGTATGACCAAGGAAATCAACCGATGATTTAAGGAATGAGCATTTATTTTGATTAATTATCAAGTTATGTGAGTTTAGTCGCTCGAATAACATATCTAAATGTTTTAGATGTTCACTTTCTGACTTTGAAGCGATTAGGATGTCGTCAATATAGACGAAACAGAAATCAAAATCCTTCAAAATGGAAAAGATAAAGCGTTGGAAAGTTTGCGCTGCATTACGCAATCCAAAAGTCATTCTCATAAATTCGTATAACCCAAAAGGTGTTGTAATCGCTGTTTTTGGGATGTCTTCGTCTCGGATGGGTATCTGGTGATACGCTTTTGAAAAAACTTTACATCCTTCTAATTGTTGGCTAAAGTCTTGAATGTGAGGGATTGGATAGGTATCAGGTGTGGTTATCGCATTAAGAGCTCGACAATCTCCACAAGGTCTCCAAGTACCATCACTTTTCTTAACCATATGCAGAGGTGATGCCCATGGGCTATCAGAAGGTCTGCAAATACCACGTTCAATCATTCGATCAAACTCGGCTCGAGCAATTTTTAACTTAATTGGATCTAGACGACGTGGTCTAGCAAAAACGGGGCGATCTTCAGTAACGATAAAATGTTGTACTGTGCTCGATTTTAAGTTACTGTAGTCTAAAGATCGACGAACGTTTTCATATTTTGATAAAATTTGCTCAACTTTAGTATTTAAAATTGAGGTCGATAAAACAGCTAGGGAAGAAGATGGTCCCTTGACTAAAGTGCCTGTTGTAGAGATAATTCGCGAAAGTGGGTCAATGAGACATTTTTGACGAATATCTACAATTAAACCATGAAATTTAAGAAAGTCCGCACCAAGGATAGGTTTTTCTACGTCAGCTACAATGAATTTCCATCTAAAAACTCTTCGTAACTGAAGGGAAATTTCAATTTCTTTGAACCCATAAGTTTTAATGTTGGTTGAATTAGCCGCTGTTAATACTAATGAGTTGTCACAAGTTAAATCAGCAAACGCTGTGACTGGAAGGGCTGAAATGTCAGCACCGGTATCGATGAGAAAACTAAAATTCGATAATTTGTCAAAAATAAATAGACGACTTGAAGTAGTTAAATTGTCGGTTGTCGTCATTACCGACAATTTACTTAGTTTTTTTGTTGACTTAAAGGAACATGGTTGTCGACATTTAGTCGCTTTAACACCAAACTTTTGATGATAATAACATAAATCGGTATTATCACGAGATTTACTTCGTGATCGCGAACTATTCCTAAAATATGAACGACTTTGTCTGGCAAAATGGTTTTGCCTTTCAAACAAAGTTTCAATTTGTTTAGTCAATAATGACATTTGATGAAGGATTGTGTTCTCGAATGCTAAACGATCAGTTCCTCTATTGTTGTCATTAGAATGTGATACGCCTGAAACATTGAAAGAGAAACCAAGGGAACTTTCAAAAACACGATCTGCCAGAATACTTAATTCATTCAATGGCACATTTGCAACAGCTAAAATTGATTGTACGCTTTGAGGAAGTTTAGTCAACCAAAGTTTCTTTAAAAGAGAATCACCAACTGAATTTCCAGCTAGTGATTTCATTTTAGCTAATAAAGTAGATGGTTTATCATCACCAATATCAAGACCATTTAATAATTTATGAAGTTTATGATCTTCAGATTCACCAAATCTAGCGATGATCGTTGCCTTTAAATCGGAATAAGGTGTTTCTGAAGAAGTATTTGCAATGATATCTAAAACCTTGTCACATTCATCTTGGGTCAACATGCTTATCGTGTGAGTAAATTTCGTAGTTTCTGACGATATGCCTGCTGAGCTGAACTGAATTTCCAAGGCATTGAACCATGCCACTGGATTTCTTTTCCAAAAAGATATTTTTTGTACAGCAACAGATGACATATTGAAATCACCTAATCCCTGAAATGGATTAGGTGCGTCCAAATTAGGAAAAGGTGGAGTATGTGGCGCAATTCCATTATTATTTTCCATATTGAAATGAAAAAATATTTGAAAATTTTGACGAAGAATGAAAACTTTCGAAAAATCAAATTGATGAGACAGAACAACTTGAGTATTAATAAGAAAAATATCTAAAATAACTTAATAACTTATAATAAATACTACGTATCTGCAATAATCTTGTCTTCTATTATTTTTGGGTTGACTCTTGTATCGGTTCCTTGTATTTCATGCTTTGCTGTTGCCGCTATTGCTGTTGCTGATGCCGCTGTTGCTGATGCTGTTATTGCTGTTGTCGCTATTGCTGTTGCTGATGCCGCTGTTGCTGATGCTGCTATTGCTGTTGTCGCTATTGCTGTTGCTGATGCCGCTGTTGCTGATGCTGCTATTGCTGTTGTCGCTATTGCTACTGCTGTTGCCGCTGTTGCAGTTGCCGTTGTTGTTGTTACTATTGCTGTTGCTGCTGCTGTTAGTGTTACTATTGCCACTGTTGCTGTTGCCGTTGTTGCTGTTTATGATTCTTCTTAATTACAAAGAGCATCAAAAAGTTCCTTCAAAAAATTTGGATCTCGGCCGATGTTTTAGATAATTATGCCTGGGCTTCTTTATTTTCTTGTTATTATGGTGAAATACGACGATGTTGATGCAAATCTGTATATTTCGACTATCGATCCAATGTTTATGTGCAATCGAATAAACTTATGCTCTTTATATTTATCAGGCGTATCACGTCGGGGTCACCAATTATTTGCTGGATGTGTTAATATTTTTATTATAAACTTTTAATTCAGCAAATATTTTATTATGATAATTTATTATTTTTATTTATCACATATAATTAATTAAACAACACAATATTTGATATTTTAATTGAACACTGCAATATATATTTTTGTTACACATTTATTATTAATAATTACTTATTTTTCTTTTTGTATATTTTATTTATGAATATTTAAAATTAATAGCAACGTTTTATTTTTAATGTCTAACTAGCAATCAATTTATTTTTCATCCAATTTTCTATTTTCGACTGATTTCATATCTATAAAATTTTTAATTTTCGAAAACAAAAGTTACTAATTCGAAAATTTCTCGTTAATAAAAATCAAAGTGATTTTTATCAACAAGTGAATTTAATTATGTGTTGGAGCACCACAGTACAACCATATAACAACACGGATTTGACGCATGCGTCAAAAACTCGCAGCTTCGTGCGAAGGGAGATCTCTCTTAACCTCCAGAAAGGGGAAAGGATACTGAAGGCCTGACGAGCTTTACTTAGCCGAGCCTCAACATCCTTTTCGGCTCCGCCGTCCACGCTGACAATGCTTCCAAGATAGCAAAAATCTTGCACCTCTTCCACATGCTGTCCGTTAATAACAATCGGTGTGCTTGCGTTCGAACCCATGGGCATGTACTTGGTTTTACGCACATTTATTTTCAGTCCCACCTCTTTGCATTTAGAATGCAACGAGCGAAAATTTGACTCTAAGTCCGAACGGTTATGTGCAAGCAAACACACGTCATCAGCATAATCAAGGTGACTTAAGATGTAAAATAGTCTCCATTGAAGACCTTTACCTTCCCCACCTTCCAGTACAGCTTTCAAGATGTCATTTATTACCACCAGTAACAGGGCTGGTGATAATATGCAGCCTTGTCTGACACCCGTTCGCACAGGGAAGCTTTCGGACAGCTCTCCTCTATGCAAGACGCGACACCTTGCATCTTCGTAGAATTCTTTAATCATAGCTATGACCTTATCTGGAATACCTTTAAAGTATAACCGCCCATAATTAATAATTAAATCTTGCAACACCAAGTGTTCAAATGTGACGTAACTTTTTAAAGTAGTTTCCATAAAATCACAGAAAATTTATCTGGAAATTAAAAATGCAAAGAAAAGCGAAATCTTAAGAAATTATTGGAATATAAAACAACTCCTCAAACTAAATTTTATCGAAAGCTTGAACAACTGTATATTTTCTATCTACATTTGCGGAACTTTTTTTTTTTGACAGAAAAGTATTTTGTTCAGTTTGTCGTAGTACAAAATCCACTACGATTTAGTTGATTTAAAATATACTACATTACACTACGCTCCACGTGAATTCGATATAAGTCAAAAAATAAATAATTAAAAATAATTTCTCCTTTGAGAAATATTTGATTATTTAATAAGAAAATATAAAATTTTTAAATCTACTTTAATTAGATTCAAATAGATTCAGTTTAAGACATCAAGTCGTTAGTTTCGAACTAAATCAATGGATTTTATTTCGAACTCGTGCATGGAATAAAAATTATTTCAAATTGTGATATTTTTACTGTAGTCAATTCGCAAAAAAAGAATATCAGCGAGGAATCGAACGTGGACGGACTCACCACGTGGCAGATGAGTTTTTCCACTGAACTGACGAAAATATCTCGGCAAAACTTAGTAATCTACTTAATGTGAGTCACATAACTGCAAATACATACACAGTTTTTCATTATTATATAAGTAGCTAAGTATAAAAACAAGTTTTTGAAATTTTTGTCTGTATGTCCGGATTTAACTAAAAAACGGTTTTATTTCAGCCCCCTCACGCCTTTTACCCCCTTCCTTACAAAATGATCTATTTTCAAAAATCTATATGGTAAGGAAAAACTGTGCACATATTTGTAGTCACGTGACTCACATTAACTAGATACAGTATGTCAACTAATTCTTTGCAAAGTGAAAAAAAGTCATAAAAATTCATTTGGAAGTGAAAATTGATTAACAAAAACGAGTTTTCTTTCTGTTTTTCTTTCAATATATTATTAAGGTAAGTATTAGTTATTAACATGAATTACAAAAAAATTAAATTTCGACATAAAACATGTAAAAAAAAAACAAAACCCAAAAGCCTCCAATATTGAACTGTCAATTAATTCTTTGCAAAATGTAAACACATGTTCGATTTATAACTGAATCTGAAAAACTATGATACTAATAGTATTAATATTTGGTATGGTGGCCATAAGCATCCATGACTGCCTTCAGACGACGCGACATTGACTGTATAAGGCCCTTTAAGTCGTAATATTCCGGAATTTTCTGCCATTCTTCTTGAATTGCTTTGATTAAAGCATTTTTATTGGTAGGTCTGCGTTTAGCCACTTTCTTCTTTAGCAAAGCCCACAAATTCTCTATAGGATTGAGGTCCGGACTCACCGGCAGGTGCATCGAAAACTTTACTGCAAGAGTACAGCAGCCAAGTCCTGCACACCAACGATTTATGTTTGGGGTCATTATCCTGGTACAGCTTGGACTTTAGTTTATTTGCGTTGCGAGGATCAACAAACCCAAAATTCATCGCGCTCCGTGACAATTCATTTTTCAGAATGTCTAAGTAGTACTCCTTCGTCATAATTTCATTAAAAATCCGCAGCTCACCAACGCCTTTGGATGAGATACAACCCCACACCATTACCGAAAGCTTGCCAAACTTTACTGTTGGTATGATGTTCTTCTGCAGCAAGGCTGTATTTGGCTGTTTCCAAACTGTGCTGGGTCCATCATGACAATATAACATTATTTTAGTCTCATCACAAAAAATAACGTCATTCCAGTACTATGCGGGCTTGTTTACGTGAGCAATAGCAAAGTTCAGCCGCCTTTCAATGTTAATAGTAGAATGCAATGGCTTCTTTCTGGCTACATGTGCTGAGTAATTATGTATTCTAAGAACTTTTCTTACCGTCTCATGGCTCACGTCCTTACCGCAATCCTTTTTCATGTCCAATGCTAACTGCCTCAGTGTTGTGTGCGGATTATCGCTAATCGTTTTTAATATTTTAGAATGATCGCGTTTTGTGAGCTTTGGTGGTCTGCCTCCAGAATTGTTTAGGTGCAGACGATTTTCTTTCTCGACACGCTTAATGATATTATATACGGTCCTTAATTTAATACCAAACATTTCCACCAATTCTTTAGCCGTTTTTCCTTTAGAGTGGTTGTAATAAACTAACTAAATTAAATTTTCATCAACTCGTTTGCCGGGCATTGTTGAAACTTCGATTTTTCCGATATGTGCGTTTGCCCAAGGCATAAATTACAATGAAAGCAATAAAGGAACGTATACTAAAGCAAGGGGGTAGTTGTAGTATGAGGGGGTAGTTGTAGTATGAGGTTTTACCAATTCCTGCAACTATCTTTGGAGTTAGCGACTCCACGGACCTGAGCTAACTATCCCCCTCTGGGATGGGGGCTGTAGAATTCACCCACAGCCAGTCCTGCTTGCCCTAAAAATGGCAAATGGACACTCACTGGATCATGGGCTTATCACCCGTGATCTTAAGACCTAAATGATACGAGAAACAGATACATCGCCTCGGATACGGACTGATTCTACGGTAACGACTTTTGGCATTCGAAAACGGACTATGATTGGCTTCTGGAACGTTCGAACATTGAATGACGGGGGAAGAGCTGGGGTTACTCGGTCCTTGCACCGCCAATCAGTGATCGACCGTGAAATGGAGCACTATAACATCCAAATCTTGGGCTTGAGCGAGGTCAGGTGGACAGGATCAGGAGAAGAACGAACCCCTAGCGGAAACACTATTCTGTACATTGGCCCTGAAAGTGAAGCCAGAAATGGCGTGGCGTTCGTCCTTACGCCGAGAGCGAGAAACAGTCTCATTAGCTGGGAACCAATCTCGGATAGGATTATCGTCGTCAGGCTCAGGACCAGTGTCAGAAACGTCACAATTCTGCAGTGCTACGCACCAACTAATACCGCAACATCTGGTGACAAAGAGGAGTTTTATAGTCAACTGAGTGCCACCTTCGAACGTGTTCCAAGAGGTGATATTATTATCATCTCGGGAGATATGAACGCCCAGGTTGGATCAGACAACACTGGACTAGAACACGTCATGGGGAGGCATGGTGACCCTTGGGTCGACCCTTCACGACCTTGGATTAAGAGACCCGAAAACGGCGAATTATTTGTGGAGTTCTGTAGTACTCGGCAAATGGTCATCGGAGGGACCCTTTTTCCACACAAGAGTCATCATAAAACATCTTGGGTTTCCCCTGATGGTGTTACTCAGAACCAGATCGACCATTTGGCTATAAGTCGCCGATGGAGAAGATGTCTCCTCGATGTGCGAGCGAAACGTGGAGCTGACGTGGGGAGCGATCACCACTTGATGGTTGCCTGCTTGAGATTGTGTACAGCAGCTATCCGACGACCACAAATTCTTCAAATGAAGCGCAAGCTTAATGTGGATAAACTCAGAGATCCCAACAAAAAACTCGAATACACCACCATTCTACGCGAAAAGTCATCCACATTGGGTGAACATGAAATGCGCACACTGGACGCCAATTGGGAGGCAACCAGAAACACTTTTCTAACTAGTGCTGAAGAATCTGTGGGATATGCGCAAAGCGGTGAGAAACCCTGGATGTCACAAGACACATGGGACAAGGTTGACAATCGGAAAAAAGCCAAATTGGCAATCATCTCTCAACCCGATGTCAACCAACGAACGCCCGACTTGAGGCAGAACTACCGCGATGCTCATATACAGCTTAAAAAGGCTGTTAGACGCGACAAGAGAAAGGCCATTGAAGATCTGGCAAACAAGGCAGAATCTGCGGCTTACCTTGGGGATATGGGTTCACTATTTAAAATCATGAAACAGTTGACGAACAGGAATTTCACCGCCAACCACCTGGTGAGAGATGTCAACGGAACTCTCCTTAATATGAGTGAACACCAGTTGCGACGATGGAAGGAATACTTCTCTGATATTTTAAACATCTTGTCAGATGAAGATATTCCGGAAACAGAACAACTTCCAAACATCCAACCGCAACAATCCTCTATTAGGGACGATCCCCCAGATAAGGAAGAGATAGTTTCCGCCATTCGGTCAATGGCGGGAAGGAAAGCTCCAGGTATAGACGGACTACCAACCGAACTCCTCAAAGCGGACCCGGAAATAACAGCCGATATACTCCTCCCACTCTTCACTAAGGTGTGGAATGATGGGAGATATCCGACTGAATGGAAGGAGGGCGTCATTGTGAAAATTCCGAAGAAGGGCGACCTTCGGGATTGTGGCAATTGGCGTGGTATATGTCTACTTACTGCCGTATCAAAAATTATGGCTAAGGTAATTCTCAATAGGATTAGTGATGTCGTCGAGAGCACTCTCGAAGTTTATCAGGCTGGATTCCGTAAAGGGTCGTCTTGTACCGACCACACAAATACCCTACGGATAATATTAGAGCAGTCAGCCGAAATGGGTTCGCCACTACATCTCATGTTTGTGGACTTCGAGAAGGCTTTCGACAGCGTTAAGCGAGATTACATATGGAATGCTTTGCGTAGGAGAGGTATTCCAAATAAGGTCATAGCTATGATTAAAGAATCCTACGAAGATGCAAGGTGTCGCGTCTTGCATAGAGGAGAGCTGTCCGAGAGCTTTCCTGTGCGAACGGGTGTCAGACAAGGCTGCATATTATCACCAGCCCTGTTTCTGGTGGTAATAAATGACATCTTGAAAGCTGCACTGGAAGGTGGGGAAGGTAAAGGTCTTCAATGGAGACTATTTAACATCTTAAGTCACCTTGATTATGCTGATGACGTGTGTTTGCTTGCACATACCCGTTCGGACTTAGAGTCAAATGTTCGCTCGTTGCATTCTAAATGCAAAGAGGCGGGACTGAAAATAAATGTGCGTAAAACCAAGTACATGCACATGGGTTCGAACGCAAGCACACCGATTGTTCTTAATGGACAGGATGTAGAAGAGGTGCAAGATTTTTGCTATCTCGGAAGCATTGTCAGCATGGACGGCGGAGCCGAAAAGGATGTTGAGGCTCGGCTAAATAAAGCTCGTCAGGCCTTCGGTATCCTTTCCCCTTTCTGGAGGTTAAGAGAGATCTCCCTTCGCACGAAGCTGCGAGTTTTTGACGCATGCGTCAAATCCGTGTTGTTATATGGTTGTACTACGTGGAAAGTGACCGTTCGACTTACCAAGAAACTACAGACTTTCGTAAACCAATGCCTCCGACGCATTTTAGGAATATTCTGGCCAGAAGTGATCTCCAACGACGAACTTTGGAGTACAACTCGCCAAACTAAAATAGGTATTGAGATTCAACGGCGAAAGTGGCAGTGGATCGGTCATACTTTGAGGAAACCAGAGCAAAACATCGCAAAACAGGCTCTGGATTATAACCCTCAAGGAAGACGTCGGGTTGGTCGACCATGTAACACATGGAAGCGAGCAGTTGAGCAGGAGGCCAGAGGAATAAACAAGTCCTGGCAACAGCTTAAAGCCGATGCTCAGGATCGCGCCTTGTGGAAGAGAGTTGTTTCTGTCCTATGCCCCTATAGGGGGTCTTAACAGGAATTTGATTGATTGATACTAAAGCAGCACGTGTTAATTTTTCTCGAATTTGATCTACCGTTAGTTAGTTTCGTGTCTTTTCCACGTACATGTTTACATTTTGCAAAGAATTAATTGACAGTTCAATATTGGAGGCTTTTTTGTTTTTTTTTTTTTTTATATGTTTTATGTCGAAATTTAATTTTTTTGTAATTCATGTTAATAACTAATTCTTACCTTAATAATATATTGAAAGAAAAACAGAAAGAAAACTCGTTTTTGTTAATCAATTATCACTTCCAAATGAATTTTTATGACTTTTTTTCATTTTGCAAAGAATTAGTTGACATACTGTAACTAAATTTTGGCGAAATAAGCTCGTCAGCATCGGTTGTTCAATGGAAGAAATCTCGTCTAAGTCGCGGGTGGCCCCTCCCTGCCGAAATTCTTTTGTGTAACGAGTAAGAAAGTGATTCTTTTTTTTTTCAAGTTGAGAAAAAGATTTGAACCTGGAAGATGGCTAAGCAGACACGTTAACCACTGAACCATCTTCATCCATCGTTTAAGTCAGTCAAAAGCATGTGACTATAAGCCGCTAATAAAGTGCTTTTCCATAATATATCTAGAAGCAATCTTGAAGCACGTGTCCTACTGAGATCAGCATTTATAGATAATTGGAGTCTAATAAATAATGTTGCATAGACTCATTCAGTCACGGACTGCTGGTTACTAATACTTTATTATTCGAATAATGAAGTAAGATTCGACTATTTTTATTGCAGCATTCACTATGAATGAATTCCTGAGTGTAATTACCAGCTACCGCCTGCCTACCCTAGCGATGAAATGTATTACAAATTTTAAGGAAATTCTTTAAATAAACATTATACAACGTGTTCCATTGTAATGTACCACCCTCGAAATATATCCAGACATGCAGTTTTATGAAAACTGACCTGGGAAAAAGTTGTGATGTTTGAAGAGAGTCGTTGATCTTAAAACCAGTTTTCAAGGTTAAGTCAAGGTCAAGTTGGATTTTTAAGTTTTTTTATATTTTTTATTTCATATTAGTATTCTACGAGAAAAAATGAGTACTTTTTGCTTTCGAAAATGCTCTGGTTTCTCTATAAAGAGCTTTTCAAGGTCATAATTGAAACTTCAAACCTTTCAACATTCGTTCAGGTCAATTTTCATTAAACTGCATGTCTGAACAGATATCGGAGGTGGAACATTTAAATTAAATAATAAAGTATTGTGATTGACACAGAAAAAAAAGTTACTACTCTGAAATTTAGTTTTTTCGCGTTTCATGACTAAAATATCCTAACAATCCAACAACAAAAAATCCGTCCCGCCGTACGCCGTACATATGGATTCATATATCTGAGACCGTTAAAGATGGAATCTTCGATTTTAGATGGATTAATTGGGTAAGTGAGTACCATTATCTAAATGTTGGAGAGTGCAGGTGGAAGGGGAGGCGGGAGAGGAAAGAGTCAAAAATTACACTTGCTAATATCTCCACTACGAATGTAAATAGGAAGCTGAAAACCAGCATAGGTATAGAAAGGGTTGTGGGACAAACTGCAAGAATAATTGAATTTTTTATCACTGGCGTCCGAAAAGGGGGCCCTAAAAACAAATTGCCTGCCGATTTTTTTTTCTCAAATGATTATATCTTCGTAATTACTTACCATAAAAATTCATATTTTAGGACCATTAAGATGGCATACAGATCCATCAGAACCACTATCACTCCTCATCCCTCCCCTTATAAAAACCCAACCTTGCCTAAATAAACGAATGAAATATTGATTATATATACTGGAGCTATTGATCATATGCGCAATTGAATGTTAAATTGACAACAGTCCATCCCAAGAACCCCCTTTGACTTAGTCCTCCCTAACCACTCTACTTTGCGTATCGACTTTCCATGGTCCCAAGAATAATAAAGTTGAGCCCGACTTGTTGACAGTTTATTTATATTTTACTCCCTTAGCGAAAATTTTGTATACCTGTAAGTAAGCGGTCCATTGAATGATTGAATTTCGTAGGTGTAGTATCTACTATTGTAGATATGGTGTAGCCTAGTGGGTCGCGTGATGGTCTACAAAACCGAAGGTCGTGAGTTTAAATCCCGGTCGACGCATAATTCCAGTACGCTGCCTACTTCGGTATTTGGTCACCTCAATCTATGAAAATAAAAAAAATTCCAAGATAGAGGGTTGTGCGAAGGTTTAACAATCCTTCCACAACAAATAATGAAAAATGTTAAGGACCCTGAAGGTCAGGAGACCAAGGCGCGATTTGGACTTTAGTGCCATTGTAGAAGAAGAGAAGACGTATCTACTATTGTCGATAAATTGTTGAAAAATTTCTTAAAGCCGGTTGCCAAATAAGGGAACCCATAATATCTCAAGTGCCAATCGCCTAACAAGGTTGTTATAAAAATAAATAAAATGCAAATTAAGTTTATTTCTTTATTCTGAAATCCAAGTCCAAGCTAAACATACCGTCGAAAAAAAAACCAACAAATGAAATTTATAATAATTCTAAAGAATCATTAACGAGGACTGCAAAAAATTACGCCCACTCAACTTTGTTCTTAACTAATTCCAGAAAAACAAGAACAATTTTATTTTTACGAACACTACATCCACGTCCATGGAAGTATTTCGCACACCCTACTAATTTCCATCAGCATTCTTCAAAGGAGAAGAGAAAACGTATTTTTAAAGAGGAATAACACTCAAAAGTTTTTCACTTTATTTCTATTTATTTTGCACCTGAGGTTTTTCGGATAAAAAATAAAAAGGAAAAGTTCAATTATTTATGTCTCGTGAGGTTTCTGAGAGGGAAGAAAAACGAAGAAAACTTTTCGCTCTGGAATAGTGGATCGATATTTCGGTGTCCTAAATAAGCACGCTGGATGAACATTAATATATGTAAATACAGTACTTTTTTTTTAATACTTGTAGATATCTTATAATCCTAAGTCCTAAGTGAAGTCATCTCGTGCCGCATGTGCAACTAACAGCTCATTAAAATCGTGCTAACTTTTAATGAGCGCCAGGATATGCAAATTGTTCCCTGACTCGTAGATTTCCTGTCGCAGAGCTGCACGGCCGGAACCTTCCCGCAATTTAATGAGGAAAATATTTAATTTCGCTCCCGGACTTAATTCAAGTGGAAAATTCTGGAATTATTCCGTCTGATTCTTCGGTAAAATTTCGAACGGAGGAAACTTTTCAAATTATCCGACGATTAAGTGCCCCGGCCAGAGGAGGAAGTCGATGAAGATCCTTACTTTGCAGTTTTCGGTGGACGACGCAAAGCTTTCCACCAATATCATAAAGGAATCATTATTTGATTTCCATTTGCCTGGTCGCGGTATGACTATCGCTGGCTTAACAGATCAAGTACTTGTGATTTCGGCACCCAAACAGGACTACGTGTGCATCTTTCGTAATCTCCGGTATCGCTGAGCTTAGGTTAATGTACGGTTCGGATAAAATTTACGATGTCTAAGCGTATACGATTTTATCGCAAAAAACTTAATTGTGAAGATGTTATTTATTTCATTCCAAATGCAAATTAGCTCGCAAGCGGAAGGATCAATGGGACATTTCATATCAAATTAATTTCTATCTAAGCCGATAGTTTGCTTTGATTCCCAAACATCGACAATCATAAAGATATTAAATGTTGAAAGTAAAACAATGCAACTGCAATGAAATAGTGCGAATTTAATAAAATTCACAGAATATTTGGAAGCTTATGGAACGTTTCTAGATTAATCTACGAAAATAAATTCGAAACGAGCTTGAGAAATCTCGAAATGACACGCAATACTCGATTTCGAGTTAGAAATTTCAACCTCAGATGTAATTAAAAAATTAATTCTTTGAAGGTTGATTTTGAGATCTAAAAGAAAGTATTTGTATTTTGCTTCAGTCACGGAAAATGCCAATACTCTGTAATCAGCACCAGTTAATACGTTGCTTCCTGTGTCGATATTTAAGAGTTTTCTCCAGGACCGATACATATCCCCAGGAGATACCACATGGAAGTTATCCTACACCAAGGCCGATGCATATTCCCGCAGATATTAAGTAAATTTCGCTTCATGTTAATAAAGCACATCGAAAGTAAGCTGGTCTTTAAATCAATAGAAGAGTCTCAGTTTAGCGGCCGAGCTATTCGGATCAACAGATCCGTGAACTCGTTATCGTTTGGAAATAACAGTTTTTCCGTTACGGTCGTAAACGTGCTGTGCAGTAAAAATTTATTCTCTTGTGCTATTTTTATACTGTGAGAAGATTTAAAAAATTACGTCTACTACGAACAATACAATCACTAATAGGGGACGTGATGACCCCCCTATTAAACTTTTACGCGATAAAATAAATTTTCGAAAAACAATGGAGCCGAATAGATCTAACTATTACCAAGAACTGGCTGCGCTAGATAATGACGACACAACGGGCGAGATCATGAAGAAAAATGTCAAAGTGCCCCCAATAGTTATTCCAATATTATACTTAAATACTATCAAAGTCATTATGAGAGCCCTTAATATTGTGGACTCTCAAGTTAAACTCACCGCAACTGGTAAAAAACTTTTCTTGCAGTCATTGGATACGTAAGAAAAACCTTATAATCATCTTGTGCTAAAAAAAATAAACTGCCAACAAGTCGGGCGAAACTTTATTATTCTTGGACAAGTTGCGGATGAGTGGAAAGTCAATATGCAGGTTAGAGTGGTTAGGGAAGGCTCAGTGAAAGGGAGTTCTTGGGCAGGGCTGTTGTTAATTTAAAAATATTTCATTCGTTTCTGCAAGTTTCGGTTTTTATGAGGGGAGGAGGAGGGGTAATAGTAAGGATGGGTGGATGTTAATAGCTTTTTAATTAATTGCTTGAATCACGTCCAATATTCTCTGTATAGAATTTGTTTCGTAGACGAAGTTGCATAGAATTTTCATAAAATTCGGTGTATTTTACATTCACGAAACCGAACATTTGTATGGGAGGGGGTAGAGAAGGTAGGGGAATCGTAAAATCTGATATGCAGTTTTATTTCGTTTCTCTTGTAAGGTCCTTGTAAATAAAATTTCAAGTTCGTAGCTTTAGTTTGTTGGTTATTAGTTGATTTAATGAAATTGGTCGAAATCATAGTTTTGTATGCGAGGGGGTAGAAGGGCAAGCAACAACACTTTTAAAGCAACTTCATTTAAATTATTTTTATAAGATTTTATGCAAAATTTGACATTGATAGCTTTTAAGAGTTAGCTGATAACTGATTTCTTAAAAATGGTCGAAAAAATAATTTTGTATGGGAGGGGGTCTTAAAGTCTTAAAGGTTTCCGACCAGTTAATATTTAGTATATTTAGGGATTTTTTTTAATGCATTTCGCAAATTTTCAAGTTTCTACCTTAAAATTTCACTCAAAAATTTTCAGTTTATGAGTTTTTTTCACATTAAACACCTTGTGCACGTTAGACCGGGGGGGTCAGTTTATAACAATTATGGATCAAGTTATTATTATTTTTATATGTACATCAATTAGAGGTATTCACATGCAAAATTTCTACTTTGTATCTTTCACCAGAGCCCTAAAAGAATCCTTCAAAATTTTCGATATTTTTGCTTATCACCTCCCTTCCCTTACACCTCCCAACTTAAATTTTTTACCAAAATTAACCATTATAAAGTTCTACAATGTGACAAATTTTCGATTTGATATCTGTACTATTTTTTGAGTTATAAGGATTTGTAATTTTGAAAAGTACGCCATTTTTGAAATGCTCCCCATTTCCCCCCGCTACTATTATTTTGACATGATATATTTTTTTTGTATTTTTTTATTATAGCTTAATATATATTTTAAGTTTTAATTACATAGCTTAAGAGATAGTTGAGATATTAATTTTTAAGTGTTTTTCGTTGAACCCCGCCTGAGCCTCCCCCTTACAATAATTAGCCATTTTCTAAGCTAATTCCGATGAAACTACATGCCACCTTGATGGTCTCAAAATGTGAGTTACTTACTATAAGTAATTTCGAAGATATAATCATTTGAAAAAACAATTCGGCCGACAATTTGTTTTTAGTCCCCCCTTTTCGGACGCCAATGGATGAAAAAATTAAATTATTTTTAGAGTTTGTCCCACAACTTTTTCTATATCTGTACTGATTTTCAACTTTCTATCTACATTCGTGGTGGAGATATTAGCAAGTGTAGTTTTCAACTTTTTCCCTCCCCCCGCCTCCCCCTTCCACCTAACACCGCCCAAAATTTAGAAAATAAAGCTCACTTACCCAATCAACAATCCACCTAAAACCGAACATTCTACCTTTAACGGTCTCGGAGATATGAGTCCATATGTACGGCGTACGGCGGGACGGATTTTTTTTTTGCATTTTTAGGCTAATTTAGTCCTGAAACGCGAAAAAAAAAATTTCAAGGTACCAAATTTTTTTTTTCTTGTGTCGATCACAATACTTTATTATTAGAATAATAAAGTAATTGACTTTTACACCCATACGGCTACAGATAAACGCCCTTTAAGAATTGTTTTAACTGGATTGCATTCAATGAAACCGGAAGTGCTTAAATCAAAACTAAAAGACCTTAACATTAACTGTTCTGTTGTGAAAGTTTTTAATTTGCTCCCTGAAAAGAAGCGGTATGTTGATCAAACCATATATTTATTATACTTCGAACGTGAAACTGGTGTAAAAATCGCTGACCTTCGAAAATAAATCAATAATGAACACTATAGTCAGCTGGAACTATTACAAATATAAAAGAAACGGTCCTACTCAGGGCGTAAACTATCAGATGTATGGCCACGGCTCTTCGAACTGTCACCTTCAAGCCCGCTGCATGATCTGCAGTGATCATCATCTCCACAGCGAATGCCAATTAAAAGACACCGGCTAAATGAAATGCGCCAACTGCAAGGGAAATGATCATGCTTCAGATCCGAAGTGCCCAACGCTAGCCGAATTCTTAAATAGAAGGAAGGATACGAATAACCGACAAGACAAAAGAAATATTATTCCCACCGCGTTTATTCAGCCAAGGTTAGCAAGTAATAACTTCCCACCTCTCAGCAATAACAAAAATCAGCACTTATTTACTCCCACATCAAGTATTCTTCAAATGTACAACATCGCCCATCATTCGCTGAAATTCTCCAATGCCGATCAGCTGATACTACTATCCACTGAGTTAATCACCAAATTATCGAAATGCACAAGTAAATATAACCAATACCAAGCACTAGTTGAATTAGCCACTAAATTTTTGTATGACTAATACTAACTTAAATAGCAACACTAACCAGGTTTTAAATCGCGAATTTAATATTAAGTGTAAAAATTGGAATGCCCAGAGTATACGCAATAAGACCGTAGAAGTATTCAATTTCCCTAAAAGTAATGAAATAGATATTGCCATAAGTACAGAAACAGGTCTTAAACCTAGTGATAAGCTCAATAATGTTAATTATTTTATATACACTCGGCAGAAAAAGTTTGCGTACATACCCAATACATCCGATATATCTATAAAACAACATCGTTTCTAACATTTTATTCCGAAATATTTTTTTTTCCTATTTCCCATTACTTCATTATGAACATAAAACAAAACAAAAATGAGAATTACTGTACTCTAAAACAACGATAAAATTCGGAAACGAAAAATAGTCTGAAATTCCAGGAATAAAAAGTCTGCGTTCAAAGCGTATAAAGGGAAGTCAAAGTCTCTGAGTTGCAGTTAAATCATTAATAACAATAAAGTTTGTGTAGGAAAGTTGATAGATGTGTTTTTATCTAAGGTTTGCGTTAAAAATAATTGCTAAAAAACGTTAAGTAAGAGATGTCTAATAAAGGAAAGGAAATTGAATTTGGGGACATGAAAATTATCGTGGATTTGTGGGAAAAAAAGGTACGTAATATCGTGAAATAGGTGCAATAGTCAACAGAAGTCATTCATCTGTCCAACGAGTCGTAAAAATCTTCAAAAACACAGGAGTTTTGGTTTCAAAACCCAGATCTGGCCGCCCTGAGCCCTCAGCAAACTCGGAGTTTGCTCCGAACGATGTAGGCTAATCCTAGATTAACTGCAGCTGATGTGGCAAAGGACATCAAAGCAAAGTACCGCAAGTATATTGCTGATGATTCGTAAAATTCTTAGGAACGGACGCGTCGCCCGTAGAAAGCCATCTATAACAACAGTAAACAGACTCAAGCGTCTGGCGTTTGCTAAGGAACAAATAAATAAGCCAAAAACTTTTGGAAACAAGTTATTTCGTCGGATGAAAGTAAATTTTGTATTTTTGGAATCAAAAGTCGGAAGATTGTATGGAGCGGCCTTCGACGTAAAAAATCTCTGTCCAATAGTAAAGCACGGTGGTGGCGGTGTTATGATATGGGGTGTATGGCTAGTGGAGGAGTTGGAAAAATGGAGTTTATTGAAAGTATTATTAATGAAATAGACTACCTTAATATTCTCAAGCGCAATTTGAAGAAAAGTGCAGAACATTTAGGCTTAAGCGACAACTTTTACTTCCAACACGACAACAACCCTAAGCACACTGCGGAGGTAGTAAGACTCTGGTTGCTGTATAATGCCCAAAATCAGCTTCGTGCACCGCCCCAATCTCCTGACCTTAATCCAATACAGCATTTGTGGCATCACTTGGAACAAAGTATTCGAACGCACACAATAACGTCGAAGGTAATGCTCAAGAAAGTCCTGATCCAGGAGTGGAATTCAATAACCCCAGAGTTCACTAAGAAGCTGGTAGATTCCATGCAAAAACGGTTGTGGGAAGTAATAAAGAGACGAGGATATCCCACAAACTATTAACGAGGAAAAACAATTGTTTTATTTTGAAAAGAAATATTTGTACGCAGACTTTTTATTTTTGCAATTCAGGATTTGTTTTCGTTTTTTTATTTTGATATTTTTATGAAGTACAATAATCATCATTTTTGTTTTGTTTTATGTTTGTAATAAAGCCATGAAAAAAAAGAAAAAAAATTATTGTGAAATAAATTACTTAAAACGATGTTTTTTATAGATATGTTGGATGTGTTGAGTGTATACGGAGACTTTTTCTGCCGAGTGTATAGGAATGATAGAAACCAAATCAAAGATGGTGGGGTTGCTATTTTTGTCAGGAAAAGCATCAAACATTCCTTAAATCCTATGTTAAATACAAATATAATCGAAACAGTTAGTATTGAATTATTAGAAACTAAGATCAAACTAATATCAGCTTATTTTCCAAGGACTAAGTTGAACTCTATAAAATTAAACTTATTCACGAGTGATATTAAACAATTATTTACAAATTCCAAAAAAACCATAATTGCCGGAGACCTAAACGCTAAACATTGGCAATGAAATTGTTTTACTGCTAATAAAACATAAAACTCTTGTAGAAGAATTAAATAAAAGTCGGCTGATAGTTCACACACCCACTGAACCCACACACTACACAGAAAAAGGCAAGCCCGCGACGATAGATCTTCTCCTCAGCAACGGACAGACAACGATATCACAACCAAGAATACTTCATGAGTTATCTTTACCACATCTTCCAGTTTAGTTCTCTCTTTTGATAAATGATTATGTTGATAGGTCCGATAAAACCAAACTGTCTTTCAAAAGTTAACTGGTTGAAGTACCAAAGTATTCTAAAACGAAAGTTTGGGCCAATCACCTTCTATCTATCACTCACAATCGTGGACTCATATATTGACGAACAAATTGACATATTAAGTAATGAAATTTTGGAAGCGCTCCTTAAATCGGTTTCAATAGTAAATATTCCAGACTACAGCCTTAAGATCAGCGAGAAAACAAAATTATTGATTCAAAAGGGAAATGTGGTCAGGCGTAACTGGCATAGAACTAGAGATCCCTTAACGAAGAAATATGTCAATAGGCTCAATTCCAAATTAAAGATCCAAGAAATAAAAAATGGGATGAAACTCTGTTATATTTACCTAAAGGATCAATAAAACTATGGCAGTTTAATAAACTTTTCAGAAACCGTAAAAATCTGATGCCACCTTTAAACTTTGTAGGTCAGCTAGTTTACTCAAGTGAGGATAAAGCTGAAGCACTAGCTGACGGATTTTCATCATACTATCATTCATCCCTGAAGCTGCAATTTATTACCGACTCCTTACCACAATCTCCCGCAAATATTAATCCCGGTGACCTATGTAAGCCAAGAAGAATCGTGCGACGTCTTAAATCAAAAAAAAAATCCCTTGGCATCGATGGCATAATCGTGTCAATGATTAAAAACCTACCAAATAAGATTATTGTATTCCTAAATTATATTTATAACTAGCAAACGCCCGTGACTTCGTCCGCATGAAAATCGCAATAATAAGCAATTTTTGAGAATGTAGTTAGTAATACATTACATGGGATATATAATCCGCTTACTTTAATGGCTCTTTGAACACAATGTTTTGTATTTTGTTGGAATCAGAACCATAAATTATTAAGAATGATAGCATGATACTCGCATTTGAATGGGAGAGGCTCGTGATCAAATCAATCCCGTTATTTGAGATCATATACGTATTGAAGAGCATTTAGGACATGTGAATAATTATAGCTTGTGTTAATTATAAAAAAAGCCCAAATAAAATAACATTAAGCTTGAAACGTAACAGGACTACGATTGTGCGTAGAGCCCAATCATACGATACCATAGATGAAATCGAAATTTATGTAATATTATGAAATTTTGTATGGAAAGTGGCTGCACTGAACTAATTTATTTCACGTCATGCTAGAGTAGCTATAAAAATGTTTTGTACCAAATTTAAGCTTCAAAAATTGAGAAGGTACTGAGAAACTTAGTGCATTGAATTTAATGAAATTGTGCTATTTGTATGGGAGGTGGTAGAAGGAAAGGGGGGTTTTTGGTGATATTTCGAGAAACAACTATTATCATCATGCAATTGATATATTTTAAATTTCAGGTCTGTATCATTCACGCTTTTTAAGAAAATCGAATTTTTGTAAAAACGTGGAATTGTGCCACATTGTATGGGAGGGGGTAGAAGGAGTGAAGCTACTCTGTTAATTTTTTTCCCGATATTAATAATGCTAATTTAGGATAGAGTACGAAATTTGAGCTTAATGAAAGTTATATGTACTGAGAAAATTAGTTTAGAATATTTCATGAAAAAGTGCAGTTTGTATGGGAGGTGGTGGAAGGAGTAGGTGGTTTTAAGTGAATTTTTGAGAAACAACTATAATCATTACGCAATTGATATATTATACATTTCAGATCTGCATCATTCACGCTTTTTAAGAAAATCGAATTTTTGTAAAGTCATGAAATTGTGTCATATTGTATGAGAGCGGGTAAAAGGAGTGAAGCTACTCGGTTAATTTTTTTCCGATATTGATAATAATGCAAATTAAGGATAAAGTACAACATTTAAGCTCGATGAAAGTTACACGTACTGAGCAATAGCATTTCATGAAAAAGTACAGTTTGTATGGGAGGTGGTGGAAGGAGTAGAGGGATTCAAATAATTTGTATACCATAGATTACATTTCTAATAAAAATAGTATTTTCTAAATTTCAAATGATTTGCTCCAATGGTTTTGAAGAAAATTTGATTAGTATATATTTTTGAAAATGAGTCATTTTGTATGGGAGGGGTGGAAGGTGTGGGGGTATTGAAATAAGACATCACGCAGAATACATCTTGGTGCACATCTAACAAACTGTGAAAATTTCATTACAATCGATTTAGCCGCTTTTGCGTGAAAACCGGAAAGACAGACAGACAGAGAAAATTTTTAAAAACGTTTGTTTCTGCTTAGTTATTGCTAAAATAAAGCAAAAAACTTATTTATAGCCATTTCTAAGCAAATAACAGACAGACACTACAATTATATTTATATAGATTCCTCTCTTAAAATAGTCTATTTTCTTAAGGCATGGAAGTAGGCTATTATAATTCCTATTCTAAAACCAGCTATCGCCCACAATGGGAAAAATATTTGAAAAGGTCATCTTGGTTCATGTAAGAAACATTTCTGAAGAACGTAAACAAATACCCAACTTTCAATTTTGTTTCCATAGCAACCATAGCACGATCCATCAGCTAGCCAGAGTTAAATGTGATATAAAAAAAAAGCCTTCGAAGAGAAGAATTCTAGTCGTATGACTCTTATAGACATCGAAAATGCTTTCGATACTACTTAGCATGAAGAACTAACTAGCAAAATATTCATTCCCGCCATTTCTTATTAATACCATCTGGTCATTCCTATGGTGCAGAAGCTACACGGTAAAGATTAACAATAATTTCTCGAAACCTTGTAACATCCCTGTTGGTGTTTCACAGGGATCATGCCTTAGTCCGACCCTCTACAATCTTTATACGTCTGACATTTTTGTCCACATAAACTGCAAGATACCTACACGGTTACAAATATTGGTGTAAAAGATAAAACTCATTTATTATTTTTTTGTTATAAAAGTGAAGTATCTGATAATTGG
Source organism: Chorisops tibialis (assembly GCA_963669355.1). Lineage (NCBI taxonomy): Eukaryota > Metazoa > Arthropoda > Insecta > Diptera > Stratiomyidae > Chorisops > Chorisops tibialis. The sequence goes on along the minus strand of OY770263.1, from coordinate 247,021,761 downwards.
TATGGTTTTAATGAAAAACGATTATATAAAATTGTTTTATATTAATTTGGCTTAGAGTGTATATGGATTTAAATATAAAGATTTGCCTTTAATTTAAGCAAAATAAATTTTATTCCGCTACATATGTATAAAATTTATCCTAATAGTTATTGAATGAATACTAGAATATGGTCATTAGTAATTTTATCTTCCTTTCAGTATAAATTAGTTCTTAAGAACTGCTAAAGACGCTCAAAAGTTGCAAAATAAAGAGTTTTCTTATACTAACTTTTATAACAATATGAGATAAACTTTTTTGGCTAAAATCGTAAAAAACAAATGAAATCACCTGGAAGATGCTTTTATAGGTCGCGGGATAGGTTTTATACGTGTGATTGACAAATGTTCGCCATGCATACGATTTTTATATTTATTCTATTTTTTTTTATAAAATGCTGATGCAATTTATTTGCTCTTCGAATTTACATCATAATTGCATTGATTCTTGACTACGTCAGTTTATTTTTCTCTTCAAAATAGTGCGGGTGGACGAGTTTATTAATGAAAAGTGTGCATTATAAGACTTGGAAGCATATACATTATGCTTCCAAGTCTTATAATAATTTTCCCAATTTATAGTGAAATTCACAAATTTTCAAATCCAAGAATGGAAAACGTTGTTTACATTGGTTACCTTACCCATCACATTCAGATGAAAACATATAAGGAAGAAATTGGATAATAGTTTAGTAGTCGAAAACGAATAATATTGCTGTAGCAATAGTTTCTAACGCAGCAACGTTTACAGCATCTTCAAAGATCTACATTTTTAAAAAAAATAGACTTAGCATAGTCTATTATAAAAAACTTTAAAATGTAAGACATTGATATTATTTTGTCATATGGCTAAGGGTTCAAAAAAATTTCAGATTGAAGTACGCTGCCCTGCCTTAATCTGTTTCGATTACTGCCACCTCCAACGAATGGAATCAAAAAGTTGGCCACATATTAACGTATTGGCAAATGCGCAACACGTAATTTTTTAATTATCTAAATCAGTCAAATTTAATAATAAATCAAACTCTTTTCTAGGCTGGGTTATGGAACTAAGAAATTCGGTCAACTAATCGCCACACATTATAGCATTTAGGTATTGTTAGTAATAGTTATATAAATACAATAAATGTAGATCGATAATTTTAAAATTAATATTATTATTTTATAATTTCTCGCACTGATTGCAAAAACATTCCAAAAATTTTGGGTTTGTTTATAATTAATGAGTTGTAAAGATAAATTTTTACTAGCACTTTTTACTGGTTGTGTTATGAGTTAAGACGTTTTTACAATTTAATGCAACAACGTCGTAACTATGATTTGACACTGAATATGTATCAGTGAGTTAAAATTTTCTAAAAAAATTAAAAGATGTGTTCGCTTTTAAAACTCAATCATTCCAATTGCATTTATCTCAAAAGCATTTAATCGTCACTTAGACAGTTTTGCAAGCGAACGCCTAATATACCTATATAACTTCAAAGTAATATTTTTAATATTATATCGTCGGTTGACGAGCAGGGGTGTCTAAGTCCCAAAATGAAAATGCTGCATCAGCACGTTTTGAAACCGAAATGCACTGTGATAATTAAACTGGAAAATATTATAAGTCGATATTTTTCATATTTCGAATAATTTTAAGCCGAAATAATAAAATTTTAATATTTTCAAACGTTCTAAAGATAGCATTAAGGTGATTAAAAAAAACAAATTTCTAAAAAATTGGACTAAAACACATCTGCCTATCAACCGTCGATATAAAGTCAAATTAAACACCTGTAGTTTTTGGTTTGGTGAATGTTTTAAGAGCTCATTTTGACTTTAGACAAAAGATTTCCGGTTTTACCAATCATGACGTGTCGGTCTCTATTGAGACCTTTATCAAACTGGTTGAAGAACTTTATGAAACTCTTTGATAAATGTTTTAAGCAGAGGCCGAAACGTCACGTTTAATAAAATGTTGAAATCCGGAAAATTTTCCTTTAAAAATGTATACTTTAGTTCTATAGCATATCTATATGGCTAAAAATGTAATTTAATTTTTTATTATAATATATTTTATTTTTTAATATTAAAATAAATATTATGAAATGCTAAAATGGTTTTTTTTAAACTGTTAAGACTTACAGATTGAGAGGTAGTGTTGTAGAGATACATTTTATCCGGAATACAAGAGTATAAAATTTATACTTAAGATTTTAATAAATTAAAGGATAGATTAAATAGGAGCTATGGATACATAGTGAACATTTTTTGCTATTAATTTTATACATTTATTTTATAGAATATTTTCATAAATAATGCGAATAATATTTATACTAAAATGTTATAAAATGGTTCTATAAGTAAAAGTATAAATTCATTCTCAATAATTATAAAATTGATCGAAATGGATAATATTCATTTTATAGATAATTTGTAAGGATTTATATGAATATCATTTTGTTATAGAATTTACACCAAAATTTCTAGCCGTGTACATTCGCTGCTGATACTGCCATTTACACTTCTTCAATTGATCCCAGTTTAATAGTGAGCAACCCGCAGACTTAAATAGATATAGTTCATTCTTATTATTTATTTTACAATGGCACTACAGCCCAAATCGGACCTTGGCCTGCTGATCTTCAGGTTCCTTAACATTTTTCATTACTTATGTGGAAGGGTTGTTAGCCCTTCGCACAACCCTCTATCTACAAATTTTAATTTTCGTAGAATTGAGGTAACTAAGGTATACCCAAGCAAGTAGTGTTCTAGAATTATGCGTCGACCGGAATTTGAACTCACGACCTTCGCATTGTAGACCAACACGCTACCCACTAGGCTACACCTTAGCATTCTTATTATACCAAGTGAAAAATAAAAATTAACACCGAAAAAACACAAGCTATATTTTTTACCAAGCGCTGAGGTGCCCGTTACTTCCCTCCCGTGGCAACTAATATACTAGGCCAACAAATTTATTGTTCAAAGTGTGTTAAAAACTTAGGCGTCCAGCTTAATACAAAGCTCATATTTCACACTCATGTCCAGCCTTCAGTATCTAAGGCCACTATATTATATCCACTGCTTAATAGAAAGTAACAACTTTCCTAGGTAAATAAGCTGCTATTGTTTAAAATGGTCATACAACCTGCACTCACTTATGGTGCTCCTATATGGAATGAATGCGCGGCCATTCATAAACAACAACTACAAATCATTCAAAACAAATGATTGAAAATTATTTTGAACAAACCCTGACATTTTTCAACAAAAATCTTACATGAAACAGCACAGGTAGAATTAATTAAAAATGAGTGCAAAGAACTCCATAACAAATTCATGATTCGAATCAAAAATTGCGACAACCCTCTCATTTTAGAAATTTTTCAGCAAAAACAACTATCAATGATTATTATTTTGTTATAGGTTAAGTTAGTATAAGATAGTTTAAGTTAACCCATAAGGATTTTGTAAATTTTTTACTCCCTGAATTGTTTACACCCAGACTTTACATTTCCTTGCATCTATGTTTACAACAAAACAAAGATGAAAAGATTTTAATCTGAACACTTAAGCGATGTAATATTAAGTATATAATTGTTGGTACTAAAAAAGAAATAAATATATCTATCTATCTATCTAAATCAATAGAAGTTCCTACTTTTATCGAAAGTGACTTTTAAGACACAAAACATCAAGCATGCCGCAAAGTTTAACCCGATCACACAACAGTTTATTTCGAAGGAGCTTGGTGTGAACTACGGAAATTTCGAGATAATATTCGATAAATTCAAATACTTTTGAAAAAAAAAACTTATTTCCAAGATTTATAAGATTATATATTTTCTGGAACATCATAATAGCAAGGTGGAATAATTTCTGTCATTTTCCCATCTTCGATCATCCAAATGGAACCATTTTTGTTCTTCTCTATGGCCACAACCAATTGTTCACCACAATCCTCAGCTGTCTGAAGTATCCAAGTTTTCGGAATTGTTTTAAAGTCATGAATCGGTGATGGTGGAACATTGGCTATCAACGGAGTTCTTGTAAATCCAGGACAAATTGCAATAAATCGAATTCCCGTTGTGTTTAAGTAGAAGTCATTCTAGAATTTAAAGATTAAATTAAAGATAATTTTTTTTTTCATTGAATCGCAGCTCCGACATACTCCTAGTGATCGTGTTAGTCCAACCATTCCGAATTTACTTGAAGAATACACAGGACCCAGAGGATAGGGTTCTATTCCGGCTATCGAAGCAATATTGGCCACTATTCCACCTTTTCTGCCCTTTGAAATGCTCATATAGTCGATTGCAGCGTAGTTTAGGTTAATTGTCCCTATCTGAAAAGTTTCGTCTTAGATGAAAATGTCTTCTTACGGATCAAATTAGATTTACAAAATTCTCACCAAATTAATTTCAATACATCGTTTTGGATTCATTTCATCCTGAACACCAACAGATGTTACGAGGATATCTATAAATCCAAAGTCATTTTGAACCGCTTCGAAGCACGCATCAATTTCCTCAGTTTTGGTAACATCAACTTTCCAAAATTTCACATTTGCACTTGAGTACTTTTCAGATAAATCCTTAATCAGATCCGAATTTTCCGCGATGTCAAAGATTGCCAAATTCTACAATTTCAGGCAAAGTTAAACAAGTAATTAAAGTTATATTCATAATCATCAATTTACCTTAACACCTTTAGCCAATAGCGAATTGGAGGTGGCATAACCGATGCCTCCCAATCCTCCGGCTACAATTGCGGTTCTTCCAGAGCAGTTCATTTTAAACGACTAAACTTTGAATTCTTTCAAGTGCAGATTAACTTTGAAAAACTTATAATTATTTATTTTGAGGCCTATGTATACTTAATCTTATCAGATTTTTTTTTAATTAATTATAAATAAGTATTATGCCATTAACTTAATGAGTTTGACCCAGTGGCTCTAAGGTCTGGGGTCTGTTTTAGATTACAAGCCAAAGAATTTAACCGTATTTGGCTCCATCCATATATTTCAAACTAAAAATAGTTAGATCGCATCCTGTTTAGTTATACATTCCCTTCTATCAAATAGCAGCCAAGGGCGAAATTTAGCTTTTCCTTTGTTCTGTGCATTAACTAGTACACTTGCTTCGAAAAGCAGGTTGGAGGTCCACAGAATTCTGTAGCAAGCTTTTCCGCTGTCCTGTTGACTACAAATTAACTCTGATGACCAGGCAAACAACACAGAGGAAGTTTTTTATTGCAACCGATATTACATAATTTCGTTGGCATTCTTCCACCAATTTATTGATGACTAGCGATCACTCGCGATTTCGTCCGCGTAAAAGTCGCAATAATAAGCAATTTTTGAGAATATAGTTAATAATTCATTATGTGGGATACATAATCTACTTACTGTAATGGCTCTTTGAACACAACTTTATATTTTGCTGCAACCAGAACCATAAATTATAAAGAATAAAACCGTGATACTCGTATTTGTATGGGACAGGCCGTGCTCACGGGGGTAATTTGAGATCATATGCATATTGAAGAGCGTTAAGGAAATGTAAATAGTTATAGCTTGTATTGATTTAAAAAAAATTAAGCAACACTGTTGGAGGAAAGGCACAAGGGGAAAAATTAAATAAAAAAAACTTTTTCTTTTTTCTGATCTTAACATGTCAAGCACTTATAATATATTGAATTCCAATTGTTATTTTGTATTACATTTATTTATGCATGGCATGCTGTGTGTTGGCGTTTTCGTATTACAGTTTTTCTATTTTCACTATACTTTTAATTTTAATTGGTATACTAGCGCGTATTCCATGGTGTACAAGTCGCGATGAAAATTTCTATTGAATTCACTACAGTACCCCCTCTCTAGCGTAGCGATTATATTATAATATGGTGATAATTGATATTATTAATATTTTTATACTTTTTAGAAAATATTTCAACTTAAATTGTCGTCAAAACTGACTCTTTTTGGAACTTCGTTTTTATTTTGTTATTTGCTTAGTATACCAAAAGCTGGTTTCAAACGATCAATTGAAATAGATTTGGGTCGTCCTTTCATCTCTACTACAAAATATTTTCTGAATGGCCTCACAACAGAAAATGGCTCCATCGTATGGAGGATTGAGCGGAGGTTTCACTTTATCAATTCTGACAAATACGTGGTTGCAGTTGTCTAAAGACTTCGGAACAAATTGATTTGAACCTTTTAAACAACGTGGCTCGGTGGGTCTAATGGTTCTCATATGATTTCTCAATCTCTCAATGAAATTATTAGATGTTGATTCATTGGATAGTGTGCTGTTGCACAAAAATTCGCCAGGAATTTTGAATGTTTCGCCATATACCATTTCGGCTGGCGAGCATTTCAGATCTTCTTTAACCGATACTCGAAGTCCTAGCATAACAAAAGCTTACTCTTCGCTCCAATGAATGGTGTTGCACCTGGCCATCAAAGATGCTTTTATTTGTCTATGTAATCGCTCTACCATTCCATTGGATTGTGGATGGTAGGATTTGTTCTTATTCTATTCGTTCCAAGGAGACTTTGAAGTTCGGTGAAAAGCTTTGATTCGAATTGTGAACCTTGATCAGTTGTGATTGGGGTAGGGACTCCAAATCTTGGAATATACTGGCATACGAAAGCTTTTGCAACAGTTACAGCTGTCATGTCTTTTATTGCGTAGGCCTCTGGCCAACGTGTGAATCGGTCGATAATCGAAGATGTATGAGTGGCTATCTGACGGTGTAAGGGGTCCGACTAAGTCTAGGTGAATGTGCTCGAATCTGCCAGCAGGGATCGCGAAACGGCCTGGGGCAGATTTGGTGTGCCTATGCACGTTTGCTTTCTGGCAGGAAATGCACGATTTTACCCAATTATTTATGTCCTTAGCTATGTTTGGCCAAAAATAACGGGAAGTAATGAGTTTTCTTGTAGCTCTAATTCCTAGATGCGAAAGTGAATGTAATTTCTTGTAGACTTCGTGCCGTAGAGGTTGTGGAACATATGGTCGATTTTCTCCTGTTCCAGTTTCACATCAGACTTTATCATTGTAAAAGGGGATTTTTAATTGTGTCATTTCTACTTTAGAGTTAGGGAGTTTATTGCCGGATATAAGAGTCTGTAATTCTGTGTCAGATTGTTGATGCTTTACGAAAGACGAATGGTTGAAATTTTGGTTTGTCATAGAAATTTCGGGATGAGATCTTGAAAGGCAATCGGCTACAATGTTGTCTTTACCTTTAATATGCTGAATGTCCGTCGAAAATTGAGCTATATATTCTAAATGTCGAGTCTGCCTTGGACTCCTCTCGGTTTTTGAATTAATAGCGTATGTTAATGGTTTGTGGTCTATATCACAAACCCTCAACGAAATACCTAAAGTGCTTGACAGCTAAGTATATTGCGAGGAGCTCACGATCAAACGTAGAATATTTAATTTCTGCTGAGGATTGCTTTTGTGAGAAAAAGGCTAACAGCTGCCATTGCTGGTTGAGATATTGTTGAAGAACAGCACCTACTGCTTTATCGGATGCATCTGTTGTTATGCTTAGTGTGGCTGTATTGTGAGGATAGACTAGAAGTACCGTACACTAAAAGAGTGTTTGATTTTTTGAACTGCATCATTACAGCATTCGGGCCACGAAAATGTTAGCTTTGACTTTGTTTTCTTTTCATTTTGAATCGATGTAAGATGTAAATGTATAGGTACTAAAAGCTCAGCTAAGTGTGGTTTGAACCTGTGATAATAGTTTACCATACCTAAGAAGCGTTGCGTTTACTGAATAGATCCAGGAGCCGGATAGTTAGCTATGGCTTCTGTTCAATTCTTTGGTGGAGTTATGCCATCTTTAGAAAATGCATTTACTGAGTTTTATGCTTAAGCCGTATTTAGCTAGTATTCCAAAAACAATATCTAAATGCATTTTGTGTGCTGATTCGTCCTTGCTGGCTATTAATATATCGTCTATATAGACGAATACAAAATCTACAGCGATAAGGACTTCGTTCATGAAACGCTGAAACGTTTGTCCAGCATTTCGAAATCCAAAATTCATTACGAGGAACTCAAAGAGACCGAACGGAGCTATGATAGCTGTTTTGTGCACGTCTTCCGTTGCCACTGGGATTTGATGGTACGCACGGAATAAGTCGATTTTTGAGAATGTAGTGCGGCCAGCCAACTTCATTGTAAACTCCTGTATATGAAGAATAGGGTAGCGATCTGGTATGGTGACAGCGTTTAATCTACGGTAGTCACCGCATGGCCGAAATTCTCCAGTGTCTTTTTTCGTTACCAAATGAAGAGGTAAAGACACCGAAGATGATGAAGGACGACAAATTCCCAATTCGGTCATGAGTTTGAATTCTAGCTTGGCTGCCTCATATTTCGTGTGATCCAACCTAGGTGGCTTGGAGAATGGCAATGGGCCTTTAGTTGGGATATGGTGCACAACGCTGTGTTTAGTTTTTTTGGTGTTGCGGTAACCGAAGGGTATTTCCGTAATATACCTCCATAGACGTTATCTATTGTGTAGTTGACTGGAGTAGGTGTATTTTTCTTAATAGATTTAGCATGCGTGAAAAATGTTGTTTTGCTGTTAATTAAGCGCTTGTTTTTTATATCAACGATTAATGCGTTTTGTTTTTAAAAAATCTGCGCCTATGATAAATTCATGTAAGAAAGTGTGATTCAAACCAAAATTTACTTCAAGTAGTTTTGTCCCAAAAGTATTTATGATTGTGCCATTTGTGGCTGAAAGACAAAATTCAGAGTTTGTACAAGAATGTTTAAAGAAATCTCTATATGATAATACTGAGCGATCTGCGCCAGTGTCTATTAGAAAAAATTAAAAAAAAAATTCAATTCATTTCGTCTGTCTTAGATGAAAAGATTGCGGCTTTTTGTAAGCATCCCACAGTCTGCAGCAATGACGATGGGATGAATTAGTTTGTCGAAAGGAACTGGACGCGATGGAATCCTTATCAAACTTGCAAGGTTCTGTACATTTTCGAGCTTGATTTCCGAACTTGAAATGATACCAGCATAATGGTCCTCGGCTGTTGAATCCTCTTCTTCTAGAATTAGAACGATTGCCAGAAGGATTTCTTCCTCTAGAAGTGGACCGTGAGTTTCTGCTAAAATTCTATTGCTTGGTAATCATTCTCTTCAATTCTTTGATCTCTTGTTCCAAAATTATGTTCAAAAACCTAAATTTTGTATGGGGAGTGGTAGAAGGGGTGAGAGCATTGAAATAATTTGCTTCACATCGTGCTATAAAAATATTGGGTACCAAATTTAACCATCAAAAATTGAATAGGTGCTTAGAAAATTAGTGTATTGGATTTAGTGAAATAGTGCAGTTCATATGGAAGGTGCAATTGATATATTTTGAATTGCAAATCATTAACACTCATACTTTTCAAGAAAACCGAGTTTTTGGAAAGTTCTGAATTTGTGTCACTTTATATGGGAGAGGGGGAGGATTTAGAGCATTTTAAGAAAAAGTGCAGTTAATATGGGAGGTGATGGAAGGAATAGGTGTATTCAAATAATTTGTATGCCATGGATCACATTTATGATAGTAATATTATATTCAAAATTTAAATTTGTTGGTTCTTCTAATAGTTTTCCAGAAAATTTGATTATTATATATTTTTGAAATAAGTCAATTTGTGAAAATGGTAGAAGGCAAGAGGGGAAGGAAATATTATAAAACCAAAAACAGATTACATCTCGGAGTAGTGTTCCCAATAAACTGTGCAAGTTTCATTACAATTGGTTCAGCGATTTGTGCGTGAAAGACGGCCGGACTTACAGACAAACAACAATTTAAAAGACGGCCTTGGCCTCTATTCGTCTCGATCCAAAGACCGCGTACTGCAGCTACTAATTTTTAAAATGACTTTGCTGTCTTCATCAAACGAGTCTTCCCATCGCTTGCTTGGTTTGCATACTGGCCGGTTACCACTCACCACTTTGCCTTTAAGAGCACGTTGGGGATTCCTCAGTCTTCTGTATAGATCTTAAGACGACGTTCAATTATTTTTGTCATTATTTTATAGGACAGAACAATGATATTCCTTTGTCATTCTCACACCAGAGTTTGTCTCCTTTCTTGTAAATTGAACATATGATGCTTTTTCGCCAATCGTCGGGAATGATTTTCTTTGTCCAAATTTTACACATCATGTTGTGTAGTATTTCAACGACACAGTTTCCTCCGTTTTTCAGAAGTTCAATTGGTATTTCGTAAATTCGCGGCGCTTTTTGTAGTTTTTGGACACATAAGGCTGCTTTTCGGCAAGCGTGGGTGATGTCGATGATGGTTCTTCTTCATCAGTTGAGGCCTCACTTGAAATTATGTTTGTCGTGATCGGTGCTAATGGGCTGGGATTGAGAAAATGTTCAAAGTAGAAAGCTCATCTCCTTTTGATCTCTTGTGTTTCGTTGATGATATTGCCCTCTGCGTCTTTGCAGAGACTGGTTTTTGGCTTATATCCCTTTTTTAGGTCTTTCACTATTACGTATGCGTCCTGCGTTTTATTTGGTTCGTATCGACGTCCTTTTTTTATCTTATCATTATGGTACTTCCTTTGTTTTCGTCTACAGGTCTTTTTCGCATACCGCCTAAGCTCGTCATATGTATCCTTTTTGGTTCATGTTGGTCGTTCAATAAAATTGTTTTAAGCCTCGTTCTTTCTATCTATTGCATCGCGGCATTCTTGGTCGAATCAATCATTTTTTTTCCCCGTGCTTGATATCCTAACACCTCTTCTGCGGAGGATTTGATGTCGTCTCGTATTTTCATCCACACATTCTCCACTGGCATATTTTGGATGTTTTCATATATTGGAGTCAGGTGTTTATTACATGCTAACATGTAAGCCTCCGCCACCGTTTCGTCTTCAAGCTTGTCGACATTGAATTTGGAAGCTCTATTCGTTTTCGAATATCCACTACAAGCTGTTCGGCATCGATACTTAGCTCTGACTAAATAGTGATCAATTCGCACCGCGGAGGGTTCGTACATCGAATCTGCTAGAAACGAATTGAATTTTTTATTATACCAACACTGTCTATCCAAACATTATTCTAACGATCGTTCTGTATGTTCATAGGGGGCTATTTTGAACTTCATGCTTCAGGTTTTGCAGTTTGTCTTTCTCTGGAACTATCCTCAAGTTTTTGTTTCCTGCAAGTTTTTGACCCAATATAATCCGGTTCAAACTACAGCGCCATAAAAAAATGTATATTCACCACACAAAAGATTAGAATTTAACCTTGAGTAGTGTCATCAAAGAAATTTATATATTTTACTTTATTATTTTAATAATAAAGTATTGTGATCGACTTGGAAAAAAAAAAAAATTTGCTACCCTGAAATTTTTTTTTTCGCGTTTCATAACTAAATTAGCCTAAAAAAGCAAAAAAAAAAAATCCGTCTGTCTGTACGCCGTCCGCCGTACGCCGTACGCCGGTGTGTACGCTCAGCGCACATTAACTCCCAAACCCTTCAAGATAGAAAGTTCATTTTTGGAGGGATTGTAGATAGTGGCGGATCTCAGGCAGATACCCATTTTCGGGGGTGTACGGGTTCAGGGGGAGGCGGGGGGAGCGCTAAGGCCGAAAAATACGAATTCAAATATCTCAACCAAGGTAACAGCTAGGAAGCTAAAACTCAACACACATATAGAGAAGTTTGTGGGACAACTTTTAAAAATAATTTAATTTTTTTATCCATTGGCGTCCGAAAAGGGGGGGCTAAAAACAAATTGTCGGCCGAATTTTTTTTTCAAATGATTATATCTTCGAAATTACTTATTGTAAAAAATTCATATTTTGGGACCGTCAAGGTAGCATATAGTTCCATTGGAATCAGCTTAGAGAGTGGTTAATTATCGTAAGGGGAAGGGTCAGGAGGGGTGCAAAGAAAAACACTTAAAAGTGAATATCTCAACTATCTCTTAAGCTATGTAATTGAAACTTAAAACTTATATTAAGCTATACTGGAAAAATACAAAAAAAATATAAGATCTTGAAATAATAGTAGTGGGGGGAAATGGGGAGCATTTCAAAAATGGCGCACTTTTCAAAATTACGAATCCTTATATCTCAAAAAATAATACAGATATCAAATCAAAAATTTGTCAGATTGTAGAACTACATAATAGTTAATTTTGATAAAAATTTTAAGTTGGGAGGTGTAAGGGGAGGGAGGTGATAAGCAAAAATGTCAAAAATTTTGAGTGATTTTTTTGAGGCTCTGGTGAAAGATACAAAGTTTAAATGTTGCATGTGGATACGTCTATTTGATGTACATAAAAAAATAATAATAACTTGATCCATAATTGTTATAAACCGATCCCCCCGGTCTAACGTGCACAAGGTGTTTCATGTGCATTGAAAAAAACACATAAACTGAAAATTTTTGAGTGAAATTTTAAGGTAGAAACTTGAAAATTTGCAAAATGTATTTAAAAAAAATCCCTAAATATACGAAATATTAACTGGTCGAAAACCTTTAAAGCTTCTACCCCCTCCAATACAAAATTATTTTTTCGACCATTTCTAAGAAATTAATTATCACCTAACTATTAAAAGCTATCAATTTGCAATTCTACATACAAACTTACAAAAATAATTGAAATGAAATTACGTTAAAAGTTTTGAAATCGCGCTTGCCCTTCTACCCCCTCCCATAGAAAAGTATGATTTCGACCAATTTCATTAAATCAACTAATAATCAACAAATTAAAAGCTACGAACTTGAAATTTTGTACGAGCATCTTACAATAGAAAAGAAAGAAAATTGCATCACAAGTCTTACGATTCCCCTCCCTCCTCTACCCCCTCCCATACAAAATTATGTTTTCGAGCATTTTTAAGAAATAAGTTGTCAGCTAACTCTTAAAAGCTATCAACTTCAAATTTTGCAGAAAAACTTATAAAAATAATTCAAATGAAGTTGTTTTAAAAGTTTTGAAATTGCGCTTGCCCTTCTACCCCTTGCCATACAAAACTATGATTTCGACCAATTTCATTAAATCAACTAATAACCAACAAACTAAAAGTTACGAATTTGAAATTTTATACAAGCCCCTTACAAGAGAAGCAAAATAAAACTACATATCAAATTTTACGATTCCCCTTCCTTCTCTACCCCCTCCCATACAAATGTTCGGTTTCGTGAATGTAAAATACACTAAATTTTATGAAAATTCTATGCAACTTCGTCTATGAAACACATTCTATACAGAGAGTATTGGACGTGATGCAAGCAATTAATTAAAAAGCTATTAACATCCACCCACTCTTACTATTACCGCTCCTCCTCCCTTAATAAAAACCTAAACTTGCAGAAACGAATGAAATATTGTTAAATAGACAACAGCCCTGCCCAAGAACTCCCTTTCACTTAGTCTTCCCTAACCACTCTAACCTGCATATTGACTTTCCACTCCACCGCAACATGTCCCAAGAATAATAAAGTTTCGCCCGACTTGTTGGCAGTTTATTTTATAGATAAGAGAACATTTAAAAAAAAACGTAAAAATCAGTTATTATCTCGATTTTTCCTACTTACATTCTGTACTGAATCGATAATACCATCTGCGAAATATTTGCGTCTAAACCAACTGCACACTAGCAGTTTCAAATGAAAATTCGAATTCAAAGCAGTAACCTATATAGTTCTCTAATTCTAGACTATATATTCTTAAATGCCAACAATAAGCTGATCATCGAATTTCCGCGATCCTCGGCTATTTATTATTGTTCGCACTCCTACACAAACACACAGAATATCCAACGTGGACCGATAATGTCCAACGGAGTCCGACAAAGGGCGACGAAAACCGATAGGACCGACAATATTCGGCGGGACCGACAATAGTCGGCGGGACCGACAATAGTCGGCGGGACCGACAATAGTCGGCGGGACCGACAATAGTCGGCGGGACCGACAATAGTCGGCGGGACCGACAATAGTCGGCGGGACCGACAATAGTCGGCGGGACCGACAATAGTCGGCGGGACCGACAATGTCCGACTAGAACGATATAAAACGGCGAACGTTTTTGATGAGCAGGCAGATTGGAAATCGATATAGTGAACAAAAAGTGTTAAAGTTAATGTTAAAAGCGATTAAATAAGGTTTGCGGATATTTGTAGTTAAGAGCAACTTAGTTTCAATATTACTTGAATTCCAGCGACACCTTACGCACTTCAATATGAAATAATCATCGTAGAAGGGATATTCTAGATAAGGTCATTGCTATGATTAGAGAATTCTACGCAGATTCATCGATACAGAAATTTTGTAAATATAATGTCGATATTTGTTGACCTATTTTGCTGAATTCATACATGACAAATATTTTTAAGTTTGCATAAAATAAGTTGAATATGTAACAGGTAACCGATTAGGTGATGGAGCGGGAAGTTTTCGCGGACTTAGAGTCACGCCAAAAGGTTGCGCATATAACCCCATTATAATTGTTTCCAATCATTTCAGCTGTGATATATCCACGGAAGAATGTATAGGTGCCAACGTGGTAACAAAAACTTTCTATTTTTGAAGGGATTGTTTTGTAATTTGTACATACCAAGAGCTTTTGTATTGCTTTCAAAACAAATGCACTGAAAGCACGTCGAAAGTAAGCTGATTTTTAATGCAACAAATGTTCCTACTTTCGGCAAAAGTGACTACTTTGGGTATATTTTAAGACACAAAATATCAGTCGCGCCACAGAATTCAATCCGATCAACCAACTACATTCACCGATTCATTTCGAATATTCTCAACAAAATTGCGAAAATATAAATATCCAAAATTCAGAAGATTATATATTTACTGGAATATCATAATAACAAGGTGAAGTAACTTCACTCATTTTTCCGTTAGCGATCATCCAAATGGAGCCATTTTTGTTCTTCTCTATGGCCATAACCAAATGTTCACCACAATCTTCAGCTGTCTGAAATGCTCTATTTTTATGAATATCCTTAACATCATGAATCGGCGATCCTGGAAAAGTCACTGTCATCGAAGTTCTTGTAAGTCCAGGACAAATTGCAATAAATCGAATTCCCGTTGTATTTAAGTAGAGGTCATTCTAGAATTTAAAGATGAAATAAAATAAAATTTTTTTTTTTTTAATTTCAACTCCAACATACTCCTAGTGATCGTGTTAGTCCTACCACACCGAATTTACTTGATGAATACACAACAGCGAGAGGAAAGGGTTCTATTCCTGCTATCGAAGCAACATTGGCCACTATTCCACCATTTCCGCACTTTGAAGTGCTCATATAGTCGATTGCGGCGTTGTTTAGGTTAATTGTCCCTATCTGAGAGGTTTCGTCTTAGATGAAAATATGTTCTGACGGATCAGAATTAAATTTACAAAATCCTCACCAAATTAATTTCAATACATCGTTTCGGATTCATTTCATCCACAACACCAACAGATGTTACGAGTATATCTATAGGTCCAAAGTCCTTTTGGACCGCTTCGAAGCACGCATCAATTTCCTCAGTTTTGGTAACATCAACTTTCCAAAATTTCACATGTGCACTGGAAAATTTTTCGGATAAATTCTTAATCAAATCCAAGTTTTCCACGATGTCAAAGATTGCCAAATTCTATAATTTCAGGCAAAAATAAACATTAAATGAATAAAGAAATAATTAAAATCATTTATTTACCTTCACACCCTTAGCCAATAGCGAATTACTGGTGGCATAGCCGATGCCTCCCAATCCTCCGGCTATAATTGCGGTTCTTCCAGAGCAGTTCATTTTAATCGACTAAACTTTCAGTTCTTTCAAGTGCAAATTAACTTTAAAAAACTTAAGATTATTTAGTTTGAAGCATATCTACTTAATCTTATCTCTTATGTAATCAGTAATACATTATGTGGGATATATGATCCTCTTACTTTACTGGCTCTTTCAACACAATGTGTAGTATTTTGGAGGAATCAGAACCATAAATTATTAAGAATAGTGATAGTCGTATTTGTATGGGACAGGCTCGTGCTCATGGGGGTGATTTGAGATCATATCCATATTGAAGAGAGTTAAGAAAATGTAAATATTTGTAGCTTGTGTTATTTGTAAAACAAAATTTAAACAAAATAGCATAAAGCATTATACTAATTTGCTTTACATCATGCTATAGAAATGTTGGGTACCAAATTTAAGCATCGAAAATGGAATAGGTACTTAGAAAATTAGTGTATTGGATTTAGTGAAATTGTGCAGTTCGTATGAGAGGTGGTGAAATTTTTTAAGAAAAAGTGCAGTTTGCATGGAAGGTGGTGGAAGGAACGGGTGTATTCGAATAATTTCTATACCATGGATTACATAGGGGTATAGCCTAGTAGGTAGCGTGTTGGTCTTGTAATGCGAAGATCGTGAGTTCAAATCCCGGTCGGCGCAATATATAATTCCAGCACATTGCCTGCTTGGATATACCTTGGTCACCTCAATCTACGAAAATGAAAAAAAAATCCGTAGAAAGAGGGTTGTGCGAAGGGCTAACAACCCTTCCACAATAAGTAATGAATAATGTTAAGAAACCTAAATATCAGGAGGCCAAGGTCCGATTTGGGCTGTAGCACCATTGTAGAAGTAGAAGGATCACATACATGATAAAAATAATATTTTCAAAATTTCAATTTGTTAGCTGTTATAGCTTCCAGAAAATTTGATTATTATAATATATGTATATTTTGGAAAATGAGTATTTTGCGTGGAAGAGGGTAGAAGGCATAAGGGGATGGAAATAAAACCAAAAACAGATTAGATCTCGAATTATACCTAATAAACTGTGCAAATTTCATTACAATTGGTTTAGCCATTTGTGCGTGAAAGACGTCCGGACAGACATACAGACACAAATTTCAAAAACGTGTTTTTATTTTTTTTATTTTATTATATTTATTAAAATAAAGCAAAAAACTAAATTATAGTATTTTATACACACAGACAGACGCTAGAATTATATTTATATAAATTTATGATTTATATAAATTCATTTTAACTTTTCCAGTCATTAGTTGTTTTAATAATGCTCCAATCTATAAGTTGAATGTTCATTTGAAGAGCATCAACGTTTAAAGAATTATAATCATCGAAATAATTGCGTATCTTAGATTCGAACTTACAACAATCAAAATACGCGTATTACGCATCATGTACATTAATATGAAGTAAGGAAATATTTTCTGAATCTAGTAAACCATCTGGTCTATCAAATCAATCAAATTTTCAGTATCAGTCGGCACTCGAGTAGGTTTAATTAAGTTAATTCAACGGAATGTAATACCCTCCATAAAACTCTTCAATTGCTTCGTCTCAGAACTATTTGATATGCTACATGTCAGCTCTACTTGCTTATCATCAGCCACTGAACACTGATGGAAATTAATACGTGCGTTCTAAGCCTATAAGAAGCCCCCGCATGAACGCTATTCTACTCGATCGGAATGTTCAAGGTCTCTAACAACAATATAGAGAAGCGTCATACAGCGATCGGGCGACAAGGGAATGACACGGACGAGAAAGAAATTCGTTATAGGTCTCAACAAACAGTAATGAAAGAACATACACTCCAGAACTCGCGATCATCGAATGTTCAAAGAATGAAGACCTTGAACATTCAACAAAGAAGTCATAAATTACTTGATTACTTATTTATAGTTTATAAACAAAGCTCTTTTCAATTCTTTGTTGTAAGTTTCCAAAAACATGTACTCTACTTCTCCAGCAGTAGAAGCAGAAGATTTAATAATTTTAGTGTAAGTAAAAATAAATAAATAAATATTTATTCATCCGTGTATATACATAGTGGTTGTCTCCACATTTGGGTAGGTCATTTGTTCGCCTTTTCACGGAAAATAGATTTGAATGGGATGTTGAAGAGATAACTTTTCATCATGTAGCTTGTTGACATATCTATTTGAGTGATGTTTCTGCGCCTAAAATAGTCGTTTTGTCCATTTCCTGCTATCGTGTTCCAATTTAGAATGTCTTTCATCGTGGAATATGTGCAGCCGTGTTCGGTTCAGGAGATCTTACAGTGCTGCTGTGGGTCGTGATTTCATAACTACTGTAATATGGACGCATTCCGTTCAAGTTTGTCCAATTAGATTCGTATGCTTGTTTTTATCGTTTTCTAGTATTATACCAATGACGTCTATCCAAAAATTGCTCTAACGATTGTTCTATACGTTCTTAAATTAGGTTAATTAATTAGTACCAGGTAGTTAGAAATGTTTGTATGTTTAGAAATTTCTATTTCCTATCGTACTTCATATTCGTTAATAATATTGATTTGTCCTGGCCAGAATTTGCACATTGTCAAAATCTATTGTATGGTCCTCTGTCGTTCCATGTTCCGCGATCGCTGATGACTGTATTTGGTTTTTCCGTGTGCATCGTTGATCCTTGTTTGGACTGTGCGTCCCGTTTCTCCTATGTATACTTTATCGCATGAGCCGCACGGTACTTTGTATACTCCTTCAGTCTCCAATGGTTTTTTGTCCTTCTGGTTTCCTAAAATTCCCCAGATACTAGTCGTAGTAGTGGATGTTGTCTTGATGTTGGATTTTCGAAGGACTTTTCCTATCTCATCCGTCGTGCCCTGAGTGTCAGGTAGTTTTATCCATCATTTGTCTGCATTTCCTTCTTCCGTGTCTTCTCGTTCTGTTGTTCTTGGATGCTTCGGTTTCCACGCCTTGTTAAATTCGCTCGCTTTGTATCCATTTGCTGTGAATGCCCGATTCAACTGTTCCTTTTCCTTTTGTTGACTACCCGGATTTCCTTCAGTTATATGTCGAGCTCTGTGTATTAGGGTCTTCAGTATGCCTGTTTTCTGACTTGGGTGGTGATGTGAATGAGCGTGGAGATATATGTTGGTGTGAGTTGGTTTCCTATATACCCCGAAGCTTAGCGACGTATCATTCCTTTCTATGAGTACATCCAAGAATGGCAGTTTGCCGTTGCTTTCTGTTTCCATGGTGAACTTAATTTTTTCGTAGTGTGAGTTCAGTTGTGCTAAACATTTTTCGAGCTCTTCTATTCCATGTTGCCAAATGATGAAGGTGTCATCCACATACCGTAGATACAGTTTCGGTGTTAATAGAGTTGAGTCCAGTGCGTCCTTTTCGAACTCCTCCATGAAAATTTCCGCTACCACCGGTGAAATTGGAGACCCCATAGCCGCTCCTTCCGTTTGCTTGAAGCATTTCCTTAGAGCTGAAAAGAAAGTATTATTTAAACAAATTTCTATTAAGTCATACCTGTTGTCCGGAATGAGTATCCTGATGATACTTAAGGTGTCCTTAATCGGGATGTTGGTGAACAGTGATTCCACGTCTAGGCTGACTAAAATATCCATTGGTTCCAAGTTGATTTTCTGAAGAATCTTTACTTGATGACCGGAATTTTTAACACAGCGTGATGTGTTACCTACTAGTGGGCGTAACTCAGTAGCGAGAGCCATAGCCAGTTTTTGGGTAAGTGATTGTACCGAACTGACGATGGGTCGACGTGAGGTATTCTCCTTATGAATTTTCGGAAGTCCGTAGATTTTTGTGTATGAGGGTCTGAAGGGATTAACTTGGCATATTTTTCCGCTAACATGGGATTTTTCTTGATGAAAAAGGTTAATTTTCAGTGGAGGGCAGCGGTTGGATCTCTCTTCATTTCTGTATATGGTCCTGTTTGTAGAATATCTCGTATCTTCTCCTCGTATTGTTCGTTGTCCATGACTACCGTTGCGTTTCCTTTGTCCGCTCGCATAATCGCTATTTCCCTCGTTTGTTTAAGCTCTGTTAAAGCTTTCTGTTCTTTTTGGGGGATATTCGTTGCAGGTGGCACTGCTCGCTTGATGATGTGAGAGACCTCGTGTCTGATTTCAATCGCTTGCGGAAGACCTCTGAATGCCGGCTCTATTTGCTGAATGATTTCTTCGGTTGGAATACTTGTTGGAGTAAGCGCGAAGTTGAATCCTTACTTACCTTAAACTTAACACATCCTCTTGTGCCCTGGCTAACTGCATTGATGAAAGGTTGACTACTACGTTGTTGATTCTCGTCGGCATCGGTTGCGCTGCTTCTAATGTTGATTCTAAACTCCTGAATTTCCGTTCCTGTATCGTTTTCTTCTTGATAAATTCTGCTTCTCTGCGTTCTGAAATGAAAGAATCAAAATAATTAAAGGTATCCCTCGGTAGATATCTTCAAGTGTTCGTTTCATACAAGTTTTTGGCCCAATATAACTCCTAGGTATTTATACTCTAGATGAAATCTGAGAGTAAATTGTGTTTGCCTTACCGTTTCTAACGCTAAGAAATAATGATCGCACAGAGCCGCCAAGGGCTCAAAAACCTCGATTCTGGGTGATCGTCTGTTCGACTATCCGTCTGTCTGTCCATCTGTCCACAACATAACTCTCGAATGCTCTGAGTTGTCGTGCTAAATTTTGTTGTGTGTCATTTCCGCAAAAAATTAACTTTAAGTTCGGGAATGGGCTACATCCCCCCACTTCTACTACCCCCTACCATACAAATTTCATGAAATTTGGAATTTTCAAGAAATTGATTTTTCTTCGAAACTATTTAAGGGATGAACTTGAAATTTTGACCAATATAAATATCATTAAATTCACAAAATATTGATCCGATCTCGCCACTCCTTCTACCCTCTCCCATACAAATGCTCGATTTTCAAAAATGTATTTATTTGATTTTCATTGAAACTAGCAAAGCTAAATAAACATATTTTTGTGAATATTCATTTCATTACAATTGCAACCAGTTTTAAAAAAATCATCAAAGTCTTCATTCCTTTCAACCCCCATACAAATTTCACGAAATTTTGAAACTTAAATTAAATTATTTTTCTTTGAAATTGTTAAAGCAATCGACTTGAAGTTTTGTTGAAAGTTTACTACTAGAAGTATCATTGACGACGAAATTCTTTGCTTTGATCAGTATACTCCTTCTACCACCTTCCATACAAAGGCATAATTTTGGTAAAAGCATTTAATCGATTTCCTTTAAAACCAGAAAGAATACAAACTTAAAATTTTGCCAGAATTTATCCCTTAATTTTTGCAATAAATACTAAAAAAATTATCAGCTTCGCTGCACCCCTTCTACCCCCTCTTCCCCTGCCACCTCCCATACAAAAGCCCCAATTTCAGAAAAGCTATGTCCAATTTCTTAGAAAATAATAAAAACTACAAATTATAAACTCAGGACGAAACATGCCACGATCGGTGTCATATACAAACATAACAGGGCTACGATTACGCGTAAAACGCAATCTTACGATAATCTAGATGAAATATAATTTTTTGTGACCCCAAGAAATTTTGTATGGGGAGTGTTAAAAGGGGTGGTAGCATTGAACTAATTTTTTCCTCATCATGTTAAAGTAGCTATAAAAATGTTTTATACAAAATGCTTACTCCAAAAATTGAATATGAGCTGAGAAAATTAGTGTGTTAGATTTAGTGAAAATGTGCAGTTTGTATGGGAGGTGGTAGATAGAGTGGGGGGATTTTAGTGATTTTTTCAGAAATAGCTAAGAATATCATGAAATTGACATTTCTTAAATTTTAGACCAGTAACATTCATACTTTTCAAGAAAATAGATTTTTTGTCAAGTTGTGAAACTGTTGTCATATTGTATGGGAGGGGGTAGAAGCAGTGAAGCTAATCAAATATTTTTTTCTGATCTTAGTGATAATACTAATTAAGTATTTATTACAAAATATGAGCTCAATAAATGTTATATGTTCTGAGAAAATCGTCTTAGAGAATTTCATGAAAAAATGTAGTTTGTATGGGAGGGGGTGGAAGGAGAGGGAGGACGCAAATAATTTTTCTACTGTAGATTTAGATTACTATCAAAGTAATATGTCCCAAAATTCAGACTAATAGCTTTTACACTTTTTGAGTAAATCCATTTAATATCAAATTGCGAAATTGTGTCATTTTGTATGGGAGGGGGTAGAAGGGGTGAAGCTAATCGTCTAATTTTTTTTGGCCTTACTAACAATTTTAAATAAATATTTGGTGCATAATTTCAGCCCGCTAAATTTTATACGCACTGCGTAAATTGGCTTAGAGTAATTCATGACAAATAGAGTTTGTATGGGAGGTGATAGAAGGAGGAGGAGGACACCCATAATTTTTTTACGGTAGATTGATATTATTATAAAAGTAATATGTTCCAAATTTCAGGCCAATAACTTTTATACTTTTTGAGCAAATCCGTTTATTGTCAAATTGCGCATTTGTGTCATTTTGTATGGGAGGGGGTAGAAGGGATGGAGCGATTTAGCCCGTTCACGAAATTGACCTTAGTTTTTTTCAAAAACGACGTGTACGAATTTTGAGCTTTCTAGCTCAACGTGTTCTCAAGCTAGAGAGCGAACGGACGGACGGACGGACATCCGGTTTTGAGATTTTTGAGTGATAATATTAACTTCTGTATCATTCATTTTTTTCTCCGCGCCTTATTTCTTGGCGTTACAAACTTTAGAGCAAACTTATAATACTCTCAGATTTCATCTAGAGTATAAAAATTACAAACCTCCCCCTCTGCTTCTACCACTTCCCATACAGAAGTCACGGAACATTAAACTCTTTCCCATTTCATGTAGAGTATCATATGATTGGACCTTACATCAAAATCAGTCAAATTCCTGTTCAGACCCCCTATAGGGGCATAGGACAGAAACAACTCTCTTCTACAAGGCGCGATCCTGAGCGTCGGCCTTAAGCTGTTGCCAGGACTTGTTTATTCCTCTGGCCTCCTGCTCAACTGCTCGCTTCCATGTGTTACATGGTCGACCAACCCGACGCCTTCCTTGAGGATTATAATTCAGATCCTTTTTGGCGATGTTTCGCTCTGGTTTCCTCAAAGTATGACCGATCCACTGCCACTTCCGCCTTTGAATCTCAATACCTATTTTAGTCTGGCCAGTTGTACTCCAAAGTTCGTCGTTGGAGATCACGTCTGGCCAGAATATTTCTAAAATGCGTCGGAGGCATTGGTTCACGAAAGTCTGTAGTTTCTTGGTAAGTCGAACGGTCACTTTCCACGTAGTACAACCATATAACAATGCTTCCGAGATAGCAAAAATCTTACACCTCTTCCACATCCTATGCGTTAAGAACAATCGGTGTGTTTGCGTTCGAACCCATGTGCATGTACTTAGTTTTACGCACATTTATTTTCAGTCCCGCCTCTTTGCATTTAGAATGCAACGAGCGAACATTTGACTCAAAGTCCGAACGGTTATATACAAACAAACACACATCATCAGCATAATCAAGGTGGCTTAAGGTGTTAAATAGTCTCCATTGAAGGCCTTTACCTTCCCCACCTCCCAGTGCAGTTTTCAAGATGTCATTTATTACCACCAGAAATGGGGCTGGTGATAATAGGCAGCCTTGTCTGACACCCGTTCGCACAGGGAAGCTCTCGGACAGCTCTCCTCTTTGCAAGACGCGATACCTTGCATCTTCGTAGGATTCTTTAATCGTAACTATGACCTTATCTGGAATATCTCTCCTACGCAAAGCATTCCATATGAAATATCGCTTAATGCTGTCGAAAGCCTTCTCGGAGTCCACAAACATGAGATGTAGTGGCGAACCCATTTCGGCTGACTGCTCTAATATTATCCGTTGGGTATTTGTGTAGCCTTACGCCCAATCATAATTCTGCTGTTTTACTTCTGCCACTGCTACTTAGACAGGCGATAAAACTCTTCTCTGCGGACAATATTAATCGGTTAAGAATGATCCAAATATTTCTGCTCTGAATCAAGCTCATTCATAGTTTCGAAAAATATAGAAAAAATGTAGTTATTCTTATATTTAAAGTGATTAAACTCAGATTTATCACTTCCAATTGAATAATTAGATCTGCTGTAATGTTCATTAGCCTCACATAAAAATGTATACGAAAGTGTGATAGTTTTAAAACGCCTTCTTTAGGCATATTTTTCGTTAATCTTACAGCCGCTTTGAACTACAGCACCAGAGTAGAAAATGTACATACATTACATAAAAGATTAGAAATTAACCTTGAGTAGTATCATGAAAGAGATATATAATTTTTTTTTATAGATAAGATAACATTTTAAATAAAGCGTAACAATCAGCTATTATCTCAATGTTTTCTATTTACATTCTGTACAGAATCGATAATGATATCCGCGAATTATTCGCCTCTAATCCAAGAATCATACTACGAAGCACACCAGCTGTTTCGAATAAAAACTTCGAATTCAAAGCAATGACCTGTAAAGTTCTCTAATTCTAGACTACATAAAGTTGTTCGTGAACGGGCCAAATCGCTCCACCCCTTCTACCCCGTCCCATACAAAATGACACAATTGCACAATTTGACAATAAACGGATTTGCTCGAAAAGTATAAAAGCTGTTGGTCTCAAATTTGGAACGTATTACTTCTATCATTATATCAATCTACGGTAGAAAATTTATGCGTGTCCTCCTCCTCCTTGCACCACCTCCCATACAAACTGTACTTTTTCATGAAATACTATAAGCCAATTTACTCAGTGCGTATAAAATTTAGCGAGCTCAAATTGAGCATCAAATATTTATTTAAAATTATTAGTAAGACCAAAAAAAGTTAGACGATTAGCTTTACCCCTTCTAACCCCTCCCATACAAAATGACACAATTTTGGAATTCGACATTAAACGGATTTCCTCGCAAAGTATAATAGCCACTAGTCTGAAATTTGGAATATAAAAGTTTTTTATAATAATTCAAATCTACGGTATAAAATGTATTTGTTTCCTCCCTCTCTTTCCAGCCCCTCCCATACAAACTGCACTTTTACCATGAAATACTCTAAACCAATTTACTCAGTACGTATAAAATTTATCGAGTTCAAATTGTGCATTAATCACTTATTTGGAGTCATTAGTAAGATCAAAAAAAATTATAAGACTAACTTTACCCCTTCTACCCCCTCCCATACAAAATGGCACAATTTTGCAATTCGACAATAAAAGGATTTGCTCCAAAAGCGTAGATGCGATTGATATGAAATTTGGAATATATTACTTTTATCTACTATATAACAATTATTTAAGTCCTTCCCTTCCTTCCACCACCTCCCATAAAAACTGCACTTTTTCATGAAATATTGTAAATCAATTTACTCAGTGCATATAAAATTTATCGAGCTGAAATTGTGCACTTAATATTAATCTAGAATTACTAGTAAGGCCAAAAAAGGATTAGACTATTAGCTTTACTCCTTCTATCCCTCCCATACAATTTGACACAATTTTACAACTTTACAAAAAGTGTATTTTCCTGAAAAGTGTGAATGCTACGAATCTACAATTTAAATCATAACAAGCTAGTTAGCTCCAGAAAAGTCTTTAAGAACTGGCCCTTCTTCTACCACCTTACATACAAACTGCACAATTTCACTAAATCTAATACACTAATTTTCTCATTACCTATGAAATTTTTGATTCTAAATTTTGTCTAAAACATTTTGATAGCAACTTTAGCGTGATGAGAATAAAACAGTTCAATATCGTCAACCCCTATACCATTTCCCCTACAAAATTTCTTGAAATCAAAAAATTTCTCTTTCATCTAGAGTCCTGTTGTGTTTTTTTTTGCATTTTTAGGTTAATTTAGTCAAGAAACGCGAAAAAACAAAATTTCGGGGTAGCAAATTTTTTTTTCTGTATCAATTACAATACTTTATTATTAGAATAATTATATTATATTAGAATAATAAAGTAAAAGGCGACCGTTTATGCTGAGCAGGCAGATTGGAAAGCGAAAGGGTCAAAGATCGGAAACTTGCAAAGCGATAACTATATCCTATACAACAAAAGTGTTAAACTTAATGTTAAAAACGATTAAATAAAGTAGCGTATATTTTTAATTAAAAGCAACCTTGTTTCAATTTTACTTGAATCACAGCGACCCCTTACGCATTTCAATATAAAATAATCTTTGTAGAAGGGATATTCTAGATAACGTCATTGCTATGATTAGAGGATTCCACGGAGACTCAAAAGGGCTTCCATTTTTCATCGGCACAGAAAATTTGTTATAAACATAATGTCGGAATTCGTTGACTTATTTCGTCGAATCCACACATGAAAAATATTTTAGTTTGCATAAAATAAGTTAAATATGTAACAGATGTCCGATTAGGTGATGGAGCGAGACGTTTCTGCGGATTGAGAGTCACGTCAAATCGTTGCGCATGTAAACCCATCAAAATTATTTAAAATCATTTCAGCTGTATAGGTGCTAACGTGTTTACAAAAAAATTCTATTTCTGAAGGGATTACTTTGTAATTTGTACATACCGAGAGGTTTTGTATTGCTTCCGAAGCAAATGCACCGAAAGCACGTCAAAAGTATGCTGATTTTTAATACAACAAATGTCTCTACTTTCGACAAAAGTGACTACTTTCGATATATTTTAAGACACAAAATATCAGGTGCGCAGTAGAGTTCAATTCGATGAACCAACTCCATTCTTCGTTTTATTTCGAATATTCTCTACAATAGCTTGGTATAACCTACGGGAATTTCGAGCTGATATTCGATAAATTTAAATACTTATGAAATTGTAGATATAAAAAATTTAAAAGATTATATATTTTCTGGAATATCATAATAACAAGGTGGAGTAACTTCACTCATTTTTCCGCCAGCGATCATCCAAATGGAACCATTTTTGTTCTTCTCTATGGCCACAACCAACTGTTCACCACAATCCTCAGCTGTCTGAACTACACTAATTTTAGGATAATCCTTAAGGTCATGAATCCGCGATCCAGAAAAATTGACTATTAACGAAGTTTCTGTAACTCCAGGACAAATTGCAATAAATCTAATTCCCGTTGTGTTTAAATAGAAGTCATTCTATAATAGAATTGAAATATTGAATTAAAGTTAATTTTTTTGATTGAATTCTAACTCCAACGTACTCCTAGTGATCGTGTTAGTCCAACCATACCGAATTTACTTGAAGTATACGCAACACAGAGAGGAAAGGGTTCTATTCCAGCTATCGAAGCAACATTGGCCACTATTCCACCTTTTCCGCCCTTTGAAGTGCTCATATAGTCGATTGCAGCGTAGTTTAGGTTAATTGTGCCTATCTGAAAAGTTTCGATGAAAATATTACGGATCAGAATTACATTTACAAAATTCTCACCAAATTAATTTCAATACATCGTTTTGGATTCAGTTCATCCACAATACCAACAGATATTACGAGTATATCTATAGATCCAAAATCCTTTTGCACCGCTTTAAAGCACGCATCAATTTCCTCAGTTTTGGTAACATCAACTTTCCAAAATTTTACATTTGCAGTGGAGTATTTTTCGGATAATTTCTTAATCAGATCCAAGTTTTCTGCGATGTCAAAGATTGCCAAATTCTATAATTTCAGGCAAAGTTAAATAAGTAAATAAAATAATGTTCAAAATCATGTATTTACCTTAACACCTTTAGCCAATAGCGAATTGCAGGTGGCATAACCGATGCCTCCCAATCCTCCGGCTACGATTGCGGTTCTTCCAGAGCAGTTCATTTTAATCGACTAAACTTTGAATTCTTTCAAGTCCAAATTAAATTTAAAAATCTTAAGATTATTAATTTCAAGTATATGTTTAATCTTATCAGTTTTTTTTATTAATTATAGATAAGTATTGTGTCATTAATTTACTGGGTATGCTCACCCAGTGCCTCTAACGTCCGGGGTCTTTTTTAGATTTTAAATTTGACCACTTTTAGCTCGATCTTATTGCCATGAAATTTTCATATTCAGGTAAAAAAAAGTTCCGAGCCTGCACATATAAGGCGCCGTTAGGGACAAATCCTTATGATTTTAAAATAAGACCAACTTTTATATGATATATGTCACAATTTCAAGATATTTCGACCAGTACTTTACAAGTTAGAGTGGTTTTTGTGATGCACCTTTTGATATTCACCTTCAGGTTCCTTAACATTTATATTTGCTACTATAGAAGGGTTGTTGGCTCTTCGCATAACCCGCTATCTAGGAATTGCCCTGTTCGGAGATTGGGGTGACGCAGATATACCCACCTAGGCAGTTTGGTGGAATTATACGCCGACCGGGATTTAAACTCACGACATTCGCATTGTAGACTAACACGCTACTCACTAAACTACAGCCAGATACCAGAAAATATGTCATCTCTAATTCTTTCGAATAGTGACTAGTGAATTTTGTTATGGGAAGTGGTAGAAGCAGAGGAAGGAGCCTTGTAATTTCTGAATATTACACCGAACGTGGTATGTAAAATGTTTCGTGCGGAATGTAAAGTTAGTTACTTTCTTAATTTTCAAGGGAATTTGACGTTGTTTTCCTGAAATAATGGCATTTGTATGGGAAGTGGCAAGGGAAGTGAAAGGTTTTGAATGCTTTTGAAACTGCTTATTAACTTACTTATCAATTTTTTTTGTTACAATTTTAAAGTCGATAGCTCTTATTTGTTCGTTTTTTTTCTCGAATTTCTGCAGTAGTATATGTATGGGAGAGGGTAGAAGGAATGAAGCGAAGTTGATATATTTTTTAAATTTATTCCTATTATTAAGGGACAAATTCTGGCAAAATTTAAAGTTTTTACTTTTTCTAGTTTTAATAGAAATCGATATTATGCAGTTATCAAAATTATGAATTTGTATGGGAGGTGATAGAAGGAGAATACGGATTCAAATGACATTTGCATTATTATGCTTTACTCGGTAGCGAAATCATGGACATAAGATCACACACAATCTATCCAAGTGGAAAATTGTCGGGAAGCAGAGAGTTTGGAGTCGCTTTTGTCGTTGACAAAAAATTTAAACAGCAGGTCACGAGCTTCAAACCAATAAGTGAAAGATTGTGTGCAATCCGAATAAAGACTAAATTTTTCAACACTTGGTTGATCAACGTTCACGCACCAACAGAAGACAAGGACGATGTAACTAAAGACGAATTTTATGCCACCCTAGAGACAACCTATGACTCACTGCCCTCGAATGACCTAAAAATTGTCTTAGGGGATTTTAATGCAAAAGTCGGAAAGGAGGAGGCTCATAGAGGAACAACAGGAGGGCACAGTCTCCATGACATAACCAACGACAATGGACAACGTCTTATTGATTTCGCAAGCAGCAAAAATATCATAGTAAGCTCTACGTGCTTCCCACATCGCGATATTCACAAACGAACGTGGGCATCACCAGATGGTCACACCTTCAACCAAATAGACCACGTTCTTATTGAGAAAAGGGCTGCTTCCAGCATACTTGATGTACGAACTCTCCGCGGTGCGAATTGTGACTCTGATCACTATCTAGTCAGAGCTAAGTATGTTATGTAACGTAGGCCTAGGAGAGAATCATTTTGACCCGAAAGCCAAAATAATTCAAAAGGAAAGATAAAGGTTCGGGATCGACAGGGCTGAGATACACCTACATCCATCTCAGTGACAATCTACGTGCTGGTGCGACGCGCTAGCTGATGCCGGGTCTAGCTGCAGTAGGCGTGTGGGGGGGTTCGCTGCACCAGAAGGTCATGAAACCCAAGTGGCCTGTCATAACAAAAAAAATCGTCGACTTATCCAAGTCGGAAGGACAACGAGGAAAAAGGAATTGCTACTGGTCTCGGATGTTGACCCGACCAGATGTTTCGACGACGGCGTCTGATGGTTTGACGCCAACCTGCCCACCTAACCTTAGCCATACATCTTCCACTAAATCTTCTTGGTATGGCCCCAAAAGGAGAGGAGGATTCGCGGAGACTAGAGGAAGGTCTTCAAATAATAACTCTTCAGCACTTCATTTTCTCCATTTATTCGTTATAAAGCCTCCTTAATAATGCCCAATTACCAATGTGAACAATTACTAAATTTCTATTAATTGTGTGGTTCAATTCAAGTGAACCAAAGGAAGTTCAATTGCAAAAATATTCTTCCAAGGGCGTGTAGCCCAGTTTAATCCTAATACAACTAATTTCAGACGTTGCCACGGAAGAACCGAAATGAGTCATAGCCCAAACGAAAATGATCGATTTTGTTTTACAATATTAGATTATTCTTAAAATTATTTGAATGCATTCAAAGTATATATATAATCTTACGTACTACTAAGAGCTCATTCATAATTTTTTTTTTCTCTTAATATTATGTTTTCTCCTTCTTTTTGAATTTTTAATTTAATAAATTTTACATTTTAAATTATCAGAATATAGAAGCGAATATGTCTCGTCGTTAATACAACATTTTTTTTCCTTTTTTAGGGAATAGACTAATCAAAAAAATGTAAGATGAATCAAATCAAATATTTGCCTATGAAAGTTCAGATCGAAACATTGTTCCCATTTCTATATTACGATAATTCAATGAAACATCATCTGTAAAGATATTTAATATGCTAAAATTTATATTCAATTTCTTTTCTTTCATTTTATTTTAAATTATATTTTAAAAAGCACAGATCAAAATCACTGTGTGAACACTAAAAGGTCCATTGACACACTTTGAAAGCTCAAAGAAATTAAAAATAAAGAAAATAATATGATGATAATAATAATAAATGAAATTTAAAAGTTTTGGTAAATAATTTCTGCTTGGCATAGTTACTAAAAAAATTACGATTAAATAGATCAGATTGCCAGAATAATTAGAATTAAGTTGTTATGTAAGATTTTGCGGGTCCTTCTTTCACTTTACTTTTCTTGTTTGATTTCCTTTTCTTTTATTTCATTTAGTTCAAATAGGACAAAAAATTTACAGGTTTTTTTTTTTTTTAATCAAATTTAAATATGTTCGGTAACTAACTTTTAAACATTCCATTCTTATATGCGTGTTGTAGCAGTTTGCACGTTGCTACTCGAGGCTTGAAGCGATTAGTGAAATAGCGTACGTACTGTTGTTGCTGTTGATGCTGTTGTTGTTGTTGATGCTGTTGCTGTTGATGCTGTTGCTGTTGATGCTGTTATTGCTGATGCTGATGTTGATGCTTTTTGCTGGTCCATTGTCGAGACCAGTAGACATTATTATTTTTTTGTTTTTTCTTTCACTTACTGAATGCTTTCTCCCAGTGCAAGCATGCTGCTTTGAAGGAGTAGAAACAAAACTTATCACTAGCGTTCATTTAGACAGGTTCTTTTGCGGTTTCCCGATTTGTTTAGTTCACTGGTGTAAAGTAGATTGGCAATTGCAGTGACATAAATCCAATTTTGTTTTAATCAATTGCGAATTGAAACAGTTTTTTTTTTTTTCTCATCAACGAAAACTTCACCTAATTACGCACCAAAATCGATTCGAATTCTTTTCAAGTACTTGACTATTGATTCACTTCACGTGACGTCATTCATTCACGTATTACCTCAATTAAAAAAAATTAAATGAAAAAAAAATGCGTCCCCCATTGACAACGCTATTGAAATTTGCACCCCCGTCGCGTTCGCCACACTAACTTTTCGATGCGACTGCGAACTATCCCGGTCGCTCGGGCGACAATTTGTAGATTTTTCCCTCACGTGAATACCGAAGTTTTTGCGGAAAAATGTATTAAAATGGATTAAATTGCATTAAGAATTTTTATCTTTACACGAACTGATCTAGGTACGTTTATTTTTGGCTCTTTTTATCTTTCCCGTTTGTACGATCACTCAAGAATAACTGATCAATATTTAACGCACGATTTCAATTCGATTGGAATTTTCGGAAGATCGGTGAGCCGCTACTCCGGTGCTTCATCGCTGCTGCTCGCACCACTGGATATTATTCTATTTTTTTTTTCTGATTTAATTTAATGCACTTCTGTATATCTAACGCGTTACCGTTACTTCCTTTTTTTTTCTACCCCGTTTTGGACCCCCAGAATAAACTCCAAATTGAAATTAAGTTATTGAAACGTAATTTAATGAAAATTCCAATTAATTGGTACACTTTTTCAGTTATGATTTGCACTCTATTGTAAACATCGTGAAATAGCACGCGGTATAGTTTATTATGTTGGAATCACTAGAATGAAAATACCTTAGAAAAATACGCGGTACAACTGACTTCTGTATTGTCGAAACGAAAATAAAAATCGAATGATGGCACGGCCACGAGAAGGCAAGAAAAAAAAAGGAAAATATCAAAAAAATGTGTCCGTCGTGATCGACGCTCCACGCTACTCTCTACTGACCGCGTTTTTTCTGACATATCCGGCTTGTCTCGTATGAAGTTGGCCGCGGGTGATAATCCACGCGGGATCCGCAGCTCACCGATTCGATCTCAGTGGAGCGAAGTGTCAGTTTTTGGAATTTCGCGCGGGTAAATTTTTGAAATTTATATATAAAAAAAATCACCCGCAGGCCTTCAACCACAACAACACAGATCGGTCGTCGTTATTCCATTAGGAGTAATGCCGATCGATCTGAAAAAAGGTTGAGGGTCTCATGCTCACGCTGAGCCAGCCGGGCATAGACAATGGATACGGTCGGAGGTCAAAATTTTAACGTCTAATGTCTTTGGAGTGGTAGATGCCCACACGCTTGCCTCCAAGATCCTCTAACTCATATCGTGAGTTCCCTAGCACACTCCTAATCCGGCACCGCAAGAATTTCTTCGCTAGCTTGGCGTTATAGTTTTGTGTGGCTGTGGACAGGGTAAAGTTTCTTCGATAAACCTCTTGTCCTTCTCTGTACAGAGCTTTAGCCGTTCGCACGTTATAACGCCTGCTACTCTTCTCGTGTGCACTTTGGATGTTGGCTTGCGCTAGATCTCTCACGATCGAGATTCCTTCGCTAGGTCGAAGTTGTAAGTCTGCATCACCTAGCGCTTTCAAACGATGCAACAGAGAATAGTCTTTTCCGTGCGTCATCATATGAGTGGCAAACAAAACCTGATACGGAGAGAACTTAGTGGCTTGGTGAACTGAACTCCTAAGAGAACAGGCAATTTTGCTTAAGTTCTCATCCCATCGTGTCTGATCCTCAATGATGAACGCTCGGAGTCCCGCTAAGACAGATCGGTTGACTCTCTCTGATGCATTCGCTTGAGGCGAGTATTTTGGGGTGTAAAGGTGTTTAACTCCATACTTTAAAAGCATAGAGTTAAATGTCGCTGACTTGAACTGCGACCCGTTGTCGGATAGAATGGTCTCGGGGGTGCCAAACATATGGAACACCTCCCGCTCCAAGAACGTCGTGATCTCCGCTGCCGTAATTTTACGCAGGGGATGAAGGATGGGAAATTTGGACAGATGGTCCAGGATGACAAGGATAGCAATTTTACCGCACTTGGTTCTAGGATATGGTCCAAGTACATCAATGTAAAGATGTTGGAAGGGTCTCTGCGTCTTGAAGGCCTCTCCCATTGCTGCTCTGAGTGGACGATTCGGGGACTTCGTTTCTTTACAAGTCTCACACGAAAGAACTCGTTCGCGGACTTGTGTAGTCATCCCGGGCCAGTACAAGTACCTTCTGATGCGCTCTAGCGTTTTGGCGAACCCACCGTGAACCGTGGTATCCGCTTCATGGGCCTGAGCGATAACAGCAGACGTCAAGCTCGATGGGATCCAAAGCTTCCAGGCTCAATCAATTCCAGGCTCGGTCCTCCGCAATTGGGTCACCGTTGTGAGGCTCTGTGCGCTTGTACACGAAGCCATCCCTCACGCATATGTCGGGAAGCCGATCAGCGTTTGCTTCAATAGTAGACTTGAGTTCCTCATACTCTGTGTTAGAGAATTCTGAAGAATCCAAATCCACTAAAGGAGCAACGTCGATCAGCGCATTTAATCCTTCCTCATATACGCGAGAGAGTGCGTCCGGAACTACGTTCAGGCTCCCACGACGGTGTTCAATCACGAAGTCGTAGCCCTGAAGCTTGAGACTCCAGCGAGCCAAACGCCCGCTGAGATCTTTTTGGGACATCAACCATTTTAGGCTTGCATGGTCCGTGACAATCTTAAACGATGTCCCTTCCACGTACGCTCTAAACTTTTTCACGCTCAGTACCGCAGCATAGCATTCCTGTTCAGTAACACTATAGTTGCGCTGAGCGGAATTGAGCTTTTGGGACATGTATGCAACAGGAGATTCCGACCCGTCGTCGTTCTCTTGGAAGAGTACACTTCCCACCCCAGACTTGCTTGCGTCGCATTGGATGGTAAATGATCTACCGAAATCTGGGTTAATTAGCACAGGTGCCCTTGTTAACATGGACTTCACAGACAGAAACGCTGCTTCGGCCTCTGGAGTCCATGTGAACTTGGCGCACTTTTTGAGCGTGTCTGAAATTGGTGAGACAGCGGCAGCATAGTTGCAGATGAATCGTCGATACCAGCCTGCCATGCCAAGAAAGCGGCGAACTTGCCGTGCGGACTTAGGCGAAGGGTAATCGACGATGGCCGAGACTTTGTCGGGATCAGTCTTCAGGCCTCCATCTCCAACTATGTACCCAAGGTATTTCACCTCCTTCAGACAAAATTTGCTCTTCGCTACGTTTATTGTTAACCCTGCCTTCGACAGGCATGCGGCAACTTGTGAGAGCAAATCGAGATGGGAGTTGAAATCCTCCGAGATTAACAACAAGTCGTCCAAGTAAACAAACACTTGGTCCTTCAATTCCGGTGGGATGACACAATCCATCAAACGGCACATACGTTGAGGTGCGTTGCACAAACCAAACGGCATTCGGGTAATGTGATAGAGAGGTCTGCCAGGGATTGTGAATGCGGTCATTTCTCGGGACTTGGTTGCAAGAGGAATCTGCCAAAAGGCGTCTTTCAGGTCAAGTGAAGTTATGAAATTGGCTCGTGGCAACCTGCTTAGAATGCCATCGATGTGAGGTAAAGGATATGCATCTTTTACCGTCACCTCGTTGACCTTTCTCGAATCCAAACATAACCTCACTTTTCCAGGTTTCCTCACCAATACAACCGGCGAACTCCACGCACTCTGGCTCACTTCTATCACTCCCATTTTCAACATACGATCGACCTCGCCATACATGAGGTTTTGAATCGCAGGTGATACCGGATAGTGGCGTTGCTTGATGGGTGTTGCATCTCCCACATCTATGACGTGTTCGAAAACGTTAGTCTTTCCCAGTCCTTGAACTTCGTATGACGGGAATTTCGATTTGGCGTTCTCAAGTCTTAAAACATCTGCTCTGGTTAAGGTGTGCGTGGTTTTAGTCTCACATTGTGGCGAAGTGGGTAATTCTTCGACACAACTGATGATGCTTGGGGCAAGTTGGAAGGCCCGCCAGAAATCTACTCCAAGATATAGGTCTTGCGAGAGAGTATGCACGATGTAAAGGGTGATTGGTTTTGAGACGTCACGAAATGTAATTTCAGTCGTCACACTACCGACCACTCTCTGTGAAGCTCCATCAGCTGTCTTCACTTCGCTACAAAGCGGCTTCCAATTCACTTGCGCTCGCTCTAGGCGTTCTAGTGAATTGGATCCTTAGCAACTAATACTTGCACCGCTGTCGAGTAGGCCCTTAAGTTTGACATTAAATATGCAGACCGTAGCATAGGGACGAATGTCGTAAGGTTCAGGTATAATTGAAGACACTAAAGCTTTCTTTCTCATCCGAACTTTACGCCAAAACTCGCGCAGACGTATAATTGCTTTCTTAGGTTTGGGGGAAGTGGAAGGTTGAAATTGGGAAGAAGATGAAATTTGCGAAATAAAAGGGGGAGTATTGAAAATTCTGTCCCTAGCCTCCATGTAATCTCGAAGCCGCAGGTGGTATGGCTTCCGAGGTACAGTTTTGGCGGGATTAGGTAATAAGGGATTGCGTAAAATGGTAATAGGGTTGGTTGAGTCTGGTGTAGGGGTCGGTCTTTTCAAGATCTCTACCTTTGGTGTAGTGGTAGAATCTCTACACGGATCGAACGAAGTCGAGTT
Organism: Chorisops tibialis; assembly: GCA_963669355.1. NCBI lineage: Eukaryota > Metazoa > Arthropoda > Insecta > Diptera > Stratiomyidae > Chorisops > Chorisops tibialis. The sequence goes on along the minus strand of OY770263.1, from coordinate 246,985,749 downwards.
TAATTGTGCGTCGGTGGAGGTGTTTGCGGGTTTTGAACAACCGGACGAGGGAGACCCGTGGCTCGTCTGTCCGAACTCCAGTTTCCCCGGACACAAGTCGGACATCGCGGTCTTAATACCTCTTTCGCTCCGCAGCCGTAACAGAAGATGCGTTTGAGAACTTCACTACAGTGTCTGTAACCGTGACCAGGTTGATCGCAATTCCAACACACTAGAGAAGCAACCGCAGCAACCTCTGCTTGGGCTTCGGCGTCGACATCCGAACTCGCGTCCGGTGAAACTAGAGGCCGGTCAATCTCCGTCACTCTCGCATTTGTTCCATACGTGTAAGGTGCTCTTACAGGATTAGAAGCAGAATAAGTGGACCGAGTGCTTTTGCGCACGTCCTCTATACGGCAAACTAATTGTCTCAAGTGGTCGAGTGACCAAACTTGCTGTAGACTCAACTGTTGTTGGTTAATCGCAGTTAGGTTTCCTCTCACCAACTCAATAAACTCCATCTCGTTCATGGGGTTTGATAAGAGTGTTCTAAATTCCAGCATATCTTGCTCGAATGTCTGATAAGGTTCGCTCGGATTTTGACGTCTGGCCAGCATTTGCCGCCGAACATCCCAGTCGGACATTCTCTCTCCCCAGGTTTGTAAGAATGCGTGTTTCAGGGCGGCCCAAGTGGGAACATGATTTGACCGATGCCAAATCCAGTACCATTTGTTGGGTCGACCTTGCAACAAAAGATGAAAATGTCCGGCCAGGAAGTCGGTGTGGCTGCCTAACTCAGACGTTGCGAGACATTCCGCTCGGTATATTAGCTCTTCGGCACTGAGTACTGAGTTGTCTCCATTATATTTCAGTCCCCATGAACGGATGGGACTGGTATTATGTCGTCGTCGGTATGAAGTTGTTGGTGGTTGATAGTTCCGTCTTGTAGTGGATGGATGTGGTTCACGCTGTTCAACGGAAGGTGGTATGAAAAGAGGCCGTGTGGCTCGATCTGGGAGTTCATTCGATCGTGAGGGCGGTTCCTGCAGTTCACGAGATCGCTCCTCTCGCAGTATGCTACGTATGAGATGAGTGATCTCGTCAACTCCCGGATCCACTCTCAAACGATCTGTCGAAACTCCGTCTTGCCGTCTAGACGTAAAGTCGTTCGCTATGACATTATTTTGTTTCCTGCGATCACTACCGAAGGACGACCGACCGCTAGCAGATGATAGTCGCGTCTTGTCCTGTGGCACAGGCAGAGATGGGTTTGGGTCTGGAACTATCGTTCCGCCCGGAGTGTAGAGAGCACGTCCACCCGTCTCCTGCGGAAAATCCAGATTTAACCCCAAGGGAGAAATTCCACTACTTCTAGGTTTTGGATCCAGAGCCCTGCTCATGCTTCTGGTTAATGGTCCAAAACGAGCCGTCGCGCCCTCCACACCCCGAACAGACCAATAGTCTAAAGGTCCTAGTTGGTTTAGGCATAGTGGACACGATTGTTTTTCGATCACCCACTTTTCTATGCATGAATCATGAAAGTGGTGACCGCACTTGGTAATTATTTGATTTGCTGCCGTCACCTCTTCCATGCACACAGAACAGACTGGTTCTGATGTCCTTTCGGGTGTTCGGAATAAAGACATGTTCTAGAGTTTATGTATCTATACAGTACGAAAAAAAATGAGAGAATCAAAATTAATCGACGCTGATAATAAAAAAATCAATCAAAATTTATCGACGCTGACAAAAAAAAATCAATCAAAATATAATCATTGAAGAGCCTCCTCGTATCTCCACAAATCCTCTCCTCTCCCTCACAGGTGTCATCGAAACATCCTATTGCGTCAACGCGCGATCAGGCGAAAAAGGATTCAGAAATTGTTCAATAAAAAAACTTCAAAAAAAACTACGTTAAATTTTCAACAACAATCAAAACGCGAAATTAATCCAAATGACTAATTTTATTAAAAGGAAACGAAAACTACTCTACATGGATAGGATTCCAGGAATAAAGGTACTTTCGGAAATTCCGTAAATGGACAGAAATGGGTATTTCATTCGCAGACATAAGTATTTTGCCCTCTGTCGGACAACTTGGCCGCCAAGACAAGCTAAGTTCCGCTGTCAAGAGGGTACTCATGCCTACCAATGAAACACACACTCTGTTCCACTCATCTCTCGCTAGTTCAGGCGACGAAAATATCTCGGTTGTTGAAGAAATTCTCCCAAGGAACATCATTGGCGCCTCAAGGTTACCAATGAGTTCTTCGTTGGGAAAATTTCAGCCTCAACCGCGACACTTCCGCCCCCGTAACAAGCAAGCAGAACTCCAAAAGCTTTCTCGATGGACTATGGATGCCGTGCAGGCTAAAACAACTGTCTCCGGCGACAGTCAGAGTCCTTTGATGTCACGCATTTCACTTGGAATTGTTCGGTCTCAAGTTTCGTGGCATCGCGCGTTCGGAAACACGCTCGTGAAGCTATTTCGAGCCCCACGTTGGGCGCCATTTTGTTATGTAACGTAGGCCTAGGAGAGAATCATTTTGACCCGAAAGCCAAAATAATTCAAAATGAAAGATAAAGGTTCGGGATCGACAGGGCTGAGATACACCTACATCCATCTCAGTGACAATCTACGTGCTGGTGCGACGCGCTAGCTGATGCCGGGTCTAGCTGCAGTAGGCGTGTGGGGGGGTTCGCTGCACCAGAAGGTCATGAAACCCAAGTGGCCTGTCATAACAAAAAAAATCGCGAGTAGTTAGCTCGCCGCGTCGACTTATCCAAGTCGGAAGGACAACGAGGAAAAAGGAATTGCTACTGGTCTCGGATGTTGACCCGACCAGATGTTTCGACGACGGCGTCTGATGGTTTGACGCCAACCTGCCCACCCAACCTTAGCCATACATCTTCCACTAAATCTTCTTGGTATGGCCCCAAAAGGAGAGGAGGATTCGCGGAGACTAGAGGAAGGTCTTCAAATAATAACTCTTCAGCACTTCATTTTCTCCATTTATTCGTTATAAAGCCTCCTTAATAATGCCCAATTACCAATGTGAACAATTACTAAATTTCTATTAATTGTGTGGTTCAATTCAAGTGAACCAAAGGAAGTTCAATTGCAAAAATATTCTTCCAAGGGTGTGTAGCCCAGTTTAATCCTAATACAACTAATTTCAGACGTTGCCACGGAAGAACCGAAATGAGTCATAGCCCAAACGAAAATGATCGATTTTGTTTTACAATATTAGATTATTCTTAAAATTATTTGAATGCATTCAAAGTATATATATAATCTTACGTACTACTAAGAGCTCATTCATAATTTTTTTTTTTCTCTTAATATTATGTTTTCTCCTTCTTTTTGAATTTTTAATTTAATAAATTTTACATTTTAAATTATCAGAATATAGAAGCGAATATGTCTCGTCGTTAATACAACATTTTTTTTCCTTTTTTAGGGAATAGACTAATCAAAAAAATGTAAGATGAATCAAATCAAATATTTGCCTATGAAAGTTCAGATCGAAACATTGTTCCCATTTCTATATTACGATAATTCAATGAAACATCATCTGTAAAGATATTTAATATGCTAAAATTTATATTCAATTTCTTTTCTTTCATTTTATTTTAAATTATATTTTAAAAAGCACAGATCAAAATCACTGTGTGAACACTAAAAGGTCCATTGACACACTTTGAAAGCTCAAAGAAATTAAAAATAAAGAAAATAATATGATGATAATAATAATAAATGAAATTTAAAAGTTTTGGTAAATAATTTCTGCTTGGCATAGTTACTAAAAAAATTACGATTAAATAGATCAGATTGCCAGAATAATTAGAATTAAGTTGTTATGTAAGATTTTGCGGGTCCTTCTTTCACTTTACTTTTCTTGTTTGATTTCCTTTTCTTTTATTTCATTTAGTTCAAATAGGACAAAAAATTTACAGGTTTTTTTTTTTTTTAATCAAATTTAAATATGTTCGGTAACTAACTTTTAAACATTCCATTCTTATATGCGTGTTGTAGCAGTTTGCACGTTGCTACTCGAGGCTTGAAGCGATTAGTGAAATAGCGTACGTACTGTTGTTGCTGTTGATGCTGTTGTTGTTGTTGATGCTGTTGCTGTTGATGCTGTTGCTGTTGATGCTGTTATTGCTGATGCTGATGTTGATGCTTTTTGCTGGTCCATTGTCGAGACCAGTAGACATTATTATTTTTTTGTTTTTTCTTTCACTTACTGAATGCTTTCTCCCAGTGCAAGCATGCTGCTTTGAAGGAGTAGAAACAAAACTTATCACTAGCGTTCATTTAGACAGGTTCTTTTGCGGTTTCCCGATTTGTTTAGTTCACTGGTGTAAAGTAGATTGGCAATTGCAGTGACATAAATCCAATTTTGTTTTAATCAATTGCGAATTGAAACAGTTTTTTTTTTTTCTCATCAACGAAAACTTCACCTAATTACGCACCAAAATCGATTCGAATTCTTTTCAAGTACTTGACTATTGATTCACTTCACGTGACGTCATTCATTCACGTATTACCTCAATTAAAAAAAATTAAATGAAAAAAAAATGCGTCCCCCATTGACAACGCTATTGAAATTTGCACCCCCGTCGCGTTCGCCACACTAACTTTTCGATGCGACTGCGAACTATCCCGGTCGCTCGGGCGACAATTTGTAGATTTTTCCCTCACGTGAATACCGAAGTTTTTGCGGAAAAATATATTAAAATGGATTAAATTGCATTAAGAATTTTTATCTTTACACGAACTGATCTAGGTACGTTTATTTTTGGCTCTTTTTATCTTTCCCGTTTGTACGATCACTCAAGAATAACTGATCAATATTTAACGCACGATTTCAATTCGATTGGAATTTTCGGAAGATCGGTGAGCCGCTACTCCGGTGCTTCATCGCTGCTGCTCGCACCACTGGATATTATTCTATTTTTTTTTTCTGATTTAATTTAATGCACTTCTGTATATCTAACGCGTTACCGTTACTTCCTTTTTTTTTCTACCCCGTTTTGGACCCCCAGAATAAATTCCAAATTGAAATTAAGTTATTGAAACGTAATTTAATGAAAATTCCAATTAATTGGTACACTTTTTCAGTTATGATTTGCACTCTATTGTAAACATCGTGAAATAGCACGCGGTATAGTTTATTATGTTGGAATCACTAGAATGGGAATACCTTAGAAAAATACGCGGTACAACTGACTTCTGTATTGTCGAAACGAAAATAAAAATCGAATGATGGCACGGCCACGAGAAGGCAAGAAAAAAAAAGGAAAATATCAAAAAAATGTGTCCGTCGTGATCGACGCTCCACGCTACTCTCTACTGACCGCGTTTTTTCTGACATATCCGGCTTGTCTCGTATGAAGTTGGCCGCGGGTGATAATCCACGCGGGATCCGCAGCTCACCGATTCGATCTCAGTGGAGCGAAGTGTCAGTTTTTGGAATTTCGCGCGGGTAAATTTTTGAAATTTATATATAAAAAAAATCACCCGCAGGCCTTCAACCACAACAAGTATCGATGGAAAATAGCGTGTCGTGGGTATTCGAAAACGAGTAGAGCTCGCAAATTCAATGTCGGCAAGCTTAACGACGAAACGGTGGCGCAGGCTTACATGCTAGCATGTAATAAACACCTGACACCAATATATGAAAATATCCAAAATATACCAGTGGATAATGCGTGGATGAAAATACGAGACGGCATCAAATCCTCCGCGGAAGAGGTATTAGGATATCAAGCACGGCGAAAAAGTAATGATTGGTTCGACCAAGAATGTCGCGACGCAATAGATAGAAAGAACGAAGCTTACAAAATTTTTACTGAACGACCAACACGAGCCAAAAAAGAAAAATATGATGAGCTTAGGCGATATGCGAAAAAGACCTGCAGACGAAAACAAAGGAAGTACCATAATGACAAGATACAAAAAATGGACGACGACATGAGAAAAAATAATACGCGGGACGCATACGCCATAGTAAAAGACTTGAAAAAGGGATATAAACCAAAATCCAGTCTCTGCAAAGACGCAGAGGGCAATATCATCAGCGACACAGAAGAAATCAAAAGGAGATGGGCTTCATACTTCGAACATCTTTTGAATCCCATCCCAGTAGCACCGATAACGACAGACAACATTTCAATTCAAGCCTCAACTGACGAAGATGAACCATTATCGACACCACCCACGCTTGCTGAAATCAAAGCAGCCCTATGTGACCAAAAACGAAACAAAGCGCCGGGAATTGACGAAATACCAGTTGAACTTCTGAAAAACGGTGGAAACTGTGTCGCTGAAATACTGCACAGTATGATATGCAAAATTTGGACAGAGGAAATCATACCCGACGACTGGTGAAAAAGCATTATATGTCCAATTTACAAGAAAGGAGACAAACTCTGCTGTGAGAACTACAGAGGTATATCATTGTTGTGTACGTCCTATAAAATACTGACACAAAAAAAAATAATTGAACGTCGTCTTAAGCCCTATACTAATCAAATAATTGGCGAATACCAAGGCGGATTCAGAACCGGACGATCTACAACAGACCAGATATTCTCGGTGAAACAGGTGCTTGAGAAATGCTGGGAATATAACACAGACGTGCACCAAATATTCGTAGATTTTAAACAAGCATACGACAGTATCGACAGGAGCGTACTGTACCAAATCATGCTTGACTTTGGAATTCCTCCAAAACTAGTCCGACTAACAAGACTTACAATGACGAACACTGAATCGCAAGTGAGAATACAAACCGATTCCACAACCAGCTTTCGAACGGAATGTGGTTTAAAGCAGGGAGATGGTCTAGCTCCTATGCTTTTCAACTTGGCACTAGAGTATGTCGTCCGAAAAATCCCAGTCGACACCAACGGGACACTACTATTCAAGTCCACCCAACTAGTAGCATACGCTGACGACATTAACATTCTAGCAAGATCCGTCCCTAGTGCTAAGGAGGTATTTGTCAATCTTGACTCCGCCGCAAAAGAAGTCGGGTTGCGCATTAATGAAAGCAAAACAAAAGTAATGACGCAAACAAGAAGGAGAACGCCAATCAGACAAAACATAACAATTGCGGAATATAATTTGGAGAGTGTGGACAACTTCATATATCTTGGGGCTAATCTAGCAAAGGACGGTAATGAAACAGACGAAATCAAACGACGGATAATACTAGCAAATAAGACGTATTATTCGGTACTTCCAATAATGAAATCCAAGAAAGTGCACAGGAACAATAAGCTGCGGATTTATAAAACTATTATACGACCTGTGCTCTGTTATGGCAGCGAGACGTGGACATTAACGCGAACTTCCGAAAAAGCAGTTAACGCATTCGAAAGAAAGGTCCTCCGAAGAATTTTGGGACCTGTGAAGGAAGGAACGGAATGGCGAATAAGATACAACCATGAGTTGTATCAACTCTACGACGAGCCAGAAGCTTCAACGTTCATCAAGTTACGTAAACTGTAGTGGGCTGGCCATGTAGAGCGAATGGAAGACAGAAGAATCCCCAAACGTGCTCTTAAAGGCAAAGCGAGTGGTAACTGGCCAGTAGGCAAACCACGCAAGCGATGGGAAGACTCGGTTGATGAAGACAGCAAAGCCATTCTAAAAATTAGCAGCTGGAGGACGCGGTCTTTGGATCGAGACGATTGGAGGCGACGACTTCAGGAGGCCAGGGCCCGATTTGGGCTGTCGCGCCATTGATGATGATGCTTTACTCAAAATTTTCAGTCGATAGCTTTTGCTATTTCGAAAAAAAAATGAATTGAAATTTCGAAATTTTCTGACATTAGTATAAGAGGGGGTAGACGGAGGTGAGATATACCATTTTTTTAACCTTTATTGAAATTGTAAAGAAAATAGTTTTGGTAAGAATTCGTCCGTTTTACTTCGCTAGTTTCAAAAAATATTTTTTTTTCAAAATTGTCAATTTAAATGGGAGGGGGTAGAAGGAGTCAGCGGATCAAATCAATTATTTCCGTCACTAGCTATATTGACATCGTTCTACTTTGACCTAATTTTCAAGTCGATAGCTTAAATAAATTAGGAGAAAAATAAATTTCTCGAAATTTCATGAAGTCGAAAGTCAGTCGAAAGTTTTGTTATAGGCAGTAAATAATTCATAATCGAATTTTTTGAGCGACAACAAAAATTTCTGAAACTTTGGCGAGTCAGTGCGAGCATTATTTCTTTGCGTTACAAACGGTAAGGTAAACAAAATATAGTCTCAGATTTCATCTAAAGTTTAAAAAAGCTTCACAGAAAACTAAACATAAACTATATGAAACGATTACAAGACTATGTTATGCTATTGCAGCAAAACGTGTACGAACTTATGTTAGCGTCCGAAGAATTACTTCGCGAATTACTCACAAGAAAGGTCCACAGAAGAATCCTAAGATCTGAAGAATACAACACAATACAGAATTGTACGACATCTTCGACAATCCAGAAGTGTCAACCCTCATAATAATTAATAACCTAATGGGCTGATCAGCAGATGGATTACGGAAGAATTCCCAAACGCATGCTAAGTTACCCTTAGCATGCGTTTGGGAATTCTTCCGCGATGGGCAAAGTTGTAACCGTCGGAAGCGCTGGCAGGTAGCGACCAAAATTACCAAGCAAAATATAATTTCAATTTATGAAAAACTATTTCGCAAATTTCATAAATAGTAGGCTTGCGTACATTGAAATTCATAAAACTATTTTGAGACATTGACCCTCTGCGATATATTGTAACGAACAGAAAAGGAACTAAGTACTATGTATAACCATTTAATATTAATTTATATAACAAGTTAGCTCTAAATTTAATTTAAGATAAATGTAATAATAAAAATGAAACGCTTTTAACTAGTATCCGCCGAAGAAATTATTATGTACATTTTTTCCCCGACTAAAGTTCCCATAAATTCTATTGACGCAGACCGTAAATCACTGCTAATTTGTAAGGATTTGAAAACGCGGTCACTGAATCGAGAAGGATGGCGTAGTATGTAGGAGTCCAAGGCGCGATTTGGGTTGTAGCGCCATTATAAATAAGAAAGCAATGACTCGTTTGTAATTAAATTTGCTTACTTATCGCATGATTAACATGTTCACCACATCAGCGACTTCTGCTTGCACTCCTCAATATTCATATGATGCCCAGATAAATGATTATTATTATTATCATATCACTTTACTGTTTTATAGATTATCAAATGATTACGTCTTGCGTATAATGGTAATCATATTATTTTCTTAACAATCGTTGCTAGTATTGTTGTAAAGTTTTAGATAGTGCTGCAAACGTGTATACATACGTACTGAGATACAACGAACTTGCTAATCTATATTTTAGAAAAATGCTGATAACTAATATGTTGGTGTTGAACTCGATACAAGATGGTGCTTGCATAAAAGAGAGCAGTCGGAGAGCTTTTTGGCGAAAGAGAATCAGAAAAGGCGTTATAGAATCACCAGCCCTATTTTTGCTAGGGTGTAGTCTAGTGGGTAGCGTGTTGGTCTTATAATGCAAAGGTCGTGAGTTCAAATCCCGGTCGACGCAATATATAATTCCAGCACATTGCCTGCTTGGATATACCTTGGTCACCTCAATCTGCGAAAATGAAAAATTCGTTGAAAGAGGGTTGTGCGAAGGTCTAACAACCCTTCCACAATAAATAATGAAAAAATGTTAAGGAACCTGAAGGTCAGGAGGCCAAGGCCCGATTTGGGCTGTAGCGCCATTGAAGAAGAAGAAGCCCTATTTTTGCTAGTAATAAATGACATTTGTCCAATGGTAATAAGGATCACATAGCGCAATCGCTATCTGCTACATCACGTAGCATAATTTCTATGAAAGGCCCACTGTAAATAATATCAACAGCTCTTCTACTGAATCCTATCTCTACCTCCTCGCGATGATCACCGGGTGTTTTTTTTTCAAAACAGCAGACAGAGAAGGGTGAAGGCGAGAGCGCCTCTAATCGGAACTGCCATCCAGACTGACCCCCCCGGGTTGGGGCTGGGCGAAACGCTGACGCCTTCCCGGAAAAAAAATGGCGTGACTAGGAACCCGGATTACAGCCTCGGATGAGACGGATCAAACGGCAACGGAAAATGGATTATTCTTTTGGATCTTGAAATGTGCGTTCACTCCGTCGAGCAGGTGCACTGCGGGAACTTTTTGAGGAGATGTCTCGTAAAAACATCAGCATCCTCGCTCTCCAAGAAACGAAGTGGATCAGAAGCGATTGCAGATCTTTGCTTTCAGTCATACAAATGCATGGGACAAAATCCGGTGAAGAGTGAGTGCGATTTGAGTGTTTACAAATGTGTTGGTACCGCAGCCATACAAATGCATGACTTTAATTCAGATGCGACAAAAGCTCTGAAGTGGGACAAAAACTTTGAAGTGGGACAAAAATATTTTCTGTAGTGATGGGACATTTGAAGTGCATGAATGGGACATTTGTACCACTTCTTGTATGAGTAACCCAACACTAGTACGCCGACGTGTACGCTCAGCGCACATTAACTCCCAAACCTAGATAGAAAGTTCATTTTTGGAGGGATTATAGGTAGCTGCGGATCTCAGGTGGATACCCATTTTCGGGGGTATACGAGTTCAGGGGGAGGCAGGGGGAGCGCTTAAACCGAAAAATACGAATTCAAATATCTCAACCATGGTTACAGCTAGGAAACTAAAAATCAACATACATATAGAGGGGTTTGTGGGACAACTTTTAAAAGTAATTTAATTTTTTTATCCATTGGGGTGCGAAAAGGGGGGGCTAAGAACCAATTGTCGGCCGAATTTTTTTTTCAAATGATTATATCTTCGAAATTACTTCTCATAAAAAATTGATATTTTGAGACCATTAAGATGGCATACGGATGTGCTAGAATCAGTTTAGGTAGAAGCTAATTATTGTAAGGGGAAGGGTCAGGGGGGGTGCAAAGAAAAACACTTAAAAATTAATTTCTCGACTATCTCTTAAGCTATGTAATTGAAACTTGAAACGTGTACTAAGCTTTACTAGCAAAATATAAAAAAAATACAACATGTGGACATAATAGTAGTGGGGGGAATGGGGAGCATTTCAAAAATGGCTCACTTTCCAAAACTACAAATCCCCAAAACTCAAAATTGAATACAGATATCAAATCAAAAATTTGTCAGATTCTAGAGCTATAAAATCTTTAATTTTGGTAAGAAATTTAAGCTGGGGAGTGTAAGGGGAGGGAGCTGGAAAGCGAAAATGTTGAAAATTTTTAGTGATTTTTTTATGGCTCTCGTAAAAGATACAAAGTTTAAATTTTGCACGTCGACATATCTATTTAGTGTACACAGAAAAAAAATAATAATTTGTTCCAAAATTGTTATGCACCGAAGTGGAGGTCTAACTTGCACAAAGTGTTTCATGTGCAATGAAAAAAACACATAAACGGAAAATTTTTGAATGAAATTTTTAGGTAGAAACTTGAAAATTTGCGAAATGTATTTAAAAAAAATTTATAAGAGTTTGAAATACTAACTGGTTGAATATCTTTAAAACTTCTACCCCTCCCATACAAAATTATTTTTTCGACCATTTTTAAGAAATCAATTATCACCTAACTATTAAATGCTATCAATTTGAAATTTTGCACAAGAACTTAAAAAAATAGTTGAAATAAAATTTCGTTAAAAGTTTTGAGATCGCACTTGCCCTTCTACCCCCTCCCACACAAAAGTATGATTTCGACCAATTTCATTAAATCAACTATTAACTAACAAATTAAAAGCTACAAACTTGAAATTTTGTACAAGCACCTTTCAAGAAAAACAAAATAAAACTGCGTCACAAATTTTACGATTCCTTTACCTCCTCTACCCCCTCCCATACAAATGTTTGGTTTCGTGAATTTAAAATAAACCGAATCCAATGAAAATTCTATGCAACTTCGTCTATGAAACTGACATTCTATACAAAGAATATTGGATTTGGTTCAAGCAATCAATTAAAAAACTATTAACATCCACCCACCCTTACTATCACCCTCCCCCTTGACTTTCTACGCATGCGCATTTTGTCTCAAAAATAATAAAGTTTCGCCCGACTTGTTGGCAGTTTATTTTTCGTTAATCTTATAGCCGCTTTAAACTACAGCACCAGAGTAAAAAATATGCATACATACATTACATAAAAAATTAGAAATTAACCTTGAGTACTGCCATCAAAGGACATTGTCGAAGTGGGCCGACAACGTCCAATATCTGACAGGGGCCGGCAATAACCAAAAGGAGCCGACAATAACCAAAAGAAGCCAGCAATATCCGACAGGGGTGGATAATATCCGACGGAGGCCGGCAATGTCCGACGGAGGCCAATTAGAACGATATAAAAAGGCGAGCGTTTGTGATGCGCAGGCAGATTGGAAAACGAAAATGTCGAAGAGCGGAAAATTACAAGGCGATAACTATATAACAACATATAACAAAAAGTTTCAAACTTAATGTTAAAAGTTTGCGGATATTTTTAATTAAAAGCAAAGTAGTTTCAATTTTACTTAAGGTCATTGCTATAATTAGAGACTTCCACGCAGTCTCAAATGGGCTTAAATTTTTCATCGACACAGAAAATTTGTTATAAACATAATGTCGGAATTAATGCACACATGGAAAATATTTTTAAGGTTTACATGAAATAAAATTCCTCAAGGGGGTAGTTGTAGGATGAGGTTTTACCAATTCCTGCAACTATCTTTGGAGACTAGCGACTCCACGGACTTGAGCTAACTATCCCCCTGTCGAATGGGGTCTGTAGAATTCACCCACAGCCAGTCCTGCTTTCCCTAAAAATGGCAAATGGACACTCACTGGATCATGGGCTTATCACTCGTAATCTTAAGACCTAATTGATACAAAAAACGCCTCGGATACGGATTGATTCTACGGTAACGACTTTTGGCATTCGAAAACGAACTATGATTAGCTTCTGGAACGTTCGAACATTGAATGACGGAGGACGAGCTGGGTTTACTCGGTCCTTGCACCGCCAATCAGTAATCGAACGTGAAATAGAGCACTTTAACATCTAAATCTTGGGTTTGAGCGGACAGGTGGACAGGATCAAGAGAAGAACGAACCCCTACCGGAAACACTATTCCGTACATTTGCACTGAAAGTAAAGCCAAAAATGGCGTGGCGTTCGTCTTTACACCGAGAGCGAGAAACAGTCTCATTAGCTGGCAACCAATCTCAGATAGGAATATCGTCGTCAAGCTCAGGACCAGTGTCAGAAACGTTACAATTCTGCAGTGCTTCGCACCAACTACTACCGCAACATCTGGTGACAAAGAGGAGATTTATAGACAAATGATTGCCACCTTCGAACGTGTTCCAAGAGGTGATATTATTATCATCTCAGGAGATATGAACGCCTAGGTTGGATCAGACAACACTGGACTAGAACACGTCGTGGGGAGGCGTGGTAACCATTGGGTCGACGCGTAACGACCTTGGATTACAAGACCCGAAAACGGCGAATTATTTGAGGAGCTTTGTACTCGGCAAATGGTCATCGGAGGGACCGTTCTTCCACACAAGAGGCATCATAAAACATCTTGGGCTTCCCCTGATGGTGTCACTCAGAACCAGATCGACCATTTGGCTGATAAGTCGCCGATGGAGAAGATGTCTCCTCGATATGCGAGCGAAACGTGGAGCTGACGTGGGAACCGACCACCACTTGATGGTTGCCTGCTTGAGATTGTCTACAGCAGCTATCCGACGACCACAAATTCTTCAATTGAAGCGCAAGCTTAACGTGGATAAGCTTCGAGATCCCAACAAATGCCACCAGAAACACGTTTCTAACTAGTGCTGAAGAATCTGTGGGATATGTGCAAAGCGGTGAGAAACCATGGATGTCGCGAGACACATGGAACAAGGTTGACAAGCCAAATTGGCAATCATCTCTAAACACAGAAACAGTTGAGGAACAGGAATTTCATCGCCAACCACCTGGTGAGAAATGTCAACGAAACTCTCCTTAATATGAGTGAACACCAGTTGCGGCGATGGAAGGAATACTTCTCTGATATTTTAAGCATCTTGTAAGAGGAAGATATCACAGAAAGAGAACAACTACCAAACATCTAACAGCAACAATCTTCTATTAGGGATGATCCCCCAGATAAGGAAAGCTCAAGGCATAGACGGACTACCCACCGAACTCCTCAAAGCGGACCCGGAAATAACAGCCGATATACTCCTCCCACTCTTTACTGAGGTGTGGACTGAAGGAGGATATCCGACTGAATGGAAGAAGGGCGTCATTGTGAAAATTCCGAAGAAGGGCGCCCTTCGGGATTGTGGCAATTGGCGTGGTATATGTCTACTTATTGCCGTATCAAAAATTATGGCTAAGGTATTTCTCAATAGGATTAGTGATGTCGTCGAGAGCACTCTCGAAGTTTATCAGGATGGATTCCGTCAAGAGTCGTCTTGTGCCGACCACACAAATACCCTACGGATAATATTAGAGCAGTCAGCAACTAAATCTCATGTTTGTGGGCTTAGAGAAGGCTTTCGACAGCGTTAAGCGAGATTACATATGGAATGCTTTGCGTAGGAGAGGTATTCCAGATAAGGTCATATCTATGATTAAAGAATCCTACGAAGATGCAAGGTGTTGCGTCTTGCATAGAGGAGAGCTGTCCGAGAGCTTTCCTGTGCGAACGGGTGTCAGACAAGGCTGCATATTATCACCAGCCCTGTTTCTGGTGGTATTTAATGACATCTTGAAAGCTGCACTGGAAGGTGGGGAAGGTAAAGGTCTTCAATGGAGACTATTTAACATCTTAAGTCACCTTGATTACGCTGATGACGTGTGTTTGTTTGCACATAACCGTTCGGACTTAGAGGCAAATGTTCGCTTGTTGCATTCTAAATGCAAAGAGGCGGGACTGAAAATAAATGTGCGTAAAGCCAAGTACATGCACATGGGTTCGAACGCAAGCACACCAATTGCTCTTAACGGAGAGGATGTGGAAGACGTGCAATTTCTGCTATCTCGGAAGCATTGTCAGCAGGGACGGCGGAGCCGAAAAGGATGTTGAGGGTCGGCTAAATAAAGCTCATCAGGCCTTCGGTATCCTTTCCCCTTTCTGGAGGTTAAGAGAGAGATCCCTTCGCACGAAGCTAAGAGTTTTTTGACGCATGCGTCATATCCGTGCTGTTATATGGTTGTTCTACGTGGAAAGTGACCGTTCGACTTACCAAGAAACTACAGACTTTCGTGAACCAATGCCTCCGACGCATTTTAGGAATATTCTGGCGGGAAGTGATCTCCAATGACGAACTTTGGAGTACAACTGGCCAGACTAAAATAGTTATTGAGATTCCAAGGCGAAAGTGGGAGTGGATCGGTTATACCAGAGCGAAACAAACAGGCTCTGAAGTATAATCCTTAAGGAAGACGTCGGGTTGGTCGACCATGTAACACATGGAAGCGAGCAGTTGAGCAGGATGCCAGAGGAATAAACAAGTCCTAGCAATAGCTTAAGGCCGATGCTCGGGATCACGCCTTGTGGAACAGAGTTGTTTCTGTCCTATGTCCCTAAAGGGGGTCTTAACAGGAATTTGATAAAATAAGTTAAATATAGAACAGATGACCGATTAGGCGATGGAGCATGACGTTTCCGTGGATTAAGAGTCACGTCAAATCGTTGGGCATATAAACCCTTCATAATTATTTAAAATCATTTCAGCTGTAACATATCCACGGAAAAATGAATATGTAGGTGCTAACGTGTTTACAAAAACTTTCTATTTTTGAAGAGATTACTATGAAATTTTTACACACCGAGAGGTTTTGTATCGCCTCCGAAGCAAATGTACTGAAAGCACGTCGAAAGTAAGCTGATTTTTAATACAACAAATGTTCCTACTTTCGCCAAAGTAACTACTTTGGGTATATTTTAAGACACAAAATATCAGGCGCGCCACAGAATTCAATCAGATCAACCAACTACATTCATCGATTCATTTCGAATATACTCAACAATAGCTTGCGAAAATATAAATATCCAAATATAAATAAATATTCAAAAAATTATATATTTACTGGAATATCATAATAACAAGGTGAAGTAATTTCACTCATTTTTCCGTCAGCGATCATCCAAATGGAACCATTTTTGTTCTTCTCTATGGCCATAACCAAATGTCCACCACAATCCTCAGCTGTCTGAAATGCACTATTTTTATGAATTTCCTTAACATCATGAATCGGCGATCCTGGAAAAGTGACTGTCATCGAAGTTCTTGTAAGTCCAGGACAAATTGCAATAAATCGAATTCCCGTTGTGTTTAAGTAGAGGTCATTCTAGAATTTAAAGATGAAATTAAATAAAATTTTTTTTTTTTAATTTCAACTCCAACATACTCCTAGTGATCGTGTTAGTCCAACCACTCCGAATTTACTTGATGAATACACAACAGCGAGAGGAAAGGGTTCTATTCCGGCTATCGAAGCAACATTGGCCACTATTCCACCTTTTCCGCCCTTTGAAATGCTCATATAGTCGATTGCTGCGTAGTTTAGATTAATTATCCCAATCTTAGATGAAATTGTCTTCATACGGATCCGAATTAGATTTATGAAATACTTACCAAATTAATTTCAATACATCGTTTTGGATTCAGTTCATCCACAATACCAACAGATGTTACGAGTATATCTATAGATCCAAAGTCCTTTTGCACCGCTTCAAAGCACGCATCAATTTCCTCAGTTTTGGTAACATCAACTTTCCAAAATTTCACATTTGCACTGGAGTATTTTTCGGATAATTCCTTAATCAGATCCAAGCTTTCCGCGATGTCAAAGATTGCCAAATTCTATAATTTCTGGCAACGTTAAATAAGTAAATAAAGTAATATTCAAAATCATCTATTTACCTTCACTCCTTTAGCTAATAACGAATTGCAGGTGGCATAACCGATGCCTCCCAATCCTTCGGCTACGATTGCGGTTCTTCCAGAGCAGTTCATTTTAATCGACTAAACTTTGATTTCTTTCAAGTGGAAATAAACTCTGAAAATATTAAGATCATTAATTTCAAGTATCAAGTGACCAAAAAAAATAAAACACGTTCGCACCGGTATACCGATCGCGCTCACAGCTCAAGTCTCTCTTTATTCATCGCTACAATCAGAGCGAAAGAAGACTGAGTGCACAAACTGGCCATTCTTCCTATAGATCAGAAAATTTTTCGCATAAAAAATGCTTACCTCTCAAATGAACGATTTTGATTGGTTCGCTCAAGGTTATACCTCCCAAAAATTTAAACAGCTTATTACTAAGATATATTTTACACGAAGATTGTTCGCATGAGTGCGTGAAGATTGCACGCAAATTGGTGAGCTCAATTCGAGAAGCTCGCTCCAGTTTGTAAACGGCTTACGTATAATTAAACTGTGGTTTACAGTTCGGCCTCTCCTGACCGACAGTCGTCCTCGATGTCCTTCTGGCTATCATCCGTTCCACCGAGTTCGGGTGCAAGAGGGCACCATGGTTTCATGTGTTCTGCTGCATAAACTGAGTTGAAAGCTCGTCGTGTACGTTGCATCCCGGGTATGTCAGTGATAATATAGCGATCGTCACCAAGATTTTTCTGAACCACATAAGGTCCCCGAAACTTGGGCTCCAATTTACGAGATGTTCCCGTCGAAGCTGGCTCATTCTCTATAAGAATAAGATCTCCCTCTTTGTAAAGATGAGGTTCGGCGTGTCTTTCATCGAATCTTTGTTTCCAGATGTTCTTTTGCTTCATAATATTCTCTCTGGCCAGAACTCGTTTTTCATCAATGTTAACATCAGGTGATTTTGGTTGATCATCTACAACAGCATCAAATAAGATGTTGGCTTGTACGTCACGGAGTTGAAAGTCAAATATTAGTTCGTTTGGGCATAAACCTGTTGTTGCGTTTCGCTGCGAATTCACTGCCCATTGAAGCTTATGCAATTCTTCGTCCCATCGTTTGTCGTCTTCGGTCGTTGTTCGAAGGTAATCCAAAATTAGCCGGTTCGCCCTCTACTTGGCCATTCGATCTCGGTGTGCGAACGGCGTTCTGAATATGTTGAATGTTATGTTCGCGACAGTAATCAGCAAATAGTTTTGATGTGTAGCTTGTCCCTCGGTCATATACAATTCGCATCGGAAGACCAAAGTAAGAGGTTAGTTCATTTAAAGCGTATAGTACAGGCTGCGTTTTCGTATTGCGTAAAGCCTTGACTATATTAGATATTTCGTAAAAGAAAAAGAAATTGCGAGAACGTAGCAATTTCCGCGTCGACTTCTTATAAATGGACCCAAGTGGTCGACATGCCAGGTATAAAAAGGAATCGTTTCAACTTCCCAGACATGAAGCTGACCTTCGGCTTTTCCTCCATGACACTTATTGTAAGCGCACGAAACGCTGACATTTATATATTCTTTAACATACTTTCGCAATCGTGGAAACCAGTAGTGTCACTTAATGCGAGCAATCGTTTTGTCCACTCCGAAGTGATCGTGGCAATATTGTACTACTCGCCATCGTATATCCTTGGGAATAACGAGAAGTTGCGAATCGCCTTCCAGACGATAGATGCGATTATTTCGTAGAATGTATTCCTTTTTGAGCTGATTATTCTCTGCTGATATTTTTTTTCCTTTAACACAGCAGCAATATGGTTGATCTTTTCGTCCTGTAACTGCATGCTAGTGATCCAGTCCTCTCTGCATATCTCTGTCTTATTAATGCTGGCTCTCACTATATCGCTCTCGCGAGCCGTCCGATAAGGTGCACGACTCAGCGCGTCTACATGCCTAATACGATCGGCACTTCGATGCTCCAGTGTAAATGAGAATTCTTAGAGTTTAAGCCACCAGCGGGCTATACGTGGAATCAGTTCTTTCTTCGTTTTCGTGGTTACAATGGCTGCACAATCTGTGACTACCTTAACCGTTTTGCCTAAAAGATATATTTTGAATCGTTCGAGGGTGTCGACAATCGCCAACACTTCAAGTTCGTAGCTATGGTATGATTGTTCAGCATCAGTACATCGACGACTATAATAAAATACTGGGCGATACGCTTTTCCATCGACGGACTGAAATAGAATTCCAGCTAATCCAGTACTGCTGGCATCAGTATGCACTTCGTGTTGCTGGGCAGGGTCATATATTGCTAAAACCGGTTCATGTGTGAGGATACTTTTTAATTTTTCGAAAGCGGCGTTTTGTTCGGTGTCCCAGATGAACGTTACGTCTTGCTGTAGTAGCTTCGTTAGCGGTGCTGCGATGATAGCGTAATCCATAACAAACTTCCTGAAGTACCCAGTCAATCCCAGAAATCTCCGCACGTCGTGAATGTTTTCAGGCGCTGGAAACTCATCAATTGATGGCAGCTTGCCCTTTCCAGGCATAATACCAAGCTCGTTGATGCGGTGTCCGAGGAAAACAATTTCCTTTTCGATGAACTTACACTTATTTAGACGTAGTGTAAGTCCGTACTCGCGTATAATCGACAGTAATCTTTCCAGACGAATCAGGCCTTCCTCAATGGTCGTGCTCGGAACGATGATATCGTCAGGATATCCAAGAGCTTCTTGCTTCCCCATTTTCGAAAACAGTTTATTAATCATATTTTGAAAAACGCTAGGAGCATTAACGAGGCCAAACGGCATTCGATTAAATTCGTAATGGCCGTCGTGCGTTACGAAAACCGTGTATTTTCGAGACGACTCCACAACCTCAATTCGATGGTACCCCGAAAACAGATCTATCGTTGTAAAGTACTTGCTGTTCGCAAGCAACGAGAGCATTTCCTCCATAATGGGCATTGGAAATGTTTGTTTAATCGTTACTGCGTTAATTTTGCTATAGTCCACGCAGAGTCTGTCTTCGCCGTTCTTCTTTCCTACTAAGACGCACCTATCGCTTATGGAGACTCGCTATTCTTAATAATTCCATTTTTCAACAAGTCCGCAGTAATTATATCCACTTTGTTTCTTTTCGCGAATGGAATTCGGTACGGCTTGACACTAATTGGATCGTTTGTTGTTAACTCGATTGTCATTTTAGCAAAAGTACACTTTCCAAGCTCGTCCATCGATTCGGCGAAACAGCTAGAATATCGCGAAAGAATACCATCCAGCTTTGCCGCGTCTTCCGCAGATAAGTGTAGGGGTATGCTCGGATTTTGTTTTTCAATGCGACACACTCCTTTTTCAATCACAACACGATTATCTCCTTGGCAAAGAATATCTGTTCCAAGGATTACATCATCTCCGAACGTCGCGTCATTAACGATAAAAAACTCGGCGTCAACTCGTTGCTCGTCCAAAACTATTTCGCTCTGAATTTTCATGTTTTTTCATTTGCCACCTGCAAATCCTTGCAAATGTACAGGTGAGCATGGAAGAATCTCTGCCACTCGCTGCGCGACTGACTGTTTAATCAGTGATTTTTCGCTTCCCAGATCTATCAGAGCGGTAATCGTTTGAGAATTTATTGAAATTCCTTTGAATATCTTGGACGACATTTCTGGTTTAACTGTATTGTGTTCGCGGATCTTGTTGATTCCTCCCTTATTTGTTGAATATCTGCATGCTTCTGTCGTGTGTCCCGTTCGCTGACAGGTTTTACAACGTTCCCGGCGTTGAGGTTTCGGGCAGTTCATCGAAAAATGCCCTGGTTCGTTACAGTTATAGCACAAATCCGTTTTCCGCGTTGATCGTTGCTTTTCGTTTGCTCGTGTCCTAATTTTATTGGCGAATCTTCGACTCGCACCCGGTGAAACGATTTGTTCGTTTCTCTGTCACTCCAATCGACTGATTGATGACTGCTCGCTCGGGCGATTCTTTGACGTGTTGCCCATGTATCGGCGAATCGTTCCGATTAACTCGTTTGTTGTCAAAAATGATAATCCAGCAATTGCAGTTTGCAATTGTGGATGAGAGATCCCGTTTCTGATGTACGTAATAATTGCCGCTTCAGATAGATTTCCTTTTCTACCCAATGCACACATTCTAAAACAATAATCCTCTATTGCCTCTTCGTGTCGTCGCACTTCCGTTTGCATTTTGATGTGGTAATCTGCCTCATTGTGTCGCCGAAATCGTTACGTAATCGTACGGCGAATGAATTCCAAGATAAGCACACGTCCAGCATACCATCGTTCCAAATCTTGGCAGTTCCCTTTAATTTTGCTTGAATAGCGAACATTAAAATATCGTCCGACCAGCCGATCAACTCGATTAATGAATTGCTCCACGGTCAGTGACGTTTCCATCCCTGATTGAATTCCGGCGAAATTTCGATGACGTCTTTCACCAGCATTTTAACTGCAACTACGGGGTAAGGCGCATTCTCTTCACAAAAAATCCGTGGCTCGTTTGACATTTTTACGTCACCCATTCCGTTTGGATGAAATTGTTTTTGTTTCTCGTTATAAGACGCATTTGACTCGTAAAATGTCTGTGTATTCGTGAAACGTGGTGGAACTTCAATATGCTCGCGTGTGTCATGTGCGTGTGTGTTTCTATGGATGCTCGCGGTTATCGCATGCGTGTGTGGTACTATGGTGCAGAGTACAACAAAGAGTAGGAACATTCAGCTAAAAATGCGACCCGGCTCCGAAAATTTGCCGAAAACACACTCGTGTTTCATCGCCGATACGTGTGCTTCCTCTCTCTCAAGCTTATAGTGAACATTTAATCTGATCTTTTCATTTCATTCTCGCAAAGATTTTTATTTATTAGACAAGAGCAAGCGAAAAATATCGAAAACATTGAGCGGAAGGAGAATCGTCGATCACCCGCCGACCATGACCCGCGCACCCGCCGTCCAAGTTGAATACGACGCGAGCAAAAGCTGTAAGAACGCCATGTACTAGAATGAGAGATAAGAAGTGTCGCGGACTCGGCGGGACACGTTTCTCTCTTTATTTTCAGAGGTAAAAATCGGATTTTTCAGAGGTATTACGTCACAAACATGTTAACCCAGGCACTATACAAAGTGTTCTTACTCTTTGTTGTACTCTGCTATGGTGCTCGCGGTTGTCGTATGCGTGGGTGGTGCTATGGTGCTCGCGGTTGTCGGATGCGTGTGGATCGACGGAGAAGTTGCGATTGGCTGCGTGTGCCGTGGTGTGTACGGGGTCTCATCTGTAATCCTTGGTTGTGTGTGTTCCTGTATTTGCATCGGTTGCGGCGTCACCATAGAAGTAGTAGTAAAGGAAGACCATTTCTGAAAGAGAATTGAAGCTTTTTTGCGTTGAAAGAAAAATGAGTAAGAAAAAACGAGAAACCAGTTTAAATCCCAGTGCCGCCGTTAATGTTTGAATAAATGGATGGGGGCCTTGTATATTAAGTGTGCCTAATTCAGTAAGAGTGTGTATTTTTTCCGCAAACAGAATCTTATCTATTAAAATGAAAAACGCAAACTTTGAAAATTACTTTTTGAATCGTAGTGAAGATCTTGAGGATTTAATTTTTTTTTTACGACAAAAATTAACAGAAATATCGTAAATGTTAGTCTTTTCTTAGTTTCTGATGTTTTCTGTGTATAAGTGTATTACATAAGCTGTGTGCTGCAAAAAGTCATTCTCAAGTTTAATTTTTTTAAATTTGTTTTTCTTGAATGAAAACTTAAGAAAAGCACAAAATCACAACTGCGACCAGTTTCACTGTTTGTGTACTTACCTAAAAAATGATACGGCTTTGCCCTTTTTGACGTACTTTTTACCACAGGTGGAAATACAACACTTCATGTTTTTAATTCACTTAGTAATAAAACGCTACAAGTGTTTTTTCACTTAAAAACTCTTTTAACTTCCGGAATCCTTAGCAAATCGTTTATTGATTACACTGTTTTATTGTCCTGAGTCTGAAAATATTCACTTTTCACTCATTTTCATTGAAGAAATCACTTTCAAAAATTTTTATTATTTTCCCGCTTTTTTTCACCACGTGACAAATTGACAGCTTGGTCGATCTTGTCCCGATCGTGTAACATCGGAGAAATGCGACGGCTAAAAATAAACCGGTCTTGTTGGAATATGCGGAGGTAAAATGCAAGAGGAATGATTTACGATAGAGAAAAGAGAGGCGATACCTGCACTTTTGCTTGTATTGTCGTCGAACTGGGAACAAATTTACCGATTTTAGGGAATCTGAGAAGGGTCGGCGACAGGTGGGGATCGTTTTATTCATGTATAGGAATTGCTTCAGTTTTCTTTATAGGGCTTTTTAGGGCTCTTCATTTCATTCTAAGGGCGTCACTTGTCGATCCAACAAATCACGCAACATGGCCGACATGCTAGAAATTTGGTTTTTCAACACCTCCAACTCCGAACGTGTTGCAGTCTCGTCTTCCTCGCCGCAAGGGGGTAGTTGTAGGATAAGGTTTTATCAATTCCTGCAACTATCTTTGGAGACTAGCGACTCCACGGACCAGAGCTAACTATCCCCCTGAGGGGCTGTAGAATTCACCCACAGCCAGTCCTGCTTGCCCTAAAAAATGGCAAATGGACACTCACTGGATCATGGGCTTATCACCCGTGATCTTAAGACCCAAATGATACGAGAAACGGATACATCGCCTCGGATACGGACTGATTCTACGGTAACGACTTTTGGCATTCGAAAACGGACTATGATTGGCTTCTGGAACGTTCGAACATTGAATGACGGGGGAAGAGCTGGGGTTACTTGGTCCTTCCGCCGCCAATCAGTGATGGATCGTGAAATGGAGCACTATAACATCCAAATCTTGGGCTTGAGCGAGGTCAGGTGGACAGGATCAGGAGAAGAATGACCCCCTAGCGGAAACACTATTCTGTATATTGGCCCTGAAAGTGAAGCCAGAAATGGCGTGGCGTTCGTCCTTACGCCGAGAGCGAGAAACAGTCTCATTAGCTGGAAACTAATCTCGGATAGGATTATTGTCATCAGGCTCAGGACCAGTGTCAGAAACGTTACAATTCTGCAGTGCTACGCACCAACTAATACCGCAAAATCTGGTGACAAAGAGGAGTTTTATAGCCAACTGAGTGCCAGCTTCGAACGTGTTCTAAGAGGTGATATTATTATCATCTCGGGAGATATGAACGCCCACGTTGGATCAGACAACACTGGACTAGAACACATCATGGGGAGGCATGGTGACCCTTGGGTCGACGCGTCACGACCTTGGATTAAGAGACCCGAAAACGGCGAATTATTTGTGGAGTTTTGTAGTACTCGGCAAATGGTCATCGGAGGGACCCTTTTTCCACACAAGAGTCATCATAAAACATCTTGGGTTTCCCCTGATGGTGTTACTCAGAACCAGATCGACCATTTGGCTATAAGTCGCCGATGGAGAAGATGTCTCCTCGATGTGCGAGCGAAACGTGGAGCTGACGTGAAGAGCGATCACCACCTGATGGTTGCCTGCTTGAGATTGTGTACAGCAGCTATTCGACGACCACAAATTCTTCAAATGAAGCGCAAGCTTAAAGTGGATAAACTCAGAGATCCCAACAAAAAACGCGAATACACCACTATTCTACGCGAAAAGTCATCCACATTGGGTGAATATGAAACGCGCACACTGGACGTCAAGTGGGAGGCAGCCAGAAACAATTTTGTAACTAGTGCTGAAGAATCTGTGGGACATGTGCAAGGCGGTGAGAAACCCTGGATGTCGCAAGACACATGGGACAAGGTTGGCAATCGGAAAAAAGCCAAATTGGCAATCATCTCTCAACCCGATGTCAACCAACGATCGCCCGACCTGAGGCAGAACTACCGCGATGCTCATATACAGCTTAAAAAGGCTGTTAGACACGACAAGAGAAAGGCCATTGAAGATCTGGCAAACAAGGCAGAATCTGCGGCTTATCTTGGGGATATGGGTTCACTATTCAAAATCATGAAACAGTTGAGGAAC
This sequence comes from Chorisops tibialis, assembly GCA_963669355.1. Lineage (NCBI taxonomy): Eukaryota > Metazoa > Arthropoda > Insecta > Diptera > Stratiomyidae > Chorisops > Chorisops tibialis. The sequence continues at coordinate 246,960,761 of OY770263.1, read as the reverse complement.
AGAAATTTCACCGCCAACCACTTGGTGACAGATGTCAACTGAACTCTCCTTAATATGAGTGAACACCAGTTTCGGCGATGGAAGGAATACTTCTCTAATATTTTAAACATCTTATAAGAGGAAGATATCACAGAAATAGAACAACTACCAAACATCCAACCGCAACAATCTTCTATTAGGGACGATCCCCCAGATAAGGAAAGCTCCAGGCATAGACGGACTACCCACTGAACTCCTCAAAGCCGACCCGGAAATAACAGCCGATATACTCCTCCCACTCTTTACTGAGGTGTGGAATGAAGGAAGATATCCGAAGAAGGGCGCCCTTCGGGATTGTGGCAATTGGCGTGGTATATGTCTACTTACTGCCGTATCAAAAATTATGGCTAAGGTAGTTCTCAATAGGATTGGTGATGTCGTCAAGAGCACTCTCGAAGTTTATCAGGCTGGTTTCCGTAAAGGGTCATCATTTGTCGACCACACAAATACCCTACGGATAATATTAGAGCAGTCAGCAACTACATCTCATGTTTGTGGACTTAGAGAAGGCTTTCGACAGCGTTAAGCGAGATTACATATGGAATGCTTTGCGTAGGAGAGGTATTCCAGATAAGGTCATAGCTATGATTAAAGAATCCTACGAAGATGCAAGGTGTCGCGTCTTGCATAGAGGAGAGCTGTCCGAGAGCTTCCCTGTGCGAACGGGTGTCAGACAAGGCTGCATATTATCACCTGCCCTGTTTCTGGTGGTATTAAATGACATCTTGAAAGCTGCACTGGAAGGTGGGGAAGGTAAAAGTCTTCAAGGGAGACTATTCAACATCTCAAGTCACCTTGATTACGCTTATAACGTGTGTTTGCTTGCACATAACCGTTCGGACTTATAGGCAAATATTCGCTCGTTGCATTCTAAATGCAAAGAGGCGGGACTGAAAATAAATGTACGTAAAGCCAAGTACATGCACATGGGTTCGAACGCAAGCACACTAATTGTTCTTAACGGAGAGGATTTGAAAGAGGTGCAATTTTTGCTATCTCGGAAGCATTGTCAGCATGGACGGCGGAGCCGAAAAGGATGTTGAGGCTCGGCTAAATAAAGCTCGTCAGGCCTTCGGTATCCTTTCCCCTTTCTGGAGGTTAAGAGGGATCTCCCCTCGCACGAAGCTAAGAGTTTTTTGACGCATGTGTCATATCCGTGTTATTATATGGTTGTTCTACGTGGAAAGTGACCGTTCGACTTACCAAGAAACTACAGACTTTCGTGAACCAATACCTCCGACGCATTTTAGGAATATTCTGGCGGGAAGTGATCTCCAACGACGAACTTTGGAGTACAACTGGCCAGACTAAAATAGATATTGAGATTCAAAGGCGAAAGTGGCAGTGGATCGGTTATACCAGAACGAAACAAACAGGCTCTGGATTATAATCCTCAAGGAGGACGCCGGGTTGGTCGACCATGTAACACATGGAAGCGAGCAGTTGAGCAGGATACCAGAGGAATAAACAAGTCCTAGCAATAGCTTAAGGCCGATGCTCAGGATCACGCCTTGTGGAACAGAGTTGTTTCTGTCCTATGTCCCTATAGGGGGTCTTAACAGGAATTTGATAAAATAAGTTTAATATATAACAGATGACCGATTAGGCGATGGAGCATGACGTTTCCGTGGATTAAGAGTCACGTCAAATCGTTGGGCATATAAACTCTTCATAATTATTTAAAATCATTTCAGCTGTAATTTATCCACGGAAAAATGTATAGGTGGTAACGTGTTTACAAAAACTTTCTAGTTTTGAAGGGATTACTTTGAAATTTGTACACACCGAGAGGTTTTGTATTGCTTAATGGTGCAAGTGCATCGAAAGCACGTCAAAAGTATCCAAGAAATGTCTCTACTTTCGACAAAAGTGACTACTTTCGATATATTTTAAGTCACGAAATATCAGGTGCGCCGTAGAGTTCAATTCGATGAAATAACTCCATTCTTCGTTTTATTTCGAATACTCTCTACAATAGCTTGGCATAACCTACGGGAATTTCGCGCTGATATTCGATAAATTTAAATGCTTATGAGAATATAAATATACAAAATTTAATAGATTATATATTTTCTGGAACATCATAATAACAAGGTGGAGTGACTTCTTTCATTTTTCCGTCCACGATCAACCAGATGGAACCATTTTTGTTCTTCTCTATGGCCACAACCAACTGTTCACCACAATCCTCAGCTGTCTGAAATACACTAGTTTTAGGAACATCCTTAAGGTCATGAATCGGCGATCCTGAAAAATTGACTATTAACGAAGTTCTTGTAAATCCAGGACAAATTGCAATAAATCGAATTCCCGTTGTGTTTAAATAGAAGTCATTCTAGAATTTAACGATTGAATTAAAGTTAATTTTTGGTTTTTTTTTTCATTGAATTCTAACTCCAACATACTCCTAGTGATCGTGTTAGTCCAACCATTCCGAATTTACTTGAAGAATACACAGCACAGAGAGGAAAGGGTTCTATTCCAGCTATCGAAGCAACATTGGCCACTGTTCCACCTCTTCCGCCCTTCGAAGTGCTCATATAGTCGATTGCAGCGTAGTTTAGGTTAATTGTGCCTATCTGAAAAGTTTCGATGAAAATATTACGGATCAGAATTACATTTACAAATTTCTCACCAAATTAATTTCAATACATCGTTTTGGATTCAGTTCATCCACAACACCAACAGATGTTACGAGTATATCTATAGATCCAAAGTCCTTTTGCACCGCTTCAAAGCACGCATCAATTTCCTCAGTTTTGGTAACATCAACTTTCCAAAATTTCACATTTGCACTGGAGTATTTTTCGGATAATTTCTTAATCAGATCCAAATTTTCCGCGATGTCAAAGATTGCCAAATTCTATAATTTCAGGCAAAGTTAAATAAGTAAATAAAGTAATATTCAAAATCATCTATTTACCTTCACACCTTTGGCCAATAACGAATTGCACGTGGCATAACCGATGCCTCCCAATCCTCCGGCTACGATTGCGGTTCTTCCAGAGCAGTTCATTTTAATCGACTAAACTTTGATTTCTTTCCAGTGCAAATTAACTTTAAAAATTTTAAGATTATTAATTTCAAGTATATGATTAATCTTATCAGTTTTTTTTATTAATTATGTATAAGTATTGTGCCATTATTTACTGGCTATGCTCACCCAGTGCCTCTAACGTCCGGGGTCTTTTTAGATTTTAAATTTGATCACTTTTAGCTCCATATTAATTCCTAAACTGAAATTTAAGTTTAAATTTTGTAAGTGGATACAACTATTTGATATGCATAGATAAAAAATAATAATTTGCTCCACAATTGTTGTGATCCGAAGAGGGGAGAGGAGGGGAATGGCTAACGTGCAGAAGGTGTTTCATTGGAATGAAAAAAATTTGCGAAATGCGTTTAAAAAGAATCCCTAAAAGTATGAGAAATTAACTAGCTCCGTACCTTTAAAACTTCTACCCCCTCCCATACAAAAATACTCTTTCAACCATTTTTAAAAAATCAATTATCACCTAACTATTAAAAACTATCAATTTGGAGTTTTCCACAAAAACTTTTAAGAATAATTAAAACGAAACTGCGACAAAAGTTTTGAGATCACACTTGCCCTTCTACTCCCTCCCATACAAAAGTTTGATTTCGACCTAATTCGATATAAAATATAAAAAAAATAAGTCACGAACTTGAAATTTTGTACGAGCACCTTACAAGAGAAGTGAAATAAGACTGTATCACAAATTTTATAATTCCCTTAGCTCCTCTACCCCCTCCCATACAACTGTTTGATTTCGTGAATGTCAACTACAACGAATTTCATGAAAATTCAATGCAACTTCGTCTATGAAACTGACATTCTATACAGAGAATATTGGACGTGATTCAAGCGATCAATTAAATAATTATTAACATCCCCCACCCTAATTATCACACCTCCCGCCCTCCCCTCATAAAAATCGAAATTTGCATAAACGAATGAAATACTGATTACATGTACTGGAGCTATTGATCGGATTCGCTATTAAGTGTTAAATTGGCAGCATCCCTGGCCCAAAGGGGGTTCCACTTGTGAAAGCGGGTTCTACTTGTGATAGGGAGTTCCGCTTAGTCTTCCTTAAACACTCTAACCTGCATTTTGACTTTCCGTGCATCATCAACTTGTCCCAAAAATAATAAAGTTCCGCCTGATTTGTTGGCAGTTTTCACTTATTTTGTACTTATTCCAGTTTCCATTTCCCATATACACATATTGCAGGTTTGTTCTTACTTTATTTACCTGATACTAATCTTAATTAACCAGTTGAACCCTAATTACCCTTTTATTTAGGCTTCCGTGCCGTAGTGGGCAGCGTGATTTCTTCACAGTCAATAGGTCGTTGGTTCGATTCCCACTTCAGACAGCGAGATTTTTTTAAGCAAAAATTTTCAGTTGCTACTGGCTATGAAAAATTATTCGAAATAAAATTGGCAAGCGTTGTATAAGTGAAACAGTTCCACTTCAAGTAGGTCTATATACTCAGTAGATGGTTTCTGTTCGCTTCAGTCCTCCATAACATCTGCAAATCAGTAGCTGCCAGTACAACTGGAAAATATATCAGCTTCTCCACTTGATACGGTCGTTCTCAATCCCCTTCTTGTACCTTCCTAATCTCATTCCTTACCTCCACAACTGTGTTTGTACATTGCACATAAAAGCCGAAATTGCCTATAACACAGGTCATTCTGTAAAAAAATAAAAACATATGATACATATAAAAAATCATAATCTTCGGTAGTTATCGATCAGTTTCATAAAGGTCTCAGAAACTGAAACGTCACTTTTAATAAAACGTAACAGTGTGGAATCCGGAAATCTTTCTTTCCAATTGCTGCATGAGTGCAAAAATCATCCCGATAGCTCCTGCTAAGTTTGCTCAACGAAAACGCCTTTTTCCGCATCTTAAACCTGCCTACAAATTGTACTTTGATTGCGAAGTTGGCGATCACAACAAGGATAGGGCTCCAACAGTTCGTTGCACCACTTGTTACATTAGCTTGACGAAAGCTCCCCGCAAGTCAATGTCATTTGCAGTACCCATGGTTTGGCACGAAACTCGCTGGCATCTCACATATTGTTACTTTTGTATAACTTCCACCGCCGTATCCAGATATCCCTTCAGCTCTACCGTCAGTTCCTCACAGCGAATCTTTGCCAAACCCAATGCCCCTAAAATCCTTTACTCTAGATCCAGAAACGTATGTAATAAACTTTGAGCCACAGCCTGCACCATCATATGATCCCTCCATCGATGATGAACAGTGTTCAGCAGATTCAGTTCATCGACAACCTCACCTCGTTACTCAGTCGGAGCTGAATGATCTCGTCAGAGATTTGGAGTTGCCTAAGAGAAAATCTGAACTTCTTGCATCTCGACTTCAACAGTAGAATCTCTTAGAAAACGACATAAATATTTTTTCTTACAGGACCAGACAGTGAACCCTGACTGACAGACAAAAGGAAAGCAGCCACCATGGTCCTTAACATTTTTATTTATTATTCGAACTGCTGCTATATATTCTTATTATTATTTGCTATATATTTTTATTATTTAGATGTGTTTGGGGGAGGATGAAGGGGGCTGGAAGCTGGAATATGTATGTACAAAATAAATAAAAAGTTGCGAAAAAAATGGAAAAATCTTTCTTTTTTAATGTTATTTTTTACAATTGATCTACCTCCTTGCTAGAAATGTTCATATTTTAGATATTTTTAACTCTTTAGCACCTCAAAAGGAATTTAAAGGCTAAGATAATTCATTTCATCCATAAAACAGTGGGTGATAGAAAAAAAACGGGGAACATATTCGGATCCACGAGGTTATTTTACATTAGAATCAGCAGGAATGGTGTCAAGGCTCGAACAGAATTTTATCGCCGTATAGTGGTATCAAAAATATATCTCATAGAAATTACAAAAATTCTCAAGCAAAATTTGAAAAAAAAGTGCTTGGTGTAATGAACTATCCGTATGTTACATTAAAACTTGAAGCGTTAAGGGGATCCTTCAGATAATGAACAAATTCATTTAGTTATTGAAATGTGTTTGCCGCCATTATACTACACTAAGTGGTATTGCGCCCAATACTAGATTCTCCTTCTACAGTTTGGATTGGGCCTTTTTCACCTAACCTTCAGGTTCCTTGACATTTATTTGTTTCAACGCGGGGCTAGCCTTTCGCATATTCTTCTTTCTACAAATTTTCATTTGTGCAGATTAAGGTAGCCCAAATCTACCCACACAGCCAGAATGCTAAAATAATACGTTGATCGGGATTTGAGCTAGGCTGTATCAATAACTGATACACTCCGCATCACTATTTGCTACACTAGCGAAAATTTCAATACCTAAAATAATCCCTTTTCCTACTAATTTGCTTGCATGTTCATAAAAGGTGTTCAACTGCTTTTCAGTTTTCTGCCAACTTCCTTAACATTCCAATCAATATTTTCACCTTCTTCCAGCATCTCGGAGTCCAACTTACAACTCCTTTCATCGAGCACTTGATAGCTTCATACCTGTTCCACAAATAACTGACTACCATCTTCTAATAATTAAGTGAAGGAAGGAAGGCTCTCCTAGGCGGTGTGAGAAACGAAAAAAAATACAACAGGAAGCGACATTGAAGGCGGTACCTTACAGGCACGTAATCGAAGTCGATGGGATAAGGAATGAGAAATGAGATGAGTTCTCAGTCAAGTGTTTCAGGACGAATCGCTCTCGTCTCCTCTTAAAACTCTATAAGGACATGCTGCTGAATTCTCGACACGTTTTCAAATTATAATTTCGAGATGATCACGAGCTGAATACATTCAGAGCGTACACTAAGCCTAAAACGACGGCGAGATGGCGAACTGAACACCGAACAAAATCCAGTGAACTTCATTCATGCAATGAATAAAAATAAATAAAAAGTAAACGTCCTGAACTTTCGCGAGAATACAGAGGTCCTGTCTGACACTTGAATTACACATTCATGATATTCGGAGATGTTCGGAAATTTGCATCTGGCGAGAAAAGCATTTTCAACATGACGGTCATTTACATATTGCTTGCAATCAAATTGTTCTCGGGCTTTTGCAAACTGGGCAAGGACCAAAGAGTTTGTAATCCTGTCAGGTTGCTTTTACTGCAACGCGAACCAAAGGCGAAATGATTAAATTACACCTTTCAAGGTTGGAACAGTTCTCGTTGGATTTGTTTTTTATGGAAATATTATTTTTATTGATCCGTTGAATGAATTCAAGTAGGTACCTACACATTTACCTTTATTATCGTTCAATTCTTTTTTCTAGAAATTTAATGAATTCACCCCTTATTTATTTAGTACTTGATGATGCAACCCGGTTCCGTACTTTATTCCTTTTATGTAAACGTTCAGGCCTGAAAAACTTCGAAACTCTTGGCTTTAGTAATGCCTCAGATTTAGAAATTTGTTTGGGGTAAGATTTGGCCACGAAGCCCGGCAGATTTAATTTTCAGAGGGAAGAAATTAAAAGGGTATAAGTCCGTTTTTATTTTCCTTATAACAATATTTGAGCTAAGAAGGTTAAAACATACTGGCTTTACTAAGATTCTATTGAAATTCATGAACTGATAGATATGGAAAAATATTGAAAATACTTTTAGTTAGAGTTTATTTACCTTGATAAATGATCGAAATTTTCCCAAATAATTAAATCGGTTTTTATGAAAAGAAAGTATTCAATATTACAAGTATGGATGTTATTTGCTAATCTAATATACTATGGTGTACAAGCGGATAAAAAATTATGTATGAAACGAAGAAGTAAAGCATTGGCGGCTCACCAAGAACGGCAAGTTCGGTACTGCCGGCCATTTTGTATAAATTTATTGCGTTACTCGTTTTCTACCTCCATATGATTCTAAGCTATATTATATTCTCGACCTGATTACCATTATTTAACTCAGGCCTCACTAGAAAAATCTCAATTTCTCTCGAATGGGCTAAGCTTGATCCATTAACGAAACTCGGAAGATTGTAGCTCTCGCTATCGACTTGAAAGCACACGTCGTCTCTCATGCTTATGGTCTACATGAGTCAATGATACGGCGTGGCCAAAAAGCTTCATTCGAGTTTTTTCAGGAAATCGTATTAGGATAGTTGGTGTATGGCGGGCCATTAATTCGGATGAACGATGCAAAATTTCAAAAAACCAGATCGGCAATACAGAATCATTTTATTTAACCATCTTTTTATACCCTAGATGGAAACTAAAAGTGAAGTATTATAAGTTTGCTCGAAAGCTTATAACGCCAAGAAATAATACTCGCACACAGTCACTAAGTGTACAGAAAACTTTGTTGTCGCCCAAAAATCTCAAAACCCAATGTCTGTCCGTCCGTTTGCTCTCTAGCTTGAGAACGCGTTCTAGGCTCAAATGTTTCGCACTTTATTTTTGATGAAAAGTAAGGCCAATTTCGTGAACAGGTTGATTCGCTCCATCCCCTTCCACCCCCTTCCAAAAAAAATTACATATTTTACAACTTCATAATAAATTAATATTCTTTGAAATTATAAATGCTAGTGATCTGAGATCTTAAACTTATCATAAATGTCCGTGTTTTTCAAAAACAAATTGAAATTGTTCGACTCCTTCTACGACCTCCCATACAAATTGCACAATTTCACAAAGTGCAAAAAAATTTTTGTTTTCAGTATCTTTAAAATTCGTGAGGCTCGAATTTTGTGCAAACTATTTTTTTGTAGCAATTATGGTAATATGAGAAGATTAATCTCGCCCCCCTTCGATAACCTTCCATACAAATAAAAAAAAATCTGCAAACTTTATAATATGTCAATTTTCTTGGAAAAAGTCAAATGCAGTGCTCTAAAATTTTGAAATGAACACCTTTTTAGTGGCATTATTTAATTTAATTAAAATATCTAAATTTCTCCCACTCCTCCTTCTATACAAGCTGCGTCATTTCATGAAGTACAATAAGCCAATTTCCCTAGTACCTATCACAGTTTTGAAGCTCATTTTTGTTTTATTTCGATACCGCCACTCCTTCAATCACCTCCCATATAAAACGGCACGCTTAAGTTTTTAAAATTGTATGACAATTTCTTGGAAAGCATAAAGGTTACTGATCTGAAATTTAAATCGGATCAACTCCATACTGATTTCAGTTACCTCAGTAAGAATCGTTCAAATCCCCTCATCCCTTCTGTCACCTCCTACATAAAAGCCGCTGGTTAACGAAAAGCGCTAAAATCATTTCCAAGACAATACAGGTCTTATTAAACATAAAGTAAATACATATAAGTCAATCAATAGCTTTGCAGCCCAAATCAGGCCTTGACCGCAATCAATCAATCAATCAAATTCTTGTTAAGACCCCCTATAGGGTCATAGGACAGAAACAACTCTCTTCCGCAAGGCGCGATTCTGAGCGTCGGCCTTAAGCTGTTGCAAGGACTTGTTTATTCCTCTAACCTTCTGCTCAACTGCTCGCTTCCATGTGCTACATGGTCAACCAACGCGACGTCTTCCATGAGGATTATATTATATTTTTTGGAAAGTCGAACGGTCACTTTCCACGTAGTACAACCATAAAACAACACGAATTTGACGCATGCATCAAAAGCTTGCAGCTCTCTCTTCACCTCCAAAGAGGGGAAAGGATACCGAAGGCCTGACGAGCTTTATTTAGACGAGCCTCAATATCCTTTCCAATCTGGTGACAAAGAGGAGTTTTATGGCCAACTGAGTGCCACCTTCGAACGTGTTCCAAGAGGTGATATTATTATCATCTCAGGAGATGTGAACTCCCAGGTTGGATCAGACAACACTGGACTAGAACACGTCATGGGGAGGATTGGAACTCTTGAGTCGACGCGTCACGACCTAGGATTAAAAGACCCGAAAACGGCGAATTGTTTGTGGAGTTTTGCAGTACACGGCAAATGATCATCGGAGGGACTCTTTGTCCACACAAGAGTCATCATAAAACATCTTGAGTTTCCCCTGATGGTGTTACTCAGAGCCAGATTGACCATTTGGCTATAAGTCGCCGATGGAGAAGATGCCTTCTCGATGTGCGAGCGAAACGTGGAGCTGACGTGGGGAGCGATCACTACTTGATGGTTGCCTGCTTGAGATTGTGTACAGCAGCTATCCGACGACCACAAATTCTTCAAATGAAGCGCAAGCTTAATGTGGATAAACTCAGAGATCCCAACAAAAAACGCGACAACACCACTATTCTACGCAAAAAGTCATCCACATTGGGTGAATATCAAATGCGCACACTGGACGTCAAGTGGGAGGCAACCAGAAACACTTTTTTAACTAGTGCTGAAGATTCTGTGGGACATGTGCAAAGCGGTGAGAAACCCTGGATGTCGCAAGACACATGGGACAAGATTGGCAATCGGAAAAAAGCCAAATTGGCAATCATCTCTCAACCCGATGTCAACCAACGAACGCCCGACTTGAGGCAAAACTACCGCGATGCTCATATACAGCTTAAAAAGGCTGTTAGATGCGACAAGAGAAAGGCCATTGAAGATCTGGCAAACAAGGCAGAATCTGCGGCTTGCCTTGGGGATATGGATTCACTACTCAAAATCATGAAACAATTGACGAACAGGAATTTCACCACCAACCACCTGGTGAGAGATGTCATCGGAACTCTCCTTAATATGAGTGAACACCAGTTGTGACGATGGAAGGAATACTTCTCTGATGTTTTAAACATCTTGTCAGATGAAGATACTCCGGAAACAGAACAACTTCCAAACATCCAACCGCAACAATCCTCTATTAGGGACGATTCCCCAGATAAGCAAGAGATAGTTTCCGCCATTCGGTCAATGGCGGGAAGGAAAGCTCCAGGTATAGACGGACTACCAACCGAAATCCTCAAAGCGGACCCGGAAATAACAGCCGATATACTCCTCCCACTCTTTACTGAGGTGTGGAATGAAGGTAGATATCCGACTGAATGGAAGGGGGATTGTGGCAATTGGCGTGGTATATGTCTACTTACTGCCGTATCAAAAATTATGGCTAAGGTAATTCTCAATAGGATTAGTGATGTCGTCGAGAGCACTCTCGAAGTTTATCAGGCTGGATTCCGTAAAGAGTCGTCTTGTACCGACCACACAAATACCCTACGGATAATATTAGAGTAGTCAGCCACTACATCTCATGTTTGTGGACTTTGAGAAGGCTTTCGACAGCGTTAAGCTAGATTACATATGGAATGCTTTGCGGAGGAGAGGTATTCCAGATAAGGTCATAGCAATGATTAAAGAATCCTACGAAGATGCAAGGTGTCGCGTCTTGCATAGAGGAGAGCTGTCCGAGAGCTTCCCTGTGCAAATGGGTGTCAGACAAGGCTGCATATTATCACCAGCCCTGTTTCTGGTGGTAATAAATGACATCTTGGAAAGCTGCACTGGAAGGTGGGGAAGGTAAAGGTCTTCAATGGAGACTTTTTAACATCTTAAGTCACCTTGATTATGATGATGACGTGTGTTTGCTTGCACATAACTGTTCGGACTTAGAGCCAAATGTTCGCTCGTTGCATTCTAAATACAAAGAGGCGGGACTGAAAATAAATATGCGTAAAACCAAGTACATGCACATTGGTTCGAACGCAAGCACACCGATTGTTCTTAACGGACAGGATGTGGAAGAAGTGCAAGATTTTTGTTATCTCGGAAGCATTGTCAGCATGGACGGCGGAGCCGAAAAGGATGCTGACGCTCGGCTAAATAAAGCTCGTCAGGCCTTCAGTATCCTTTCCCCTTTCTGGAGGTTAAGAGAGATCTCCCTTCGCACGAAGCTGCAAGTTTTTGACGCATGCGTTAAATCCGTGTTGTTATATGGTTGTACTACGTGGAAAGTGACCGTTCGACTTACCAAGAAACTACAGACTTTTGTGAACCAGTGCCACCGACGCATTTTAGGAATATTCTGGTCAGAAGTAATCTCCAACGACGAACTTTGGAGTACAACTGGTCAGACTAAAATAGGTATTGAGATTCAAAGGCGGAAGTGGCAGTGGATCGGTCATACTTTGAGGAAACCAGAGCAAAATATCGCCAAGCAGGCTCTGGATTGTAATCCTCAATTAAGACGTCGAGCTGGTCAACCATGTAACACATGGAAGCAAGCAGTTGAGCAGGAGGCCAGAGGAATAAACAAGTCCTGGCAACAGCTTAAGGTCGATGCTCAGGATCGCGCCTTGTGAAATAGTGTTGTTTCTGTTCTATGCCCCTATAGGGGGTCTTAACAGGAATTTGATTGATTGCAATATCCTTTTCGGTTCCGCCGTCCATGCTAACAATGCCTCCGAGATACCAAAAATCTTGCACCTATTCCACTTCATGTCAGTTCAGAACAGTTATTCGTCGACCGTGATTTGAACTCAGTACTTTCACATTATAGACCAACACGCTACCCACTAGGCTACACCCAGGCAAGTATATATAAGTAGGTTATTGATATGGCAGGAAAATCATCCGTTCTAAGATCACTGAAACTTCAATTCCATCTAGAATATCGCATGATTGGGGTTTACTTGCAATCGCATTTCTGCTGTGTTTTCTAAGTGTAACCATAAGAATTTATTTTCATGGTTCTCAGGTTTTAAAGACGTATTGGATCTCATAATATCTTTGGATACATTTCAATAATATTTGGATTTACTTCGTTTTTCGATTAAGAATGTGAATTGCAAGTCATTTGACTACTGACTTCTGAGCTGGTATTTCTCTATATAACATACAAAAAACATGAAATTTTGGTGGCCTCATTTAATTAAATTGGGTGTATTAGTTTAAATAATTGAACTTGAAAGCAGTCTTGAATCTTCATATAAATCAAATAACTTCAGCGTTGGTTGACCTAAATACTAATAAAGGTGGTGGCCTTGATCTCATTCCCCCAATTTTTTTTAAAAAAAAACTGCCCGTACTGTATCTTGGCTATTGTCACCCTTACTCAATGCTTCCCTTCAGCAATCAATATTTCCTTTATGTTTTAAATCAGCGCATATAATACCTATTTTTAAGTCTAGGGATAGATCAGACATTCGAAATTACAGAGGAATAAGCATTTTATCCTCTATTGGTAAAATTTTCCAAAAATTGATTGCTGAAATATTAGTGGATATCGTTAGTCCAATAATCCATCCGTGTCAACATGGTTTCTTAAAGGGTAAGTCAACTGTCTCTAACCTGTTGGAATATTCTACCTTCATTAGGCAAAAATTGTGTAACAGAACTCAAGTAGATTCTATCTACACTGATTTTTCTAGCGCTTTTGATGTTGTAGACCACGGTCTGCTACTTTTCAAGTTGGAGCGTTATGGTATAAGAGGTGTTTTTTTGAAGTGGTTGAGGTCTTACTTGATGGATTCTACACAACAAGTTAAATTCTCGTCACATCTTTCTAAAACGACTACAGTCTCCTCTGGCGTTCCTCAAGGTAGTATATTGGGGCCCCTTTTATTTATAATTTTCATTAATGACGTGCCATTACTCTTGAACGATTACAAAATATCCTTTTACCTTTGTCTGGTCACCTGCCACTCAGGTCGACTCATACAGGGTTGAAAGAGTACAAGTGCAATTCCTACTGTTTGCTTTACGAGGCCTTCAGTTTAGTAGCTATCGTTTGCCTTCTTACAAATGTAGTCTACTTTTGCGTGATATGACCACGCTTGAGAGAAGAAGAGAGCTTGCTTCGGCAACCCTTGCATTCGATTTAATTAATTATAATTTAATTTCGGACGAGCTCCTTTCCCGCGTTATATTTGTTGATCATAGGTTTAGTCTTCGAAACAATAGAATTCTGAAAATGGAGAATCATTCTTCTAATTTCATGTTGAATGATCCTATTGCTTGTGCCATAAAAAACTTTAATTTGCATTCAGATTGCTTCAACAGTTCTGTAAGCAGAAATACTTACAAAAACAAAATAATGACTAAATTTAAGACTTTATTTGTAAGATAATATGTAAGATATTATTAAAATTCTAAGGTCTAATACAATCATATTTTGTTTTCTGTTTAGATTATTGCAGTTGTAGTAATGGTAATTAATTTTTTTTTTATGTATTTCTAATTTAGAATTGAGAATGATTGTTATTTATTCTATTATTATTGTTATTTTTTCTTTGTAAAATAGACTTTAGTTGTCTACATATATAAATAAAAATAAATCAAGGACCACATGAAAAATATACATCAGGAGAGCATCACAAAAAAAACGTTTAATCTCCTAAATAGTTCTGTCACTTTGTTTCAGCTCAACGTCAGGCACAAGCGTTTAACGTAATTAATTCCTTTCATCGTTCCGTTCTTTTCAAGGATCACGCAATCCTCTTTGTAGTTTTCAGCTTATGCATAACGAAAAGCAAGTTCTTAATTGAAAACGTTTCATGTTAATCTGAATCCTTTTGATAATCCCCACTCCAGCACAACTATAATTAAATGTTATCCACTTGCACAACAGTTTACTTTAAAAAAAGAAATGAAAATAACACCTCCCATAGAAAACCTCTTTGCGAAGAACTACTTGTGAAAAGGATCTCAAGGTATAGTGAAGGTGAACGACCTGTACCTGCCTGCCTATTCGTAGCGCGAATTCATCTCTTTTAAGTTCTCGTTTCCAATTTCCAGAAACAACAGCTCCACCCTCACCGGAGAGCAGAAATTGTTTTCAAGTACCTGTGGCATCCTGGAAATCCTAGAAATGTATTTTTCGATGCCACGGCAGCGATGATATCGAAAGATGATGCGGGTGTGGAGCGTGGTGATGAGCTACTCCACTTCGTGAGCCGCACATATCCTGTTGTTGTAGGGCTTGGTGGGTGTTTTTCTGATGAAAATAATTCGCGAATTGGAATTTCTCATTTGGATGACTTTTTTAATTCTACCAGGGTTCTTATTTCTTATTTCCTGTGGCCTTTTGTTTATATCCCGGCTGTTTTCGTTGTTAACTTTTTGTACGTCTTCTCCGCCAGGTTGAAGATTGAAAATTGAAGAAAGGAAAAGCAAGAAATTTTTCAAAGGGAACTTAGAAGTTTTTTTTTCTGTTTGTTGTACTTTATGGGGCTTTCTGATCCCCGTTGAGATGAAGGTACTTTTCAGAATCCAAAAACCGAAAGATTAGAAATGAAGACGAACTCTTATTTATGTCGGCTTAGACCAAATGAAGTCTCGTGTAATTAAAAACGGCGAACGGAAACAAAGAAATCGCAATTTGCTGCCTTAGTTACTTTTGATACTGGGTTAGATAGTTGTTGGCCGAGATGAATTACTGATGAAAGTTGCAGATTAATTTTACGTTGGAATCGATTTCAAATTAAGTAAATGCTCCGTATTTTTAAAATCATTTTTAATTAAAAAATGACCACCAACACATTAAAAGATATGAACTTGAAAATTTGTACGAACCCTTTCAAGTATTCCATCAAGAGTTTTGAAAGCTCCCGACTACCTCCTCAAGGACAAGCGTACAATTTCGATCAATCAACTAATATCCAAAATATTAAAAGTTACGAATTTCAAATTTTATACACACACTTTTCAGAACAAATAAATTAAATAAACTGTGAACAAGTCGGGCGCAACATTATTATTTTTGGGACAAGTTGAGGATGCATGTAAAGTCAAAAAGCTGGTTAGAATGGGTAAGAAAGACTAAGTGGAACCCGCTTTCACAAGTGGGACCCCCTTTAAAGCTAGACTGTTGTCAATTTAACACTTAATTGCGAAAGCGATCAATAGCTCCAGTACATGTAATCAATAACTTATTCGTTTATGCAAGTTTAGATTTTTATGAGGGGAGGGCGGGAGGGGTAATAATAAGAGTGGGTGGATGTTAATAATTATTTAATTGATTGCGTGAATCACGTCCAATATTTTCTGTATAGAATGTCCGTTTCATAGACGAAGTTGCATAGAATTTTCATAAAATTCGGTGTATTTTATATTCACGGAACCAAACCTTTGGATGGGATGGGGTAGAGGAGGTAAGGGAATCGTAAAATTTGTGATGCAGTTTTATTTCGATTCTCCTGTAGGTCCCTTGAAAAAAATTTCAAGCTCGTACCTTTTCATTTGTTGGTTAATTGTTAATTTATTGAAATTAATCGAAATCATACTTTTGTGTGGGAGGGGGTAGAAGGGCAAGTGCGATTTCAAAACCTTTGACGTAATGTCGTTTTAACTTTTTTTTAGTTTTTGTGCAAAATTTCAAATTGAGAGCTTTGAATGGTTAGGTGATAATTGATTTATTAAAAATGGTCGAATAAAACATTTTGTATGGGAGGGGGTTGAAGTTTTGAAGGTATTCAACCAGTTAATATTTCTTAGCATTAAAATTTTTTTTAAATGCATTTCGCAAATTTTCAAGTTTCTACCTTAAAATTTCATTACAATTTTCAGTTTTTATGTTTTTTTTTTCATTCCACACGAAACACCTTGTGCACGTTAGATCCTCCCTTCGACGCATAACAATTGTGGAACAAATTATTATTTTTTCTCTACGTACATTAAATAGATGTATTCACATGAAAAATTTAAGCTTTGTATCTTTCACCAGAGCCCTAAAAAATCATTCAAAATTTTCGACATTTTGCTTACCACCTCCCTCTTCTTACATCCCCCAACATATTTTTACTAAAATTAAAGACTCTGTAGTTCCATAATCTGACAAAATTTCAATTTGATATCTGCATTCAGTTTTGAGATATAACGGTTTGCAATTTTGGAAAGTGCACCATTTTTGAAATGCTTCCCACTTTCTCCCACTCCAAATCTTATATTTTTCTCATAATTCGCTAGTATAGCTTAACATATATTATAAGTTTCAATTACATAGCTTAGGAGATATTCGTTTTTAAGTGGTTTTCTTT
The DNA here is from genome assembly GCA_963669355.1 of Chorisops tibialis. Classification (NCBI taxonomy): domain Eukaryota; kingdom Metazoa; phylum Arthropoda; class Insecta; order Diptera; family Stratiomyidae; genus Chorisops; species Chorisops tibialis. The sequence continues at coordinate 246,943,786 of OY770263.1, read as the reverse complement.
GGGTGTAGCCTAGTAGGTAGCGTGTTGGTCTTGTAATGCGAAGGTCGAGGGTTCAAATCCCGGTCGGCGCAATATATAATTCCAGCACATTGCCTGCTTGGATATACCTTGGTCACCTCAATCTACGAAAATGAAAAAAATCGGTAGCCTTCTACCGAGGGATACCTTTAATCATTTTTATTCTTTCATTTCAGAACGCAGAGAAGCAGAATTCATCAAGAAGAAAACGATACAGGAACGGAAATTCAGGAGTTTAGAATCAACATTAGGAGCAGCGCAACCGATGCCAACCGGAAGCAACAACGTAGTCAACCTTTCATCAATGCAGTTAACCAGGGAACAGGAGGATGTGCTAAGCACAGGATTCAACTTCGCGCTTACTCCAACAAGTATTTCAAACGAAGAAATCATCCAGCAAATAGAACCGGCAATCAGAGGTCTTCCGCAAGCGATTGAAATCCGACACGAGGTCTCTCACATCATCAAGCGAGCAGTGCCACCTGCGACGAATATCCCCCCAAAAGAACGGAAAGCTTTAAAAGAGCTTAAACAAACGAAGGAAATAGCGATTATGCGAGCGGACAAAGGAAACGCAACGGTAGTCATGGACAAGGAACAATACGAGGAAAAGATACGAGATATTCTACAAACAGGACCATATACAGAAATGAAGAGAGATCCAACCGCTGCCCTCCACCGGAAATTAACCATTTTCATCAAGAAAAATCCCATGTTAGCGGAAAAATATGCCAAATTAATCCCGTCAGACCCTCATACACCAAAAATGTACGGACTTCCGAAAATTCATAAAGAGAATACTCCACTTCGACCCATCGTCAGTTCGGTACAATCATTCAAATCATCAATCACTTACCTAAAAACTGGCTAAGGCTCTCGCGACTGAATTACGCCCACTAGTAGGTAACACATCACGCTGTGTCAAAAATTCCGCTCATCTAGAAGAGATTCTTCAGAAAGTCAACTTGGAACCAACTGATATTTTAGTCAGCCTAGACGTGGAATCACTTTTCACCAACATCCCGATTAAAGACACCTTAAATATCATCAGGAAACTCATTCCGGACAACAGGTATAACTTAATAGAATTTTGTTTAAATAATACTTTCTTTTCAGCTCTAGGCAAACTCTACAAGCAAACGGAAGGAGCGGCAAAGGGATCTCCAATTTCACCGGTGGTAGCGGAAATTTTCATGGAGGAATTCAAAAAGAACGCCCTGGGCTCAGCTCCATTAACATCGAAATTATATCTACGGTATGTGGATGACACGTTCATCATTTGGCAACATGGAAGGAAGAGCTCGGCAAATTCTTAGCACACCTGAACTCACACCACGAGAAAATTAAGTTCACCATGGAAACAGAAAGCAACGGGAAACTGCCATTCTTGGATGTACTCGTCTCCACGCTCATTCACATCACCATCCAAGCCAGAAAACAGGCGTACTGAAGACCCTAATACACAGAGCTCGACGTATAACTGAACGATGGGTAAAACTACCTTACATCCAGGGTACGACGGATAAGATTGGAAAAAATCCTTCGAAAATCCAACATCAAAACAACATTCACTACCCCGACTACTATCCGAGGGATTTTAGGAAACCAGATTGACAAAAAACCATTGGAGACTGAAGGAGTATACAAGGTACCATGTGGCTCATGCGATAATGTATGCATAGGAGAAACGGGACGCAAAGTGCAAACAAGGATCAACGAGCACGAACGATGCACACGGAAAAACCAAATGCAGTCATCAACGATCGCAGAACATGCAACGACAGAGGACCATACAATTGATTTCGACAATGTACAAATTCTGGCCAGGACAAATCAATATTATCAACGAATAGTACGAGAAGCAATAGAAATTTCGAAGCCTCCACAGAACTTCAACCGAGTCACCGGATACAAGTTATCAGCAGTTTGGCTACCTGCCATGAAATTTGGTAAGAACAAAATTCGTACCCACAAATCCTTAACTAATTTAACTACCTGTTACTAATTAACCTTAATTAACTAATTTAACCTTAATTACCCTTCCTTCTATATAATAATTGTATTTTGTAATTGTCGATCAGTTTGATAAAGGTCTCAGCAGAGACCGAAACGTCACGAATAATAAAGCGTAACAGTGTAGAATCCGGAAATCTTTTCTTTCATGAAAAAAATCGTAGAATGAGGGTTGTGCGAAGGGCTAACAACCCTTCCACAATAAGTAATGAAAAATGTTAAGTTACCTGAATATCAGGAGGACGAGGTCCGATTTGGACTGTAGCGCCATTGTAGAAGAAGAATTTACTCAGTACGTATAAAATTTATCGAGCTGAAATTTTCAACAAAATATTTATTTAGAATTATTAGTAAGACAATTAATTAATTAAATACAATTTCACAACTTTTCAAAAAGTCGATTTTCCTGAAAAATTTTAATGCTATTGATCTGCGATTGAAGAAATATTAAATGCATGACGTGCATAGTTATTTCTGAGAATCTCACTAAGAACTCCTTCTAACACCTCCCATACAAACTGCACAATTTCACTAAATCCAATACACTAATTTTCTCTTTGCCTATTGAATTTTCAAAAAAACTTTCTGATAGCAATTCTAGGAAGATGTGAAAAAATTGGTTCAATGCCGTTACCCCTTCCACCACTCCCCTTACAAAATTTCTCTCCATGTAGAGCTTCGCATGTTTGGGCCTTACGTCCAATCATAGATCTGTTATGTTTATTATTGCCATCAGTACGGCTAAATTGGTGATCCCGACGGCCCAGGTACATAGCGATCGCTGCCAGAAAATTCAACGGTCAATACTTCTTCTTCTGGATCGGAATACTTGCCATCAGGACCGGAATGAGCTTGTAGCACTTGAACATCCCCATAGCCGAATAGTTAAGGTAGCCGAGGTTTGCGATCATTGACAACCAAGGTGCCGAGCATCAGGAAAGCCTGTAGTGCGTACGTTGCATCGTATCTGATTTTTGTTCTCGACACGCCGCTCATTATCGAAAATACATATCACGTAGTAACGGAACTTGACAAGCTGCCTTCAAACGGATTTATGTCAGCAAGAGATGAAAGTGTCAACTTCTTTCACAAAATCAACGGATACATCAACGCAAGTGAGAAATCAAATATACAAAGGCCACCAAAAGTCTACATACGACTCCTATTTTCGCTACTTGGCGACCCCCATGGCACTAATTAAAAAAGTAATGATGCAGTTATGTTCTTAGTCTATTTTAATTGATATTCAACAAAAAAATCTTTTCTCCAATAAGGTAAACGGCCCAGTAATGAATAATGTCCCAATAATGAATAATATGTCACTTTATTTTGAATTTTAAGCAAATAGTTCAATTCTTATTAAAACCATCAATTAAAAATCAAACTGACGATAGTTTTATAAATAGTCGCTATTTTTCCGATTTACCGTATTAACATTATTGCTCGGAAAATGATTAAGCTTAACGGAAGTGCAAAACATTAAGCAACATCAGTGGTTGACTGTCCATTGTGTTAAGAGGAAGTGAAATCGAAATCTTTGAGCACAGTATTAAAACTGTGGCTTCAGAGACAAAATACTGTTGCGACTGATAATTTAATTTTCAAGGAATTCATAAATTTATGTAAATATATATTTTTTCATATTTTATAGCTTAATTTCTACTTATTCATGATTGGGACATAGTTTATATCGTTTGAGCCAGTGATGAATGCAATTATTCATTACTAGGTAAATCGCAAGTCAAAGATAATATTAAATTTCTTAGACGGGTTTTAAAATATCTGATTAAGAAATAAGGGGTATTTTTCCTTATAGTATAAGGCTTAGAATGAGCAATGTTGAATATATTATTTTCTTCTTTAATATCGTGCCAGGAACTTCAATTGCTAACTTGCACATATATTTATTATTAGGTCATAAGTACTATTCATCACTAGCTAAATGTGCTTTGTTTCATGCATCACATATCATTTGAAATTCTGTGTAACATATTTTTATATCTTAGGTTCTTAAATAATGGCGCCGAAATTTAAATACGCGGAAAATAATTTGCTTGATGCTTTAAAAGCAGTAAAAAATGGATCGTCCATTTATCAAGCGAGAATGGCTCACGGAATACCATTTACGACTCTTTACTACAAAAGTAAAGGGGATAGGCCACTGGCCAGGAAAATGGGTCCAATGACTATTTTGTCAACGGAAGAGGAAAACACATTTGAACGATGGATCTTACATTTAGGAGATGCAGAATTTCCAGTGACAAAAGAACAGCTTCTGGAAAGTGTTCAACTTTAAAAAGCTTAAAAGAAAAACAATCTTTAAAGATTCTACCATAAGCCTAGTGGGTATTTATTAATTACGTTAGAAACGGAACCACTTCATTTAATTTTTTATGATATATTTATTTAGGGCGACATTGGTTTGAAGCCTTTTTAAGACGCCATCCAACAATTGCATCACGTGTGTCGCAAAACTTAACCACTGCACGAGCCTCGGTAACAGAAAATAGTATTCGGAAATGGTTTGACGAAATAGAATCATACATTTCTTCAAATGGTTTATCACCAGTATTGGAATATCCAAGCAGAATATTTAATATCGACGAAACAGCGTTTTTTTTTTATCACCTAAAGAAAAAAGAGTTCTTGTTCGTAAAGGTGAGAAGGCTGTATACAACTTTAGTAGTAATGACGACAAGGAATGTGTAACAGTCTTATTAGCTGGCAGTGCTTCAGAAGAAATGCCACCCCCGATGGTATTACTTGCATATAAGAAAATTCCCCGAGGTATAGTTAATAGTACACCAACAAACTGGGGACTTGGAATGTCTGACAATGGGTGGATAACGGGGGAAACATTTTATGAATATATTTCTAACGTATTCTATCCTTGGGTTATCAGCAAGGGTATAGAATTCCCCATTATATTATTTGTAGATGGTCATACCAGCCACATGACATTGGAATTGAGTAAGTTTTGTGCAGAGAAAAGAATTGGTCTCATTGCGCTTCTTCCAAATGCAACCCATATTCTACAGCCAATGGACGTGGCAGTTTTCCATCCACTTAAAAGCATGTGGAGAGAAGCCGTTCACAAATGGAGAGTAGAAAATGAACTGATGCGTCTTACAAAAGTTGATTTTCCAAAGTTACTTGATTCTGTATTAAAATCTGTCAAAGTACAGACTCTCCAAAATGGATTTCGTGCTTGTGGCCTGTATCCGTTAAACGCAAATGGTATTAATTACAGCAAAATTATAAAAAGAGTTAAAGCTTCCGAAACCATAACTACGGATTATAGTCGTGAATTCCACGATAAATCTAGCTTCGTGGCACTTTTTGAAGCAGAAATTCCAGAGAAACTTCAACTCCTCGGCATATACAGATCGAAAATGTCGACACTGATCAATTTATTTCGCCACAACTATGCTCAACGCCAACTTTAGAGACATCAGCCTTACTATCTGGAATATCATTGGTTTTTGAAAAAGAAAACGAGCTTCTTCTTAGTAATTCTACGTGGTTAGAAATGGAACTCGAAAAAAATAATGAAGTCCTCTTGACAGAATTGACAAATATGGATTTGGAAACGAGAACAGTCCAACCTCTTCCATTCGAAATAAGTGCACCTGAACAAGGCGCTTCGCAGATAGGTCCAATTGATATTAGCTGTACATCACCTAAATCAGTCACTTTTCTAGAAGATGAAAATATACCACCAGGTATCTCAACGCCGCTCAAAACCACTTTATTTTGGCCGAAGAAAACACAACCTTTCAACCAACGAGGATGTTTCTTAGTTCCAGAAATTAGAAAATACAGAAAGCCAATGTAATCCCTTCAATTATCAATGAAATTTATTTACACTACCAGCAAAATGAAAATGATTATTTTTTTTGATAGTTTTATAAGTTCATCATTAGAGTTAGAAACATTTTTTTTATTTATATATATAAAATGTGATATGCTTTATAAGAATTTATTTGTTTTTATTTTAACACAATAAAAATGTATCCTTCAATCAATCGAGCTTATTTTTATATTCATAACTGGTACAGCAATATATTCATAACTAGATCAATGGATATTTTAGCTATTCATTACTGGGACATTTCAAAGACTTTATGCAAATGGTAAAATAAGATCCGTTTTTTGCAAAAAGTGAAAATCAATTTGAATTTATATTTACAACAATTTATTGTACCATATAATTGCAGTAAAATCAATTTCAGAGAGTTCCAACGCTATATAACTCAAAATAATCTCCAGAAAAGGTTACATTTTCATAACTGGGACATTTACCTTATAAACTTTACAAGTTATTCATACACAGCCAAAAAAATGCATTGACAGAAGTCTACATACGGCTAGGTAAATCATTCTTTATGTTCTGTTTTGTATGGGAAGTACCGTTTATCAAGTTTTGGCATTTGCGCTTCGCGTTAGGCTACAGTTTAGGCAGTTTCGAGAAGGACGCAGCTGTGACGATGGCTTCTCAGAAGGAAATCTCATCAGAAGTACGGAATTTGGTGGTAAAACAACAATAACAAGTAGAAAAGCAGGTTCTCTATTGAAAACAAGCCGCGTAGTAGTCAACCGAAGAACCTGGTTCGCAGAGATGTCTCCTATATTTTGGAAGAAGTGAACCAAAACCCAAAGGCGCATACCGCAAAATTAGCGGAAGACATAGCAAAACGAACAGAAACAACGGTGCATCCAAGAACAGTTCAAAGAACATTAAATAATAATGGTTATCACAACGGAACACCACGCAAAAAACCCCTTAAAAGCGAAAAAAAATCGCAAACTTAGACGAAGGACTTGATTTTTGGAAGAAGGTCTTATTCACCGATGAATCGAAGTATAACATATGTATTTGGAAGTGGTGGTAGAGCTCAAGTTCAGAGAAATAAAAACACGGGAATGGACCCGAAACACCTAATTACTACATAGGACCATACCTTGAACGCTTAACGTGAACGTACCGACAGAAAGCCACGAGTTCACGGCTGTCTTTAGCAGTCACGGATTGTTTATGACGACAATCATTAACGCCTGCATCCTCCAAGCTTAACGTTAGTCATTGATCAACGTATCTCGGTAGATGATACCAGTCTATGCTTCTTCGTGTGTTCTGCAGTCACACTGGTAAGAGCAAGGCCTATCTAAAACCTTTCCCAATCGTTGGATCATGGGATCCGGTTGAAACGCAATTCCACGCCGTTCACAAGGTTAGCACAAGGCATTCCAAGAACCAGTTTACTGTACAAGTACAGCAAAGCAGGAGATGCTCTACCCGCGATGTAGGTGGTAAACCACAGGGACCTCATCCAAGGCTGTATTGGTTTGCCCGTACCCCGTCGCATCGATCAGTCTCAAATCATTCATGCTCATTCGTATGATCACTTGATTTTCTATTCATACCGTCTGTGCTGCGTAAGATTTTGATCTCCTATGTTCTACTATGACACCGAGGGGCTTGGATCCGAAGTGTCACCTCGAACATAAGACTGCTACTTTCTCACGCAATGTCAGTTCTGCTTAGTTATATCTTCAATTAGCTTTCGTAAAGTTTGCTACGACAGCCGTCCCGGCTATACCGAGCTCCTGGCCCTTACAATGTTGTTCAATGGCCATAATTAAAGAAAATCATTAACAAATTTTTCTGAAATTTTAAAAGTAACAATTTGACATGAAAAAACTCAAATATCAACCCTTAGCAACAATGATATTTAATAACTGAAATCGTTAAAGGCACCCTATCCCTGTAACCTCGTACCATCTCAAAAAACCACTCCACTGCTCCTCAACAATTGTTATAGACGTATTACATCGTAAGTTTTACCAAGGAATTACTAATAACTTTTCCATTTGCTCACATGGATTTGAAAATCGAATAAATCTACTTGATATGCGAATCCATTATTTTCGAAACTCTACACCAACACCAGCAAACTTTCGCGATCATATTCCCATTATTTTATTTGATTATAAGAACGAAAATTAATCATTATCGAATTTTCAGTAATGAAGATAAGAGATTTGAAATATACTCCCCAATCACCTTATCGTAATAATAAATGGGTAATTCACTTCAAGGACGACAAGTCGTCTGCCAAATATGATTGCAAATTCCACACAACTCGTTCATTTTGCGAAATGCGCGTATAGGATTAAAATTTTCCTTAAATCCATTAATTACTCGGCATTTCTTCGCAGCCACTCAAATCAACCCGCATTCATTCCAGCTCAAGAATTTTGGTTTCGAGCCGTCTCAAAGCAATTTACTGTAAAACGCAATTTCTCATATCTACAAGACCACGTCGTCTTCTGCTCCTCTCCGCTTATTCAAGAGCAGGATGTTTTGCTAAACCCCCAAGGATCTTCCAAGAGAAGAATCATTCGAAGTCGGTTCGGGAAGCTGGCAACTATGCTCAAACCCTTAGTTTCTAGCTAGGTTTCTAGTTTCGATATTTTGCATTCGAACGTTACGCAGCAAAGCAATCTAACTATTGTCCTTTTGTCTTTTATTGTTGAACCACGTCTCGAACAAATTAATAATCAGTGCGACACTTGTGAGGTGAGTCGTTCAGCCAGAAATGACACAACCCCTCCAACTCCAACCCCTTTAATTTACTGAATTTGAATACCTTTGTAAGTGCCTGGCTCAAATTGGTATACGGCAGAATGTACTCTCTAGCTTGTTGTGCGGAAGATGGTTACTACAAGCCGTGCCTCACAGGTTCAACAATTTCAACTACACAGTCGCATCCGGTACTGAAAACATTTCACGTGTACGAGTGTTTTTACGAGAATATAATTTTTTTTTTTGTCCCAGAAGTAATAAACCTAAGTGATGTCGCTTAGACGAATCTCCAATTGACTGACACTCGAAAGTGAAAATGAAACTGGAGAAGGACGTGTTCGACGGCTGATGAAAATAAAGGTGGCCGGGATGAAAGTGGAAGATGTGGCACTTTTATGAAATGTCCTCTGGAGCGTAGGGATTTATTCATTATGGCAATTGGCGAAAGGACTTGAATCCGAAGCAAACCCTTCTATGCTAAAATCGACCCGAGTAATGAGTTGTTCCTTTATCCTAGATGGCAATCAACTTAGCACTAAGTGAGATGACGAAATACGCTCTTGGCACTGCGGATACGTACGACGAATGAAGTGGCTGGAAATACAACAAAAAACCGGTTAAAAGCTATTTTATTTATTTTCAATGATATACGAGTAATGATTGCTCAGACGCATCTACTTCAGTCGATAAGAGAGAACCTTGCGTTTGGGGAGTTTCGGTTTTTATATTAGCAATAGGGGCTGGCGTTTTCGTAATCAAGCAATTAACAGCGCCGAAGTGTATTTTCAGCAATTGAAAATTGTCGTTCTACGTCGTAATTATTCTTGCATGTATATGTGCACCAACGTTTTTGGAATTTAATGAGTATCGTACAATCATAACTAATTAACGATAGAACGATTCGCTTCTGCATTTTAGATTATTTACATCTAAACTGTGTTTATTATTTAACTGTATCCCCGATAAGATCTAAAGGATTGAAGATCTTACTGTCTTAATGAAGTCACGTGAATTATTCAGTTCGAATAAATTTTATATACATTAAACAAGATTAGAGGAGAGATGCCATTGATTTTTCGATAAACTATTCATGTTTGCTTATACGAAGTTCGAAATAATGTAATTTGGAACTGCGATATAGTGCAATGGAAATGGATACCGAATAGATTGATGTGTGTATTTATTTTATAAATTTTTATACTCTAGACGAAATCTGAGAGTATATTGTGTTTGCCGTACCCTTTGTAATGCTAAGAAATAACGCTCGCACAGAGCCGCCAAGGGTACAGAAATATTTGTTGTCGCTCTAAAACCTCAATTCCGAGTGACCGTCTGTCCGTCTGTCAGTCTGTCTGTCTGTGCGTCTGTCTACAGCATAACTCTCGAAAGCTTTGAGCTATAGTGCTAAAAATTTTTGTGTGTCAATTTTAGCAAAAAATTTAAGTCAAGTTCGTGAACGGGCCAAATCGCTCTACCCCTTCTGCCCCCTCCCATACAAAATGACACAATTACGCAATTTGATAATAAACGGATTTGCTCGAAAGGTATAAAAGTTATTGAACTCAAATTTGGAGCATATCACTTCTATAATGACTTCAATCTACCGTAGAAAAATTATGTGTGTCCTCTCTCTCCTTCCACCACCTCCCGTACGAACTGCACTTTTTCATGAAATGCTCTAAATAAATTTACTCAGTACGTATTAAATTTTGCGAGCTGAAATTGTCCAAAAAATATTTATTTAGAATTATTAGAGCGACCAATAAAAATTAGATGATTAGCTTTACCCCTTCTACCCCCTCCCATACAAAATGACACAAATACGCAATTCGACAATAAACGGATTTGCTCAAAAAGCATAAAAGCCATTAGTCTGAAATTTTGAATATATCATTTTCGTGGCGATTTTAATCTATCATATAATGCGTGTCCTCCTCCTTCCACCACCACCCATACAAACTGTACTTTTTCATGAAATACTCTAAACCAATTTACTCTATGCGTATAAAATTCATCGAGCTCAAATTTAGCAATAAATATTTATTTAGAATTATTAGCAAGACCAAAAAAATTAGATGATTAGCTTTACCCCTTCTACCCCTTCCCATACAAAATGACACAATTTCGCAACTCCACAATAAACAGATTTGCTCGAAAAGTATAAAAGCTATTGATCTGAAATTTGGAATATAATACTTTTATGATAATTTCAATCTACTCCATAAAATTTATTGAAGTCCTCTTCTTCTTTCTACCCCCTCCCATACAAACTGCACTTTTTCATGCAATGCTCTAAACCAATTTACTCAGAACGTATAAAACGTATCGAGCTGAAATTGTGCATTAATAACTTATTTATAATTATTATTCAGCCCAAAAAAAATTAGATGATTAGTCTTAGCCCTTCTACCACCTCCCATACAAAATGGCGTAATTTTGGAATTCAACAATAAACGGATTTGTTCGAAAAGCATGGATGCTATTGATCTAAAATTTGGAATAAATTACTTTTATGATGATTTCAGTCTATTATATAAAAATTATTTAAGTCCTCTCCTGTCTTCCACCACCTCCCATACAAACTCTACTTTTATATGAAATACTCTAAGACAATAACTTTTCTACTTTTACAATGGCGCTACAGCCCAAATCGGACCTTGGCCTCCTGATATTCAGGCTCCTTAACATTTTTCATTACTTATTGTGGAAGGGTTGTTAGCCTTTCGCACAACCCTCTTTCTACGAATTTTTCATTTTCATAGATTGAGGTGACCAAGGTATATCCAAGCAGGCAATGTGCCGGAATTATATATTGCGCCGACCGGGATTTGAACTCACGACCTTCGCATTACAAGACCAACACACTACCTACTAGGCTATACCCTGACTGAACAATAACTCAGTGTGTATAAAATCTATCGAGCTGAAATTGTGCACTCAATATTTATTTAGAATTATTTTAGAAGCCCAAAAAAAGCTATTATCTGTACCCCTTCAATCCCCTCCCATACAATCTGACACAATTTCACAACTTTTCAAAAAGCGGATTTTTCTGTAAAGTATGAATGCTATTGATCTACAATTAAAAACATGTCAAAAGCATGATGTTTATAGTTATTTGTGAAAAAGTCATTAAGGACTCGCTCTCCTTGTACCACCTCCCATATAAACTTCACAATTTGGATAAATCCAATAACCTAATTTTCTCAGCAACTATTAAATTTTTTAATCTTAAATTTTGTGTAAAACATGTTGATAGCAACTTTAGCGTAATGGGAAAAAAATTAATTTAATGTCGTCACCCCTGTACCACTTCCCCAACAAAATTTCTTGAAATCAAAAATTTTCTCTTTCATCGAGAGTATCGCACGATTGGGCTTTATGCCGAATCGTAGTCCTGTTATGTTTTTAAATAAGAAAAAGGAAGATTTTTTTTATTCTTGATTTTTTCTGCATATTTTTGTTTTCTTAATGTGTCGTATGCTCGTTTAAAATCTACGAAGATTTGGTACACGTCTGTGTTATATTCCCAGCATTTCTCAAGCACCTGTTGACCGAGAATTTCTGGTCTGTTGTAGATCGCCCGGTTCTGAATCCACCTTGGTATTCGCCAATTATTTCATTAGTGTAGGGCTTAAGACGACGTTCAATTATTTTTGTCAGTATTTTATAGGACGTACACAACAATGATATACCTCTGTAGTTCTCACAGCAGAGTTTGTCTCCTTTCTTGTAAATTGGACATATAATGCTTTTTCGCCAGTCGTCAGGTATGATTTCATCTGTCCAATTTGCATGTCATATTGTGCAATATTTCAGCGACACAGTTTCCACCGTTTTTCAGAAGTTCAAATGCTATTTCGTCAATTCCCGGCGCTTTGTTTCGTTTTCACATAGGGCTTCTTTGATTTCAGCAAGCGTGGTGTCGATGATGGTTCTTCTATATCAGTTGAGGCCTGAATTGAAATGCTGTCGGTCGTGATAGATGCTGAAGAGGTGCGATTGAGAAGATGTTCAAAGTAGAAAGCCCATCTCCTTTTTATTTCATGTGCGTCGCTGATAATGTTACCATCTGCGTCTTTGCAGAGACTGGTTTTGGTTTTTATCCTTTTTTTTAAAGTCTTTTACCATTGCGTATGCGTCCCGCGTTTTATTTTGTCTCATATCGTCGTCCATTTTTTGTATCTTGTCATTATGGTACTTCCTTTGTTTTCGTCTGCAGGTCTTTATCGCATAAGGCCTAAGCTCGTCATATCTTTTTTTTTTGGCTCGTGTTGGTCGTTCAGTAAAAATTTTGTAAGCCTCGTTCTTTCTATCTATTGCATCGCGAAATTCTTGGTCGAGCCAATCATTATTTTTTTGCCGTGCTTGATATCCTAATATCTCTTCTGCGGAGGATTTGATGCCGTCTCGTATTTTCATCCACACATTCTCCACTGGCATATTTTGGATGTTTTCATATATTGGTGTCAGGTGTTTATTACATGCTGACATGTAATCCTCCGCCACCGTTTCGTCTTTAAGCTTGTTGACATTGAATTTGCGAGCTCTGCTCGTTTTCGAATATCCACGATAAGCTATTCGGCGTCGATACTTGGCTCTGACTAGATAGTGATCAGAGTCACAATTCGCACCGCAGAGGGTTCGTACATCAAGTATGCTGAAAGCAGCCCTTTTCTCAATTAGAACGTGGTCTATTTGGTTGAAGGTGTGACCATCCGGTGATGCCCACGTTCGTTTGTGAATATCGCGATGTGGGAAGCACGTGGAAATTACAATCATATTTTTGCTGCTTGCGAAATCAATGAGACGCTGGCCATTGTCGTTGGCTATGTCATGGAGACTGTGCCCTCCTGTTGTTCCTCTATGAGCCTCCTCCTTTCCGACTTTTGCATTAAAATCCCCTAAGACAATTTTTAGGTCATTCGAGGGCAGTGACTCTTAGGTTGTCTCTCAGGTGGCATCTTTAGCTATATCTTCCTTGTCTTCAGTTGGTGCGTGGACGTTGATCAACCAAGTGTTGAAAAATTTAGTCCTTATTCGGATTGCACACAATCTTTCACTTACTGGTTTGAAACTCGTGACCAACTAAATTTTTTGTCAACGACAAAAGCGACTCCAAACTCTCTGCTTCCCGAAAATTTTCCACTTGGATAGATTGTCTGTGATTGCATGTCCATGATTTCGTTACCGAGCCATTTCGATTCTTGGATGGCAGTTATGTTGATGTTGTGTTTTGCCACTTCTTCAAGGAACTCTTTTAGAGAGCCTGTCCTAAATAGAAAGTACTAGAAAAAGGGTGGGAGTTTTCAGCTAAATATGACATGCTGGAGTTCTCACAGCTATGCTGCGAGTCCAACTGTGTCATACTTTTGCCTATTTCCTGAGACGCACTGGTGTTACTGGCCATTCAGGCTAACTCCATACTGCCTCCTCCTTTCTTAACCGGGCTTTGGACCGTCTATGGCGGAGTTATCCCCCTTCCCCATTTCTTTCCTCCATGACTGCGTTTGTGCATTGCACATTAAGCCCGAAATTGCCAACAAATTATTTTGTAAAAAAAAGTATCTTGGGGTTTTAATGGATCATAAATTCAGTTTCAAGTCACATCTCGATTACTGTATTTGTAAGGCCAATTCTATACTAAAACTCATAAAACCTAATTGTACTGACTTGCGAGATGTCTTTACTTTGAAATCGTTGTTCGGCTCCTTGTTATTACAATTATATAGAGCGCATTGAAAGAATTCAACGAAAACTCTCAAGTCGTACTCCACGCAAGCTTAACTCGAGTTCTAAGTTACTAACGTATGATGATATAGGATGCCAATTACTTGGATTAGCTAACTTAAGCTCACGCAGAAAAATATTGTGTATTGTTTTCGCTAGAGATTGCTCAAGGGGAGCACTCCCAAGAGCATTTTCAATGCAAATTGAGGTATACTTTTCTCAGGAACTACTTGGCCGATTTCGTCCAAATTTTGCAGACATGTATTTTACTCGAAACTTAGCAAAGTAGACGAATTAAAACCAATTTACATGGAATTTTCTATAAAGCTATAAAGTTTAATAGTTTTCTCGTGCAAGAAAAATCCTTGTTAAAAATCATAGTCAAAATTAAAAAAAAAACCCTCTACTGGGTTTGTAGTCCCGTTAGATTTTCATACTTCCTTCTTGAATTCCAGTGTAGTTCTAACCACAGACTGATACGCAATAAGTGTCGCGTTAACGTTGCTCACATTTTTTTCCTTTATTCTGTGTAATTTGTGAAGATGAGCTCCATCAAAGCCGAAATTACCATCGACATCTTCTTCTTCTACAATGGCGCTACAACCCAAATCAGACCTTGGCCTCCTGACATTCATGTTCCTTAACATTTTTCATTATTTATTGTGTAAGGATTGTTAGCCCTTCGCAGGTGACCAAGGTATATCCAAGCAGGCAATGTGCTGGAATTATATATTGCGTCAACCGGGATTTGAATTCACGACCTTCGCATTACAAGACCAACACGCTACCCACTAGGCTACACCCTAGCCTATACCATCGACTTCAGGAAGCTCGTTAACAACTATAAAAGTCAAGGTTCAGTTCAAAATATGCGTCGTTCTGGTCGGCGCGAGAATGAAACGACAGATTTTACGCAAAATTAAAAAAAAAGCCGAAGACGAGCGCGCCAGAAATTGGTAACCAAATTCGAAATAAGTTTTCCATAAAAGTTAGCAATGAAACTATTAAAAATGTGCTCAGAAAAAATGGTTACCACGGTTACCTTTAATTTCATCACAAAATCGTAAGAAAAGGTTAATTTTCGCAAAACAACACCTAGCAAAACCTCAAAGTATGTGGAATAGTGTGATTTTTACTGACGAAAGTAAGTTTGAAGGTTTTGGAAAAAGTGGGGAGGAAAGATATGGCGAAAACGAAATACAGAAATGAATGTTGAAAACCTAACACCAACAGATGAACATGGCGGTGGTAACGTCATGGTGTGGGGGTGTATGTCGGTATCTGGAGTGGGCTATTTACGATTTATTGAATCAAGTATGGATCGTTTTCAATATTTAAATATTTTAAAAAACAAATTAAAAGAAAGTGTCACAAAAATGGGTCTCGGAGAGACATTTATATTTCAACAAGACAATGATCCGAAACACAAATCTCATGTTGTACGGGAATGGTTGATATATAACGTCCGAAAACAACTTCATACACCTCCACAATCACCCGATCTAAATCCTATAGAACATTTATGGGAGGAATTAAAAACAAAACACAGCTAAAAGAAAAACTTGAAGAAGAATGGAACATAATAAATCCAACAGTTACTAAGAAACTCGTAGATTCTATGGAACGACGTTTGAAAGCAGTCATTACGGTTAAGGGATACCCCACTAAGTATTGAAGCTACATAATTTCGAGCAGCAGATAATTATATCATTAAATATAGTAAACTGTACGGAGACTTTTTTGTCATATTTTAACCTAGTAAATTTATTTTTTCTTTATTCCTTCCAGGATTGTAAATTGGCACCGTTTATTTCTTCACATATTTGTTGTGTATTAATTGAAATATAGTTTTGTCAAATTCCAGAAATATATATTCTTTATAACCAAACTTATTTACAATTATTTTCAAAGAATGACGGTGTACGGAGAGTTGTTTGTCTGACTGTACATCATTATTTGAAACACTTCTACTCATCCGAGAGGGTTGCGGTTGTCGGCAATTGATTAAGAATCCAGTCTACTCCATTTTTTCAATTTTTTAAGTAGTGCTCTCCTTAACCGGTCAAATTAACACATACGAATTACTCTCTCATTTCTTTTCTTATGTTCCGCATTGAGATTTGAGAACTAAGTTTCTTCTACATATATGAGAACACACTATGAATTAACTATGAATTGAACGAACCAGTTACTAGATGCACATCGTTTTACAATTTTTTAAGTCACAACATTGACTTTAGCATTGATGGAAATCGCTTTATGCATTTTATCTTATAGTTTTTTTTTAGAGTTATAATTCAATAGATGAATTAAATAAATATTCCGATTCCCTCACATTTACTCGCTTTTGTTGCTCCTTCACACAACCCTCTCTTATTTTCGCAAATTGAGGTGGGCCACTCAGTGTGCTCGAGTTATACATCGAAAAAGATTTAAACTCACGGCCTTCGCATTATAAGCCAACACGTTACCCAGTAGGTTACATTTCATTTCACATTTCTAAAATAATCATGAAAGTGTAATAAATATCTCTTTGCATTGATTTAAATTAATTTCTTGAAAATTATCCTCAAACAAATAGCTCCCTATTACAGGCACCTCGTTAAGCACGATCTTATCTAAACGCTACACAAATTATCATCTCATAGCACTACTAAGCTATTGAGAACGATTCTTGGTCATGACTGGAAGCCTATAAATCTCGTTAGATAGCGGCGTCGTACCGAGCGTCTTCTCTGCATACTAAAGTAACATCTCAATCTTCGTTTCAAACCAAAACAAGATTTTTCAACTAGCAACTGACAATCTTATCTTCCCGAAAACAGAAAAAAAACGAAAGAATCATTATTACAAAGTTTCCAATTCGGGGTGGCCTTCAAGAATGTTTTCTTCCCGGAATTATCTCCATCGTTCGCTGTCGCCGCCGACCAAGTCGACCTGCTAACCGAAAATGAGTAAGGAATCTGAAAATGATATGGCAAGAAATTCTCAATCTAATAATATCCTTGCGATGATATTCGCGACACGTTTTCAAATTATAATCAACGGAAAGAGCGTCAACGGGGCGAATAAAAAATTTCAGTGTCGCCCTGCTATAAAGCCATCAAGGACTCGACAGCCAAATTGAAATATTCCTGAAATTCCTTATCGCTACGGCAATAGGAACGAAAAGTTTTACAAGTTAGTTAGCTTCAGGCTAAATTGAGATAAAATGAAACTTGCCTTATCCGGGAAGATATCGTGAGTTGATGAAAACATACTTAAGAAGACTTTCTTAACAACGTAACCGTATTCATCTTCGTTTTTCTTCTTTTTTTTTCATTTTTTTGAAATGTACGGGAAGGACATGTTTATCGGAAGTTTCATATTTCTTGAAATCTTTACTTTAAAAACTTGCGAAGTTCCGAAAACAATGTTAAGCAAGGACGTCCTGTCAAATTTGTTGAAAAATATAGGCTGACACGATAAAACTTTTAAATGAAATTTGATTTGAACGGGACCTAAAATGAAATCCATTTTCGAGCATAGGTAGACTTATTTTTTTTTATTAGAAATAAAATTGAATCAGGAAAATTACATATGTATTCCTCTTTCAACTTTCTTGAAGTGTATCAGTTTTTGAATGACATTGGATCTCATTAAATGTAAGCAATGCTGATTTATATTATGCTTAATAAAATGGAAATGATGGAAAGTTTTCTTCAATGGTGCTACAGCTGAACCTGACCTTCAGGTTACCTAGCTGATTTCCGTGCGTCTAAGCTCGCGTCATCCCTGGGATCAGGTCTATAAGATCTACAGGGGAAAGCAATCAGGGTATGAAATATCTGGCATGTTGAAGACAATAATATCTCGACAGTGTATAAAAGCACTACAACGAATTCTGTCCGAGTCCGGAATCGAGGAAACTTTTTCATGAACGGATGATTGCAGAAAGAGAAATTGCCAAACTGCAGCCCGAAAAAATTGACTTAAATTTTGGTAGGGTCAGATCCGGCAAAGCGCAGCGGTTCGACAGGGTGATTGGGTGAATACGACGCTAACTTATGGGCAAACATTTTTTTCCAGCATGGAAGGGAATAGGAAGCAAGCTTAATAGATAAAACTTGAAATTGACAGAGAAACTGAGTCAGTTTCAGCCGTCACTTACCCATAGTGACTAATACCGCAACATCTGGTGACAAAGAGGAGTTTTATAGCCAACTGAGTGCCACCTCCGAACGTGTTCCAAGAGGTGATATTATTATCATCTCGGGGGATATGAACGCCCAGGTTCGATCAGACAACACTGGACTAGAACACGTCACGGGGAGGCATGGTGACCCTTGGGTCGACCCTTCACGACCTTGGATTAAGAGACCCGGAAACGGCGAATTATTTGTGGAGTTCTGTAGTACTCGGCAAATGGTCATATGAGGGACCCTTTTTCCACACAAGAGTCATCATAAAACATCTTGGGTTTCCCCTGATGGTGTTACTCAGAACCAGATCGACCATTTGGCTATAAGTCGCCGATGCAGAAGATGTCTCCTCGATGTGCGAGCGAAACGTGGAGCTGACGTGGGGAGCGATCACCACTTGATGGTTGCCTGCTTGAGATTGTGTACAGCAGCTATCCGACGACCACAAATTCTTCAAATGAAGCGCAAGCTTAATGTGGATAAACTCAGAGATCCCAACAAAAAACTCGAATGCACCACCATTCTACGCGAAAAGTCATCCACATTGGGTGAACATGAAATGCGCACACTGGACGCCAATTGGGAGGCAACCAGAAACACTTTTCTAACTAGTGCTGAAGAATCTGTGGGATATGCGCAAAGCGGTGAGAAACCCTGGATGTCGCAAGACACATGGGACAAGGTTGGCAATCGGAAAAAAGCCAAATTGGCAATCATCTCTCAACCCGATGTCAACCAACGAACGCCCGACTTGAGGCAGAACTACCGCGATGCTCATATACAGCTTAAAAAGGCTGTTAGACGCGACAACAGAAAGGCCATTGAAGATCTGGCAAACATCTGCGGCTGAATCTGCGGCTTACCTTGGGGATATGGGTTCACTATTTAAAATCATGAAACAGTTGACGAACAGGAATTTCACCGCCAACCACCTGGTGAGAGATGTCAACGGAACTCTCCTTAATATGAGTGAACACCAGTTGCGACGATGGAAGGAATACTTCTCTGATATTTTAAACATCTTGTCAGATGAAGATATTCCGGAAACAGAACAATTTCCAAACATCCAACCGCAACAATCCTCTATTAGGGACGATCCCCCAGATAAGGAAGAGATAGTTTCCGCCATTCGGTCAATGGCGGGAAGGAAAGCTCCAGGTATAGACGGACTACCAACCGAACTCCTCAAAGCGGACCCGGAAATAACAGCCGATATACTCCTCCCACTCTTCACTAAGGTGTGGAATGATGGAAGATATCCGACTGAATAGAAGGAGGGCGTCATTGTGAAAATTCCGAAGAAGGGCGACCTTCGGGATTGTGGCAATTGGCGTGGTATATGTCTACTTACTGCCGTATCAAAAATTATGGCTAAGGTAATTCTCCATAGGATTAGTGATGTCGTCGAGAGCACTCTCGAAGTTTATCAGGCTGGATTCCGTAAATGGTCGTCTTGTACCGACCACACAAATACCCTACGGATAATATTAGAGCAGTCAGCCGAAATGGGTTTGCCACTACATCTCATGTTTGTGGACTTCGAGAAGGCTTTCGACAGCGTTAAGCGAGATTACATATGGAATGCTTTACGTAGGAGAGGTATTCCAGATAAGGTCATAGCTATGATTAAAGAATCCTACAAAGATGCAAGGTGTCGCGTCTTGCATAGAGGAGAGCTGTCCGAGAGCTTTCCTGTGCGAACGGGTGTCAGACAAGGCTGCATATTATCACCAGCCCTGTTTCTGGTGGTAATAAATGACATCTTGAAAGCTGCACTGGAAGGTGGGGAAGGTAAAGGTCTTCAATGGCGACTATTTAACATCTTAAGTCACCTTGATTATGCTGATGACGTGTGTTTGCTTGCACATACCCGTTCGGACTTAGAGTCAAATGTTCGCTCGTTGCATTCTAAATGCAAAGAGGCGGGACTGAAAATAAATGTGCGTAAAGCCAAGTACATGCACATGGGTTCGAACGCAAGCACACCGATTGTTCTTAATGGACAGGATGTGGAAGTGGTGCAAGATTTTTGCTATCTCGGAAGCATTGTCAGCATGGACGGCGGAGCCGAAAAAGATGTAGAGGCTCGGCTTAATAAAGCTCGTCAGGCTTTCGGTATCCTTTCCCCTTTCTGGAGGTTAAGAGAGATCTCCCTTCGCACGAAGCTGCGAGTTTTTGACGCATGCGTCAAATCCGTGTTGTTATATGGTTGTACTACGTGGAAAGTGACCGTTCGACTTACCAAGAAACTACAGACTTTCGTAAACCAATGCCTCCGGCGCATTTTAGGAATATTCTGGCCAGAAGTAATCTCCAACGACGAACTTTGGAGTACAACTCGCCAGACTAAAATAGGTATTGAGATTCAACGGCAAAAGTGGCAGTGGATCGGTCATACTTTGAGGAAACCAGAGGGAAACATCGCAAAACAGGCTCTGGATTATAACCCTCAAGGAAGACGTCGGGTTGGTCGACCATGTAACACATGGAAGCGAGCAGTTGAGCAGGAGGCCAGAGGAATAAACAAGTCCTGGCAACAGCTTAAAGCCGATGCTCAGGATCGTGCCTTGTGGAAGAGAGTTGTTTCTGTCCTATGCCCCTATAGGGGGTCTTAACAGGAATTTGATTTGATTGATTACCCATAGAACGCGTTTATTTGATGCAATAAAACGTGATTTTATCAAGCACTTTGGATAAAAAAAATATTTTGGTTTTGCTGGAGAAAAACAAGTAAGTACTAAGTTTTTAATCTTTTCTATTATTGCTAATTATCAATAGGATCTCAGAAAAGGTTGTAGGTGACTTTTTAATAAGGTCAAGCGAACCAAAGAGGCCTTAAACTGAAAATCCTATAAGGAAGCACTTTTTTGTTAAAAAAAAAGAACTTGAGAAAAGTAAAGCGCGGATCCTGGAAAATCTTTTGCGGTATGGTAGAAGAGACCGAAGCGTCAAGTCTTCGCAAAATTCTCTCCTATTCTCCTTCAATGCCCAGCTAAGAAATTCGACGGGTCATGGACCTACTCGAATGACAAAACTATTGATCTTTTCTTAAATACTCACTTTACGGGTAGCTCTAAAATTGCTCCGCACCAAAAAGAACACGACCTCAAGCTCTAGTGGGCGACTATGAAATCGTTTTCTCGCGAAATAAAATCTTTTGGGCAGTACACAGCTTCAAAGCGTATTAATCCATAATACCGTCTGAATTTCAAAACACCACTGATATTATTTTACCTTGGTTGGACTTCATTTTAGAGGTTGCCTACGACTGGTCCACATTCCTGAAATATGGAAGCAGTGGCTTTAATCTCCAAAGTGGGAAAAAAGCTCTTATACATATCCGAAGGACCTAAGACCTCTAAGTCTATTCTCATTTATTCTATAAACCTTAGAATGATTTATAGATATCCATCTACGCATCATTATCGATCAGCTAATGCTGTCAACGACTATTATGTTGTTGCTGACATCTAGGATTATCAGCACAAAACTGGACGCCACATCAGCTAAAAGGTTTGTTAGTAGACGTACAGGTGGAATTCTCTCTCCACATCTTTGGAACGAGGCGGTCAATGGTCTACTGCTAAAACTGGAAGAACCAGATTGAAAAGTGACTGCTTATGCGGACGACGTTGATCCAGCTACCTCTGGTAAGTACCCCAGCACTCTGGACGAAGTTATACCTCTTATACTCTCAATATTATTTAAATGGAGACATTAATCTGGACTGGGAGTGAATCCACACAAAACGAAGTAAGTCCTATTCACAAGGAAACACGAAGTTTCCTATGCTTGTTTTCGCAGATATCTGGGTCTTATTTTGGATAGAAAACTGAGCTGGAAACCTAATATTCTGGAACGTGTAAGCAAAGTTATTGTTGCGCTTTACTGTTGTAAGAAGGTATTAGTAAGAAATGGGGAATGCAACCCAAAATATTGTATTGGCTCTACGTTGTCGTCATCAGACACATCTTGATATATGTTGCGATTGTGTGGTGGACTGCCCTAAGTACAGAGTCAAATCGCTTTCTCCTCAGCAAGGTGCAGGGAACAGCCTGTTTATGCATAAATGGAGCTCAGAACAACATCGCTCACAGCACTCGAAATTATATTTCATCTGCTACCTCTCGACGTTATCCGCAAATAAATTTCTGCAAGTGCAACCTTACGCCTCAAAGAAACTTGCCAGTGCAGAGTGGACTTTTATTCAAACTGGTCGTTACTTAATTCTGAAAGATTTCGCGAATTTAACCGAAAACACAGAATATACTCTCGCAAGTTTTGATTTTGATAATAATTTCCTATAAGTCACCCCTTCGAGAACGCTCTGGGAGACTGATCTCGCTATGTTGGCAGATGATCAGCTCCGTAGTAGGAACCACTACAGGACATTGCTTGATAGGAAAACATGCTGAGGGCATTGGCCTTCCATTTAATGATTTCTGCAGGAGTTGTAAATATGAGGATGAGAAAGAAACGATTTTTAATCAATTATGCACTTGCCCTGCTTTCTCTAGAAAGAGAAGGCGCCTTTTAGGCATGCACTTCTTCGATTGCTGGTAACCTGGCAAATACGAAAGTCAGGAGCCTTTAGCGCTTCATAATAAGCTCCGGTTGGTTCAAGGAGTAGTAGTTTTTGATCTTTCTGGAAAATAACTTAGACTCAATTCACCTGCCATTTTTCATTAAATTTGCTTCACCAGAAACGATGTAGCGTGACACGAATGACCACATTAGTTCACTTTTAAAAAATATGCTTTTGTTATTTTCTATTTACATTAATTTTCATAATAGACCAAACAAAACTGAACGTAGACTGTGAAACCCTTAATAAGTCGTTCACTTCCGTATCGTCAACTCCTCCTACCAAAATCTATGCCAACGCTTTTAGCTGAGTTTTCCAAACATGAACGTAAGTCAAAATGCAATAACCCCTCATATAAATTTAGTTTCACTAGTGTTACTGAAGTAGATGTGTACAATGCTATATTGTCGATAGAATCTTGACGCTGAAGGTGTGGACAGTATTCATCCGGAATGTGTTAAGCTTAGTACTCCTTACATGTTGTGACTCACATATATAACACAATTTTCACTACTTCAACTTTTCCTGGTGCGTTCAAAAAAATCTAAAATCTTTCCTGTTCCTAAGAAACCTCTTAATTCAGCTCAATAAGAGTAATTTAGCGAATATAATCTACTATCGGATTTACAATCAGGTTTTAGACCCCACCATAGTTGTATCACTACACTACTTAATGTCAGCAATATCAGAGTGCATATGGATTATGATCGTGTGTTACATAGTTATAAACTTTTAAACTATTATTAGTTTTCCACTTCTTCAACCGCTTTGATTAAATCATACCTTACTAATCGCCTACAACCCAATCAATGAGCAACTTTCACGTTTTTTGCAAATAAAATGTGGTGTACCACAAGGAAGTATTGTCGATCCTTTGTTTTTCGCTATCCATGTTAATGATCTTCCGTTCTTTATATAACACTGCGATATCAATATGTACCCTGACGAAATGTAACTACAGCTCAGTTATCCATTCGGGTTGGTGGGAGATGCAACCAGTCGTATTAACGAAGATTTGTCTAGTAGTTCTCTACAACTCAACTTCTCTAAGACCGAGAGTATCGAAATATTCAAAACCCAGCTTGATTTGTCCTATTTTCCTGCTGTTATCCTCAGCAAAGCTGTTATCGAATGGTAAAAATAAAGAATCTTGGGGCTTTTTTTTAACAGCACTATAACGTGGAGCGATCATATTTTATCCAATATAGGAAAAGTGTATGGGAATCTTAGAACCTTATATAGTACAACTCGGTAAGTACAAGTAGATGTCAAACTTATGTTGGAAAAATTTTAGTAATACCAATTTTGATATTCTACAATGGCGTTAACGTCCAAATTGGACCTTGGCCTCCTGACATTCAGGTTCCTTAACATTTTTCATTATTTATTGTGGAAGAGTTGTTAGCCCGTCGCACAACCCTCTTTCTACGAATTTTTCCATTTTCGTAGATTGAGGTGACCAAGGTATATCCAAGCAGGCAATGTGCCAGAATTATATATTGCACCGACCGGGATTTGAACTCACGACCTTCGCATTACAAGACCAACACGCCACCCACTAGGCTACAACCTAGCCAATTTTGATATATGGACATGAAATTTTCAGTAGACGTGATTCTATATGCAGGAATCGAATAAATGTAGCGTTCGACTCTAATGCTCGTTATATCTATTGTTTGTGACGATTTGACCATGCTTCTCCTTATGCTGATAATGTATTTGGTTGCTTTCTAGGACGTGATATTCTATATCGCTATTTCTTTTCGAGATAATTCATTCTAAAAGGCCTGAGTATCTTTCCCAACAAATCACGTTCACCAGGTCTTCCAGGACTCATCAACTAATAACACCTAAGTTCTTATCACTAGTTTTACAGAGCAATTCTTCGTTTATGTCATTCATCAGTAGAATCAACTACCAGTCGAAGTTCACAGATCAAAAGGGGATAGTGATTTTTCAAGAGGCTCAAAGTGTATTTGGGAGGTTGATATCCAGGCTTTTCTTCTTTTTTTCTTTTCTAATTCAATTTTCAATGTTTTTGTTTTCTTTTTATACTGTAGATGACATCTGAGAGTATGTTGTGTTTGCCTTACCGTTTGTAATGCAAAGAAATAATGCTCGCATAGAGCCGCCAAGGGTACAGAATTAATTATTGTCGCTCAAAAGCCTCGATTCCGAGTGATCGTCTGTCCGTCAGTTTGTCTGTCTACAACATAATTATCAAACGCTTTGAGCTACCGTGCTGAAATTTGTTGTGTATCATTTTCAGCGTAAAAGTATCTTTAATTGAAAGAAAAGATTTCCGGATTCTACACTGTTACGCTTTATTATTCGTGACGTTTCGGTCTCTGCTAAGACCTTTATCTAACTTCGGTCTCAGCAGAGACCGAAACGTCACGAATACTAAAGCGCAACAGTGTAGAATCTGTAAATCTTTAC
Organism: Chorisops tibialis; assembly: GCA_963669355.1. Classification (NCBI taxonomy): domain Eukaryota; kingdom Metazoa; phylum Arthropoda; class Insecta; order Diptera; family Stratiomyidae; genus Chorisops; species Chorisops tibialis. The sequence continues at coordinate 246,918,234 of OY770263.1, read as the reverse complement.
TTTCAATTCAAAATGCAATGGGAAAACATTCACCAAACCAATCTTTAAGTTCGTGAACGGGCTAGTCAATAGGTCGTGGGTTCGATTCCCACTCCAGACGGGATTTTTTTAAGCACGAATTTTTCAGTTGCTACTGGCGATGAAAAATTATTCGAACTAAAATGGGCAAACGGTGTAAAACTGAAACAGTTCCACTTCAAGAAGGCCTAGATACTCAGTAGATGGATTCTGTTCGCTTTCTATCATTCAGTCTCTCATAACATCTGTAAATATTTGTCAGTAGCAGCCAGTACAACTGAAAATATATATGAACTTCTCTACTCGTTACGGTCGTTCTCACTCCTCTTCCCCTACCTTCCTAATCCCATTCCTTCCGTCCATGACTGTGTTTGTGCATTGCACATAAAGGCCGAAATTGCCTATAACACAGGTCATTCCGTAAAAAAAAACAATGCGAAGGTCGTGAGTCCAAATCTCGGTCGACGCATAATTCCAGCACACTTCCTGCTTTGGGTATACCTTGATCACCTCAATCTACGAAAATGAAAAATTCGCAGATAGAGGGTTGTGAGAAGGTCTAACAACCTTTCCACAATAAATAATGAAAAATGTTAAGGAATTGAAAGTCAGGAAGCCAAGACCCGAATTGGGTTGTAGTGCCATTGTAAAAGAAGATAACAATGTATATATCATTAAGATCACAAAATATTGATCCGATCTCCTTCTACCTCTTGCAGACAAATGCACAATTTTCAAAAATGTATTTATTCGGTTTGCATTGCAACTAACAAAGCTAAAAGAACGAATTTTTGTCATAATTAATTTTATTACAATTGCAACCAATTTTGGAAAAACTACCAACTTCACCTCACTCTTTCTAGCTTCCGGATTCTACACTGTTACGCTTTATTATTCGTGACGTTTCGGTTTCTGCTGAGACCTTTATCAAACTGATCGACAATTACAAAACACAATTATTATATAGAAGGAAGGGTAATTAAAGTTAAGGTTAATTAATTAGTATCAGGTAGTTAAAATAGTTAAGGATTTCTAGGTACGGATTTAGTTTTTACCAAATTTTAAGACAGGTAGCCCAACTGTTGATAACTTGTATCCGGTGTCTCGGTTGAAGTTCTGTGGATGTTTAAAAATTTCTATCGCTTCTCGTACTATTCGTTGATAATATTGATTTGTCCTGGCCAGAATGTGCACATTGTCGAAATCGAATGTATGGTCCTCTGTCGTTGCATGTTCCGCGATCGCTGATGTCTGTATCTGGTTTTTCCGTGTGCATCGTTGGTGCTCGTTGATCCTTGTTTGCACTGTGCATCCCGTTTCACCTATGTATACTTTATAGCATGAGCCGCACGGTACTTTGTATACTCCTTCAGCTTCCAATGGTTTTCTGTCCTTCTGGTTTCCTAAAATTCCTCGGATAGGAGTCGGGGTAGTGAATGTTGTCTTGATGTTGGATTTTCGAAAGATTTGTCCTATCTTATACGTCGTGCCCTGGATGTAAGGTAGTTTTACCCATCGTTTATCTGCATTTCCTTCTTCAGTGTCTTCTCGTTCTGTTGTCCTTGGATGCTTCGATTTCCACGTCTTGTTTATTTCGTTCGCTTTGTAGCCATTTGCTGTGAATGCCCGATTCAACTGTTCCTTTTCCTTTCGTAGACTGCCCGGATTTCCTTCAGTTATACGTAGAGCTCTGTGTATTAGGGTCTTCAGTACGCCTGTTTTCTGGCTTGGGTGGTGATGTGAATGAGCGTGGAGCTATCTGTTGGTATGAGTTGGTTTCCTATATACCCTGAAGCTTAGCGACGTATCATTTCTTTCTACGAGTACATCCTAGAACGGCAGTTTCCCGCAGTTTTCTGTTCCCATGGTGAACTTAATTTTCCCGTGGTGTGAGCTCGGGTTTGCTAAAAATTTGTCAAGCTCTTCTTTCCCGTATTGCTAAATGATGAAGGTGTCATCCACATACCGTAGATACAATTTCGGTGTTAATGGAGTTGAGTCCAGTGCGTTCTTTTCGAATTCCTACATGAAAATTTCCGCTACCACCGATAAAATTGGAGATCCTTTAGCCGCTCCTTCCGTTTGCTTGAAGAGTTTCCCGAGAGCTGAAAAGAAAGTATTATTTAAACAAAATTCTATTGAGTCATACCTGTTGTCGGGGATGAGTTTCCTGATGATACTTAAGGTGTCCTTAATTGGGATGTTGGTGAACAGTGATTTCACATCTAGGCTGACTAAAATATCCGTTGGTTCCAATTTGACTTTCTGAAGAATCTAACATGGGATTCCCATATTAGCGGAAAAATATGCCAAGTTAATCCCTTCAGACCCTCATACACAAAAATGTACGGACTTCCGAAAATTCATAAGGAGAATACCCCACTTCGATCCATCGTCAGTTCGGTACAATCACTTACCCAAAAACTGGCTAAGGCTCTCGCGAATCAGTTACGCCATCTAGTAGGTAACACATCACACATCAAAACAGGAAATCTTTTCTTCCAAATTTCACGAAATTTCGGAATTTCAATTAAATTATTTTTTTGCAAAACCGTCTAAGCTATTAACTTTGAATTTTGAGAAAAGTATAGTAAAGTATTAGAAATATCATTCATATTGAATTTGGATTTGATTCGAATACTACAAATTTACAAGTTTGGTAAATGCATTTAATCGATTTTCATTGAAACTAAAAAAAGTACAAACTTAAAATTTTGTCAGAATTTATCCGTAATTGCAATAAATGGTAAAAAAAAATGTGAGCTTCACTCCTTCTACCAACTCCCATACAAATTTTTGTATTGGAAATTCAAGAAAAGCATTTCTCCTTCAACCATCTGAGAGTTATCGACTTTAAAATTATAACAAAGCAATATGATTGGGATGTCATAAGCAGTTTCAAAATCATCCAAGACCTCCCACTTTCTATGCCACTTCCTATACAAATGCTATAAATTGAGGCAAAAATTGTTCAATTTCCACGAAAACTATGAAAGCTACAAACTTTAAATTCAGCATGAAACATTTTGTATACTACGTTCATTATTATATACAAAACTTACAAACTTACAAACCACTCCCCTCTGCTTTTACCACCTCCCATACAAAAGTCACTATTCACAATTTGAGATGACATATTTTCCGGTACAATAAACTCTTTCCTATTTCATTTAGAGTATCACATGATTGGGCTTGACGCCCAATCATAATTCTGTTATGATTATATTCTTTTTTTGATTATCTGTTAATGTAGAACTAATTTGAAATGATTCACTTAATTTGAATAGTTAATATGCCGTTATTACGCAAACAAAAGATTCTTGTATCTTAATTCTGTTGAACCAAATAAATAAACTAAACTAAACAGTTTTTCATCTATTTGTATTTTGATCTAAAATGTATGGACATCATGAAGACTGTAAAAGATTCTAACAAGTAAGATCATTGATGATAGGAAAAACAAGTGCAAGCGAAACTTAAGTATTGCGTTAAGCGACTGGATGAATAATAGATTAGCGATAGTAGCGGGCCTTAAAAAGTAATTTCTCGTATTGACCGTCAATTGTAACACATTCAAGTTCAAGTAGCCACAAATCATTATTTCAGCAAAGAAAATTATCCAAAGGTTTTTACAACATCTTTCAAAATCCAAGTCCACTTTGCTCACCAACAAAACAAGAGAAATAGCAGAAAAATGCAACTTTGTTGGGGTCCAGGTCATCCAAAAATATCTGGAAACGAAATGGCGAACAGGCTGACCGGAAACAGATCTACTGATGCCACCGATGAGAGAAAGACAATGCGGCCTTGAGAGTCATTCAGACAATCTACAGCAACAAAGTGTGGGGAAGGAAAAATTACAAATGTGTAATATCACGAAGATGCTACATGATGAGTCTAATGAGGGAAATCTAAAAAATGTTGACCGATAACAATCGATGACATTTCCATAAGCTGTGGTGAAAAGGATGGAACCGTAGAGCATTTCCTCTATCATTGCCCATGCCTCCAAGCAATTCGAAGAAACTTCTTCGCCGAGCTGAATAATCTGCGGTCCCTTGAACCAATGAAGCTCATAAGTTGCACCGGTACAGCAAGCTGACTAAATGATATGTGGGTCCACATGGTCTAAATACGTAGGCGTACAATGGGCTCACTGCTGACCTACCTGCATTGGTGTCCTACTCCTCCACGTACCTAACCACCTCCACACTTTTCGACGAGAGCAGGATACTGAATATGATTGTATAGAAACAACAGTTTTAAAAAAAATCTATCTTGCATTAATAAAAATCCACAAATTACTAGTCAATGATTACACCAGTTTTCTATCACACACAGTCAGCCAGGAATCTCGTCTGGTATCGTCTTATCAACTAAAATTAAATAGAAATCCAATTTAACGAAATATTTTTCAATTCAATTTCATTAATACTAACCAACCCAAATAGTAGAACTTCTTCTACCATGAAATATAAACAAAGTACAAAATCACTAACTTTTATTTGCCCCTCCCATCGAATCTAACACTAGCCGAAGAATCATCGTGGTTAATAAACCGAACTATATCTACACAATCTCCAGAATTGCTCTTCGGTTGTCGTCTTCTTAATGTTCTCTCCAGGGACTCATCTCAGCCTTAATTGAATTCCTTTTTTTCGCAGGACCTTCCCAACTACAAAACGTAATCCAAAACATTTGACCACCTGTTGACTGGTGATCCTGCACATATCCCCAATCCTGGTCATTGTTTTTGTCACTTTACGGGTCAACCCTAGTTAAACTGCTCTGAGATGGCCACCTACTTCGGAAAGGATTCGTTCTTATAAGCCGCGCTACAAGAGCACATACATTACACGTGTTCGGAATAAGAAAACACATTTGGTCCTTTTGCGGCAAATAACTATATACTCGGATATAGAGAGTCTACAAACAGTTTCTCGGGAAGAAATCGCATGTCCTGAATAGACGACACACCAGACAATTATAATATGGGAATGGAAAAAAATGTGCCTAGTCAACGTTTCCTGTGTCAATACTACTATGCAATTTTTTTTTTTTTTTTTGATTTTGGTTCAATGTTGACATCGTAGGAATTGATTTTTCTAAAACTAACTAGTTTGACTACACTATTTTGTTCGTGCTTCAACATTTAAACACGTTTGCTACAATGACGGTTTGCACACCCTCAAAGGTGAGATTACATGGAGTCTCGTTACTGGTTTCAAACAAAAAGTTAAGTAATTGTGAGGACAAGGATATAAGGAATGAAACCAATAAAATGCTTTGTTTTTCTCCTCGTGTAAGTATGTAATTTAGGGTAACAGTTCCTGCAATAAGGATTCACCCTGTAAAAGTTTCACCATATCATTAAATATGTTTCTCACGTAGGTAAATGCCATGGTGCTTTATTTGCGATATAAAAGATATCTTGATGAGTTCAAAATAGGCACCAGCCTTGAAAATACCAAGAGTACTAAAAATTATGCCAAAATGTTTGTCTTATTTACTATCTCCACCGAAGATCTTTGGAGGACAATTGTACAGATTAACATAGGCATTGAGATCGTAGGACGAAAGTGGTAGTGAATCGGTCACACTTTTTGAGAATTCAACTGAACATAACAATAAGGACATAACTTAATGAATGACCATTACTGTACTCACTACTCTTTTCAAGTATCTATATAATTCCAACTAAAAATCAGCAAAATTAATTAAGAATAATTGTTATGGTGAAGAACTTAAGAAGTTTCAACTCTTTGACGATCCAAACGAGGACAGAAAATAAATCGCATTTGAAGGACTTTGCAAACACGCTCGATGCTGATGAAAAGACTATGAGTCGGGCGGAGGTGGCAGCTGCTCGTTGTACATGGAACATCCTCCATTTGAATGCACAATTTTAAAAGAAGTTACTCTAACAGCACTTTCTGGCGTCTGCCTTTCTCGTCCCATTTGCTTTCAATCGAGTCCCGATGGGTTTCTGCTCCACGTTCGTTACGTATGGATGCCTCCTGGTCTTAAAATCAATTTAGAGGGCTTTATGTGAGTTAACTTTGGAAGGAAATTGAAGAATGATTCTTCCGTTTCTCAGGCTCCTCTGCTCCCCATCTCGCTTTTCCATCAACATGTTGCCGGAGTGTCGACAATTGAATTGCCAAAGTCTTACAACTACTTTCGCTGCTGCTGCTGATGTTTTGAATGATGGATCCGTGCGTACATGGGAATTTTCCTTCTACCGCTTCACCTTCCAGCTAGAAACCGTAATCCAACACAAAATTTCACTCTTGAGTACGGCAAAGGAAAGGGATATTATTTATGGGAGATCTTCAATCTACGGCATCCTCATCATCGTCCTTATGTCCCGGAACGTGAACCGAGAAACAAGAGAACAGTCCGGAAGGAGCGAGGCGATGTCAGGAGGTTATTGTCAGAATTATTCGAGTTTTTTCGCCCCAAAAGTTAAATAAATTTTCCGGCCATTCCCGTACCTTAGCGTCCTTCCTTACAGTGAGAACAGTCTGTCCCGGAGCCATTTTAAAACTAACAATAGATCACATCTAGAGCTCTGGGAAAACGAAAAGTTTATCCATGGACCCTGCCTCCCATAAAACGTAACACACATCCGGCCTTATTATGTTGGGAATCGCGTGCATATCTAAATACACAGAGTCGACGAAAGGTGCCGAGCCCAAGTTGACATGAATATTAAAGCGCTCACTGAAAGTTTACAGTTATGTTGCCAATTTTCCTTTTCGTCATTAACTTAAGCAGCATCTCTCAAATGGAGCACAGAAGGAAAATTTTAGTGTAGGGGTGTGCGACCAAGACTACCAGGCCTTCCCCGAAGCGATGCTATAAAACCTGATGTAAGTGCTTTGGGCGTGAGTCGGAAAAATGGGAACGGGAAAATTAATTAGGAAAGTAGATGAGGTGAATTTCAGGTACAAATCGTGAGATTATGTGGTCAGCAAAATTAAATTTCAGCAATTCTTGCGGCTGATGAGTTGTAGAGACGCGCAAGCTCCGGAATTTTATCTAATTCCAGGCGAAATTACGGCTATGATACTCATGAGTAATTAAGATTAAAGTGCTTCGTTACGTTATCTTTCTAATTTTGAACCACATAATGGGATCCTTTTTTTTTTGCCATACGTTTTAAGGCGGTAGTACTTTCTTCTTCACTTCTACAATGGCGCTACAGCCCAAATCGGACCTTGGCCTCCTGATATTCAGGTTCCTTAACATTTTTCATTACTTATTGTGGAAGGGTTGTTAGCCCTTCGTACAACCCTCTTTCCACGAATTTTTCATTTTCGTAGATTGAGGTCACTAAGGTGACCAAGCAGGCAATATGCTGGAATTATATATTACGTCGACAGGGATTTGAACTCACGACCATCGCATTACAAGACCAACACGCTACCCACTAGGCTACGCCCTAGCTTAGTATTTTAGGCCATCCCAATAATCTCAAATGTATTAATACGAAGAATTCGTGTAACGAGTGTAGGCAAAAATTTTCATAGTAAGTCCCGGCTTGGATTGCTAAATTTTGAGAATTTCAGGCTTTTCGTTGAACTCGAAAAAAAGTTGCAAAATTCAGTAGGAGATTTTGACCACTTTTTTTCGACATGAAATGGTCCAGCTGCAACAAGTATTGCAGAGTGACTATAGTTATAAGAAGCTCAGTGTTATATTAGATACAGAGGATTCTGTAGGGATAATCCTTATATAGAGGATTATCCCAATCCTGTTGCGTCCAACAACGGGGGAATTAGAGAGGGGGGGGGGAGTCAGTTACCCTGGTTTACAGAATAATCCCAGTATAATGGGAAGAGGAGTAGGGATAAGTCGTACTGTATAGACAGCATCCAAGCGACGGACTTCACTTTGTTGCGCATGTGCGCAGCTACCCGAGGGCCGCCATAATTGCATCGCAACTTTTCTTAATCATACTTACTTTTCGTTTTTTATTTCAAATACAAAATCCGATTTTCCTGGTGTATTATCTTCATTGGATCTACTGTGGAGTTTTCTTCGTAGTATACTTGAAGTTTCTTGCTCTCAATTCTTTTTAATTATAACTTCTGTTCCAGTTATAGTTTTTAGGTTTATTCTAGTTTCCTAAATCTACTTAACTTACTTACTTACATACTACATTTCACCCTACTCGGCAAAATGAGTTTACAAACAATTTTTAATTACCTAAATATTCCAATGCTACTATATTGCAACTTGCAATTTCGAGCCAGAAACTCGGTCATACGTTTACCTAACTCGATGACCGACTTTCTGGCCTATGGGCATATTCCGGCTTTCACAGCCATAGCGGCTGTAAATCGCCCAGGTAGCAACATTTACTACGACGGCTCGGATAACAAGCCGGCTCTAGACGCCCGGCACTAGCAGGTTTACGTGTATACCAGGTGTTCTTCAGCGGCATTGACCCTGAACCCGGCGATATGAATGAATTGCGTCGTTGCAGTATCGTGCATTTTTTTGTTTGACGCACAATCGGATTGTCTTATCCGCTATACAACATTAGATTGCTGCAGCAGCAACTAAAATTATGGAGATTAACAACATTTTTTTTTCTCGAATTTTCACTCCACACTTAAGGTTCCGTATGTCGCAAAAAAGTGATTTTTTCAAAAATGGCCTATTTCCTGATTAATGGTACAAAATAATGACATCTTATTTATTTATTATTTTTTTTTCATTTTAATCTTTAATGAATGTACAATACTAGGATTTGTATTCAACAAAATTGAATAATTTTGTTTCAAAAAAGGCCACGAATTCGCTTATAGTTTTCAGAAATTGCTAAAAATTGCCGATTTAAAATTGAAATACCTATATTTCAAAAGATGACTACTTATTTTTTGCTGCAGTAATAATAGAACAAGTTCACGAATAAGGTTTGTATTCATAAATTCGGCCAGGTACCAAACCATAACAAGCCCCTCCAAGTGCGAAAATTGGCACGAATCAAAAGAAGCTCCATTGTCAGATCATATGCATATCTGTTTTAATATTAAGACTTCATTTGGCTATGTAGAACAATACAGAAACCCTAAACGTACCAACTGGAATCTTTACCAGTCATTCCTAGAGTACAAACTAGGTATCGAAGAGGAATCAATAAGCAGCCCAAACTGCATTGATCAAATGACGGACAAGCTTGTAAACAATATTATTAATGCTTACGAGCAAAGTTGTGCTGTTCTACACAAAAAAGGACCAAACAAACACCTTGTTGGAACTAGGGGCTAAACGCAAACAAACTAGGATATTGTGCAATACAGCAAAAACTTTTGGGAACTGGAACGAATACAGAGAGTCCTTTACTGAATATAACAAACTTCTAAAAAAGTTAAAAAAAGAGTATTAGAGAAGATTTTGTGAAGAGATAGATGATCTCCCAACGGCTTCAAGACTCCAAAAAGTGTTATAAAAAGACTCCGCGATAGACATCGGACTATTAGAGAGACCGGATTGGTTCTCAACTAAAAGTAGCATGAAAACTCATGAAGTGTTATTGGCAACACATTTTCCAGGCTGCAAAATAATTAACAACAAAGAAGATTTGGAGGTAGAGAGAGACGTATCATCAAACTTCGTTCAGCAAAGGCATTGCTTGTAAAATCTTCACTACGGAAAAGATCAGATGGGCGATCGACACCTTTAAGCCCGACAAATTAGCCGGAATAGATAAAATATTCCCCGCATTACTGCAGAAAGGATTAGAGATCCTTATGCATATAATGATAAGAATCTTTGAAGCCAGTTTTGTATAGTGATACATTCCAAAAATCTGGAAGAAAGCTAGGGTGATATTTGAACCGAAGGCCCCTCTCGCCCCATAAACCTAACTTCCTTCCTCGTCAAAACGATGGAGAAGTTAGTGGAGATTCACATAAGAACAGGGCCTAACAAGGTCTGTCTTAATAATAATCAACATGCCTACCAAAAAGGCAAATGAACAGAGTCAGCACTTCATGACAAATCGAAAAGGCAAAAGACCATAAAGAAATTGCCCTTTGCGCATTCATGAATATAGAAGGAGCGTTTAAGAATACTCCCCATCAAGGAAAAGGATTTAGAAACGGCCACGATAAAATGGATACACGCCATGCTGAAGAGTCGAATAACAACCGAAAAAACCACGGGGCTGTCCCCAAGGAGGCGACACTTTTTTGGTCAATTGTAGTAGATAAGCTGGGCCGTCTAACAAAACAAAGATATGAGGCAATAGCATATGCCGATGACCTCGTCATTAGAGGCAAATATGATCTAATAATATCGGAAAGGATACAATCAGCCTTAGAGATGATGGTGAACTGGTGTCAGTCTAAGAACTTGAACATCAACCCAAGTAAGACTGATATAGTACCATTTACCATTTACCATAGAAGGCAAATCCACATCATACCTCCTTCAATAAATGGAATACCAATCTCCTTTTCAGATGTTTTCAAATATCTAGGTGTTATACTCGATAGCAAACTCAACAGGAACAAACATATAGAATTGAATCATTCCAAGGCACTAAAGGCATTTTGGGCCTGTAAAAGCTTATTTTGTAGAAAATGGGGATTACAGAAGGATGAACGATATGGTGGACTAAAATTCTACAACAAAAAGCATAGCTTACGCTACAAAAAAACCAAAGGCTAGCTTGTCTTTGTATCACAGGAGCAATGAAAACCTGTCCTACGGCGGCAACGGAAATGTTCCTAAATATCCATCTGACACATCTCCAAATAAAAAAGGATGCAATCAAAGGGGTGTTACACATACAGAGCGAAAAGAATTAACAATCACGGGATCGTAGAGGTCACCTCAAAATCCTAAAAGGCCCAAAAACAGAGGTTCTAACCTCCACATTATCGGATGCAATGCCGACAAAATTCAACTTTGAAACCCCTTTCAAAGTTATAATCAGAGAACGCAATGACTGGCAATCCATGCTACCTGAAATGGAAGTGGAATCAACCATCTGGTATACAGATGGTTCGCGCACCTCCCAGCGAACTGGAAACAGAGTGAAAGGTCCTAACTTCTCGATTTCAAAACCACTCGACAAAGAAGCCACAATCTTCCAGGCTGAACTAATTGCAATGTAGCTATTCATCCAAGAGAATATAATGAGAGGTCATCGCAACAATCTATTTATATTCTATCGGATAGTCTGAAAGCCCAGGCATCCCATAAACACGGACCGAGGAAAGTTTGAGACTGCCTTCAAAACTTAATCATCCTGGGAGAAAAAGGAACGATGTAACCTTAATGTGGATACCATAACAATAAGGGAAATGAAGAGGCTGACCGCTTTGCAAAAACCGCGCACAAACAAATTTTATTGGTCCAGAGCCATTTTCCGGAAAACCAAAAGGGCACTCCAACACTACACTTAGAAAGTTTATAGAACAAGAGCATAAAATCTACTAGAATAGACTTCCAGACTTATCAATCTCAAAAAAGCGAATCCTTACAACAAAAAAACAAAGTGGAGGATATTCTAAAATTCAGCAAGAGTGATATTAGTACTCTAATCGGCCTAATGACGGGGCACAGTAGAGTACACCACCACCTCAAAAATATGCGCTTAGCTGAAACCGACATCTGCCGCCTCTGTCTCGAAGACTCAAAAACGACAGAACACATCTTATGTCACTGTGAAGCAGTAGCAAGGAAAAGATACAGTCTTCTCGGAAAAGGTTTCCTTTCTTCCTAGGAACTATACAACATGGCTCCCTTAAAGATACTTAGATTAACCAAAGCTATTGAGTTATGGAGCAATAAACGCACAATAGGCCGAGAAGGTCGTAGTGCTGTCACGTGTTCCTCAAATTATAAAATAAACAAAAAAAAAAGGTTTGTATTGAACCTATTTTCAATTTACATTAGTTTTGATAATACTACAATGTTTTGTTAAATGTCAGCCCTAGTAGCTCATTGTATGATCGCAATATTCTACTGTTCTCGACAACACAAACACACGCTCATATATTCGCACATTACTCCGCGAATCGGAGAAAACCGACAGTCAGGAACACGTCATCGAATGGGTGGCGACATTCAGAAACACATCGGTGTATAGGCGATGACCAAACCGACAGTTAGGAACACATCGTCGACGACGGTCGCTGTGTAGTCGCTATGTACGGTGACGGTATGGACGACGGTATAGACGACGGAAGCTGTGGAATTGCTATGCACGGTGGCGATATAGAGGGCAGTAAAAACGACGGTCGCTGTGAAGTTGCTGTGATCTGTGACGGTGTGGACGACGATGTGAACGATGGTCGGTAGTGCTGGGTATAAAAAGGGTAAACGTTCGTGAAAAAGGGCAGTTGAGATCAAGCGGTCGACGGAGTCTGTCAACGTTTTAGAAAGCGAAAGCTCGGAAGTGTAAGGTGAAATTGGGAAAACTATTAAATAAAGTATGTAGTGATTTTAAATTAAAAGAAACTTATTTTTATTTTTACTTGAAATCCACCGACACCTTACGCACTACAATATTAAATAAAAAAAAGTCGTTTTATTTTGAATTTCTTCATATTTTTGTAGTGCGATTTTTTTATGTAGTGGATTTTTCTTTTTCTTTTTTTTCTTCTTTGAAATAGTAAAGTTTGGGAAAAAAATCGGAAATAAATTCACGCAACTAATTAGATTTTATGAACATCCAAATTTCCAAATTAATTTTTTTCTAAATCAGCTTCTGGCCATCGAGATATTCGGTTGTCACTTTTTCAGCCAATTTATCACTAATACAAGTCAAAAGAATTCTGCTACGAAACGAATTAAGTTAATTAAAACAGAATTAAATTAGTTTGGAAAATCTTGAAAAATAAATCTTTTAATTTCATTTGACGTTGAGTCCGCATGACTAATGAAGTTCAATTTTAAAATTTACAATAATTCAACAAACCACTTTTCGCAATTGCAATTGCGATACAAAGTATCCTCATACAGAAGCAATGCTTTAAAATACCCAATAAGTTAATTCCCAGTGAATTTCAAGAGTTGACTAATTGAAGGTAACTGGAAAGGACACTTAAGTGATTGGTTGTGCGTATAAGTAATGCATTAGCATATAACAGAATCTTGTCATAGACAAACCCGAACTGGAATTTCGGTCTTCCAGTTCGGGTTTGTGCAGAAGATTAAGTATTCCATAAGTTTGATGAATGAATCCGGTGGAGACGACAAAAGACACCGACGTTATCCTTACGATTCTCACTCCTCATTGCTCCTTCGGTACATGGCGACGTTAGCTCTGCAGCCCATTAATGGGGGCAGGGGCCCAACATTTGCTTAACGAAATTAATTCTATGCTCATAAATCACTCGACAGGTGATACAACAGAATCACACAGAGAAGGTGGGCCGAGCGAAGAGTGATTGGTAGGAGGGATTCGTATATATTTTATTAAGATCTTGGGTAACGCGCGAACCATCTTGAGATCAAGATCGGAGTGAATCCTTGCCGTTGGCTTTTTTCGTGTGGGTTTTGCGGTTCGTAGTTTTCACCTGGAACCAGTTTGAAATGATTATGATGTTTCAGTGAAGGTAATTGGAGGGGTTCATTAACGGATTTAAGGGTTGATGATGGCTATTATGATGGATATTAAATACAGCCAGCTATGTAATGGAGGTCGATTCGAGTATAAACTTAAGATCAGAAAGCAAATACTAAGTATTTGGCAACGGTGCGCTGAATTAGCTGTTCTTAATAGCAACCTTGTGATTTGCATGGACTTATAAAGATTACAATCATAAAGCTTCTATTTAAAATGTTCACGGACGTGAATGCTAAAGCATTTCTGTTTTCATTCATTTTGATTCATACAATTTCTTACTATCCGGGAACGTGTTAAGTGTATAAAATTAATTTTATCTGTCAGTTCTAATGGTTTCGAATATATAGGATATATTTTTAGAGGCGGAGAACTTTAAATTGAAAAAAAAAACACAGAAAAATGTTTTTAATATCCATAAGATTTAATTTATTCGAAAGATAATTCTATGGCATTATTTCTTAAATATAAATTTAGGCAAATAGCCGCCGCGACTGGTGCTTTATCTGAAAGTCCAATTTTTACACACACATTTTATTCAATGATGGAGCACACTTTTGACTAAATGGCTATGTCAATAAGCAGAATTGCTACTTTTGAAGTGCTGATAATCCACAAGTCAGTGCCAAAACACCATTACATCCAGAAAAAGTCACCGTTTGGTGCGCCTTATGGACCGGTGGAATCACTGGTTCATTATTCTTCAAAAATGATGATGGTCAAAATGTTACAGACAACGGTGTGCGATACAGAGGCATGATTACTAACTTTTTCGTGCAGCAATTCGAAGAAATTAATGTCGCAGATATGTGGTTTCAACAGAAAGGCTTCACATGCCACACAGCGCGTGATACAATTAATTTTCTGGAATAAATATTTGATGATAGATTAATTTCACGAAATAGACCTGTTAACTGGCCACCTCATTCGTGCGATTTGACGCCATACGATATATAAAGTCCCATTCCTACGCCGATAACCCAGAAACTATTGAGTACCTGGAAGCAAACATTCGACGCGTTATTGCCGAAATACAGCCTGATTTACTGCGAGTGTGCGAAAATTGGACTTCCAGATTATGCTATGTATGACGGCGGCCACATACCCAAAATCATGTCCAAACACTAATGCTACAAAATTATATTTTAAATCAAGGCAATTTCATCGATGTCAAAGACATTTTTTTGTATTTTATTTCAATTTAAAATTTTCCTCTTCTAAAAAAAACACCCTGCATCTATAGCCATAGAGATATTTGGAATTGTAGTTTCCAGTTCTACTCCTTCCCCTTCGTACATGTATGACGTAAAAACGTGAAAAAAATTTTTCTCTTTCTTTACCACCCCAATCTGCTCGTTCAACGAGGTGCTCTCAAAGTTTGAATAATTCCATGGAAGCCCTTGTATATTAAGTAACATACAATGCAGTGTGTCTAATTCAGCAACTTTTTTCCCTCAGCATCACAATTCTTTGTAATACGCCACTCCATTAATCGCAAGCCACACCTTTCATTTGGACTAAGTAGCAGAAAAAGAGACATCTCACAAATTTATGTGGTGATTCTTCAATTAAAACTGAAGAAAAAGTACCTTTTTAATACTTAACTGAAAAATAAATCACTTTAGGAAAATGTTATTTCGTTCGCAGGCCTTTTCAATACTTCGTACCACGTAGATCATACCAAGAAAATGCGTGACCTGAGCGGCTAAAAATAGGCCGCTTTTGTAGGATCTTGAGAAGGTAAAATTCAAGGGGAATGATTCACCAAAAAGAGTCGACTGCAATTTTGCTTGTTTTTTCGGGCTGAGAGCGAATTTGCTGATCCTAGGGTACCAGAGGACGGTCAGCAACAGATAGAGTATTTATGTTATATTCAGTTGGCTTTAAAGGGCTCTACAGGGGTCTACATTTCCTGTCTTTATATTCCAAGGGCGTATTTTTGAAAACGCAAATACAGTTCTATTGATTTCATGTATTTTTTTGATTATCACACAATAATGTATTTATAAAAAAAAATCAGATCCTAAAATCATTCTTTTTGAGATTTTACCCGGTACCCCTATATTAATTTTTGTAGCATGAAAATCATTAATTTTATTAATTATACACATTTAAATATATTAATTTATTGAATAATGTTAATATATGATAATAATTACATTTTAAGTATTACACACCAAACCACTAGCAGGTTAAAACGGACGATAATTACAAAAAAAAAGTATTAAAAACATATCAGGAGTACGATTGGGCGTAAAGCTCAATCATACGATACTCTAGATTAGAGATACTCAATACACACTAGCACTACCCTCCTAATTGAGTTTGGACAATGCATCCACAGCGACTGCGCGGGAAATTTTATCCGAAACTAGAATTTTCTCAATTCCTTATTTTTCATAAAGAAAACACAATCATAATGAATTGTTATTTACGAAAGTCATACTTATTTTCGATTGTAATGAGCGAATTTATACAACACACTTAAAATTTAACGCAAGTTTTTGCTCAAGTCCATACATTTGAAAACAGTCAAATTCAATCAAACTACAAGTTTGACTGTTTTCACATTCTTATGTTGCCTTCTTGCACTTCTAAACTCATTCTGAACTGTTGGTATTATCGTATTGTTCAAACTCTATTAGGAGAGTAGTGTTAGTGTGTATCGAGTATCTCTACTCTAGATGAAAGAGAAATTTGATTTGACAGGTTTGGAGAAAATTAGTGTATTAAATTTAGTGAAATTGTGCAGTTTGTATGGGAGGTGGGAGAAGGAGCGGGAGGTTTTCTGTGATTTTTTTTAGTAATAACTATGAAGATTAAGAAATTGACATCTCCCAAATTTCAGACCTACAATATTCATTCTTTTCAAGAAAATCAATTTTATGTAAAGTTCTGAAAATGTGTCACTTTGTATGAGAGGCGGTAGAAGGAGTGAAGTTAATCAGTTATTTTTTTTTTCGATTAGTAATTATTAGTAAAATTCTATACAAATATTTAGTGCATAATTTCAGCTCGATAAATTTTATACGAACTGAGTGAATTAGATTATATTATTTCAACAAAAAGTGCAGTTTGTATGGGAGGTGGTAAAAGGAGTAAGGCGATTCAAATAATTTTTTAACTGTAAATTGATGCCATCATACAAATATTCTATTCTAATTTTCAGATCTATAGCTTTCATAATTTTTGAGAAAATCCGTTTAATGTCGAATTCCGAAATTGGGTCATTTTGTATGGGAGGGGTAGAAGGAGTGAAGCGATTTGGCCCGTTCACGAACTTGACCTTACTTTTTCGTCAAAAGCAACGTGTACAAAATTTCAACATTGTTGCTATACGCATTCTCGAGCTAGAAAGGACACGGACAGACGGATGGACGGGCATCCGGTTTTGAGATTCTTGAGTTATTATATGAACTTTCGAGCCTTATATCTTGGCGTTATTAAATATGTGGCAAACTTATAATACTCTCAGATTTCATCTAGAGTATAATTATTTTCTGTCTTGTATCGAAAAATTGTAGTTGATTCACAACTCGACAGTTGACAAGCAGAGGCGCGTAAGTCCAATTTTTTTTTAGAAATTGGATGTTTATTAATCAGCTGTCTGTGCTGTCTTTAGAACGTTTTAAAATATTAAAAGTTCATATATTTCGGCTTAAAATTATTAAAAATGCCAAAAATATCGACAAAAAATTTCTTCTAGCTTAATTACAGTGAATTTCGGTTTCAAAACGCACTCATTTAGAATTTTCAATTTATAACTTAAACACCTCTGCTTATCAACTAACGAATTATAATTCTATTGTTTCTTAATTATCTTTATTTGGGGTAATCCAGTCAAAATGTCCGACTTCGTTAGAAAATATTACTCGCATTTTTTTTTGTGTTACCAATAACACCCTTCCGTAAAGGGTCGTCTTGTACCGACCACACAAATACCCTACGGATAATATTAGAACAGTCAGCCGAAATGGGTTCGCCACTACATCTCATAATTGTGGACTTCGAGAAGGCTTTCGACAGCGTTAAGCGAGATTACATATGGAATGCTTTGCGTAGGAGAGGTATTCCAGATAAGGTCATAGCTATGATTAAAGAATCCTACGAAGATGCACGGTGTCGCGTCTTGCATAGAAGAGAGCTGTTCGAGAGCTTCCCTGTCCGAACGGGTGTCAGACAAGGCTGCATATTATCACCAGCCCTGTTTCTGGTGGTAACAAATGACATCTTGAAAGACGCACTGGAAAATGGGGAAGGTAATGGTCTTCAATGGAAACTATTTAACATCTTAAGTCACCTTGATCGAGCTAGGGTGTAGCCTATTGGGTAGCGTGTTCGTCTTGTAATGCGAAGGTCGAGAGTTCAAATCCCGGTCGGCGCAATATATAATTCATTGCCATCATAACACATTGCCTGCTTGGATATACCTTGGTCACCTCATTCTACGAAAATGAAAAATTCGTAGAAAGAGAGTTGTGCGAAGGGCTAACAACCTTTTCACAATAAGTAATGAAAAATGTTAAGGAACCTGCATGTCAGGAGGCCAAAGTCCGATTTGGGCTATAGCGCCATTGAAGAAGAAGAAGTCACCTTGATTATGCTGATGACGTGTGTTTGCGTGCACATAACCGTTCGGACTAAGAGTCAAATGTTCGCTCGTTGCATTCTAAATGCAAAGAGGCGGGACTGAAAATAAATGTGCATAAAACCAAGTACATGCACATGGACTCGAACGCAAGCACACCGATTGTTTTTAACAGACAGGATGTGGAAGAGGTGCAAGATTTGTGCTATTTGGGAAGCATTGTCAGCATGTTGAGGCTCAGCTAAATAAAACTCGTCAGGCCTTCGGTATCCTTTCACCTTTCTGGAGGTTAAGAGAGATCTCCCTTCGCACGAAGCTGCGAGTTTTAGACGCATGCGACAAATCCGTGTTGTTATATGGTTGTACTACGTGGAAAGTGACCGTTCGACTTACCAAGAAACTACAGACTTCCGTGAACCAATACCTCCGACGCATTTTAGGAAAATTCTGCCCAGAAGTGATCTCCAACGACGAACTTTGGAGTACAACTGGCCAGACTAAAATAGGTAGTGAGATTCAAAGGCGGAAGTGGCAATGGATCGGTCATACTTTGAGGAAACCAGAGCGAAACATCGCCAAACAGGCTCTGGACTATAATCCTCAAGAAAGACGTCGGGTTGGTCGACCATGTAACACATGGAAGCGAGCAGTTGAGCAGGAGGCCAGAAGAATAAACAAGTCCTGGCAACAGCTTAAGACCGATGCTCAGGATCGCGCCTTGTGGAAGAGAGTTGTTTCTGTCCTATGCCCCTATAGGGGGTCTTAACAGGAATTTGAATAACACTTCAAGAGTTTCCATGCTGCTTTTAGTTGACGACCCATACGGTCTCTCTAATAGTCCGATATCTATCGGGGTGTCTTTTGATAACACCTTTTGGAGTCTTGAGGCCGTTGGAAGATCACCTATGTCTTCGCAAAATCTTCTCAAAGTCTTCTTAGATGTTTGTTATATTCAGTAAAGGACTCACTATATTCGTCCCAGTTTTTTGCGTTTCGCTGCTAGTTCCTCGCTCCAACAAAGTGTTTGGTTGGCCCTTTTTTGTGTTGAACAGGACAACTTTGTTCGTAAGCATTGATAATTTTCTTTACAAGTTTGTTCGTGATTTTATCAATGCAGTCTAGGCTGCTTATTGATTCCTCTTCGATACCTAGTTCGTACTCTATGACTGACCGGTATATATTCCAGTTGGTGCGTTTAGGGTATCTGAATCGTCCTGAATTTATGAAGGTCGGTGTGTTACCTTTATTTAGTATGTCTAGGTTGTTAATAGTAAGGTATTCCAAAAGTGACTCACCTCTTTTGTTAACATCACTGCTTCCCAAGATATTGTGGTGGGCGTTAACGTCACATCCCAGAATGACTGGTATTTTGGGAATTTTAATATGTTCCAAAAGCTCGATGACGATTTGAGGTAGGGTATCTAGCTCCTCAACAAGAAAGTAAGCTGAGGCAAGTATCACCTCTTGAACTCCTCCTACCTTCGGTATTTTCACTAGTACGTAGTTCGGATGAAAATAGGCATATTCAGGTAATTAATTTCTGGTGATATTAAAATTGCAGCTCTTGGCCCGCCACTTCTTTTATCGAAAATTAACTTACCCATTTTTTGAGGAATACCAATAATTTTACCCTTTGCGGCTCTTGGTTCCTGTATTAGGGCTATATGGAATTTCTCTTTTGCGAATCTCCATGTTATTGTGTCCATGACCGCTGCTACACGATGGAGATTCGCTTGAATAACTCTAAGTTTATTTCGAGTTGATGCCATTTTCATAGAGCTGCGGCTTGCCGCTTTTGAACTCTTTGACCTTTGGGCGAGGGTCATGCTTGAAAATGTATGCTAGACTCTGTGCCCCTTTAGTTTAAGCTTCTCCATCGATTGGCCGTCGATGGAGAAGGTTATAATTGTGTTTGTGCCCTCTACTCTCCTGCACCTTCCAATTTGAGGCGCACAAAACAGCATTTTGGGCACCAATGAGTCTGTCTCATTAGGAAAATATCCCGCAACTATTTCTAACTACGGGATTTTCTCCTCCAGGGCTGCCCTGATGTTCGTGAACTCATCCGGCTTGATACTCCCTGCAGTTTTTTCCAGCCATGCTGCGGTTTTCTCATCAAGGCAAACGATCAGCATCCATCCCGGCTAAGGCTGAGTCCACCATGTTATGGATTTATCCCCTCTTGTTCCGCTTTAGGTATCTCTACCAAGATCAATTTTAGCGTTGGAGCTAGCTGCTCCGATGTAAGGATCTTGTGGAGATGTTCAGTATGTATAATACAAATCCTGATTCCTTTAACCACGTCTCTGTAGCTAGCACCTGACGTGGAGGGCTGAGCCTCTACTGCAGGCCTATACACGATGCTTTTCTTAAGGTTTTAGGCCTTTTATTATCACTTCCTACAGATGGCGGTGTTGTAGATGAGGTTCTGCCTCTTGTCATTGCCTTATTCTGTGCTGGCGATAACGTCTTTTCCATTGGCCGGCAAGCAAGATCGTACGCTTCGTTTGCTATTTTGCCTTGGTTGCGGTGGTACGAATACCGTCTCCTGCCGGCCCTGCTTAGCCTCTTTTCATTTTCTTTAAGCATTAACTGTTTCAGTACACCATTAAGGTGGTATATACTCTTGCGAATCACTTTAGGGATAAGTCCCTTTGTAACCATCAATATCTTGAAATCTGCCTAAGACATGACCAGTCCAGGTTACAAGAATAACAATACTTTGATAGGATACAGAACTGACAGCTAGCTGAACGATTTTATCCACCCTACCACATCCGCCAAAGACCATAAATAGGATATGGAGCCGACAGCGAGCTATTCGACTTATTCCCCTATCTGTAGATCTTTTAGCATTACCCAGCCTGCATAGCGAGGAGGCGATCTGCATTACAGACCATTATTTGTATAGGCAACAGCTTAAGGCTTAAGGCCGATGCTCAGAATCGCGCCTTGTGCAAGAGAGTTGTTTCTGTCCTTTGCCCCTATAGGCGGTCTTAACAGGAATTTGATTGATTGATTCGTATAGTCTCAACATTTCTGCTTTTTAGTCATTCTATAATTCAAGTTCAAACTAAAGAAATTTAGTTGGAAAGTACAGAATTAATGAATCAAATCAAGCAGTGAACAAACATATTTGGTTTCCCGCCTGATATTATCCCAGTATGATTCTTCCCCAACAAACCTCATCTTTAATTATAATGCTTGCTTGCTTAAGGGCAATTATTGTGAAAGGATGATACGAAATCTCCAAGGAATAAAAGCTTTTCTAATTTTGATATATCCTTCTACTGTACTAATTTCATTTTTACAACTCCATCCAAAGAAAAACCCACACACAAGAAAGGAGCAACCGCAAACATACGTCACGATGACATCTCTAATTAAGTTTGAGCGATGAATCGCTGAAACCTCTTACTTAGCATAATTCATTCTTTGTCATTTATTATTACTTTTAGTTAATATGCGCCAGAGAGCAACGGAAATTCCGCCCGATCATTGTTAAATATTGCACACATCGGTAATCTCAATTAACTCGTCTGCCAGCCATTTTCTTTGTTAATTTCTCGCATTCAAGAATTGAATACATGCGCCTTCCGTAGAAATGTTATCCTTTTGCCAGTCAGGCAGTTCTCTCGTATTCGCCTTATTAATTTCACACCCAAGAGTGATTCTGCATTGGAACCTTCTCTTACGAATTGGCTCAAGAAATTCCTTTCCTCATAACGACCCCCGTGGGAGAGATATTGACGGGTCCTTGGTAGAAGAGATTTGCTGTTTTCATACATGTGTCGAGAGATGAAGCACATTGCGATGGAAATGGTGGTTAACCCCCAAATGGTAGGATCAAGATGGATTTTATTACTGTCAATAACCTATGTTACATGCAATACGAACCATAAGATGAAGATTATGGCTCGGTAAACCATCTGTAATTGCTATTAGCTGGACAGGTCGGTAGTGTAGCCAAAAATGTGGTTCGTGCAGAATTATTTACCACCAATTATTTCAAATTGATGTAATTTCTTCAGCTCGAAGTTGCCGTTCGTTATTGACCTTACAGCCAGAATTGTTTTAGTTCAGATGGTTATGTTTTATCCAATTACCAACCAACAAGATTGCAAATTTCCAAGGAAAAGTTTCCATTTGCCTTGAAATTAAATAAACTCTGACTTTCATTCCAAAATCAACGAAATGGAGGAATTACACCGAATACACCAGAAAGGAAGGAATATGTAAAAAGCAACCCGAACCAGGACCAAACTACGCATCGTATCCATTACTCTCAAGTCGATCGGGGAAGTTTCCTTTCAAACTTTAAGAAAATTGATAAGTCAGCAAAATCACGGCAACATTGTGTCCCATATGTTTGCCATTTGTTTGCCATTTGTTCCATTTTACGAGACTGATAAGGTGCTGATAGCGCATCATTTCCGCCATGGGAATGAGCTCGTAATATCACCCTCTTCCCGAATAACATACGACTAAAGCAAATATTCCCACCAAGATCCACGTATTTGTGGCATTACACTTGAACCGGAAAAATCGGCAAAAAAATACTGGGGGAGTCTCTTGGAAAAAAAAAAGAAAAAACACATTTAAATTTCGTATTCTTCCATTTTCGAGCGACAGCATT
Organism: Chorisops tibialis; assembly: GCA_963669355.1. Lineage (NCBI taxonomy): Eukaryota > Metazoa > Arthropoda > Insecta > Diptera > Stratiomyidae > Chorisops > Chorisops tibialis. Next base: position 246,895,404 of record OY770263.1, on the reverse strand, counting down.
TCAATCTTGTCGGTATTCGTTTTTTTTCCGCTAGCAGGCTTTAAAATGGAACCAGGATAAGGACTAGTTGAATGAGTCGAGATCAGGAAATGGATTGTGATTTATATTTGTACTCGGAGGGCTGACCCGGCTGAAGGATATCAGAATTTGGTATTCGTTTTCTATTTCGACTTATAATACGAGATTTTTATGGGTTTTCTATACACACATAAACAGGTGATAAATACCTTTCGACACAATTTTATAAGGCAGTGAAGGATGAATCGTGCGAATCGGATTTATGTTAGACCTGAGGGCTCTAATGGATGATACCGAACTCGAATAGTTTTTGAAATGAAATCGAGTGAAAAGCATATTAAATTTTCGTAATGTGATGCCTTTAGTGAATAAAAGAAAAATTTATGGATATTCTCGCAATTTTTCTGTATTTGCAATAAAGCAGTACCTCCTCGTATCATATTTTTGTTCAGTACAAAAGAAGAGATTTCTTAGTATGCAGATTCTGGATCCTTGCAAATTCATATGTAAGACATCTGCAAGCACTTATGGCAATGGCCAACTTCTTGACTCTTTATGGAAAATTCAAAAAGCGAATTGAAAGAGCATTTAAGGAAGAAATATTATATTTTTGATAATATCTTTTTGTATTGCTGACGTCATTGGATACGTTTAACAGAAAACGATAATGGAGGTTGCTAAGGCGACAGAAGGTGTCCGGCAATTCTCCACATGTCCAATCCCTTTTTCATTCAATTAATAAATATATTTCTTAAAACTATGAGATAATAGATTTCATTCAAAAATGTCTCTGCTATTTTTATATTCTAGATGAATTTTTTTTTTTTTTTTACAGAATGACCTGTGTTATAGGCAATTTCGGCCTTTATGTGTAATGCACAAACACAGTCATGGAGGGAAGGAATGGGATTGGGAAGGTTGGGGAAAGGGAGTGAGAACGACCGTAGCGAGTGGAGAAGCTGGTATATTGCTCAGTTGTACTGGCTGCTTACTGACAAATATTTGCAGATGTTATGGGGGACTGAATGATAGAAAGCGAACAGAAACCATCTACTGAGTATCTAGGCCTTCTTGAAGTGGAACTGTTTCACTTTTACACCGTTTCCTCATTTTATTGCGAATAATTTTTTATCACCAGTAGCAACTGAAAAATTTGCGCTTAAAAAAATCCCGTCTGGAGTGGGAATCGAACCCACGACCTATTGACTGAGAAGCAAGCACGCTGCCCACTACGCCACGGAAGCCTCTAAATCTGAGAGTATTATAAGTTTGCTCTAAAGTTTGTAAAGCTAAGAAATAATGCTCGCATAGAGTCGCCAAGGGTACAGAAATATTTGTTGGCGCTCAAGAACCACGATCCCGAGTGACCGTCTGTCCGTCTGTTTACAACATAACTCTTGAAAGATTTGACCTATCGTGCTGAAATTCGTCATATGTAATTTTTGGCAAAAAAATTAACTTTGAGTTCGTGCCCACACCTTCTTCTACCCCCTCCCACACAAATTTCATGAACTTTCGAAATTTATAAAAATTGATTTTTCTCCGAAACAATTTTAGCTATTGGCTTGAAAGTTAGGTCATAGTATAATGATTTGAATATCATTAACGTCAAAAAATATTAAAAATCTTATCTATATTACTCCTTCTACCCCCTCCCAAAGAAGCGCAAAATTTTCAAAAATGCATTTATTCGGTTTTCATTGCAACTAGCAAAGCTAAAAGAACAAAAATATTGTCACAATTAATTTTATTATAATTGCAACCAATTTTGAAATAATTATCAACATCACATCACTCTTTCTACCCCGTCCCATACAAATTTCCCGAAATTTCGGAATTTCAATTAAATCATTTTCTCCAAAACCGTAAAAGCTACCCACTGTAAATGTTAAGAAAAGTATGCTATTACAAATATCACTGATATCAAAAAAATTTGGTTTTGATTCGAATACTTTTTCAACCATAATGCATTTGATCGATTTTCATTGAAACTAGAAAAATAACAAACTTAAAATTGCCAGAATTTGTCCTTTAATAATTACAATAAACGCGAAAAAAATATGAACTTCGATTCACTCCTTCTACCACCTCCCATTCGAATTTTTGTATTGGAAATTCAAGAAAAGGATTTCTCCTTCGAACATATGAGAGCTATCGACATTAAAATTGTTGTAAAGCAATGTGATTAGAATGTTGATAAGCGGATTCAAAATCATCCAAAACCTCCCACTTTCTCTTCCACGAGCTTCCCTGTGCAAACGGGTGTCAGACAAGGCTGCGTATTATCACTAATCTGGTTTCTTGAGGTAATAAATGACATCTTGAAAGCTCCACTCAAAGGTGATGAAGAGTTCTCAATGAAAGCCTTTCGTTGGGAGCTGTTTAACATCTTAAGTTACTTTGATTATGCTGATGACGAGTGTTTGCTTACACATAAAGTTTGCTCGTTGCATTCTAAATTCAAAGAGGCGGAACTGAAAATAAATGTGAGTAAGACCAAGTACATACACATGGGTTCGAACACAAGCACACCGATTGTTCTTAATGGACAAGATGGGGAAAAGGTGTAAAATTTGTGTTACCGCGGAAACATTGTCAGCATGGATACCGGATCAGAAAAGGATATTCAGCCTCGTATAAATAAAGCTCGTTAGACATTTGGTATCTTTTCCCCTTTCTCGTGGTTAAGAGATATCTTCCTTCGCACGAAGCTGCGAGTATTTGACGCATACGTCAAGTCCGTGTTGTTATATGGTTGAACTATATGGAAAGTGACCATTTGACTAACCAAGAAACTGCAAACTTTCGTGAACCAATACATCCGCCGCATTTTAGCGATATTTTAGGCAGAAGTAATCTCCAACGATGAAGTTTGGAGTACAGCTGGATAGACTTAAATATGCATTGAGATTGAAAGGCGGAAGTGGCAGTAGATCTTTTGAGGAAACCAGAGCGAAATATCGCCAAACAAACTCTGGATTATAATCCTCATGGCGCTTTGTGGAAACGAACTATTTCGAAGGATCTTCACGGATTACACAGATTACTCTTTTCCATAAAGAAAACTAGTGAGGCTAAGGGCCGGTTTTACAGTGACGGTTTAGTCTCAGGATTAGTTAAACGTGATCTTTGGTTTAAACTGAAGTTTAAACTGTGGCCGATTTCACAGTTCAACAATCTCTAAAGATTAACTAAACTGAAGATTATTTTCGTTACATTGGTAGCAGTGCAATCATTCTGAATTTGTGGGCCATCATTGTGAATGATTATCTGTCATTGCTTAAGAATTCCATGAATTTGCAAGAAAAACGTTCAAAATTTGAATTTATGATAAAAAGTTGTCCGCCTGTACCCGATAAGCACAAATTACCTGCTGATCGCGTGCGTTGTCGGACATACCACTTGATAGTTTCTTATAGTGATTTCTATTCGCCAAAAAAATGTGACCCGTTTTTGCCCTTTAAAATGCAAAATTATTGCAGGTTTGCACTCATTTTTCTCAGTTCCGTCGGTCAGGTCAATTTCCAATAGAACACTTTAATTGCAAGTTTTTTGCATTTTTTTTTATCATGTTGTCTCTATACCGAACAGCTGATTGCCTTTCGAAACTGTCAAAACAAAGCGTTTTAATTTGTCTCGTTATCTCTAAATGGTCCTGTGAAGATTTTGGGAAAATTAAGAAAAGTTACGTATGCACTCATATTGCATACTTCATGTAAAGTTTTAAGTCCTTTTGAGTAAGATCTACCCGTTAGAATCTGTTACCGATGTTGTCAGATGATTTATTTTTTTCATGTTGTTGTACATTACAGGTCAATTGAGTTGCACCGCCGAAAAATTCTGGGCAAGAAATGTTCATTTTCAGGTCAAGTTTTACCTAGTGCGCAAACCATTTTTCTAGCAGGGCAGAATTTTTTTTTCCAATAGAACATAGGAACTGCTAGAAAAAATGTTAAGGGCAAAAACGGGTCACATTTTTTTGCCGAATAGAAATCACTATTAGTTATATTGAAAAAGGGACAGTTTGCTTGTGCGCCATAGCACGTACACGTCTGATGTCATGGACTCTGGGATGTGTCGACGACGTCGTATCGCCACAAGCCCTTAAACTTCAGTTTAAACCTAAGCCATCCACCGATTAAGTTAATCTTGACTTTAAGCCTTGCTTTGAGTTTAAACGACTACTGTGAAACACCTTTTATATTTGAACCGAATTTTAAACCAGATGTCAGGTTTAAACTGGACCTGTGAAACCGGCCCCTAGTGTTTTATAGTTATAAATGCAATTGGTCTACGATGGTAGACCTAAGATCGCTTTTAATTGTTGTTCCGAACAAAAATTTAGCAAATCTAATATAATTGAAGAACACCTATAATTAGGCGAAGGCATACTGACGGGTTAAGCCTAGTGGGCGGCATATTGGTCTACAATGCGAGAGTCAAAAGTTCAACAACACTGCCTGCTTTGATATTCCTTGATTTCCTTAATCTACGAAAATGAAAATATTCTGAAATAGACGGTTCTGCGAATAATGAAATAAATGTTAAGAAACATGAAGGCCAAGTGGCTAAGGCCCGATTAGGCTGTAGTGTCATTGTAGAAGACAAGATACTAAATATAAGGAGTGCAACAAATCAAGTTTTATTAGGTGACAATATCGAATAGAAGATATATAAGGGTTTCGTCAGATGATACCTTTAGAATTCTCATTACCACCATACATTTGGATAGGTATAATTGAAATACTAAACAGACTATCATGCGACTGCCCTTCTTTCGAAAATCGCTGCTTATACTTATTTTTAACTGCTTCATCGCATCTCCACTTCATGAGAATCTGCATTTCTTCTGTGCAAGAGTCTGCCAAAGATTGAATCACGTCTTGTTGCACACTACATACATAATCGTGTGATGGTATGATCAATTAGGGATTGCAAATCAATTTCAGCTGAAGATTCTGTAACAGATATTCCAGCTGGGTAACATCTTTGTTTTGCCTCTTTTTCGATGTGATAAGCTGGATAGAAATGAGGTTGAAGATTTTTTACTTGGGCACGTATAACATTGTACTGATGTGTAGAAAGGTGATCATCGACCATTAAAGAGAGGGCTTGATCGCCAGACAGCGTTTTAGGCTCTGCGAGAACCCTTCTAGCCTTCTTAATAGCGATACCGCGAGTGGATGATGCAGATGATAGTTGCTTCAGAACTATAGCTGAATCTTTCTTTCTCATCTGTCGTAATTTCACTTCAGCTGCACTGGAAATTTCTTCGGTCGAATCGAATTCTACTAATTTGTTTACCTTTGGATTTTTGTCCTACCGCAGCATTTTCCGAAAGATTTTCCAGTTCCTCCAGGTCTGCTTAGACCTGATGTCGATGGAAGCACAGTTTGAGAAAAAGCTACCATTTCTTCCAGCCAGCTCTCATTGTTTCGCAGAAAACGGTCTGGATACCATCGCTCTTCTATTTTCGTGAAAAGTGTCCTTAATGTTGTTTTTATATATCCCACAAATTCTTTTGAATACTTTCTTCTCTAAATTCTTGTAACATTTTGTTGTACCCATGTGTAGAAAATAACTCTTCTTCGGAAAACCGAGCCCATTATGAATTTTGGAACGCAGCTATGCGCAGCCAAATTTTGCGGTTCCTAAGACTATACACTTTAGCTTTAAAATGAGTTTAGTCTCGGGATAGAATAATGCGAAATATTGTAACTAAATCAATTTTGAAAATGAAATTTAAAGGCAAATTTATGATCCAAAATCTCAATGTTTTTAATTATAATTATAGCATTAAACCTAGACCAAATTTGAGTTATATTTTTTTATTATCTAATCGTAAAAAATCAAAAAGCAGATTTCAACAATATAACATGTACATATGTATAATCTTCGAGTAACGTCAAACGAATGATTACTGAAAAATGTTCCTTTCGATTTACATTACCCGAAAAGTGGACTTTGACCAGCTACTATTCCTAAATAGTTAATTTCAGAGAAAAAAACTAATTCGGGTTTTTCTTAATTGGATAGTTACGTAAATAATCGTATAGTCAATTAGGGCAATATTTGCCTTGAAAGTTTTTGAATTAAATCCCGCTAGATTGCGATAATGTCACACTGTTGACGTTTCAAATAAAATGCTTGCGAAATTCAATGTTCACACATAGGGCTGAAATTCACTGTTGTATTGGATTTGAATGAATTTCCGCGTGCGATATCTGTATCGCACCGCCGCCAAAGATATGCGAGCATGCGATTATCTGAAGGGGATTGAATGAATTATCGACCAATTTTTTTTTTTCTGCAAGAAAAATTAGTTTTGGAATGACTATGTTTGTAATAATTTTTTGATTGTTAGGCGCAGCAAGGTTTTCTAAACTAGTGAAACTTCTGACTAGCTGCTTCTGGTTGCCTCTGAGAAATTTGGATTTTAATTTGATTTGGCTCTTTGCAGTAAACCACTTCCAATGTGTCTAGAGCTTTAGTACACTTTATGCTTTTGGAAAATTAGCTTGGGTGCCATTTGACACCTCCCAAAAGTTGAAAAAAATTTCTGATCAACCATTCTCTACCAACCGTGAGAAGTGACTGCCAAACCTCCCTCTCCCTGGTATTAGAAATTTTGGAGTTGTTCGAATGCAATGTCTATGCACTCGTAGCTCCTTCTCGCATCTACCCTCGTGAATTAGTTGACTCGTTCTTGCTCTGTACTCGAGCCTTACTCCATGGCTTTCAAACTAAGCTCTTGTCTCGATTGCACATCCATTTTACTTATTAAGCTTCGCGATTTTTGAGAGTTACAGAAGCAAAAAAAGCACTTAGTCCATGGTCTGGGTTGGATAAAGTCCACTCCACATAATATCTAGGGAAGAGTACAAAATTTTAATAAGAACACAGAACGCGTGAAAAACTTTAACCGGTCATAAAAAAATAAGTTTATTCTTAAAGCACTTCATACAATAATTCTAAAGAAAGTGATAATAAATCATATTCTTCGCCACCCTCCAATTCTAATAGCAAAAAAATAAAATAAACTTTCACAAAATAATTGCCAGTATTTTTCACTGGTTTTATCACAATTTTCATTTTATCATAACGCGCTCTATTTCACACAAATACAAATAAACCACATTTTAATAATCATTTTTATTCCATATATAAAAATGTTAAATTTAACGCAACTGATTACAGAAAAATTTATAAAATTATGTCATTTATCACAGGAAATTGTAGACTTATCGCAAATTCTCCAAGACCAGCTCGACTCCGAGTCTGATCAGTTGTATATCGGTCATCCAAGCAATAACATCGATAATAACAGTCGAACTTAAAGTTATCTATAACCGTGATTAAGGTGCTTAGAATTATTATGGACTTTGTTAATAAAACGGCCATTGTTGTCGGTGGTTTGGGTGGCATTGGCTCGGAATTGTGCAAACTTCTCCTCACAAAAGGCATCAGTGTAAGTTATTTTATCTGAAATTTACGTATTATTTAAATATCATTTTATTAACAACTTTTATAATATAAATAATGCGACTACCGTAGAACTTGGGCATATTTGATATTAGCGATGATAACGAACCATTAGAAAATATCGAAGCCAGCAACAATGGGAATGCCAAGATAAAATTTTGGAAAGTCGACATTACGAAAAGGGCAGATTGCGATAGTGCATTTGATTCGGCAATTTGCGATTTCGAATATGTCGATATTGTGATAATTTCGGTTGGGATTGTGGACGAACTTAACCCGTCGCGTGCGCTCGAAGTCAATTTGGTAGATAATTTTCTCATTGAATAATTCCTATATTTAAAATGCTTATCAAAAATTTTAATTATCTTTTCAGTTGGGAACGATCAATATCAATCTTACGGCAATCAAATGTATGGACAAAAAGGCAGACGGTCGCGGTGGAACCATACTAACTATATCATCGGTTCTTGGACTCGAACCTTCACCTTCATATCCGGTCTATGCAGCTACTAAACATGGTATTATGGGATTCTTACGATCTATAGGGGTAAGTGAATGGATCATAAGCGGCGCCCAAATATCGATTTCATATACTTTTAGACCGAAGACTTCCAGAAATTAACCGGAATTCAAATTAAAGTCGTATGTCCTGGACTGACAAAACCATCGATGCCAACCAGTGCACCTGAAGCAATTTTCCCATATTTACCGACAGGATCACCAGACGATCGTTTTCAATCAACTCCGCATTGTGCCGAATGCATAATTAATGCACTGGACTATGGCTTGACCGGCTCGATTTGGATCGTTGACAATGCCGAACTGACACAAGTTGCTCCTATTAATTATTTTTTCCCACCAAGAGCATATTAAAGCGAAATTAAATAATTTCCATAATCTACAGTTTTTTTTTTTCATGATTTTCAAATTAAAGTTTAAATTCACTTACGATGGTGCTACAGCCCAAATCGGACTTTGGCTTCCTGAATGCTTTGCATCTATCCATCTCAGTTCAGTGACCGCGTCCTCCAGTTTGAAAATCTTAGCAGTGGTTTGCTGTCTGCATCAATCGAATCCTCCCAGCGCTTCCGTGGTTTTCCGACCGGTCTTTGTCCATTAACTTTCCCTTTTAGTGTGCGTTTAGGAATTCTTCCGTCATCCATCCGCTCCAAATGACCAGCCCATTGTATCTTCTTAAATTTTATGAGGGTTGACACTTCTGGGTTGTCGAAGATGGCATACAATTCTGTATTGTATCGTATTCTCCAGATCGAGTCTTCCCTTACAGGTCCGAGGATTCTTCAGAGGACTTTTTTTTCAAAGGAGTTAAGTAGTTTTTCAGACGCCTGAGTTAACGTCCACGTTTCGCTGCCATAGCATAGCAGAGGCCTTATGATGGTTTTGTATAGCTTAAGTTTTGTTTTCCTGTGCACGTTCTTGTTTTTGATTATTGGAAGTACCGAATAATAAGTCTTGTTTACCATCATTATCCTTCTTTTGATTTCGATGGGTTCGCTTCCATCCTTCGATAGGTTCGCGCCTAGGTATATGAAGTTGCCTACGTTTTCTAGGTTATAGTCTCCTATGGTAATATTTTGTTTGATTGGCGTCTTTTTTCCCAGTTTGTGTCATAATTATACTCTAGATGAAATCTGAGAGTATATTGTGTTTGCCTTACCGTTTGTAACGCTAAGAAATAACGCTCGCACAGAGCCGCCAAAGGTACAGAAATATTTGTTGTCGCTCAAAAACCTCGATTCCGAGTTGCTGTCTGCCCGTCTGTCTACAGCATAACTTTCGAAAGCTTTGAGCTATAGTGCTGAAAAATTTTGTGTGTCGTTTTTAGCAAAAAAGTAACTTTAAGTTCGTGAATGGGCTACATCCCCCACTCTTTCTACCCCTTCCCATACAAATTTCGAAATAATAAGAAATTGATTTTTCTTTGAAACTATTTAAGCTATCGACTTGAAATTTACGTCAATGTATAACGATATAGATCTCATTAATATCAAAAGACTAAATTTGGTCAGAATTAATTTGACTATAATTAGAATTTATTTTAAAAATATTTTAAAAATAATTATCAACTTCACTTCACTCCTTCTACCCCCTCCCATACAAATTTCACGAAATTTTGAAATTTAAATTAAGTTATTTTCCTTCGAAACTGTTAAAGCTATCAACTTGATATTTTGTATAAAGTATACAAAAAAAAAATTAATAATATGAAAAAAATTTGTTTTGATCCGTACACTCCTTCTACCCCATCCCATACAAATGCATAATTTTTGTTAAATGCATTTTATCGATTTCCATTCAAACTAGAAAAAGTACAAACTTCAAACTTTGCCAGAATTTGTTTCTTAATAATTGAAATAAGTGTTAGAAAAAATTATCAGCTCCGCTTCCCTCCTTCTACCACCTCTCATACAAATATCTGTATTATAAGAAAATAGAAAAGCATTTCTCCTTCAAGTATATGAGAGCTATCGACTCTGAAATTGAATCAAAGCATGATGATAAGGAGGACGATAAGCAGTTGCAAAATCATATTAAACGCTCGACTTCCTCTGCCACCTCCCATACAAATGCCCCAATTTCAGAAAAACTATGACCAATGTCTTTAAAAATAATGAAAACTAAAAACTTTAAATTCAGCAAAAAACATTATGCATGCCATGTTCGGTGTCATACATGAAAAACACAAACCTCCCCCTCTACTTCTACCACCTCCTATGCAAAAGTCTCTATTCACTATTCGAAAGAATTTGAGATGATATATTTTCCGGTATATTAAAGTCGTTTCCATCTCATCTAGAGTATCATCAATTCTGTTATGTTTTTTGTTTTGTTTTCATTAATACATAGTCCAACTTGCCTTGCTACCGAGTTCAGGTTTACAAATACCTCCTTAGCACCCTCCAGGGATGTTGTAAGGATATCTATATCGTCGGCATATGCTACAAGTTGTGTGGATTTGAAGCATAGTGTTCCCTTGGGTCAACGGGAAGTTTCTGAACAACATATTCGAGTTTCAAGTTGAAAAGCATTGGTGCTAGGCTGTCACATTGTTTAAGGCCGTTGTCTGTTTTAAAACTGGAAGTCAGATAGTTTCCTACTCTGACTCGTGACAAAGACTCGGTCATTGTCATTCTTGTAAGCTGAACCAGTTTCGGTGGGACTCCAAACTCCAACATGATTTTATAAAATAGTTGCCTGTCGATACTGTCGTATGCTTGGTTGAAGTCAACAAATATGTGGTGCACAAAGTTTAAATTGCCATGACAAAATTTTTAATCTGGGTTGAAACTATGATCTACACTTCTACTTCTACTATAGCTCTGCAGCCCAAATCGGGCCTTGGTCTCTCGACCTTTAGGCTCCTTAACATTTTCATTACTTATTGTGGACGGATTGTTAGCCCTTCGTACAACCCTCTATCTACGAATTTTTCATTTTTATAGATTGAGGTAACCAAAACATCATATCATCTTCATATCAGAGTAAGGAGTATACTGGAATTATATCTACGTCGACCGAGATTTGAACGCACGACCTTCGCATTGTAGACACGCCAACCACTAGGCAACACGCTAACTTAAAACTATGAACACTCCTGACTCTTGATGAAAAGGATATTTTAATTAAGAAATCTTCAGAAAGTACTCAATCCACACTTCGGAACTTTTAAAGTATGCCTCAGGACCGTGCTTTGTTGAGTTGAAATAATGCAGACTTTTCTCTTGTAGAATGTGTTTGCTTAGACGCGAAAAATTTTAAATTTACAACACTCTTTTCTGTCACAGTTGATTTGACAGTTCCCGGTTGATTTGGGGTTAATTTAGTTTGGCAATTCACCATAAAGAGACTCATGCCGGAGCATCGTTTGCCAAAAGGCCCAAGGAAGCATTGCTATTGATCCACAATTTCATTTGAAAATTTTGTTCACTGATGAAGCACACTTTTGGATAAATGGCTGTGTCAATAAGCAGAATTGCCGCATTTGGAGCGATGATATCCCGCAAGTCATTACCGAAACATCATTACATCCAAAATAAGTCACCATTTAGTGCGCTGTATGGGCCGGTTGAATCATTGGTCCATATGTCTTCAAAAATGATGATGGTCAGAACGTTACAGTCAAAGGTGAGCGGTACAGAGACATGATTACTTTCAAATATAGCCAATTTCATGGCTATTATTTCAATTTAAAGTTTTTCGCCCTATAGTTCCGTATATCTATTGTGGGCTTGTTAATAAAATACGGTTTTGTTGCAGCGTTAATCCATGTTGTGCGATTGCAGAATGTTTGCTTTGTGCACGATCGCCGTTTTTAAAACGAAATTTCAAAGTTGCTCTTACATTACTTACACGATGCTGCCATTTGCAAATATGTTTATAAACTGGATACAGTTGGATATCGCCACTTCTAGCACCATAATTAACTGCCGAAATGGTTAATTGGATAGAGATAAGGCGCGAAGCTTAGCAGGACAGTAGCAACTGGACCGATCATCTTACGAAGTTTTAAACGATGACCAGTATGTTTAGTACAAAATGAAGAATGAAATCTTAAAGCACAGCGTTTTCGTATAAAAGCCTGTTTGATGCAACCTCATCCCCAAAGGCCTATTACAAACAGACTAATTACTTAGAAAAATGAAATTAGTTCGAATATCTCCAGAATGACCGTAGAGTAAATAGCTTAGTGTTTGAAACAACAGACTCGTTATCACACCAGTACTCGAAGAACTCACTCCTCTACTCTTCATTCAAATACACACAAGCCTTGAAGAATATTTATCGTAGTAGCTCTTATTTGCATAGCGACAATTTATCACCTACCCTCTAATGAAATGTACACAAACCATTATCCCGCTCACGGTCCTTGCGATTCTTCTAACTTATAAGTCCATGTGATTGGCCTCCAAATTAAAACCTAATTATTTTATCAAAGTCACGTTTCCATTAAAAATCCTTCTACAGAATTTTCCTAACTTTCAAGTTTGTTTACCATTAAAAAAAAAAATTTTTTTTTTCATAATCATGACCGGGAAATTCGACCCCACGACTCAAGTTCTTATGAAAATGACTCATTAAAAAAAAATAAACTCTTCCCCTAAGCCTCTCCCAATGGCTACTAAGATCCCAATAAACTCTCATAAGTAAACAAAAAACGACAATAAATAAGGACGAAAAAAATCCTTTTTGCTCGCACTTTTGGCAAATGTCTTTGAAAACTTTTCAGCGTCGATCCAATCGAATAGATTAAGCCATGCCAGGCCTTTAATTGAACAACTTAAGGAACGTCTTTCCTTTTCGCGTCGTCCTTGCCGCGATACGATTTTTATGGCGACTCTGAGCTGTTTGGTGTTGCTTAGTGGTGACATAATGACGAACGCCAAGCTATATAATAAAATGCGATATCTTTCATTAAGCCGTTTTTTTCTTGGATATTTAGATTCCCTTTTATCCTATTTTTTTCGCCCCTCTCCCGTCCTTCTGCTAACAAAAAACTGGAGCGTTCCACTTAATTGACGAATTTAATTAGGCAGATACGTGATCTCGCAAATTTTGTTGAGTGTTTGCCGTTGACAAACAAAACGACGATATGCCTTCAGAGCTAGTTAAGAAGCAAAATCCAGGCATATCCTTTCGGCGAACGCATCTGAGAGAACCCACTACACAAGTCATCGGAGTGAAGGACTAAAACAGTATCGCGCCTCGAGAAATTTTGAAAACGTATTGCTTACACGCCGGGGCATAATTCACACTCACACACAAGGATAATGTGAGAAGAAGAAGATGAAGATGTATCCTAGACCTGTTATTGTTGTCATCATGATGATGAGCAGCTTCGTGTTTGGTGTTGTCATCAGAACATGACCGGGAAATTAATGACTGAAATCTTCTTAAACATACTTATGTGACGCGTATTGAAGGATATTCTTCTCAATTATATTGTCGTGACGTGAGAACAAGTCATTTTTTGGAATGTCTGAGAATGCCCTGGAATATGTTGAGAGGATCTAATTAAGGCAGTTTTTAGAAAAACATGTTTCACTATAGCTAACATATATAGAAACGTAGAATCTCTTTGAAGGTTCTGCGGGATCCCCAAACCGCTTTGCTCTGAACCACTTTTTTTGTCTCCAATAAGGTTAGCATTTTGATCTACGTATAAAGAACTTTTAGTGTAGAACTTTTACGTAAGTATCATCAATAAGAATTTGTGATTTCTTGGTTTTTTAGTGATACAAACATGCTTATGGCATTTGTGATAAATACTTAATTTCTTTGAATGTCTTAATATGTTTTTCAGAATAGTCACCGAGGGCAGGATGTTCACCCCGGGACTCGTCATCATTTTCTTAATATTATTGCTATATAGTATAATCAGACTAACAAGCCTAAGAAACGCGATCTGGGCTAATACAAAAGATTCGACTGGAAATAGTGCGTTTGTTATTAATTGACCTATCAAGGCTCACACTGTGCACAATTTTGGTTTATGTATTTAATCGATTTTTCTTGTAACTAGAAAAGGTACAAACTTAAAACTTTGCACAGTTTGTCTTTTAATAATTGCAATAAATTCTAAAAAAAATATGAACTGCGCTTCACTCCTTCTACCATCTCCCATACAAATTTTTGTATTGAAAATCCAAGAAAAGTATTTCTCTTTCGAACACATGAGAAACAAAGCAATTTGATTAGGATGTTAATAAGTAAATTCAAAGTCATCCTCAAATATCAAAAATTCAGACAAAAATTGTTCAATTTCCTCCAAAATTATGAAAGCCACTTTACGCCCAATCATAATTCTGTTGTTTTTAAATATTTTCCCCAGAATGGGTATTAAACTTATTGGTAGATAGATAGATAGCTATCACGTTGCGTTGGCTCCTTACCTGGCTTAGGAATCAATGTTACCGTTGCATTTTCCAAGCCTGTAGGAAATATCCTTCCTTGAAACGACAGTTCTAGATGAAATTAAGGTTAACAACTTCCATTTCCGGCAAATTTTTTCCCATTCGTATTAGTACTCCGTCTATACTAGGAGCCTTTTTTGACCTTAGAGTTCGTAAGATGCACCTTATCTCTTTTGGTTTACAGAGTATCGATGTGATTAATTGCAGTGAGAGGATTTGGGAGATGTTTGCTGCAACTTTTTGTTTTCCAGTGGCACTATTACCAAGTCCTTGAGAAATATGGTAATTTAGGAAATCGTCTACAAGTATATCGGCTTTATTTTAGTCGTCACAGATAGTTTCAATATTACTCTTAAGTGGCGGCATAGTTCTTAGGCCCTTACGGAAAAGTTTATTGAGCCGCCACAGCCTCTTTTAAAACAAAATGTCGGAAAATAGTTCGTGTTGAATGAATAGCTTGTTGTTTTTTATACGCTACATGGAATATGAGTGTATTACAAGTTTGCTCTAAAGTTTGTAACGCCAAGAAATAATGCTCGCACAGAAGCGCCAAGGGTACAGAAATATTTGTTGTCGCTCAAAAATCACAAAACCGGATGTCCGTCCGTCCGTCTGTCTGTGCGCTCTCTAGCTTGAGAACGCGTTGAGCAAGAAACTTTTTGACAATAAGCGGATTTACTCGCAAAGTATAAAGTTTATTGATCTGAAATTTGGAATAAGCTACTTTTCTGATTATTTCAATCTACTGCATACAAATTATTCGTGGCCTCCCCCTCTTTCCACCCCCTCCCAAACAAACTGCACTTTTTCATGAAATGCTCTGAACCAATTTACTGAGTGCGTAAAAAATTTCTCTTTCTATGCACTAAATATTTAATTAGAATTATTAGTAACACCACAAAATAAACTGCCAACAAGTCGGGCGAAACTTTATTATTCTTGGGACAAGTTGCGGATGAATGGAAAGTCATTATGCAGGTTAGAGTGGTTAGAAAAGACTAAGTGAAAAAGAATTCTTGGGCAGGGCTGTTGTCAATTTCAGAATATTTCATTCGTTTCTTCAAATTTGGGTTTTTATGAGAGGAGGAGGAGAGGTAATAGTAAGGGTAGGTGGATGTTACTAGCTTTTTAATCGATTGCTTAAATCACGTCCAATATTCTCTGTATAGAATGTGTTTCATAGACGAAGTTGCATAGAATTTTCATAAAATTCGGTGTATTTTACATTCACGAAACCGAACATTTGTATGGGAGGGGGTAGAGAAGGTAGGGGAATCGTAAAATTTAATATGCAGTTTTATTTCGTTTCTCTTTTAAGGTGCTCGTACAAAATTTCAAGTTCGTAGCTTTTAGTTAGTTGGTTATTAGTTGATTTAATGAAATTGGTCAAAATCATAGCTTTGTATGGGAGGGAGTAGAAGGACAGGCGAAATCTCAAAACTTTTGACGCAATTTTATTTCAACTATTTTTGTAAGTTTTTGTGCAAAATTTCAAATTGATAGCTTTTAACAGTTAGGTGATAATTGATTTCTTGAAAATGGTCGAAAAAATAATTTTGTATGGGAGGGGGTAGAAGTTTTAAAGGTTTTCGATCAGATAATATTTCGTATATTTAGGGATTTTTTATACTCTAGATGAAATCTGAGAGTATATTGTGTTTGCCTTACCGTTTGTAACGCTAAGAAATAACGCTCGCACTGAGCCGCCAAGGGTATAGAGACAATTTCAATCTACTGCATAAAATTTATTTGAGTCCTAATCTTCTTTCCACCCCCTCCCCCTAAAAATTACACTTTTTCATGCAATGCTCTAAACCAATTTATTCAGTACGAATGAAACGTATCGAGCTGAAACTGTGCATTAATAACTTATTTGGAATTATTATTCAGGCCAAAAAAAATTAAAAGATAAGTCTTACCCCTTCTACCACCTCCCATACAAAATGGCGCAATTTTAGAATTCGACAATAGACGGATTTGCTCGAAAAGCATGGACGCTATTGATCTGAAATTTGAAGTATATTACTTTTATGATGATTTCAATATATCATATAAAAATTATTTAAGTCCTCCCCTGTCTTCCACCACCTCTCATACAAACTCTACTTTTTCATGAAATACTCTAAAACAATAACTCAGTGTGTATAAAATCTATCGAGCTGACATTGTGCACTTAATATTTATTTAGAATTATTAGAAAGCCCAAAAAAATGAAGCTATTATCTATACTCCTTCGACCCCCTCCCATACACAATTTCACAACTTCACAAAAAGCGGATTTTCCTGTAAAGTATGAATGCTATTGATCTACAATTTAAAACATGTCAAAAGCATGATTACGGACTCGCCCCTCCTTGTACCACCTCCCATACAAACTACACAATTTGGATAAATCCAATAACCTAATTTTCTCAGCAACTATTAAATTTTTTAATCCTAAATTTTGTGTAAAACATTTTGATAGCAACTTTAGCGTAATGGAAAAAAAATTAATTCAATGTCGTCAACCCCTGTACCACTTCCCCATCAAAATTTCTTGAAATCAAAAAATTGCTTTTTCATCTAGAGTATCGCACGATTGGGCTTTATGCCCAATCGTGGTCCTGTTATGTTTTTTTAAATGCATTTCGCAAATTTTCAAGTTTCTACCTTAAAATTTCACACAAAAATTTTCAGTTTATGTGTATTTTTCAATGCACGTTAGACAGGGAGGGTCGGTTTATAACAATTATGGATCAAGTTATTATTATTTTTCTATGTATATCAAATAGATGATCCACCTGCAAAATTTAAACTTTGTATATTTCACCAGAGTCCTAAAAAAATCGCTCAAAATTTTCGACATTTTTGCTTATCACCTCCCTCCCCTCACACCTCCCAACGTAAATTTTTTACCAAAATTACCCACTATGTAGTTCTACAATCTGACAAATTTTCGATTTGATATCTGTACTCTTTTTTGAGATATAAGGATTTGTAATTTTGAAAAGTGCGCCATTTTTGAAATTCTCCCATTTCCCCCCACTGCTATTAATTCAACATGTTATATTTTTTTTGTATTTTGCTAGTATAGCTTAATATATGTTTCAAGCTTAAGAGACAGTTGAGATATTCATTTTTAAGTGTTTTTCTTTGCAACCCCCTGACCCTCCCCCTTACAATAATTAGCCACTCTCTAAGCTGATTCCAGTGGAATTATATGCCACCTTAATGGTCTCAATATAAGAATTTTTTACGATAAGTAATTTCGAAGATACAATCATTTGAAAAAACAATTCGCCGACAATTTGTTTTTAGCCCCACCTTTTCGGACGCCAATGGATAAAACAAATAAATTATTTTTAAAGATTGTCCCCCTGCCTCCCCCTCCCACCTAACACCACCCAAAATTTAGAAAATAGAGCTCACTTACCCAATCAACAATCCACCCAAAAATGAACATTCTACCTTTGACGGTCTCGGAGATATGAGTCCATATGTATGGCGGACGGCGTACGGTGGACGGCGTATATCGGGACGGATTTTTTTTTTGTATTTTTAGGCTAATTTAGTCATGAAACGCGAAAAAAAAAATCAGGGTAGCAAATTTTTGTTTTCCTATGTCAATCACAATACTTTATTATTAGAATAATAAAGTAAACATAGACGGTTAGCTTTAGCCGTTCTATCACCGAGATAATTAAAACGACTTGCTTCAACTTAAAAAGATATTTTTCTAAAACTACAAATACATAGTACGACTGACTTGTCTTATGTTAATTGCTATTACAGCCCTTTAGCTGTTATGAGTTTACTTGGTCGGGAATCTCTTAGGCTCTATTTATACTTTTACAGCATTTTATCAGCGGAAGACTTATTTCAATGGCTAATGAAATCTACAAAGTTGAAACCGTTTTCTTATGACATAGAGCTTTTCGGGGTTTGAAAGCCAAAATAATTCTTTTTCTTACTTTTCGGCGACAGTTTATTTACGGCCAAAAATATGATGCCATAGCTCTAATGATTGTCGACACATTAAATTCTGTTGCAATATTATTGGTACAGAAGATCTCATTGAAGGAAAGGAATATACTTGATGTTCTATGGAAGAGTTTTTCTTAAATCGTTTGAATTTAACACTACAGTGTTTTCGCCCAACAGATTTTCAATACATTTTTCTAGATGTAGACAAACCACAAAAATCGGACAATCTAATAAAATTCTCCATGTATCTACATTTGATATCAAAGCGGGATGCGGGAAGCCATTTCCTTTTTAGTATATAGACTTTATGTTCGAAACGGCGGTTCTAAAATGACTGCGAGTTTATCCTTTCGTCACTATTCTCCGATAAATTGAGATATTCTGGAACTTAAAGATTAGTAGGAAGGTGTTTCCTAGTAGTTCAAATCCCAATCGACGTATAATTCCAGCACGCCACTTGCTTGGGTGGTCACCACAATCTACAAAAATACAAAATTCTTAGATGAAGGGTTGTGCGAAGGCTTAATAACTCTTCCACAAAAAGTAGTGAAAATCATAAGGAACCTGAAAGGCACGAGGCTAAAGCACGATTTAGGCTGTAGTGCCATTGAATAAGAAATTTTGGGCCGTCAAATCATTCTTAAACTGTTGAAATAAAAAACAAATAAATTAAATTAATTTGAAATGCATTATTTTCTTCTTATTATTTCTTAAAAATTGCTTAAAAGCGTTCGCCTTTATGTTTCGAATCTCCTGCTATCCTTTCTCGTAGCAGACCCAAATTGTCGAAGCCAAGCCGACATGAGAGTTCTTGTGATATGTACGAAGACTTCTCTGATATCTTTTTTTTTTGTTTGCTTTATCCCTTCGACTTCTGAACGAAGTTGATGAATTCCCCAGAGCTTTCGTTTATCAAACGGCAAAGTCATAAATTAATCAGAGTATGTAATCGTTTTGAGCCGTTCGAAAAATACTTAGCAGAATATATGCGAGTAAAAGGCAAAATAGGGGCCATCTAGGTTAGGAGAAAAGTTGCGACTAATCAAATCCATTGCACAGGCTCTTCTTTACTTTGCGTTTCTTCTCCAATAGTAGCGAGGCAGGCTGTTTTATCCGTCTAGAGAATTGACTTTTAGATTTGATTAACTGATTGAATTTGCTCGATGGAGTAGAACATGAAAGCCTAAAGAGATCCAGGGCAGGCACATTACTTATAATGTAATATTCAAGATTACCGAGAAATCTCAGAGTTGAGTGGTTTTTGCTTAAGCATTTCCAACATATTATTTTTCTTATTATTTTTTTTTTGGGTGTTTAATTCGGGGTTAAATAACTAACCTCCCTCTTTCTATTACTTCTATTACTGGTGATAACTGTCATAGGATATTCTACAAAATCTTATTGTGTAAGGTTTTTCTAGCTCATTTAAGCCAAGAGGTGCTCCAATACACAAATTTCTAAGGAATCGGTTTCAACTTAGGAGATCACCTTTTAATGCAATGTACATATGTAGGTATGGTCTGTAGTATCTATAATTTCCGAACGTACCTCTTTGAGAATGAGATTTGAATGTAAAAAAATGTTTGTTAAGCGTCAATAGCATCGGTGTGGTCAAAAAGAAAAGATTGGATGAAGAATATTTAGAAAATAAATATAAGGCCGGAGCGTTTCTAATCTCAACGAAACCAAAGCAAGTGCTAAAATACCGACTGTAATGCGCTTAGAGAGGAAGCTCTCAATGCGTCAGATCACCAATTCCAATATCCTTCAGTTTAATTAGACGATATCTTGCCAAACTTTGTGAAAAGCTTCTTAATCTTTATTGCATTTACATAAGCATGAGCATCAATGCTCTCTCAGATAGGCTAAAGGATCTCCCGTCGAACCTCCAAAACGGAACCTATATTGGTGATCGTAGTTGAACTTTCTATACCCATATTCATTACTTTTGAAAGCACTGAAGCAATGGTTATCGGATCCACTTTTCTTCCTTTCCTGTGAATTCGCTGAACATTCAAAACATTCTATAATCGTAGAAATCATCTAAAATATTATCGGGATTGCAAATTGAAATCCGCAGTTTCCCGCTAGCAGTAAATGAGGATCAATAATGGCGGATCAGAAACGTGGTAAACTTAGACATATGTCAACAACTACTCATCATTAGACTTGTGAAGTCTTATCGGCTTCATATCCTTTTTTGTGTGCGAATATGTCGAAGTTTGAGCCAACTTCTCCTCATTTGTCTACAATTCAAAAAAATCTGCGAGTGAAGCGCGACCACTCTCTCAAGCACTTACGTCGAGGCTGCTCTTAGTGGAAGAACATGTCGTAACTGATGCGGTGATTTTGACGTCGAGGACCGGTATGGTGGTCAAAGATAGAGATACTCGATACACACTAACACTTCTGTCCTAATAGAGTTTGGACAATGCATGTACAACGATCGGGCGGGAAATTTCGCCCGAATTTTGAATTTTCTCAATTCTTTTTCTTTTATCAAGTAAACACAATCAAATTGAATTGTTATTTATGAAAGTCATATTTATTTTCGGTTTTAATGAGAATTCCAGTTAAAAACTTGTAGTTTAACGCAAGTTTTCGCTCGTGTCCGTAAATTTGAAATCGGCCAAACTCAAGTTTGGCCGATTTTCGTATTTCTTATGTTGCCTTCTTGTGCTTCTAAACGCAGTCTTAACTGTTGGTATTAGAGCATTGTCCAAACTCTATTAGGACAGAAGTGTTAGTGTGTATCGAGTATCTCTAGTCAAAGAGAATATTTTTGTAGTATCTCATGAGCTCCTAAAACTGAATGAAATCATCACGGGAAATCACTATCGACTACAGTTTATACGTTTAAGCCGAGTGGTGAAGGAGAAATGACCACACTTCCAAAAGAGACACGACAAAGTAATTTTGCTGTACGGCAACGCTCGGCCACCTGTTGCTTAGGCTGGAAAGCCTACCTGGAAACATTGAAATGAGACATTCTACCCTCCCCTCTGTATTCTCCAGACATCGCCTTTTTTGACTACTACCTATTCCGATCGATGACGCATGATCTGGCTGAGCAGCACTTCGATTTTTACGAAAAAGCTATAAATTGGGTCAATTCGTAGATCGACTCAAAATAAGAGCAGTTTTTTCGACACGGAATCCGTATGCTGCCGGAAAGATAAAAAAAAGTTGTAGCAAGCGATGGGCATTTCTTTGAATAATAAATATTTAACGATTTTTGCAAAAAAAGGGTCGAATTTTAGAAAAAAAAGAAGAAAAAAACGGCGAGGAAGATTGCGAAGAACTTATGCTAGAGAAGAGGAGCAGAGGTTAATCCTATCAGGTCTAGTATGACTATTAAACTTTTGCAGGACCCTGTATATAAGACGCATGAGAAAATGAAGCAGAGGCAGAGAATAACCAAATAAATTTGCAATAAGAATGGGTTTGGTTTAAAAGTAGAAATGTAGAATTTTTCGCGCGACTTGTTGCCAATAGGAAAACTTTCTCAATAGGATCAATTACGGTACGGTGAGCATAAGCGAGAGGTGGAGTTCATGAAAAAATAACATGGAAAATTTTCAACCTTTCGACCCTGAAAGATCGTCCATCAAAATTCTTAGTCATGATCGTGCGTTTAAGGATGAATTTACAGAAAAATTTCATCACCTACTGCCCTTTGTAAGCTCGAGTTTGGTAATTGCCAAAATTCGGAAACGATTTTGTCGGCCTGATATATTTACTCATAAACCAAGTGGAGTGTATGTAGTCATATTATTCAGGATGATGATGATGCAATGGCGCTACAGCCCATATCGAGCCTTGGCCAACCGGATGCACCTCCTCCAGCCGTCGACGGCGTCCTCCAGTTTGAAAAATCATTCAGAATAGTTAGTGTAAGCTTTACAGGCACACAATCATTAAAATTGAAACACAATAGCCAACTGACGGCATTTAGCACTCCGCATCGCTCCTTTAAAGTGTCAGACAGTTACCTGCTTTAAATATCAGATGTTGTAGTTCCGTAATTGCAAATTCTGCACGGATCCAGAAATGGTGTATATTTCCAATTGACGATGGAGGTATTACAGAGAGAATAGATCCAGGTTAGTTAGTGAGAAATACGGCATGGTGGAGCGACAAAATTCGGGATATCAGGAATGGCTGGAGGCAACTTTTTAGTAAGGCCAAGAGAACCAAAGAGGCCTGAGACTGAAAATTCCATACCTTATTATAAAAGGAACTTGAGGAAAGCGCTGTGTGAATCTTGGAAAGCGGTATGCGTGCGGTAAGGTAGAAGAGATATCCAAAGCGTCGAGACTTCACAAAATTCTCTATACCTCCATCTTAATGTCCAGCTACCTGAAGTAATCCGACGGGTTATAGACCTGATCGAGTGACGAAACCATTGATCTTCTCTTAAATACTCACTTTCCAAGTAGCTCTACAATCGCTCCGCACCGAGAGGAGCTCTAAGTCAAACCTCCAATGAGCGACTCTGAAGTCGTCATCTCGTGGTACAATGTCCTACGCAGTTTCAGTCAGTATAAATCACCAGACGGCATAATATCTACCGAATTTTAAAACACCTCTGAAATTATCATTCCTTCGTTGGACGTTATTGTTAGAGGTTGCCTGAGATATGGAAGGAGGTGAAAGTAGCTTTTATTTGCAAAGCGGGAAGAAGATTATACATATCCGAAGGACCTAAGACCTAGAAGTCTATCTTCATTCCTTCTAAAAACCTTAGAACGGTTGACATATATCCATCCATGTAGCAACATCAATCTGTCAATGTTGTCAGCAGCCTAAAACGCATACTGGAAGGGAAAATCGGTTGGAACGGCCCTTCATAGATGGGTATGCTACATCGACAAATCTCTTGAGTACTAAAAAGTACACGTTTATCGATATCGAGGGGCTTTCAACAACGTAACACCAGAAGAAATTACGTACGCACTTTCTAATCTGAAGGTGGATGCCTCGCTTGCCGTATTGATTATTTTTTGTTGATATCGTAGATTATCAACACAAAACTGGGCGTCGAATCTGTAAGAATGTATGTTACTAGAGGTACACCGCAAGCCGGGGTCCTCTCTACACTTCTTTAGTATGTGGCGGTCAATGGACTACTGCTGAAACTGGAAGTGGCGCGCTGTAAGATGATTGCCCTATGTTGACCCTTCTTTCCTGGATGGTATCAGTCTGGTTTTCGCAGACAAAGCAAATATCTAGTTCTTATTTTGGACAGGGAACTGAGCAGGAAAACCAATATTCAGGAACTTGTTAGCAAAGCAATTTTTGCGGCCTATTCCTGTAAGAAGGCTATATGTAAGAAATGGGGAATGCATTAGACCCATTTTACTTTAGGGTATGATTGTGTGGTGGACTGACCTAAGGACAGAGACAAACCGCACTCTCCTCGGCAAGGTACAGAGAAAATCATGTTTATTCATAAGTTGAGCTCTATTTCCACAGTTCATATCGAATAAAGGTCTCAGCAGGGACCAAAATGTTACGAATAATAAAACGTAACAGTGTAGAATCTGGAAATCTTTTCTTTCAACACTGCGAATGCTGTTTCATCTGCTCTCTCGACATTGTAGGTAAACAAATAGCTGCAAAAGCCGCTTCAAAGAAACTCGCCAGTGGACCTGCATTCAAACTGGTCATTCCTTAATTCTGAAAGATTTCGAAAATTTAACCGAAAACATTGACTACATTCTACCCCACAGTGCTTCCTTCGTGACAAGAGTGGGAGGCAGATGAATTAAGGCCGGAAAAGATATCCTTTTAAACTGATCACTCCAAAACTAAAATTGGAGTAGGAGGAGGTGTAACTTAAGCACATCTTTCCGTCTTCAAGGCAAATTTGAATGCGATAATAGAAGCCTCGGCCTGACTGAAGTGTAATTTAGTATCTACTAAGGATATTGGCATCTTCATTGACGGCCGGGTTGCTATTAAATCCCTAGAATCAGTCAGTTCTTGATTGTCCCGCGTCTTTGAGAAAGATGGCTGTTCGCCTGTGCTGGGTACCAGGGCGTAGGGCCATTCCGGTGAACTGCAAGGCCGACGAGCTCGCCAGGCACGAAACCATCCTAAAGAAAAAGAGAAGCTGAATGTGCCTTTCGCAACTTATAACCTGCAACTTAAGCTGGGTGGGAATTGCAAAGCCAACGCCAGATGGGCGGAAGGTACTACGTGTAGTACCAGACAGATTGTGCCTGTGCTGGATCCAAAACTCTCTGTTAAACTGATCTGCTAAGCAAGCAGATGGTCAGGTTTATAGTAGGAGTCATTACAGGACACTACAGGGAGATATACACTGTAACGGTCCGGGATTAGCGGTCCGTTAACAGAAAAGGAGATTTGAGCTGTATTCTTTCCGGGGGCAGCGCGACGAATGCCGACCGCTCAGGAGCGTGGGGGTGGGATTCCCGGAGGAGCTCTAATCATAAACTGCGCGCTGCAACATCTGGATTTTAGGGGGAAACTACAAATTCGGTCTTCCGCGGAAACTGCGCTTCTTTACTCAGTCATAGTGAGTAGAAGATGGCTTGGGAAATAAAGTTTGCACCCCCAATAATAATCGTATGAGATGACTTACCTCCCTTCAGTTCGATGGAGCCAACAGACTCTTTTTCTTAATCGGAGAAAAAAAAAGAAAAAAAAACTAGGGTAGATTCACTTCACTATATAAAGAAACTCACAATTCGAACTGTACAGGTTGCCGGTCACTTCAAAAGTGATCTCGCTTTTCCGCCGATAAGCACATTCCACCTGTCGTTTTTTTTTTTTCACGTTTTACGGCATTGCCTAATAGTCCCATCCTCCTAGTCAGGTCTTTAGCCCTTTTCAAATGGAGTTTTAAAATTTGGGCGCGCAGCTAACGAAAGGCATTTTCGTTACAACACAGAGGCTTGGCCTTCCTTTTAATGATATTTGCAGGGGCTGAGAAAATGAGGAAGGGGTAGAAACGATTCTTCATCTATTATGCACTTGCCCTGCTCTCTGGAAAAGGAAGCGCCACATAGGCGTACACTTTATCGATAGCCTCGGTAGTCTGGCAAATGTGGAAGCCAGGAGCTGCAGCTGGTTCACCAAGTAGGAGTCTTTTCAGAGTCATCGCAACGGACAAGCTTCTATGTGGCCCGGACTTATCTCTGAGCAGCCACCTCTACCTACCTTCCTATACGTATCTAGTGAGAAATAGATCAAGAAGATTGGAGGCTTGTCGTATAATGTCTAGTAAACGAGAAGGCTTATTGAGGGCTTAGGTTTAGGTTGTAGAAGAGTGGTTTCATAGAACCACAATGCACTGGGGCCAGATAGTTGGGTCCATTGTACGCACCCATATTTATTGTGGAAGTAACTTCTCTTGTTCTAGCTACGTGGTTCGGTTTGCGAACCGTAACAAGCTCGAATATTGGACGCCTCTGAGGTCGTCTAATTCTGAGAAGCATCTAGAGCCTAAGCAAAAGATACGACTGCTGGAGATTTGCGGACAGTGACAAAGATAATATTCGATAGATCCTTCGTCTTCCTCGCAACCTCTGCAAAAGCTGTCGCTCGCGATCCGCATCCTAAATGCATGCAGCTTTAGCAAGCAATGACCTGTGGTCAGGCCAACAATAATTCGGATGCTATAGCAACTACGTTGTAACAGCTGAGCCGTAATATTTTTATTCGGTTCCTCCCAAAAGCATTTAGCCGTTCTGCAGCTGTCCAGTTGCCGCCACCCCGCCAAGAAAGAATCCAAAATAGTTTGTTTGAAGCTTGTCTTTAGCACTGTTGGTGCTACATCGACTGACTTCCTAGTGCAGTTGCAGATCCTTGCCGTGCAAGCATGTCTGCAGCCTCGTTTTCTAGCAGGTTGCTATGACCCGGTATCCAAATTAGAAAAGCTGTCGTTATGGCCGCCAGGTGATTCAAATTGTGTCTACAAATGGACACTAGTTTGGACGTAGTCCTGTAGGATTGGAGTGCCAGAAGCGCAGCTCTGCTGTCCGAGAAAATGTAACAATTTCCGAGACAGTTCCAAATGTCTAAAATAATTTTTGGACACTCGCTAATAGCTAATACTTTCGATTGGAACACCGTTGCGTGTTCTGAAAGATGAAATGAAGTGTGCACCTGTCCCCTGGTTAGTTTTAGATCCGTCCGTATAGAGATGAGGACCTGTACAGGTGCTGAGTATCATGTGTGTTGCCCATTCGTTTCGTTCAGGAAACTTAATGTGATGTCCGTTTCTCAACCTGTGATTGGTTCATGCAATACTCGCAGTCTAAAAGGGAGTTTGCATTTCTAATGACGTTTAAAAGTTTGCCATTACCAATTTGTGGCGCTGACCACGAATTAGTGGTTTTTAATCTACTGGCAACTAGGCCTGCTGTTTGTTTTATAAAAAGAAGGCTTATTTACTAGCTGCGTTAAACCGAACTTAGTATATCGCCCCTACTAGTGGAGAATTACTTAACTTCACGATTTCAGCATCAATGTTCAGACTATCGCTGTCGCGCCATTGATGATGATGATGATTCAGACTATCCATCCAACTGATTAGTCGTTTTGGTTGCATTCAGTTCCGATCTGCCGAGGTACAAAATCAGCTTTTGAATTAATAGTTTTATCCAGATATAATTAAGTTCCAGGTTGGAGGAGTTCCATAAACACACAGGATCTGGTGCATAAATCTAGACAAAAAGTATTACCGCTGTAGGTCGCTGTTGGCGTCCGTGAAAGCTATGTGGCTTCTAGTAAGCAGCAATATCCTTGAAATGACCGAGCCATTATGAACCTGTGCAGAGTACAACCGAAGAGCCACGATTATCGAAATTCTTCGCACTGGACGTTTGGCTACGGAGAAAATTCGATTTTTCAGGTTCCCGAATTAACTGTGTACTAGCTAACTATAGTTCTTCCGAAATATCTGAGGAATGTCCTTCTGATCAAGGAAGAATCATTCAGAAGAATGTGTGACGTGGACTCCGGTTGTCGTAGAAAAGTTTCAGTCATTCATTTTGAAGGACCCAAAGCCATCTTAAGACAGATTGAGTGAGCCAACAATATGCCAGATTGCAAAGGACGACCTTCGATATGGATGGAGCACTGGCACACAAGAGCCATTTAGCTCAAAACTGTTCTTCTGATAACGCGGACATTTTCTGGTCTCCCAACAGTCCAGATTTGAGCCCTTCGACTTCTATATGATTGTATTACCAACAATTCCAGATACCTTAATGTGGCATCTTTACGCATTGCTGTCAATGTAGCATTCGTCAACATGGACAGCCCCCCCTATAAAAAGAGCGAGCGAGTGCTTCACACTTAGGATGGAGGCGGTAATTGCGGGCAAGGATGGTAACATCGAATGATTTCACTCCATATAGCTCACACAACTGTCGTGCAAAACAGATTTTATTTTTTTCAGTTACGAAAAAAAATTTAAGAAAATATTTTAATTTGCCCGAGTTTTAGCGCCGCACCCTTTAGAACTAACTGAAAAGGCGCATAATTAACATATTTTTATGCTGAAGGATTGTTAATCCTTCGCACAGCCCTCCATCAACGAATTTTTGATTTTTCCGCAAAATGGGGTGCTCCATATTTGAATTATAACTACCTTCGCATTTTAAACCAACACGAACTGACTATGCTAAGGTTCATCTTGGATAGCAAAATGTTGGCAAATGTTTCTAGTCACAACACTCAATTCATGACTTTTATAGGTATTCTTCTTCTTTAAGCCTTTATGAATCTTTTCAACTACAAAAATTCATAGTACGATGTTTCCGCACGGCATACATTCTTGAGCACTACAGAAAAAAAACTAATAATAATAAGAACAAAAAAATACATCACAACTTTAATATTTTCATAAATGCACATAAATATTAATGCAGCCTGTTGCAAGGATGCTTTGCTCTCGTAGCACATTTTCCAAGAAAGTTTAATAAGCAAAATCAAAAGTAGAAAACTCTATCACATTGGGAGAAGAAATAAAAACAAAAATGCATTTCGTTGCATTCCCGGAGAAAATTCCTGATCACACGAATACCATTCCAACTACAAAGAAAATGGAAAATGAAAAATCTCTAGAACTTATTCTCTTCTCATTTCTCATCTTTCAACGGTCCGAAATATCTTCAAGGATATTTTCCACAAAGGAATGCAATTATGAAATATCGAAGCATTTAAGATATTTCACCTTTTCCATAGCAATCCTTCGGAATACTATTGAAGGAGAACGGCACAAGGAGCATATCCTGTAGAATTTTCTATTAAAGCTTGATGATATTCTCCTGGCGAAAAATTCCAATTCTTTCGATTGCTTCTTTATTATAGAGATAGAGAAAGATTGGATCGAAACTAAAGTATTTTTAGTATTACTTAGAACTGGCTTTTCACAAAGAACAAAAAATCTACCATAAAGCACTGAAAATAAAGTTAAATCACTTGAAAAGGATTTTAGGGAAGAAAAATAATAATAAAAAAAAACCAATGACTTGAAAATCTCGAATTTAAAGGAACTTCTTATTTCAGACTTTCGAGTGAATACTAAGGAAGGTCATGATGTGTCTCCGATTTGTTTCCCACTATAGCGCTGCCGTTCATGTTTCGACATCGAGCATAACGTGAGAGCTTATCGCTGTAACGACATCGACTTACTCCTGTCACCTGTTGCCTGGAGAGAAGAAGTTACTTTATCGTACATTTTACGAACTTGCCAAAGTCCAAACAAATAGGATGTCATCTAAGTAAATCCGTGAAGAAAGGAACTTCTGGAATAAGAAATAAACCTGGATGGGGTTTTTTTTTGCAGACATAGTCCGAGCAAATATACACAGCAGACCAACTGGGGACAAATAGTATGGGCACTTCCGTCCCCGGTAGTTTCGTATTTTCTAAAGCTACGTTCCGGCTTAGCTATCGAAGCGACCTTTTGACATTATTTATGATCCTTGATAAGCGTTCTGAATGGTCTTTTCTGTAGGTATAGGTAGCTATGATACAGAGTACGGTATAATCGGATTTGGAAATGAACGTCATATTATGATTTGTCGAATTTTTAAGAGATTCGCAATCTTAGATTAAGTTCTGTATTTAATTCCGGAAAACGGATGTGAATTTAATGGATAGGAGATGAGGATTCTATGAAGTTTTTTTAGTTCTTGCATTGCAGATAAATTTGTTGTGATTAATGTAAAAAAAGCATAACAGGACTACGATTGAGCGTAATGCCCAATCGTGCGATACTCTAAATGCAAGAGAAATTGTAGAGTTTTCACATCACGCTAGAGTTGCTATCAAAATGTTGTGTGTAGGATTCAAAAATTTAATAGGTAATGAGATGATTACTGTATTGGGTTGGAGGGCAGAAGAAGGGATGTAAGAACTCGTCCCTCCTCCTAAAAGCTAATAGTCTAATTTTTTTTGGCCTTACTAATAATTTTAAGTAAATATTTAGTGCATTATTTCAGCTCGATAAATTTTATACGTACTGAGTAAATTTGTTTAGAGTCTTTCATGAAAAAGTGCAGTTTGTATGGGAGGTGGTGGAAGGAGGGGGAGCATATGCATAATTTTTATACGGTAGATTGAAATCATCATAGTTGTAATTTATTCAAAATTTCAAATCTATAGCTTTTATACTTTTCGAGCAAATCCGATTATTGTGAAATTGTTTCAATTTGTATGGAAGGGGTTGGAAGGTGTGGAGCGATTAGGCCCGTTCTCGAACTTGACCTCACTTTTTTGTCAAAAACGGCGTCTCCAAAAATTGAACTTCTAGCTCAACGCATTCTCAAGCTAGAGAGGACACGAACGGACGGACGGCCGAACATCCAGTTTTGAGATTTTTGAGTGATTAAATGAACTTCTACATATATCATTAATTTTTTTCTCCGAGCCTTATTCCTTAGCGTTACAAACTTTGTGACAAACTTATGATACTTGAGACTTCCGTGGCATAGTGGGCTGCATGCTTGTTTCACAGTCAACAGGTCATGGGTTCGACTCCAGACGGTGGACTTTTTTTAAGCACGAATATTCGAATATTGAAAATAAAATAGGCAAACGGTGTAAAAGTGAAACAGTTCGACTTCAAGAAGGTCTCTAGTCAGTAGAAGGTTTCATAACAAATATTTGCTAGTAGTAGCTAGTACAACTGAAAAATATATCAGCTTCTCAATCCTCTTCCCCTACCTTTCCACTCCCATTCCTTTTCTCCATGAATGTGTTTGTGCATTGCACATAAAAGGCCGAAATTGCCTATAACATAGGAGTAACATAGTGAAAAAACAAAAAAAAAACTCTTAGATTTCATCTAGAGAATAAATATCGAATTTCCATAAGATCTACATTAAAATAAACTGCCAACAAGCCGGGCGAAACTTTATTATTCTTGAGACAAGTTGCAGATGAGTGGAAAGTCAATATGGAGGTTAGAGTGGTTAGGGAAGACTAAGTGAAAGGGAGTTCTTGGGCAGAGCTGTTGTCAATTTAACAATATTTCATTCGTTTCTGCAAGTTTGGGTTTTTATGAGGAGAGGAAGAGGGGTAATAATAATTGATTGCTTGAATCACGTCCAATATTCTCTGTATAGAATATCAGTTTCATAGACGAAGTTGCATAGAATTTCCATAAAATTCGGTGTATTTTACATTCAGGAAACCGAACATTTATATGGGAGGGGGTAGAGCGAGTAAGGGAATCATAAAATTTGTGACGCAGTCTTATTTCCTTTCTCATGTAAGATGCTTGTACAACATTTCAAGTTCTTTGCTTTTAATTTGTTGGTTATTAGTAGATGTAATGAAATTGGTCGAAATCAAACTTTTGTATGGGAGGTGGCGGAAGAACAGGCGCGATCTCAAAACTTTTGACGCAATTTTGTTTCAACTATTTTTAAAAGTTTTTGTGCAAAATTTCAAATTTATAGCTATTAATAGTTAGGTGATAATTGATTTCTTAAAAATGGACGAAAAAATAATTTTGTATGGAAGAAGGTAGAAGTTTTAAAAGCTTTCGACCGGTTAATATTTCGTATATTTAGGGATTTTTTTCAAATGCATTTCGTACATTTTCAAGTTTCCAATTTAAAATTTTAATCAAAAATTTTTAGTTTATGTGTTTTTTGCACATGAAACACCTTGTCGGTTTATATCAGTTGTGGAACAAATTATTATTTTTTTTATATATATCAAGTAGTTGTATCCGAATGCAAAATTTTAACTTTGTATCTTTCACCAGAGCCCTAAAAAAATCACTCAAAATTTTCGACCTTTTTGCTTACCACCTCTCTCCCCTTACACCTCCCAACTTAAAATTTTTAACAAAATTAGCGACTATACAGCTCCACAATCTGACAAATTTTCGATTTGATATTTGTACTTAATTTTGAGATATAAAGATTTGTAATTTTGAAAAGTACGCCATTTTTGAAATACTCCCCATTTCCCCCCACTACTATTATTTCAACATATTATATTTTTTTCGTATTTTTCTAGTATAGCTTTTAATATGTTTCAAGTTTCAATTACATAACTTACGAGATAGTTGGAATGTTAATTTTTAAATGTTTGTCATTTATCAAACTGCTAAAAAAGGTCTCAGCAGAGACCGAAACGTCACGAATAATAAAGCGCAACAGTGTAGAATTCAGAAATCTTTTCTTTCAATTCGAAATGCACTGTGAAAACATTCACCAAACCATTACAATACTCAAATTGTTTCAGTACGTATAACTTTCATCGAGCTAAGATTTTGTACTAAGTCCTTAATTAGCATTGTTATTAATATCAGGAAAAGATAACCAATTAGCTTTACTCCTTCTACCCCCTCCCATACAATCTAACACAAATCCACGACTTTTCAAAAATTTGATTTTCTTGAAAAGTGTGAATGTTACTGTTCTGAAATTTAAAAAATATCATTTGCTTGATAATTATAGTTGATTTAAAAAAAAATAACTAAAAACCCTCTACTCTTTCTACCACCTCCCATACAAACTGCACTTTTTCAGGAAATACTCTACACCAATTTTTTCAGTACGTATAAATTTCATCAAACTAAAATTTTGTATTAAATCCTTAATTAACATTATTATCAATATCGGCAAAAATTAACCGATTAGCCCCACTCCTTCTACCGCCTCCAATACAATGTGACACAATTCCACGACTTTGTAATATTTTAATTTTTTTGGAAAATGTGAATGTTACTACTCTGAAATTTAAAAAATATCATTTGCATGATAATTATAGTTGATTTAAAAAAAAATAACTAAAAACCCCTTACTCCTTCTACCACCTCCCATACAAACTGCACTTTTTCAGGAAAAACTCTAAGCTAATTTTCTCAGTACGTATAACTTTCATCGAACTTAAATTTTGTGTTAAATCTCTAATTAACATTATTATTATTATTATCGGGAAAAAATTAACCGCTCCACTCCTTCTACCCCTTCTCATACAATGTGACACAATTTCACGACTTTGCAAAAACCCGATTTTCTTGAAAAGTGTGAATCTAACTAATCTGAAATTTAAAACATATCAATTGCATGATTATTATAGGGGAGAAGGCTGGGTTGTGAACCGGGCTGAGTAGTAAACCATCAGCACTTTTTTTCCCCTAATTGACCGATATCGCCATCTGTCTCCGTAAGCTTGTATTTTATCATGAGCCAGTTTTTGTGCCAAAACAAAAGCATATGGTCAGATTGCTTGTGACAGCTGCAGACGTGGTATTGACGATTGATCTCGAAAAGTTTTCTGATTGTTTGTAAAGTGGTATTCAAGTGGCTGAATTTTCGTCGAAAAGGTAAGTGTTATGCATATTTGTTGAGTGTTTTGATTCTATTTTTCGATCCAATATTGGTTTATGTCGTATTGAGATTGTGAGTATTTTGTGTTTGACGTTTCCAAAACTGCGTTATGGCTGGGTTGTAAACCATCTCGGTGGCTGGGTTATGAACCACCTGTATTTCATGCTAGAGTTGTATCATAACTGTCAAATATTAGATACATTGAAACAAAGTGTATTTATGTAATTTTACTCTATTTGTGTTACGTTCATGTTTATTTATTTTTATTTTCAGGCATGTCAACCTTAAAAACAACCTCCGCAACACCAAAGAAGGCTGCCGTATCCAAAGAAATGAACTTTAATGCGTTGTTGGATGCCATTTAAGACAATTTGTTGAAGGAAAAAGCCATACGAGCGGCTGCCCGTGAATATGGAGTCGATAGGATCACGCTGACCCGTCACGTGAAAAAAGTTTCCGACCATTTCACGGATATTTCTACCGTCAGTGATGTTGATTTGTTTGAATTCATCCGCACTTCCAATACGCACATTCCGTCGAGTATGGTTTTCTCTCCCTCGCAAGAAAGAGCCCTCGTTGAGTATATCCTGAAGTGCGTCAATCATTATTATGGCCTCAGCATTAATGAATTAAAGGAATTGGCGTATCAGTTTGCAGTCAAACTCAAAGTCGATTATCCTGGATGTCGGAATGAGAACTCGAAGGCTGGTCGTATGTGGTACCGAGGCTTCATGAAGCGCAATAACAAGCTAACGTTGAGGACACCCGAGCAGACGTCAATGAACCGAGTCAAAGCTTTTTGCAAGACAAACGTAGATAAGTTTTTTTTACATTTAGGTCGGTTTCTTGACGAACACTGCTTTGACAGCACTTCCATTTACAACATGGATGAAAGTGGATTCTCAACGGTGCCAACAAAAATCGGCAAAGTCATTGCCTTGAAAGGGGCGAGGCGCGTTGGGCAATTGGAAGCTGCTGAGAGAGGCACCATGATTACGATGGCTCTCACTGTGAGTGCGAGTGGGAATTCTATTCCTCCTTTTTTTTGTTTCCGCGCAAGAATATCCAGGCGTGTTTCATGGACAATGCTGCAAGTGGTGCAGCAGGATACGCCAATTCATCTGGATGGATGTGCCAAGAAGAGTTTGTGCGTTTTATCGAGCACTTCATCAAGTTCGTCAAGGCGACAGTCGCTTCGCCAGTTTTGTTGTTGTTGGACAACCACACGTCTCATCTATCGGTTCATGCCTTGGATTTGGCGGCTGCAAATGGGGTTCACATACGGGCACGACCACGACTCAAGACAAAAAAATCATCAACACCTTCAGAACCATCACCAGATAAAGACATCGATTTTTGCACCATTTGTTTGCGGTTTCTGCCAAAAGAGCTGACTCCTAACAACTCCATCAAATGCAACTCATGTGGCCGGCCTGTTCACTTGAAGTGCGCCAAAGTGACGCGTTCGTATTTCACGTGCAGCCATTGCGATACTGATGATGAATGACATGGTGATAAGAAAATTCCATTCATTCCGATGGTTAATCCAAAGTAGAGTCATTGCTTTATTACTTTCACAACTTGTACTTTACTTGTTTTGCCTCTTAAAGCATTGTAAATAAAAGCACTTATCGTTTTCCATACAATTATGAGTGTTTCACTTTGATTTTTCCAATTTTCATCAGGATTTGACCAGTGGTTCACAACCCAGCCACTTTTTTAAAACAGCCAAAAATCACGTCCTTCGAAAATTGGCCGTAGAAATTTACCGAACGATCAAAACAGAAATTTGTCCAAACAAAAAAGTTGCGTGTTCTATTCAGCTTTCAAAAAGTTATCTTGCATTCTCTGATATCTTCATTCTATAAAAAGTTACAGATCAAAAACAAAACCCGGTTCACAACCCAGCCTTCTCCCCTAGTTTTTTCTAGAAAAATTATCAAAAACCCTTCACTCCTTCTACCACCTCCCATACAAATTTCACAATTTCACTGAATCCAATGCACTAAGTTTCTCAGTACCTTTTCAGTTTTTCAAGTTTAAATTTGGTGCAAAACATTTTTATAACCACTCTAGCATGATGTGAAATAAATTAGTTCAGTACTGTCACCTCTTCCAACACTCCTCACACAAAAATTCTTAAGATCACAAATATTTCAATTTCATCGGTTGTATCATATGATTGGAATTTACGCACAATCGAAGTCCTATTATGTTTTTAAGCTTAATGTCATTTTATTTAGGCTTTTTTTATTAAACACAAGCTACAACTATTCACATGTCCTTAACGCTCTTCAAGACGTATATGATCTCGAATCACGGGTGTGATTTGATCACGAGCTTGTCCCATACAAATGCGAGTATCATCCTTTCATTCTTAATAATTTATGGTTCTGATGTGTTCAAAGAGCCATCAAACTAAGCACATTATTTATCCGACATAATGTACTACTAACTACATTCTCGAAAAATGTTATTATTGCGATTCTTACGAGGACAAAATCTCGGGCGATCGCTAGTCTAAAATAAAGACAAACTGATTTAACAATCTAAAAACGTTGGCCTATCATTTATAAAGCTAGTCAACAAAAAATAGCGTGGACCCGTTATGAGTATAAAGGAATATACGATTCCCATTTTCAAGTAGCAATCGCGAGCTTACCCACGATACAATATTCCTGCTACAATCTTTTTCTGTACGAGTCGTAAGTTCTTAATAAAATTAATGACATTGGAAATATCACGTGGTTGTCGATATACAGGGTGAGCCAAATACACGTTTCTTTTTAAAAATGCAATAAAATGTACAAAATTAAAATTTTTTCCATGTATTATGGCTTCATTAGTAAGAGCAAACATTCCCATTAATGAAAAACTACAGATCCGTTCAAGTGGCTGCCTCGGCAGGCTTCGTAGTAGCGCATTCTGTCACTCCAATTTTCCAAGACCATGTCGATGGTTTCGGGCTGTAGCTCACGGATTGCTTGGATGATATTGGCCTTAAGTGCTTGAATCGTTTCTGGATTGTTGGCATAACATCGGTCCTTCACGGTTCCCCAGAAAAAAAAGTCCAAAGGGGTCAAATCGCAGCTCCAAGGC
Source organism: Chorisops tibialis (assembly GCA_963669355.1). NCBI lineage: Eukaryota > Metazoa > Arthropoda > Insecta > Diptera > Stratiomyidae > Chorisops > Chorisops tibialis. Next base: position 246,859,082 of record OY770263.1, on the reverse strand, counting down.
GGCCAATCGACATCGCCAAGACGGCTGATAACACGATTTGGGAATTTGGTGCGTAAAAGATCGATTGTGGCATAGGCTGTGTGGCATGGCGCGCCCACCTGCATAAACCAGAGGTCATCCAAATCCATGTGTACAATTTCAGTAAAAAAAAAGTTGGATAACATGGCTCTGTAACGTTCACCGTTGACCGAAACGTTGTTCCCAGCCTCATTTTCGAAGAAAAATGGTCCAATGATGCCACCACTCCACAATCCGTACCAAACTGTCACTCTCTGTGGATGCATTGGCTTCTCGACAATAACGTACAGGTTTTCCGAGCACCAGATGCGGCAATTTTGTTTGTTAACGTAGCCTCCGAGATGAAAATGTGCCTCGTCAGAAAAGTTGATTTTTCGCCCACAATCGTTGTCCAATTCAAGCTGCTCTAAGGCCTCATATTTCCCAACGTTGTTCAAGTGTAAAAGTGTAAAGCGACTTATTTCGTTTTGCGGAGGTATCATACTGACTTTCTGTGAAGATTTCGAGCGAGAAACAGCTTTCAGTGTCAAAATAACCTGTGATTTAAAAAGAAACCACTGGATGGCCCACCCTGTACATATTGTCCTCTTTGTGTACACGTAATACAACTATAAAAGCCTGTGTACCCTTTACCTTTTAACACGAAAGATCTAGCCGGGGCATCCAAAATAAAAGTTCTAATGAGTATTTTAAAGTCAGTACTATCAAAATGAAAACCACTTTCAACTGAATCTTTCAACTCGTGCACAAATTGGGCAAGATAATCATCCGAATCGTTTGGTTTTGATAGGCCTTCGTAAATGCCGACCACAAAAACATAACTGGTTTCAACAACGTTACAAAGTATAGACCAGATTTGCACTTTAGAACTTTTAGATACCAGAATTCCATCAATATTAAAGTCAAGTAAAGTTGTATCAGATTTGTATTCATTGCAGTACATGAATTTAGTCAAGACTTCTTTTAACCCATAGTGAGTGTACCTTCCTGTATCCATTTTTGATGACAAAACATTGACTGGGTTATTTTTTAATGTTCGACCGTCCTTAGGTAAATTAGGGCAGTAGCTTTTAACGTGGACAAAGATTCGTTCAAGGCTAAAACACTAATGAGGTTTTTTATTGCCCATCTAGCAAGTTTATTTTTTAAACTGTACTGCCAGGACTATTGATTTGCTCTCCTTGTTTTTCACCCTGGTCATCCCTGGCTTCAGTTTTACATTTTATCGGAGGTGTACAACTATCATATATTTACGTATTTCGAATTTTTGCACAGTATCACATTAACTGCGAAGATGTGTTACTTTCTGATATATAAGTTGAAATTCTTTTTCGCTCAGCTGAATTAGCTTTGTGCAACCCTTGCCTCGACATCATTAGCAGTTTTCTATTGAAAAATTGTTATCCAAATTAAAAATCATATAAGACAGCGTTTGATTTTCTTGGGAAATATAAGAACATATATCGTCGGTCATATGATACTACCTCCTATCTTACTAATGTGAAACTTTACAGGAGGTTAAATAAACTGTCGCAGTTCTAAGCATTTAAAAAACTTAGTGTAATTACTCCAAAATTATGATTAGAACTGGGCTAAGAACATGAGTATCTTGAATTATTTAGCATTCCCAGAACATCCGGCATCCGGAATACATGAGCAGTTCATTCATGCTAAATACCATGTTTCGGTCAATATGTCTGATAAGAGGTATAGTCATATATTATATTTACGATAACTGTGATCTACGGTATAAAAATTAATTGAATCCCCCACTCTTTCTAACACACACCACACTCATTTTTTTAAGATCACGAAAATTTCTATTTCATCTTTTATTGGATGATTGAGCTTTACGCGTAGTCGTTTTTTTTTTCTTTAAAAATATAACAATTGATAATTACTTACCCCAATTTGACTTTAAACAGAAAATTTTTCTTTACACAGAAAAAAAAATTTGCTACCCTGAAATTTTGTTTTTTCGCTTTTCATGACTAAATTAGCCTAAAAATGCAAGAAAAAAAATCCGTCCCGCCGTACGCCGTACATATGAAATCATATCTCCAAAACCGTTAAAGATAGAATGTTCATTTTTGGGTGGATTGTTGACTGGGTAAGTGAGCTCTATTTTCAAAATTTTGAGGAGTGTTAGGTGGAAGGGGAAGGCGGGAGCGGAAAAGAGTCAAAAACTACACTTGCTAAATTCTCCACGAAGAATGCAGATAGGAAACTGAAAATTAGCAGAAACATAGAGAAGATTATGGGACAAACTTTAAAAATAATTTAATTTTTTTATCCATTGGCGTCCGAAAAGGAGGGGGGGGGGATGGGGCTAAGACCGAATTGTCGACCGAATTTTTTTTTTTTTTCAAATGATTATATCTTCGAAATTACTTATCGTAAAAAATTCATATTTTGAGGCTATTAAGGTGGTATGGAACTCCACCAGAATCAGCTTAGGGAGGGTCAGAGGGGGTGCAAAGAAAAACACTTAAAAATTAATATCTCAACTATCTCTTAAGCTAGGTAATTGAAACTTAAAATAAATATTAAACTACCATATACTAGGGAAATACGAAAAAATATAACATGTGGAAATAATAGTAGCGGGGGGAAATGAAAAGCATTTCAAAAATGGCGCACTTTTCAAAATTACAAATCCTTACATCTCAAAACTGAGTACAGATATCAAATCGAAAATTTGTCAGATTGTAGAACTACATAGTTGTTAATTTTGGTAAAAAATTTCAGTTGGGAGGTGTAAGGGGAGGGAGGTGATGAGCAAAAATGTCGAAAATTTTGAGTGATTTTCTTAGGGCTCTGGTGAAAGATAAAAAGTTTAAACTTTGCACGTGGATACTTCTATTTGATATACGTACAAAAAAAATAATAATTTGATCCACAATTGTTATTAACCGACCCCCAGTCTAACGTGCACAAGGTGTTTCATGTGCATTGAAAAAAACACATAAACTGAAAATTTTTGATTGAAATTTTGAGGTAAAAACTTGAAAATTTGAAAAAAGCATTTAAAAAAATCCCTAAATACACGAAATATTAACTGATCGAATACCTTTAAAACTTTTAGCCCCTCCCATACAAAATTTTTTTTTTCGACCATTTTCAAGAAATCAATTATCACCTAACTATTAAAAGCTATCAATTTCAAATTTTGCATAAAAACTTTTAAAAATATTTGAAACGAAATTACGTCAAAAGTTTTGATATCGCGCCCGCCCTTCTACCCCCTCCCATACAAAAGTATGATTTCGACCAATTTCATTAAACCAACTAATAACTAACAAATTTAAAGCCACAAATTTGAAATTTTGTACAAGCACTTTACAAGGAAAATGAAATAAAACTGCGTCAGAAATTTTACAATTTCCTTACCCGCGCTACCCCCTCCCTTACAAATATTCGGTTTCGTGTATGTAAAATACACCGAATTTTATGAAAATTCTTTGGAACTTCGTCTATGAAACTGACATTCTATACAGAGAATATTCGACGTGATTAAAGCAATCAATTAAAAACTATTAACATCCACCCACCCTTACTATCACCCTATCACCCTCCCCCTCCCCTAATAAAAACCCAATCTTGCATAAACGAATGAAATATTGTTAAATTGACAACAGCCCTGCCCAATAATTCCCTTTCATTTAGTCTTCCCTAACCACTCTAACCTGCATATTAACTTTCCACGCATCCGCATCTTGTCCCAAGAATTATAAAGTTTCGCCCGACTTGTTGCCAGTTTATTTTTGATATAATTAATTAATTATTTAAACTAAGCTTTTCTAAATAACCGCGATTTCATAGACTACACGTTCAAGACTGATTTGAATAACGAAAAATTTTCTAATGATTTCATTTATTCTCAGTCGTGTCGTTTCATAAAAAAAGGAAAACTGAATCAACTACATTTGTTATCGCCAAAACTCTTGCCATCGCAATAAAATGGCGATAATTTTTTCCCTGTTGTTAAATATATAAACTAAATCGTCGGGGCTGTCGCGAGGTGTATTGCAGCCGGAAACTGTTTTCCACTTTGCATTGAGATTTATCAAGGAATCATCATGAAGTCAATGAAAATGCTTGGATGATTTACATTTTATCATTGAAGGCGATAATTTATAATAAAAGTGCAATAATTGTTGCACTTCGGAATTCGTGCCTTTTTTCCGTCATTGCGATTCAAAAAAGTTTTCGCCAAATTATCGCCCAGTTAATAAAAGATCAAAGACTCTTGCAATTTTATCGGTAGAGGCAATAATTTACTATTGTCTTTTCTATCGATACTGCGATTTATCGCGAGATTCTTAGCTGGAATTAAGCAAATCAGATTATGCATAAATTCTCAAAAATTATATAATAGTGCGATTCTTTCGCGGACGAAGTCCAATAAAAACAGATAAAAACATAACAGAATTATGATTGGGCCTAACGCCCAATCATATGATACTCTAGATGAAATAGGAAATAGTTTATTGTACCGGAAAATATGTCATCTTAGATTCTTTCGAATAGTGAATTGTGGGTTTTTTACGGGAGGTGGTAAAAGCAGAGGGGGATGGTTTGTAATTTTTATATGTACATATATAACACCGAACGTAGTATACAAAGTGTTTCATGCTGAATTTAAAGTTTGTAGCTTTCATAATTTTCGAGGAAATTGAACAATTTTTGCCTGAATTTATGCATTTTTATAGGAGGTGGCAGAGAAAGTGGGGGGTTTTGGATGATTTTGAATCTCCTTTTCAACATTCTAACCATATTGCTTTGTTACTCATATGCTCGAAGAGGAAATACTTTTTCAATACAAAAATTTGTATGGGAGGTGGTAGAAGGAGTGAAGCGAGTTAATATTTTTTTTAGCATTTATTGCAATTATTAAGGGACAAATTGTGACAAAATTTTAAGCTTGTACTTTTTCTAGTTTCAATAAAAATCGATTAAATGCATTTTATCAAAATTGTGCATTTGTATGGGACGGGGTAGAAGGAATATTCGAATCAAAACCAAATTTTTTGGCATCAATGATACTTGTAATAGTATACTTTCCTCAAAATTTAAAGTTGATAGCCTTGACGATTTTGGAGAAAAATAATTTTGTTCAAATTTCGTTAAATTTGTATGGGATGAGATGAAGTTGACAATTTTTAAAAAATTGGTTGCAATTGTAATAATATTAATTTTGACAAAAATTGGTTCTTTTAGCTTTGGTAGTTGCGATGCAAACCGAATAAATGCATTTTTGAAAATTGTACATTTGTATTGGAGGGGGTAGAAGGAGTAAGGAAATCAGAGCAATATTTTCTTACAGTAATGGTATTCTCATTATAATACTATTACCTAATTTTCAAGTCATTAGCTGAAACGGTTTCGGAGAAAAATCAGTTTCTTTAAATTTCCAAATTTTATGAAATTTGTATGGGAGGTGGTAGAAGGAGTAGGGGGATGTGGCCCGTTCACGAACTTAAGGTTACTTTTTTGCTAAAAATGATATATGAAAAATTTCAGCACGATATGACAAAGCTTTCGAGAGTTATGTTGTAAACAGACGGACAGACGGACAGACAGACGGTCAGTCGGAATCGAGATTTTTGAGCAACAACAAATATTCCTGTACCCTTGGCGACTCTGTACGAGCATTATTTCTTAGCGTTACAAACAGTAAGGCAAACACAATATACTCTCAGATTTCATCTAGAGTATAAACATATTTGCTAATGCTTGTAACACGCATAAAGCTTTTGAACGAAAGAATATTTGGACGCAATCCAATGATGAGATATTTCTGTTCAAATATTAAAAGTTTTATCCGAGATTCAAACCACGAGTAAACTAAAGCTCGTCAACTTACTAATTAATAATTTTTTTATATTTGTATAGGTTACGCCGAATTCGTGAAATTGCCTATTTATACTCAAGATGGAATCTGAGAGTATTATAAGTTTGCTCTAAGGTTTGTAACGCCAAGAAATAAGGCTCGGAGAAAAAAATGATGAATACAGAAATTAATATTATCACTCAAAAATCTCAAAACCGGATGTCCGTCCGTCCGTCCGTCCGTCCGTCCGTCCGTTCGCTCTCTAGCTTGAGAACGCGTTGAGCTAGAAAGCTCAAATTTCGTACACATCGTTTTTGACAAAAAAGTAAGGTCAAGTTCGTTAACGGGCCAAATCGCTCCACCCCTTCTACCCCCTCCCATACAAAATGACACAATTGCGCAATTTGACAATAAACGGATTTGCACGAAAAGTATAAAAGCTATTGGCCTGGAATTTGGAACATGTTACTTTTATGATAATATAAATCTACCGTATAAAAATTATGCGTGTCCTCCTGCTCCTTCTACCACCTCCCATACAAACTGTACTTGTCATGAATTACTCTAAGCCAATTTACTCAGTGCGTATAAAATTTAGCAAGCTGAAATTCTGCACTTAATATTTATTTAAAATTGTTAGTAAGGGTAAAAAAAATTAGACGATTAGCTCCACCCCTTCTACCCCCTCCCATACAAAAAGACACAATTTCCCAATTCGGCTATAAATGGATTTGCTCGAAAAGTATAAAAGCTATTAGTCTGAATTTCGGGATATATTACTTTCATAATGATTTCAATATACAGTATAAAAATTATTTGCGTCCTCCCTCTCCTTCCAAACCCTCCCATACAAACTACACTTTTTCATGAAATGCTCTAATCCGATTTTCTCAGAACATATAACATTTATCGAGCTCACATTTTGTAATAAATACTTATTTAGCATTATCACTAAGATCAGAGAAAATTATTTGATTAGCTTTACTGCTTCTACCCCCTCCCATACAATATGACACAGTTTCACAACTTCACAAAAAATCTATTTTCTTCAAAAGTATGAATTTTACTAGTCTTAAATTTAAGAGATGTCAATTTTATAATATTCTTAGTTATTTCTGAAAAAATCAATAAAATCCCCCCACTCTTTCTACCACCTGCCATACAAACTGCACATTTCAACTAAGTCTAATACACTAATTTTCTCAGCTCCTATTCAATTTTTGGAGTAAGCATTTTGTATAAAACATTTTTTATAGCTACTTTAGCATGATGGGGAAAAAATTAGTTCAATGCTATCACCCCTTCTAACACTCCCCATACAAAATTTCTTGGGATCAGAAAAAAATCTATTTCATCTAGAGTAACGTAATATTGCGCTTTACGCGCAATCGTAGTCCTATTATGTTTTTTACAAAAGATTTTACAATTGCAAAAGCATCATGCATGCCCGGAATGTGAACTCCTCGGAGAGTGGAAAATCAAAGCCACCCAGAAGCTGGGCTCGCCACTGCGCCACGTGCTCGAAAATAAAACTATTGCGTTGGGTATATCAAAATTGAATTATCTCGATCCAAGGATATCAGTGGCTTGGTAAGTGTAATTTCTTATTTTTTTGGTTTGGTGAATGTTTTTACAGTGCATTACGAATTTAAAAAAAATATTTCCGGATTCTACACTGTTACGCTTTATTATTCGTGACGATTCGGTCTCTGCTGAGACCTTTATCAAACAGTCTTTGAAATCTGCTTCATTTCTTTTTTAGCTAGAAAAAATCGGTTGCAAATGAATTTAGCTTTTATCTTATCGATATTCTACGAATTTCTTTCGGTAATTTAAAGAAATAAAACTGTGATAAGGGCGATATTGACAGCTGTACGTTTATTGCAATTGCTAACATCTAAAAATCTAAATGTTGCCAATTCTACAGAGTTCGTGGTTACGTATTTTGGTCTTAGATTAGAGTGCGAGCATTACGAGGCCAAAAGACTTCTTTTATGCAAACTTTAATGGAGAGAGTCGATTCGATCAAATTAGTGGGTTTTCAGTATTATGAGACTCGCGCGTGATTGTTGCACCTTCTAGTTTCCTTCGTCTTAAGGCCAGTCAGAGAGATTGGGATCATATCGTTCTAGCTGTCAGACATGCATCTTACGCATTAAGTTCTACTACTATAATATTCTTTGGTTTCTGTCCCATCCCATTGTCATTCTCTTCTTATTCCCCTACCTGGTAGCCATTCTCATGATAAGGCATCTGAACAGATTACGCGAGGGGGAATATGATCGGTCTTCCCGGAACAGCCCCAAGTTTGAAACTTAATTAAAGAAACAAAATTTTTATATACACATATATATATATATCCTTTTTATTATCGATGCTAAATTCTATTGTCATATTACATTTATATTTTTTTTTGTGATAAAACATTCCCAAATATATCTAGGTCGCACAAAATTTACCATTTACAGCTTCCTATTTTGAATTTCTCTGTCTGGATTTGTTCGCGCATATTTTTTTTTCATTCCAGGAAAAGGACTCGTTCTACCAGTGGAATTTAATTAGTCGATCCTTAAATATTAAATACTGATCTCTCGCGAATTCTCTCTGAACCCACTGGTATCACTATTATCACGACCCCTAAGATATCCCTGACATAAGGGATATCATATGTCACCTCATAAGTAGACTAATACCGAGCAAATTCCTACCGAGCAAATTTCTACCGAGCGCTTTTGTCAGTGCGAATTTCTACCGTGCAAATTCCTACCGTGCAAATTCCTACCGAGCAAATTTCAAAAATTCAACAAAATATTGCCTATTTCATGTATTCGGCAATTTAATAACTTATCAGTGCCTAGCTCATGAATTGCGAGGCTAGAAAGTAAAGTGAAGAGGCAAGAAAAAATATGAAATAAAATTTATTTTTAAAGTAAATTGTTTATTATTACGATACATGTATGAAATTTATTTTATTTCAAGAAGTATAATATATATAATAAATAATATAAAAATCCTTATAAAAATCCCCATTTTTTTGGGCCAGCAAAATTCTTTGAACGAGATTTGGTATAAGTAAATAAATTCTCTAATTAGTAAGTAGTAGTAGAAAAATAAAAAAAAATATCGTTTAATATAAAATTGTTTAGAAAATAAGAATAGGTAATATAAAATATTAGATTCGTTTATTTAATAAAATATATTTTTTTAAATTATAAAAGAAATAGATTTCTTCAACTAACGAATAAAACAAGTAAAAAAATTCTGTGAATAAAAGAATAGTGAAACAATAAAAAACAATTGTAATTAAATTTGTATGAGATTGATTTTCAACTTTTTAGTCTTCATTATTTTTGTAGATCCTGACAGGATGACAAGCTAAATTGCAAACTAAAGAATTTTTAAAACATTTACATCTCTTCGATTTGCAGTCCTTAATACAAGAATATCTTTTGTAACCTTGGCCGCTATCAACGAAGCATTGACGTATCAAATCTCGTACGCATGATAAATTTCCGTTGGAACTGCTTCAGGTGAAAGTTTATCAAATTTAGTTTTTTGTAAACTATTCTTTTCCAAAGTATACTTGGTTCCAATTTTATACTTGCCATACTTTTGCTCCATAATAACTCCTATTTGATTAGCACGATATCCTCGACCTCTATCAAATTGGCGTACTCCAAGCAGAACATTATCATCATCATCATCAATGGCGCGACAGCCCAAATCGGGCCCTGGCCTCCTGAAGTCGTCGCCTCCAATCGTCTCGATCCAAAGACCGCGTCCTACAGCTGCTAATTATACTCTAGATGAAATCTGAGAGTATTATAAGTTTGCCACAAAGTTTGTAACGCCAAGAAATAAGGCTCGGAGAAAAAAATGAATGATACAGAAGTTCATATAATCACTCAAAAATCTCAAAACCGGATGTTCGTCCGTCCGTCCGTCCGTCCGTCTGTCTGTCTGTCTGTCCGTCCGAACGTGTCCTCTCTAGCTTGAGAACGCGTTGAGCTAGAAAGTTCAAATTTTGTATACGTCGTTTTTAACAAAAAAGTAAGGTCAAGTTCGTGAACGAGCCAAATCGCTCCATGCCTTCTACCCCCTCCCATACAAAATGACACAATTTCGCAATCTGACAATAAACGGATTTGCTCGAAAAATACAAATCACATTGATCTGAAATTTGGAATGTACTTTTATGATGATTCCAATCTACTCTATAAAAATAATTTGTGTCTTCCCCCCTCCTTCCACCACCTCCCATACAAACTGCATTTTTTCATGAAATGCTCTAAATCAATTTACTCAGTGCGTATAATAGTTATCGAGCTGAAATTGTGCACGAAATATTTATTTAAAATTGTTAGTAAGACCAAACAAAATGAGACGATTAGCTGTACCCCTTCTACCCCCTCCCATACAAAATGACACAATTTCGTAATTTCACAATAAACGGATTTGCTCGAAAAATATAAATGCCATTTATCTGAAATTTGGAATATATTACTTTTATGATAATATAAATCTACTGTACAAAAGTTATTTGAGTCCTCCCCTTCCTTCCACCACCTCCCACACAAACTGCACTTTTTCATGAAATGCTCGAAGCCAATTTACTCAGTGCGTATAAAATTGATCGAGCTGAAATTGTGCACTAAATATTTACTTAGAATTATTAGTAGAACCGAAAAAACCCCCTCCCATACAAAATGACACAATTTCACAAATTTATAAAAAGTCGATTTTCCTGAAAAGTATGAATGCTACTGATCTGCAATTTAAAACATGTCAAAAGCATCATGCTTATAGTTATTTCTGAAAAGTCATTAAAAACTCGCCCCTCCTTCTATCACCTCCCATACAAACTGCACTACCTCAATACATCCAATACACTAATTTTCTCTGTACCTATTAAATTTTTAAATCCTTATTTTTGTATAAAACATTTTGATAGCAACCTTAGCGTCATGTGAAAAAATTAATTCGATGTCGTCACCTCCTCTACCACTTCCCCTACAAAATTTCTTAAGATACAAAAATTTCTCTTTCATCTAGAGTATCGCACGATTGGGCTGTATGCCTAATCGTACCCCTGTTCTGTTTTTTTTTTATTTTTATTTTTTAGTAATTGCATTTTTAGGAGGAACATCAAGAAAAAAATTTAAAAAAATGAGAAAAAAACGCGACTGGGGAACGAGTATGAGGAGTAAATGTTAACCAATATATAAAAAAAAAATTCAATCAGAATTACAAAGATGAATTAAGATGATTCGCAACAACTTTTGCCTGATTCATGTGATAGGCAATTTCACGAATTCGGCCTAACATATACATATTTCGATATCAGCCCGAAATTTGTTCGTGCCCGAGTCGAAGAAATTTTGGGTGATGCCAAAAAAAAAACAAAAAGATTAAATAATATAAGAAATTCAGTTTCAACTAGAAGTAAGACTAGCAAATATTCTAAATAAGAATTCTTACCAATATACTCCATCCCCAAGCATTGGTATTAACAAAAACTGACAAAAAATGACATGGAAGGGGAGTAAAATTATACAACTTTTAATTTTTCCTTTTCAATACATCTCTGTCAAGCTTAATACATTTATTACATCTCCCACAAAGTTTATTGATTCCTTTTAAAAAAAAATGTTTTAGCAAGGCCTTCAAAATGGGCTGAAATTGACGACTTCACCTCTTCATTGTTGGTAAATTTCCTTCCCCGAAGTTCTTTCTGCAGTTTTTGGAACAAAAAGTAATCGAAAGGGGTCAGATCTGTACTATAAGGAGGTGGTTCAATTTTCCGTAGCCGCATTTCTGTAGGGCAGCTATTGCAACGTGGTTCTTGAGAACAGGTTTGTTGTCGTGGAAAAACAACATAATTCGAGTCCACTTTTCTCTTCTATTTTCTTCGATGGTATCCTTTAATTTTTGTAGCAGGTTGGTATAGTAACCCCCTGTGATATGTTGTCCTTTTTCTTTATAGTCGATCATCAAAACCCTCTCTAAATCCCAAAAAATAGTGGCCATGATTTTTCGGTGGATTATGAGACTTTGAACTTTTTGGTGGTGAAGCGCCTTTACCAGCTACTGCATTGACTCCTGCTTTAGTTCAGGCTCATAAGGACAAACCCAAGTTTCGTCTTCAGTAACAATCTGGGTCAACATTTCAACCCTGTTTTCGCTACAGAGATCGAAAAGTTGCGTGAAAACTCGACTCGCTGCTTTTTCCGAACCGAGCATTCTCGGTATCCATCTTAGACATGCCGAAATAGTCGTGGACGATATTCAAAATGGTTGTACTCCAAACATTTTTGCGATTTGATTCTTATTTAAACTAGCATCTTCGAGAACAAGGCGATTTTAGAGGAAGTAGCTTGAATCGGCCAACCCGAGTGTTTATCATCTTCAAATGACTCTGCCTTGCCTGAATAAACTATGCCACTTATAAATCATTGTTTTTCCAGGGCAAGGGTCCCCGTAAATAGATGGTATTTCTTCCAAAATAATTTGTGGCGTTTTTCCTTGCTTGGTAAGGAGCTTAATGACAGCACGAAACTCAATTTTATCCATAGTCAGCGTCTTCTTTCCGACTGGTTCGTTGATTTGGCGATAACTGAAATATTAGTGAGTCAATTTGACAGAAACTTTGTATTTATACCTGTATTCAGTGTTAGAATACCTCGAGGTAAAAGTATTTCCCCCCACCCTTATGCATCTCCTTCCTTGGTAGTCCTAAAAAATCTTCGTAGTCGCCCTAATTTTAAAGTAAAATGTTCTACTTTGAGCAGGAAGGACCACCATATGTTGCTCTTAGTCAACCCAATTAAGTTCTTATGCTTTTGCTGGCTGTCACTGACATTCTCACCAGTGTCATAGCTTCTTTGCTGTATGGCCATCAGAGTCGTCCTCGATTTTTCCATTATGCGTTCCCTGGAGCGGTTTTTTGAATCGACCGAACAGAAGAGGCTGCGAGCCAAATCAGGCGAATACAGTGGTTGATAGATGGTATTCGTTCCCTTCTTGATCAAAAACTCCTTTCTGAAATATTTTAATCAAGGTGCTATATCCGATAGATTGTTTATTGACTTGGACTACGCATCATTCAGTACTGCAGAACATCCACAAGCCATATTAATATCAGATGTTTGCATATGAAATGTCCGATTTTAGGTTGTTCTCAACTGTGGGCTCCATGTGGAGCACAGTTTATATATTTATATTGTCGCAAACCGAACCAAGTGGTTAGACCAAGAGGAGTGACTTATATCATATAATAAATAGGGGAGTACAATGGGCCCAACTAGATGACCTCAGTGGTTCTATGGAACCACCCTCCTACAATCTAAACCTAAGCCTTATATTGTATATACATGCACAGTTAACAGACTGAAGAGAGCTTCTCGAAATAATCACGCTGATATACGTACAATTTACACGCACACATGCGAGCAATCTACGAGGTGTGTATGATAAGTGTGGAAATATCTATAATACGAGGGGTGTATGATAAGTACCCGTGTTAGCCAAGAAAACGCATTAAGAAATAATTTTTTTTTATTTATTTCTCAATATAATCTCGTTTCAGCTCGATACATTTAGTCCTGCGATATTCTAATTTTTTCAAGCCATCCAAAATATATGATTTGTCGAACTTCGCAAAATAGGCCTGCGTTGCGTCGATAGCCTCCTCATTCGAGCCGAATTTCATTCCTGCCAACGATTTCTTTAAGTTCGGAAAGAGGAAAAAGTCACAGGGGGCCAAATCAGGGGATATGGTGGGTGAGGCAGCAATTCGTAGCACAATTCGACCAGTTTTGCTGTGGCGATTGCGGACGAGTGAGCAGGCGCGTTGTCATGGTGAAAAAGGACTTTTTTTTCGCCAAATGAGGCCGTTTTTTTACCAATTCAGCATTAAATCGATCCAATAAATCAGCATAGTACTACTCCGTGATTGTCCTTCCTTTCACCAAATAGTCGGTGAAGATGATGCCTTGCGAGTCCCAAAAAACGGTGGCCATGAGTTTTCCGGCCGATGGAACCGTTTTCGCCTTCTTTGGAGCAGTTTCGCCGGGTGAAATTCACTGTTTTGACTGTTCTTTCGTTTCTGGCGTGTAGTGATGGATCCATGTTTCGTCAACAGCCACGAAACGCCGTAGAAATTTGTTTCGGATTGCGCTTAAACATGTAGAAACAGTGCTCCGAAGTTGTCATGCGATTCCGTTTTTGGTCCACTGTTAGCAAACGCGGCACCCATCTCGCCGATAGTTTTCTCATGCCCAATTTTTCATGTAGGATATTTTGTATGCGTTCAATTGAGATGTGTACAATGTCAGCAATCTCTCTGACCTTCATCCAACGATCTGCTAACACAATATCATGGATTTTATTAACCATATCCTCCGTAGTCACCTCAATCGGACGGCCTGGGCGCTCTTCATCAAAAACGGATGTTCGGCCACGCTTGAATTCATTAAACCAATATCTGATGGTAGTCATCGAAGGTGCATGGTCCTTATAAACGGCATGCACCTTCACTTTGATTTCCTCACACGTCTTCCCATCCAAAAAAAGAAATCGAATCACTGATCGATATTGCTCTTTCTCCATGATTGCAAATAAACACGAACTTGATGAATTTCAACAGCTGTCAAAACAAAACTACTCGATAAATCTGTCTGAAATTTTCACAGTCGTCATTGTAAAGATGGCCCTATATGATGGCATAAACATTTTGCGTCAGTGTTGCCATCAGTCGGTAAACACGGGTACTTATCATACAGCCCTCGTAAGTGTAAGATATGTCTCATCAGCTGTTTAAATTTTTGGAAGGTATCACATTTTTTTTTTTTTACAGAATGACCTGTGTTATAGGCAATTTCGGCCTTTATGTGCAATGCACAAACACAGTCATGGAAGGAAGGAATGGGATTAGGAAGGTAGGGGAAGAGGAGTGAGAACGACCGTAATGAGTGGAGAAGCTGGTATATTACTCAGTTGTACTACATGGAGCGAACCAATCAAAATCGTTCATTTCAGAGGTAGTCATTTTTATGCGAAAATTGTTTGAGTTTATGGGCGAGATAGAAAGCTTGTAGACTCAATGGCAATGTTTTTCAATGTGAACATATTTGATTTTTATTGAAAATACATATAAGTAAGAGGCCTACATATTCTCTTAATTCCATTACCTGTAAAAATCAATATACAGTGTGTCAAATTCATATTCCGACAAACCAGTTTGATCTAAAGTGTACGAATACCAATTTAACCTGTGCTATTTTTTGAAAAATTTGTTTATTTTCTTTTCTTGGAATGGAAATGAAATTTTAAGTTACAGAACAATTATTTGACACATTTACGACAGATTATTACCATTGTTTATGTTTTTTAGGAATAGTCTAAGCTACTATTCACTAGTTATTACCTTTGAAGTGGGTGTAGGAACACGAATTTGACATACTGTAGATGCATATCCTTTTCGCTCTTACATGAATACGATATAAACGTGTTCTATTCCTTTTTCATTTTAGAAAGCAGCAGCAGCAGTTAGCAAAATTAATCGTTTATGAATCGTTAACGATATTCATTAATGAATCAAAATAAGAATCATTAACGACAAATTATTGATTCATTGACTCGTTGTCAATATACCATACTTGGTTAAATACTCGTTTTTTGGAAGCGTTTTACAATAATTAATTAATTCTTAAAAGTAATTCATTAACGAATGTCCATTCAGTTCGCTTGATGAATCGTCAATGACTCGTTAATGATCAAATCGCTCGTTAATATAATTCTTATACGATTCTTTAACGAATTAATTTGTTTGCTGGGACCCGTCAGTGCTCGCACATTATATGTATATGCGCACTCCCGTGTGTTTACATGCACAAGCCAATGGGTTTAAACAACAAAGCCCCCTCTACCTCTCCTTCCAAATTTCGTGCGCACGGTTCTTATTCAAAGTCGTAAACAAACAATTGAAAATCGGAACATTTGAACAGCCACATAATACTATTAACGATGGCGTTAGGCACATTTATGAGTCGAAAAATGTCTAACTATGTGCTGTCATAAATCATCTTAAACTAATAAATAAAAATTATTTATGCATATAATTTCAAACAAATTTCACAAAAATTGAAATTCTATAATTTATTTTTCGAAAAATGAATTTCCATCCTCAGTAGTTTTTTTTTCGTTTTTTTTTTATTTATTTATTTTGCAACTTTGTTTTTATTCACATTTTGTTTTTATTCAATTTTAAGTTTGTATTTTTATAATAACAAACATTTCGTTTCCTTTACTACCAATAAGACAAAACTTCTCCACTTAGTATTTTCACATTTTTCTTTTTTTTTTGTAAATTAGTTTTGTTATCCAAAAAGTTCGGACACAACCGTTTCTCGCTACATTTCAGTCTGGAATGAATTTATTAATAATATTTTTTTGTTGTTTTATTTTTGAGTTCTAAAGCATCTTATGTTGCTATAGAATAAAAATATGAAGTTAAAAGTAATCATAAAAAATTTACTGAAAGAAAATAAGGTTTAAAAAAAAATTAAGCCCTTGCACGAAAAGAAATGGAAAAATTCTGAAGTTCAGTGTGCAAAGTGTGATTAGAAAAGATTTCGAAATGTTACAATACGTTATAAATAATTTCTGAATTCTCTGAATTTATTATTTTCTTTCTTTGTTATTCATTTTATTTATTTATTTTTTTTTTTTTGCCTTTCAGATATATTAGTAGATCAGTGTATTCAATGTAAAAAAACAAAACTTTAATAGTATTTTTTCTTTTATCTTTTTTATTTTCACTTTTCCTTTCAATTTTAAGGAGTATAATCAAAGAAGTACGAAGCGATTAGAAAATATAGAATTTTTATATATCGATATGTACAAATATATTTGTTTTTTTAATATAAGCTTTTACGTTCAGTTTTTGTTATTTTATGAAGTAAATATTTATTATGCCCACATGTGTAATTCTTATTTATATGAAAAGAAACTGTAAATTATTAGTTTCAGTATGATTTGCGATAAGATATTTTGCTTATAAGTTAAATTAATTACCCTGAATTTTGATTTTATTGATTTAAAACATTAAACGATTTTTCAAAGAATCGTAAACTTTTCTTTGCAGCAGAGAGGTAAGGACTTTTTTTTTGTTTATACCGTGGAACTTTGTATTACGAAAATAAGAAACCTTAACTTGCCGCGTAAGATTTACATTGGCAAGTTTAGATTCCTTCTGTTCGTAGAGGTTCGGAATAATGATTTTTCAAGGTATTTAACGGTTAAAATAACAAATAAATCCACGTTACGATTATCGAAATAAACTCCACCCTTTAATGCGCGATGCACAGTTAGGCCAACATGGTTAAGGGAACAAGTGTATATAGGGAAATTAGCAGGGAAACATTGGAGGGAAGAGTTTAAAGTGGCGATGAACGTTGTTTTTAAATTGCTGAAGGTTGTATTTCGTTGGAAAGTGTTTGCGTGGTGATGAATTCCATAACACTGTTGTCAGAGGGATAAAGGACTACCTAAATTTCACTGTTCTCCACGGCAAGGGCTTCACAGAGTACTCGTGTGAGCTGAGTGAGTGGTATGTATTTCGGGAGGCATTAAATAGAGGAGGTATTAGGGCTTTCAGTTCCTTGCTGCATTACCATGTAAGTGTCCATAGCAAATGCAGAGTACTTCGATGTTCCGACGATGCTCGATTGAATCTATTGTGGCCGATATAGCTTCATCTCCAATTAATCGGAATGCATATTTCTGGATACGGTCGAGTAGAGCCAGAAGTGACTTTGGGGCTCCAGCCCAAACAAGCGAGTTATATTCAAGACATGGCCGGATATAAGTCTTGTATATAGATAGATGGTAGCTAGTTCGAAGGCAAAAAAGTATTTCTTACACTTCTACAGAATACCTAGACGTTTCGAAGCGTCAACAGAGACTTCGTAGAAGTGTTGGCTCCAATCAAGGCAATTGTTAAGTTTTACACCTAGTTACGTAAAGTCCGCAGAAGGCAAAATCTTTACGTCATTTAAGGGCATATTAGCGTTCGGCGTCGGAACGCTATGTTTAAGCGATAGATGACAAAACTGCGTTCTTACGGCATTAATCTCTATTCTATTTTTCCTGCCCTATTCAAGAATTAAACTGAGGTCAGAGTTCAATGACTGAATTGACTCAATACGGCATAAGGCTATCGATGTTAAACGTGCCTCAGAAGGGAAATCAAATTGGTAGATGAGTGCTTTCATATGGGAAACAATGATTAGGATTGAAAGTAGACGACAGAAGGTCGTTTATGAACGCTGAAAAGAGGTTAGGAGATAAAACTAAGCTCTGAGGGACGCCGGAATCAATGAAAAAGGGCCCAGAAGTTACTTCGTCAAGTACGACTCTAATAGAGCCCTCGAATAGAAAACTCTCAATCCGTTTGGCTAAGAGACTTTTGTGCACAACTCTGTCGAACGCTTTAGCAATATCAAGAGCAAGTGCATAACCTTCACCAAATTTGTGGATGCAGGAATTCCAACGCTTACCGAGCGAGACAAGGAGAGCGAAATCCATATTGGTGATCACGTATGAGATTTTTATCCACAAAAAAGTTTGTTAGCCTGCGATTGACGGCAATTTCCATTGCTTTTGAAAGCACTAAGATAATGGCTATGGAGTGATAATTAGCGGGGTTAGCTTTGCTTCCTTTCTTAGGAATTGGCTGAATATTCGCGACCATCTAAATCTGAGGAAATTGCCGTGAAGAATATAAAAGATGATGGAGACTACGAAGAGGTTTAGCTAGAGAGGAAGCGCAGGTTAAAAGGATATTAAGGTGGATGCCGCCTGGCCCAACAGACTTGTGAATATTGAGCTCCTGCAGGATTCTGGAAATAAACCTAGTTCGGAAACGAAGTCGTGGCAGCACGAAGCCGGAGTCCGGTACGTACGGAGGACTCTAATTCGACGATGGAAGCTTGGAGTTTCCAGCGAAGCTTGCAGCTAAAACGTTTGCTTTTTCAACTGGATCAACAACTGTTCGGTCGCTCTCGAAGAGGTGTTGCAGACGTGCTGAAATTATTATTGATAGTTCACAAATGATCAGAAAGATCTTGAGCTTTTGGGATTCTCAATGATCTTAATTCGATGTTTCTGGTCATGTTCGAATTTAGCACGCTTTAAGATTTTATTGCAGGTGTTACCTGACACTTTTAATGGGTCCCCATTTTGTACAGCCGAATTGCTGAGAAAAGTTTGAAAAGACTGCTCTAATTCTTTCGAAGATCTGATCCTTTTTAGATTGCATGGAATTAAAAGCCTTATGCCTTTTTTTGGTCACAAGTTGTGCGATGACATCACAATTTTCGGACTCAAAGCACAATCTCCAATCAAAGGTGCGGTAGAAGGCATTAAGAGCCTCCCAATTGACTTTGCTTAGATGGGAAACTGCGCTCGAATCATTAAATGGTCCGATGAACCAACTGGAGTGAACAACGACACATCATACTTTAGTTGAACACTGGGCTGTAATATCAGATAAGACGAGTAGGGCTGTAACGTCAGGTAAGACGAGTAGGGCTGTTCTAAGCCGTTGATAGATGTGAAGGAGTCAGCGTCACGACCCGGTTGGTCCGTATGCGTAGAATGTTTTTATGAACATTGAAATCACCCGGGACAACGATCTCAGCATCAAGGTGTGCAGCATAAGTATGTAGATTGAATAGCAATTGATAGCTTATCAAATTTAATCGTGGTATTTGCTATTCATTGCTGAATTTCTGTAAGCATAACAAAGATAGAGGATGTGCCTAATGTAGTTAATCTTAAGATATGTAGGCAGCGTTTGGTGCAAAAACACAAGACATGAAATTTTGACCCAAACTCATGTTTTGGTCTGTACTGGAAATTTTACCTTGGCAAGATAAGCTTGGGTCACACATGCTTTCCTCTCGCTAATTAGACGGAATCACTGAAACTACGATGTACACAGTAAATAGTTATTTAATCGGTTGTTCTCAATTTAAATAAATAAATTGAAAAATAGTTTCAAAGTCGAATTTGTTCGTATGGAACTCAGTAATTCAGGTCAGTAACGACGGTTATAAATAGTGCGTAATGTAGTAATACGATTGAAATATCTAAGATCCTCTTGAGGTTATAGTGAAAAATTTAGCATCTCTTTTTAACAACCCGCCCTGAAAGAGAGGTAGTTAACAATTATCTCACCGTTATTTAAAAAACAAATGTTCATAATATAAAAGTCTGGAATTTCCAACTTATTTGTAACTCGCCAGCATACTCGTAAATTATGAGTTTCATTAGTACTAAAAGTTATGGCAGAAAGGTAATAAATTTCCGTCTAAAATATGGTTACATGGCAGCACTAAATAGCTCAAAAAATGTTTGCGATCTTCAATTGTTTACGACCTTCAACACTAGACAATTTTACGACTGTTTGCGATCTTCAGTTGTCCACACCTAAACAAACCCTACACATCCTATGTGGTATAGCGAAGAAGCTTTTGGAACGGCTTTGCAATAGACTGAAAACAGGGAGGATATATTATATAATGTGGAGAGACTATTAGCTCTTTTGACTTGGTAAGAAAACAGGACTGAAAGTATTTCCCTCCCTTACTGGCGATATGCTCAATCGTTTCGCTATTCTTGTCTCTGTCCCGTGGTAAATTGTCCGTTGCTAAAGTAATTAGCTTATTTTTGCAAAAACTCAAAATTTCTGAAGTAAAACACCAAACCCCATTGCACTGAGAATTACTTTATTGCTGACTGAATATTAGCAACCAAGAGAGAATACAAAAATTTTGTTTGTTAAAGTTTGAAGCCAAGTTAACCTTGGACACAACCTTCGAAAATTTTCGAATCAAAAAATATTCCCACATAAGACAGCCTATTTATATATCCTCCTTGACCAAAAAGCAAAATCGGGCATATTATTGATGTGAGTCGAAAAGGGTTGCAATAACTCGCACGACTTATGTATAAGTCAAGCTCGCAATCATGCACCAACCACTTTCAAGCAAACAAATTAATTCGTTAAAGAATCGTTAATGAATTACATTAACGAGCGATTCGAACGTTAACGAGCGTCGTAAGCGAGTCATTAATGATTCATCAATCGGACTAAATGGATATTCGTTAATAAATTATTTTTAACAATTCATTAATGAATTGTAAAACGCTTACAAAAAAAGAGTATACAAGCAAGTACATAATCGTTATCGACGAATCACTAATGTGTCGTTATTGATTTTTATTTTGATTCATTAATGAATATTGTTAACGATTCATAACCGATGTTTTCATGAAAGACTAACGATTAATTAAAGAACTTGACACACAAGCACACGCTGTCTCCCCTGAAAACTCCAGATTTTCCACCGTTTGCATTTGACATATCGACACAAAATAATTTTTGGCTCTGTTCATTAGTATGGTGAAATGAAAACTGCTGGTATATAACAAGATCGACGTTGGGTGACTCTTTTTGTTTGGTTTGCTTAAGATCTTCACGCAGTTTATTAGTTTTGTTGGCTCGTTTTAAGATCGTTATTTGCGAGCGTTCGTTAAATTGTTTGCAGGATTTTGACCGGGACGTAAAGCGACATTGCCAAAGCATTGTAGTTGTGCAACATCTGCGTGAGAATGAGAATGTGCATGAGCACCTATGAAAATTTTTCGATATAGTTGACAAATTAATAACATTAGTGTCAAAATAAACTTCGACTTATTATTGATTTTGTTCGTTTATAGTCTGACGACTCCAGATGTTTTGCTGGTAAGAATGACCGAAGTAAAGGACGCACAAAGAAACGCATTCGGTGATACCAGCGAACGATATAGTGGTCAGGAAATCAATAACCCAGTACAATACAGGGAAGGGTAAAGATTTCATATTTTTGGGATCAGCTGGACGTGACATTGTTAACAGCGCCAGAAACATTCTACGAACAAAAAACGAAACTGGATTTTACCGAAAGAAGTAGAAAAATCCAGGCATTGTCTGACGACTCCAGATGTTTTGCTGGTAAGAATGACGGAAGTAAAGGACGCACAAAGAAACGCATTCGGTGATACCAGCGAACGATATAGTGTCCAGGAAATCAATAACCCAGTACAATAAAGGGAAGGGTAAAGATTTCATATTTTTGGGATCAGCTGGACGTGACATTGTTAACAGCGCCAGAAACATTCTACGAACAAAGAAAGAAACTGGATTTTACCGAAAGAAGTAGAAAAATCCAGGCATTGCATGCGATCACTATGAAATCTGGGGGGCAGAGAGCTCGTGAACATCCTCTTGTACATAGCACACCGCCTCGAGATCCACCTTCTTGGAGACGTACGCTGGAAGAACTGTTGGTGTTGAAAGTCAGAAAGCGTTGCCAAGTTTTTATAGATATATACGAGTAAAGTAGAGTATGATATCTCTGGTACTTGAACCAGCATCATTTATCAGAATTTTCTACAAACGGTCCTAAGATTCCACTGTGAGAGGCATTCCATATTATAATAAGTAAACTGCAAGAGAAGTTTCTTACATTGTAACACGTCGGGACCCTTTTGGCAACAGTTTTTAATTAATTTTTTAGTTACATATTAAACTTTATATACTTCATTTCCTTGTCGTTTTCCGTTGTTATTTTTTGGTGTAGGGCGCTTGGACAATTAGTAATACATTTCAATACTTCAAACCTCCTAAACATCTTGTAGCTTAGTATGTAGCGTGTTGATCTACAATGCTGTGAGTTACACATAGAAAGACACGATCACTCAATCTATGAAAATAAATTTATGCCAAGGGCTAACAACCTTTCCAAAGTGAAGGAGGCACAGCCCCGATTTCGGCTGCAGTGCCACTGCAAAAGATGCATTCTTCAAAATTTTGTAAAATTTCTTAATCTTTGCAAACCCATAAATGATTTCGCGGAATCCCTGTTCAGAAGCACTACACTAGAAAAAAACATTTTATGTATAAAATAGGATTTTCACATATGAGAATAACAAATTTTATCTTTTACAATTTTTCATTTGTTTCTTTTTTTTTATTAATTTTAAAATTTTTTTTTAATGTTTAGGATTACATTTTTTCTCCATCTGCTATATTTATGTTACACTTTACAATAAACCAAAAAAAAAATAGTAAGAATATTTGACGGATTTATAGAAACATAAAAATAAAAATACAGATTTTTATGAATATTTTGATTTTATGAAGTTTATTTTGGAAAGATTTATGACTTTTATTTCAGTTTATCTACAAGAAGTTTATTTAATTTTATTTCAAATTGTTTTTCTTTAGATTTTGTTTATTTCTTCCATCGTATTAAAATTTCTGAAGGATATTGAGGCGTTTTTTGAATTTGAAACCAAATTTGTTGGAAATAAATCATAAAAAAAATTTTTTTAAATATAATAAAAATAAAATTAAAACTTTTCAATTATTGTTGAATGGAAAATGTGAAATTTTTTTTCATAAAAATAAAATTAAAAATTCTTAAAAATCAAGACGTGAGCTGTTTTGTAGCTCATGACTTGATTTTGTTCACATTACTTTTAATTATTATTAATGATATTAAAAGTCTGTCTATCGGAGGTAAACAACAAGTCTATTTTTTTGCTTTCATTTTACAGTTAACTTCATTTTTTTTAATGGTAAACAACACCAAGATCTACCAAATTTAGTTTAAGATAAAAATTTCTTGATCCCAATAGTAAGGTGTTAAGGGGTAAAGAACAACAACTGAACATAGTATATTCTGTAAAATTTCCTAAAGTGGACTTTGTGTTTTTTTATTTCCGGCAGACAGAAGCGTGTTTTCAGTTTTATGCTTTGTTTATTTATTGTAAGACAAACATTGAATTCACCTTAGCCGTCGGTTATTTATTAATTCTTTAACGTACGTGCCGCTCGGGTTGTTCAAACTAACTCCGGTCTCCGTTCACCACTGATGGTAAATATTAGGTCCGATTTCACGATGATGTGAAGTTAATTGCTGTTTTCATTTCTCGAGGGGCACTGGTGGTATTGGATATTGAAGTATCGGGTTTTCCAATAAGTACTTGACAACTTTGAATTCAATTTGTGAATGCACCCTTTCACTAATCATCGAACTGTCACTGTCAACTTATTCAGTAAGCTTAACATTTTTATCATGGTAAAGTACACGAAGGAACAACGTCTCAAATGGTTTGCATTTTATTTTGAAAAAAAGTTGTCAAGTCCTTATTGGAAAACCCTTTATAAATATCCCAACTCAGAATCTTTTCAGTTTTGGATTTCAAAAATCTGGAAGCGAGTTAAAAACGGTTATTTTTTCTTTAAAAAATTAAATTTGGACCCAACACTGCGGAGACAAGAGCTGACACAAACGAACTATAGAGCGATGGTTCGAAAAATTTCGATCAGACGATATGGCCCTTGAAAACGTGCCAAGTAGGACCAGTAGGACCATAGATCAACAACGACGATCTGAGCTTATTAGTGGAGTCTGACTCACGCCAAACTGGAATATTACAGAGAATTTGAGCGTACACTATTCAACAAATTCCCGGCACTTGCGACAGCTTGGAAAAATCGAGAAGCTTGATAAGTGGGTCCCGCATGCACTTATTATTCAAAACATGATGCGCCGAATCAAAGCTTTCTACATATCAAGCTAGGCAGAACTGACGTAGCCGCCATATTGAATGACTCCAATGGGTGTGAGGTCATGGATTTTTCCATTTCAAAAGACCACCTGTATTATTTTTGTACAATCTTGTCATAAAAACACGTTTTACCGAAAACAACACAAAAGTATAATTAAATCGAATTCAGCACAGAAATATTACGAGGCTGCATACATTTTCGTAATAACTGAAATTCTAAAGTTTTCTGTGTGAAAAATAACCGGAGAACTCTGCACAATATGAGTGACAGATTTTCTTCGGTGTAAGAAACCGAGATTTAACTTTGATCGCACTTTTTTCAATTAAAAATTTATTGCACTGATATGAACGTGTAATAGTTACATGCCGAGCACTATTAATAAACTACCTCAGAAAGCTGAACTATCTGTAATACTGCATTTAGAAATGAACGCGATTCTTACGAAGCCCGCCATGTCTGCTCCATACAAAAGCGAGCGAATTTGTATGGAACTGTCATTTTTGCTATGACTCCAACGTGTTGTTGTTGGATTGACTTACATGACTTTCTACTTTAGAGGGCTTTGGTCGAATGCAAATTTGCAGTTCTCTGCTCTCACAGAACAGAAACGATCAGTTTCTGAACAAAATAGTGACATGTAATGAAAGGTGGATAATGTACGGCAATCGGCACAATGCACATGGTGATGAGGCCCCAAAACATATGCCGAAACCAGGCATTCATCCGAAGAAGATAAAGGTGACTGTTTTGTGGTTTGTAGCTGAAGCTATTCACTATTTCTTTTTGCAACGTGGTGAAACCATTAATCCAGAGAAATACTCGATGAAATACATCAGAAATTGTGTGTTTAACGGCTTAGATTGATCAATAGAGATGGAGTTATACTGCTTTATGACAATGCACGACAACGTGTATCAACAAAAACGGTCCACTATTTTCACCAGACCGTTCGCCAACCGGCTACCAATTTTGGATCATTTTTCACTTGCTTGTCTTAGTATCATAGGCAGAATGAAAACCTGTCCTACTCCTGCGATGTAGATGTTCCTTAGCATCCCTCCAATACATTTTCAATTTAAAAAGGAGACTATTAAAGGGGTTAAGACGAATGATTTCCGGATTTTATACTGCTTGATTTATTATGTCTGATGTTTCAGTCTCTGATGAGATCTTTATCAAACTAATCAAGATTACATACAGAGGAAAATCAAGATTACATACAGAGGATTACATACAGAGGATGAGATCTTTATCAAACTAATCAAGATTACATACAGAGGATTTTAGAGGGCACCTCAAACTCTGGAAAAAAAACCGTATACAGATTTCCAAATCTCAACATTATCGGACACAGGTCACCTGATCGCTATCCAATAATACGATAATACTGGCTCCGGATAATTACCGCCAACTATTGACTTATTGCCACTCAATCACGTCGGCTCTAAACATTCAAGGGTTCTCGAAATAAAAATATTGAATGCTCGGTCGGAGTCGAAGTTAACAAGAAATTTTATTTTGCCTAATCTTAGGCGAACATTTTTGGTACATAGAATTTATGTAAATGAATTTACCGTTATGAAAATGCCCAACAAACAATTGATCGACCATCAGGTGGAGAAGGGAATAAGTTTTCCACCGACGGCCACTATTAAACAGATGCGTAGCCTGTACGAGGAACATTTGAATCGAAGTGACTCCGATAAGAGCGCAGTTGGCGACTAGAGACACTCGATATACACTAACACTTCTGTCCTAACAGAGTTCGGATAATGCCATAACACCAACAGTTCAGCGTGAGTTTAGAAGCACAAGAAGGCAACATAAGAAATGTGAAAAACAGCCAAACTTGAGTTTGACGGTTTTCAAATGTTCGGAAACGAGCACAAACTTACGTTAAACTACAAGTTTTTGAATAGAATACTCATTACAATCGAAAATAAATATGACTTCCATAATTAACTATTCATTATGATTGTGTTTAATTCATAAAAGAAAAAGAATTGAAAAAATTCAAATTTAGGGCAAAATTTCCTATTAATTAAATTTTCCTATTAGGACAGAAGTGTTAGTGTGTATCGAGTATTTCTATTGGCGACGTGCCGGCAGTGTTGGCGACGTGCCGGCAGTGTTGGCGTCGGGAATGTTAGAGCGGGATATCGATTCGGATGACGACAGCTCTGCGCCGCCCGATTCCGAGAATGACGAGTTGAATCGTGAGATAGCGCGATTGAAAAAGCACCGCCGTCTACTTTTTATCCGTCGAGAAATAGCTGAATTGGAATTGAATAAGCCGAATATTGTGGCGAAACCGGTTCATGGCAGCAAAATAATTCTGAACCGGCTCATGTTACTTGTTACAACTGTTCCAGAAAGATTCACCCATAGAGAAATTTTGAGAAACCGAAACGAATTATTGGCATCTAAAGTTTGAACTTATGAAATTTTTGATTTTATTTTTACTTGAAATCCAGCACTTCAGTATATTTTTTAACAAAAACGAAAAAATATTCAGAAAAACTTTGACACAAATTTAAGGGTACAGCTTATTAAATTAAAATATTCCTGGACAAAAATGTAATAAATAATTTAATTAATATTTTATTTATAGCGTATTCCTTGTCTACTATAACTGCTTCTAAACGTTGAGGCAAAAAATAATAAATTATTGTGATTAACTTAGAAAAAACAAATTTGGCTACCCTGAAATTTTGTTTTTTTGCGTTTCACGACTAAATTAGCCCAAAAATGCAAAGAAAAAAGTCTGTTCGTCTGTACGATTTACGTGTACGCACAGCGCACATTATTTCCTAAGCCATTCAAGATAAAAAGTTCATTTTTGGATGGATAGTAGCTGGATGCTGATCTCAGGCGGACACAAATTTTGGAGGTTGCTCGGATTAAGGGGGAGGCGAGGGTTGCGCTAGAAAAGAAAAATGTTAATTCGAATATCTTACCCTAGAAAGCTGAAATTCAACACACATATAAAAGGGGGTTTGTGGGACAAATTATACAAATAACCTATTTTATTATCCATAGGGGCCGAAAAGGAGAGGGAGGTTAAGAAAAAATTGTCGGCCGAATTGTTTTTTGAAATTATCATATCTTTGGAATAGTAGTAGATACCTTTGGAATCGCTTACCATAAAAATGCATATCTTAGGACCAATAAGGTGGCACATAGATCTACCATAACCAACTTAAATTCAGGCCAATTATTGTAGGGGGAAAGTCAGAGGAGGTGCAAATAAAAACATAAAAAAAATAATATCTCAACTATATCTTAAGCTATGGATTTGAAACTTGGAAAATATATTAAACTATACTATAATAGGAAAATATGAGAAAAATATAATTTTTGGACATATAATAGGTGGAAATGGAGAGCATTTCAAAAATGGTGCACTTTTCAAAATGTCAAACCGTATAACCGTTTGAAATTTTTTTCTCGAAATCAAATAGACGTACTAATTTGTAATTTGTTTTTAATTTTGTCAGATTGTAGAGCTTTACGATCCTTAATTTTGGTAAAGTTGGAGGATGTATGGAGAATGAGAGGTGGTGGATAGAGATGGTATGCTAATGATATAAAACAATCATATATCAGTAATCAAATAGAAAATGGAAAATAATATAATTAAAAAAAAAAAACGATTTGAGGAAGGAAGAATCCACACGCGATTTTTTCACAGCTTTTTTAAAAGAGCAAACACATATTGCGTTTGAAAAGAGCTGCGATTAGAAGAGCAGATCTAATGCATACTGCTTACATTCTATCGCCAATCAAATTGCCGCAATGATCAGCGCTTCTAATTCCAGGGTTTTTGTTCGCACTCGCACATTAATCGCGCAGCTCACACGTCCCACTTCACCCCAACCAGATCGTAGCTCAGATCAAGGCTTGCCAAAAAAATTGCCGCTTACCCACGAAAGAGCACCTTATTTCATTAACCATTCAGATCATAGCCCACCGATCAGACCTAAAGTTATTCTATGAAGAACAAAGCACCTGAAAGAGTTAGATCAATCTGTCAAATGTGGCAATTTTTATTTTCATATGCATGCGTACTATGCGTCCATGTAACTTTTCAGTGGTTTTAACTCGCGAATATCTATCTTTAATTTGCAGTACTTTGAAGTGGTGAAAATTTAATTTGGTAGGTTTTACGTATGAACGGCTTGCAATGAAATTTGCCTACTTATCACATGCTGGAAAATAGGTGGGCGCTTTTTCAAATTTAACGGATACGCTGGTTCTCACGTTGACCGAACTCTATTACTAGGTATCTTGTTCTTTCTTCTCCATAGAGTAACTCTAATCAGACCATAACGACCGATCAGACCAAAGCTAAGCAAATCGCAGTCACACTTCACCGACCTGTTTAGAGCATCAAACTGCTCGCACCAGCTCTAAGCTGACCGCTCTGCTGTTAGCTCATAAAGTCGTAAACCTGCTCATCTGCTCATTCATTGCTATACCTGCTCTGTGTACAGCTATAGCTTTGTACACTGAGCAGATGGCGCCGTACATGAGGAGTGAGCAGATATCGATATCACTGAGCAAATATCAATATCAGTGAGCAGTTAGCAGATATCATTGAGCAGGTACTTGGTGCAAGGGAAAATGTTCACTATACACACTGAGCTAGTGGTACTGAGGATTTCGCACAAAATTGCAGTTTCGTCTGTTTTTAATTGAGTTGTGTTTTTAACCAACATGTAATTAAATACTTTGAGTTTTTTGGATTTGATATCATTTGAGGCGCTTAGATGCCAAGGGGTATAAGTGACAAATTCCTGAAAATGGAGTTAGGTTTGCTGTTTGCTAGATGAATAGTAGTTGACCAAGGGAAATGATTGTCTGGGAATTCTAAAAGCAGCACTATCGGTTAGAAAATGTACCATTGAATGAACAGCTGAATGTTTCGATTGACAAGGGGCACAAGTTCACTTGTATTTTTTATTTTACATTTTCTGCATTTATACCCCTAGGCATCTAAGCGCCTCATTTCAGTTTTCTGTGCTCTTCCGTCAAATTCATTTCGTTTTCTGTTTCAATTTGAATCATTGCTAAATTAATAAAAAAAAAATTAAAGAGCAGCTTTTTTCGAAGATATTTATTACTGCAATAGCATTTCTTGACATCGCTGCTCCCTAGCATGGAGAATAGAGGTGAAAATATCACTGCTATTAGAAGAGCAGCTCTTTTTCACAGATAGTAAAAAGTTGATCTCTGCGATTGGGAAATAGCAGTTTTTGCCATGCTTTGTTCCTAAGAAAACCTTCACATTATATTTATTTATAATTTTTTGCACTGTGGAATAGGTTCTACGCTTTATTTTTTCTATTTCACGTCAGAATGCAATTAGATAATTATTTGCCGTGTAGACAATTCAGTTTCTCTCCTAGTTCCGACTATTTTTGTAACTAACTGGACTACTCTACAGCTACAGGTTGCTTGAGCAAGAGTTGTAGGGTTGGAAAGTCCTATTATTAGACAGTTGTCAACTGTTGACATTTTTCATCCATAAATTTACCATGGAATGCTACAGTCGTTTCATCGCGTTCAATCGCAGTTGCGCAAAATTCGAGCAAAGTTTGATAGTGCCTTCTGAGACGTGTGTGCGCAACCTACTCAAAAAATTCCAAGAGACTGGCTCAGTGCAAGAAGTGAAGACACCAAAATAACTTCGCCCCGGACTTTCGACCGAAAATATCGCCGCAGTGATAGTGTTGGAAACGACCCAAACACCTCCATTCGTTGCCGTGTTCAAGAACTCGACCTTTTCACGTCCATACTGCAGCGAATATTGCTCAAAGATTTGGCTCTACATGCGTACAAAGACCAATTGACTGAAGAACTGGAGCCGGCGGACCACCAGCAGCGCCGTACGTTCTTTGATTGGCTCTTGCAAACAAATCGTACACCTCTTGTTGATACACCCCATAGAACACGAATAATAAATTTTATAGTTGTAAACAGAAGAACACACACACATCACAAAAAGGGTTATGGTGCGACATCATACATTTATTAAGTGTACGCTCAATTTTGTGAAGGTAAAATTGTGACTTATTTCTGTTTTTTTTTGCTTTAAAACGATATATAAATGTAACATTTTGCATTATATTCTTGTAGATAACGTTTATCTTTTGGATATAAAAATTATTTCTTTTTTTTAAATTTAAGCGCAATTCAAGTTATTCAAGTTGTATTTATTCTTACGTTCAATTATGTTAACAACTGTACGTTTCGTAATTCACCATTTAATTTTCGAGTCTTCTATTTATTTATTTATTTAATTACAGCTTTAGCACAGATAGCTCCAATAATGTAAAACCACCATTAACAAAATTGTTGCGAAATTTTATGTAGAAATAACCATTACGATATTAGTAAATGATTAAAAGGAAGTCATTACAATGAGCAACTTGAAACTAAAAAAAAAAAACAATAAAATTACAAATGTTAATCAAATAGGCTAAGTATGTGTTTAAGTGTGCGTAAAAGTAAACTATACGGAACAGTTAAAGGACCAAGCTGCAGGAGATTATGTATCCTTTGAAATCTAGAAAAGGGCGAATGAAAATAAGCATTATGAAGTACTCGAGCGGATAACAAATATCACGATTCCTCGTAGCGGTAGAAACTCGGAATGATAGTTCGATAAGCAAAGGTGAAGTAACGATACCATTAGCGATTTTGTATTGTGTACACTGGTCGATTGAAATACGTTTCTAATTAAGGGATGGAAGATCAAGTTCGGCCAAACGATTAGCATTAGAAACAACGTTATGTCAAAGTGATAGAATAGAGATCGAGTGTAGTTCCGTTGGGCAGACTCAATAAGGTCAATATCACACTGGTAATGGGGAGAACTGTATCCTAAAATAGGAGGAACAAACGTTTTAAATAGTAAAACAGCAACAGTTACACTCGAAAAGGATTTAGTGAAGCGCAATACAAAACCAGAGGCTTCAGCTGAGATTTCAGCATAGTGATACGTAAACTTTAGTTTACTGTCAAATAGAACACCAAGGTCCTTATAAGTGCTAACTTCAGAAAGACGAGTCGCGTTAATTATGAAGGTAAAGTTGGCAAGTGAACTTCATGAACAGACATTTCGCAATGTTAAGAGAAATTTCATTGTTAAGACACCACTCAGATAGAGAATAAAGGTCACTTTGCAGTGCCAGACAGTCAGAAAGAGAATCGATCACTAGGAATATTTTGAGGTCGTCAACATATAAAAGACAGTCAAAAGATAAAAAAGATGGAAAGTCAATTATGAAAACAATAAATAAGAGTGGACCGAGAATAGAATCTTGAGGAGCTCCACGAAAAAATAGGGGATGATTTACCGAGAGCGGTCACTCTTATACTTCGATCAGATAAATATGAAGAAATCCAACTGAGAAGCGAACCACAGATACCGTACTTCTTTAATTCTGAGGTAAGTATCTTAGGATTCACAGATTCAAATGCTTTGGCAAAGACAGTATTTATGGTGTGCACGGATCTATGGCCTTCAAAGGATTTCGCAACAATATTAGTAAGTTCGAGGAGCTGAAGTCGTGGACTTGCCTTTAAGGAACCCATATTGCCTTGAAGAAATAAGATGAGAAAGATATTCGGAGATGGAGTTATGAACTAATCGTTCAAACATTTTTCCAAAGCAGTTCAATGTTGAGATTGGGCCATAGGGCGGCATAATATCGCCTCTCCTGTGGGTCCTAACAGTCGATGAACCCCCTTACATTTCAAATCGTAACGGCTACCCCACAATAGCATATACAGACGATATTGTCATCATGCTAACTGGTAAGTTTGAGCAAGTTTTAGGGGACCTTATGCAATCCGCTTTACAACTGTTAGACCGCTGGGCAGTAGATAAACGACTTACCAATAACCCTCAAGAAACAGATCTGGTCCTCTTCTCGATAAGAAGAAGAAGACCATATGTTTCAATCCACCATACTTTCGGGGTATCACTATGGTCCTCTCGAACCAAGTTATATATTTAAGTCTTATTCTTGATAATAAATTATCCTGGAAGGCCAACATACAAGAACGAGCAAAAAAGGCTATCGTAGCCTTCTTCGCTTGCAAAAAGACATTCGGTTTGAGGTAGGGCCTTAAGCTACACCTCATCCACTGGATGTATACCAGTACTGTCAGACCAATTATATGTTATATCGCACTGGCGTGGTGGCCAGCGCTGCTACTAAAAACCAACCTAGCACCTTTATAGCTAATCCAACGGATGACATGTCTGTACATAGCAGGAGCTTTTAGAACCACACCAACTGCAACCCTGGAGGTAATTCTCTCACTGCCTCCACTTGATCTTTTTATAAAACAAGCAGCGGGACTAGCTGCCATTAGATTAAAAACCACTAAGTCGTGGTCAGCGCCACAAATTGGTCATGGCAAAATTTTAAACGTCATTAGAGACGTAAACTCTCCTTTAGACTGCGAGTATGATTGCATGAACCAACCGCAGGTTGAGAAACGGAAGTTTCACATTAAGCTTCCTGAACGAAACGAATGGGCAGCAAACACGATACTCAGCACTTGTACAGGTCCTCATCTCTATACGGACGGATCTAAAACTAACCAGGGGATAGGTGCAGTATTCCCACGACCTCGACATCCACACTTCATTTCATCTTCCAGAACATGCGACAGTGTTTCAAGTGGAAGTACTAGCCATTAACGAGTGTACAAAAATTATTTTAGATATGCAGAGCAGTTTCGGAAATTGTTACATTTTCTCGGACAGCAGGGCTGCGCTTCTGGCACTCCAATCCCATAGGACTACGTCCAAACTAGTGTCCATTTGTAGAAACTAGCCTAGCGGTCATAACGGAAGTTTTTCTAATTTGGAAACCGGGCCGTAGCGACCAGCTATGTAACGAGGCTTGCACGACAAGGATCTGCAAACATCAATTCCACTAGGAAGTCAGTCGATGTAGCACCAACAGTGCTGAAGACTAGCTTCAAACAAACTATTTTGGATTCTTTATTGGCGAGGTGGACAGCTGCAGAACGGCCAAATTCTTTTGGGAAGAACCGAATAAAAATATTACAGTTCAGCTGTTACAACGTAGCCGCTATAGCATCCGAACTATTGTGGACCTGACCACAGGTCATTGCTTGCTAAAGCTGCATGCATTTAGGATGCGGATCGCGAGCGACAGCCTTTGCAGAGTTTGCGAGGAAGACGAAGAATCTATTGAACATTATCGTTGTCACTGTCCGTAAATCTCCAACAGTCGTCTCCTTTGCTTAGGCTCTAGATTCTTCTCAGAACTAGACGACATCAGAGGCATCCAACATTCGAGCCTGCTGCGGTTCGCAAACCGAACCAAGTGGTTAGAACAAGAGGAGTGACTTCCGTCTTATAATAAATAGGGGGAGTACAATGGGACCAACTAGATGGCCCCAGTGCATTGTGGTTCTAAAGAACCACCATTTTACAACCTAAACCTAAGAGATTTGTTGAAAATCATCACAAGCTAAGAAGATAATTCATCACAAAGCGATTTGGTGAACTGATTGGGAATACCATCCGGACCACCATTTGTGTTTGCATCTAGCAGACTAATGCAATTTGCGACAACGAGTGTGATACTCGTATCAAACAGGAATCATTGAAGGCAACTACTGAATTGTTGGTAATGAAAAAATCCGGTTTCTACGATGTAATAAAATGAAACCCAATTGGCACTAGTGGGAAGATTTCTAAAGAGCCGTTG
Organism: Chorisops tibialis; assembly: GCA_963669355.1. Taxonomy (NCBI): domain Eukaryota; kingdom Metazoa; phylum Arthropoda; class Insecta; order Diptera; family Stratiomyidae; genus Chorisops; species Chorisops tibialis. The sequence continues at coordinate 246,824,791 of OY770263.1, read as the reverse complement.
TCACTTAAATCTTCAAATTCAACTTCCAAAAAAAAACCGACAATAAGACTGTTTGTAACAAGAAAAACACAGAAACTGTTCATAAATTGCATAACATCTCAAATAGAAAATATAAATCACAAAAAATTACAAGTTCTCTTCATTCTTCTTGAACAACGTTACGTAATTCATGAACAATTTCATATCCAATTTTTTTTTATGCATTAATATTAAATGTAATGTAAATCTGGTTTGGTCGTTTTCCATTTTTTTTTTCTTTTTGTATTTTAATAATAATTAATAATAAATCTAAGGAAAATTAATTTAATTAAAATTAGAAAACAAGTTTTATTTTATAATTCTTTTATAGCAATATAAAATTGAATATTTAATGAGCTTTTTGATTTTGTTTATTTGTTTTAGCTTCATTAATATCATTTTCTTATTTCTTTCATTTCTAGGCAGAACATAACTTTTTTTTTGTTTGTTTTTATTTCTTTATTTACTTATGGAATTGTTTCAATTTATTTTTAAATTTTTTATATATATATTTATTTATATTTTGTTTTAACTACAAAAATTTATTTATATATAATTTTTGTTTTATTATTATTAAATCTTAAGATTTAAAAATTTTAATTTTTTATTATTTTTTATTTATAAATTGTTAGTTTATTGTTTTTTTTTTTTAATATAAAGATCTTACACTGTTGTCGTCAATTTTCGTTTTTTTTTTTCTTTTATCTTTGAAAAATTTTAAATCAAATATTGGTGTTAAAATTTATTTTATTTGCTACATTTCATATGTATAGAAAAATAGTAGAAAAATAAATTATAAAATTAAATTTATTGGTATCAAAATTGTAGTAAAAATTTTACAATAAATTAGTAACAAAAAAAAAAAAAAGAAAAACGTAAAACAGAAAAATAAATTTTACAGAAAACAATAAAAAAAAACAAATGGAAATAGATGTTCTGTGAAGTGGAGGCTTTTGTAGGACTCACGGAGCTGATTAAATATAGTTTTTGCTTTAATTGTTTACTTCTCATTTTTATTAAAATTTAATTTTAAAACGCAAGAATTACTCGATATTTTTTGTTCAGTTTCTATCAACTATAGACGAAAAAACGTTGTAAATTGAAACCGTATACCAATATAGAAATGATAAAGGTAAATACGTTCGTCCTTTTAAATTCCTGGAAACCTCACTATAGAAATTTTTTCTTCACAGCTCTGATAATATCCTGCGGAATTACTTTAGCCATATACAATGTCTTAAAATTACAACTGAGTGTTTTTTAAGAGTTTACAATTTTTTTTTCTTTTTTTTGTTTTTGTTTTTTTTTTTCATCTCTGTTTAAATTTACGAAACATTCAATTGGATTTTTTATGTTGCTTGTATTCATGAAATTTAATTTTTTTTTGTATTGTTTTAAATGTAACACAATTTTTTAATTTTTTTTTTGTTTTAGGTAACATTTCTAATAACGTCAACAGGTCTATCACAGCAGCTCGCTTCGTGAATACAATTATTAAAATTAATGTCCAGTAAGTTCGGTAAGTTGTTCAAATAGTTAAAGTAGTTGTTGTTGTGGTAGTAAAAGTGGTAGTCATCAATATTATTGTAATTATGGTGATCGTTATGATCGTAAATAGTAATCTGATTGTATTCAAAAAAATTTATTAACATTTTATGCGAAAATTTGTCGTAGTCGGGGTCAATGTCCATGAAGTCGAACAATTTTTCAATTTTATTTGATTTTCTCAATTTTTTAAAAATTTCCTTCTCGTTAATTTCGCTTTCATTTTTTTCTCCTTGCATTTTATTATTTTTGTTGATGTAATTTAATATTTTCTTATTAAAATTATTACTGTTGTATTTCCTACGGCTAATTTCATTGTTTTTGGAAGATTTTGTCGTCATCATGGTTGCGATTGCTTCAAGATTTTTATAGTCCAATCGCACTATACGATTTTGTTTCGTTTCTTTGTGATTCTCGTGTTGTTGCTGTTCTTTTATGATTCTCTTGTTAAATTTATTTTTATTATTATTATTATTAATTATTTTGGTATTCTTTGGCCAGACAGCATTTGAAGAATGAATGGCAGAAGAATTTTCTTGTATTTTATATTTAATATTATTATTATTAATATTTGTAGTGGCATAGGTGGTATTTTTCACAATACATTTATGATTACTATTTTTATTATTCCATTGCAACTGTCATGGCCTATGAAATCTGAAAAAAAAAAGAAATTGAAACAAAATTAAATTTCGTTAGTGCTATAGGGAAAGCAATACAATAAATTTAGATGGGTTTTATGGACATTTTGCGAGAACAAACTTTACACAGATGGTCCTCGGATTGCTATGAAAATGAGAACGTGTTAGCCTCTCAACTTTTCCAATGAAAGGATATGTTAGTTCAGGGTTCGCTACTGCATACAAATGTGCCTAAATTAAATTAGGTTTATTGCCCTTTTCAATAAAAATGAGATTCGTGACTGAAGCCTTTTAGTTATACGAGATCTAAAAGGTTTACGAAGCGGCTTATTCGAACCAGAATCGTATACATTAAATTCGTCATGGAAAAAATGAATACGTTTCATCTTATGGAAACAAAAAATGGACTAAAATTGTTTGCCCGAACAAATTAGTTCGGTTGCTGGGTTGAAACATGAATTAGATCCGAAATAAATTTTTTACAGCATATTTGTTCCACTTATATCTATGTACAAAGGTCTGGAGTAGTCGAAGACTTTTAGAAGAAGTAGATTTTTATACTCTAGATGAAACCTAAGAGTATTGAAATTTTGCTTTGAAGTTTGCAACGCTAAGAAATAAGGCTCGGAGAAAAAATTAGATTGGACAAAAGTTTTTTTCATCGCTCGAAAACTTCAAAACCGGAAGTCCGTCTTTTCGCTCTCTAGCTTGAGTCGAAATAGTAAGGTCAAGTTCGTGAATGGGCCAAATCTTTCCACCTCTTCTGCCCTCCATATCCCATAAAAAATTAATCATTTTCAAAAATTTACAAAAATCGAATTTTCTTGGAATCAATAAAAGCTAATTATTTGGAATTTAAAACATATTACAGGATGCCCCATCTAAATGTGATCGATGGAAATATTGAATAACTTTGACAGATTTAAACCGATTGACGTCGTCGAACACATTTCGGAAAGGTTATTGCATTACAAATTTAACCATGAATCGATTCACGCCCAAAGAACGCGCGGAAATAGTAACAATGTTCATTAAATGCAATCGTTCAGTTGTTGCAACACAGCCTGCGTATCGTCAAAAGTATCGCGGTCGTTGATGAGGCCCATTTCACGCTATCTGGCACTGTAAATAAACAAAACTGTCGCATTTGGGGGAAAGAAAATCCTCATGCTATACATCAAACTCCACTGCATGATCAGAAAGTGACTGTTTGGGCCGGTGTCTGCTCAAAAACCATCATTGGTCCGTTCTTCTTCAGAGTTGGGGAAACTGTCAATGGGGATCGGTATCGATGGATGTTGGCACACTCTGTTTTACCAGAAATGCCTGAAAAAGGTCTTAAAGGCTTTTGGTTTCAACAAGACGGTGCGACATGTCACACCGCGAAATCAACGATGAACTTCTTGCGTCAAAAGTTCCCAGGACGTGTGGTATCGAAAGAGGGGATATCGACTGGCCACCGAGATCTCCCGATTTAACGGCACCGGATGTTTTTTTGTGGGGATTTTTAAAAAGCAAAGCGTATGCCAACAAACCGAAGACTTTAGACGAGCTTAAGGACAATATTCGAGCCGAAATCACTACGATATCACCCGAGATGCTGGCAAATGTCATGGAAAATGCCAGAAAAAGCTGAATTTTGTATCCGCAATAAAGGTGGTCATTTGATCGACGTTGTTTTTGGAAACTGGATGGAAAAAGCTTTAGCTGAAGCTTTACACTTCAAATTTTATAAAAATAAATAGTTTTCCAAAATCGATTGAGAATTGTTCAAGTTATTCAATATTTCCATCGACCACATTTAGATGGCGCACCCTGTACTTTTATCGTAAATGTAATCTATGGTAAGAAAAAATTATTTGAGCACCTCCACCCCTTCCACCACCTCCCATATAAACTGCACTTTCATGAAATACTAAAAACTCATTTTTTCAGAACGTATAATTAAATTTATACTTTATACTTAGTAAGCATTATCATTTAGATTCAAAAGGTTAACTGATTAGCTTCACTGCTTCTACGCCACTCCTCCCACCCTCCTCTCCCCCCATACAATGTGACACAATTTCACACAAAATTTATTTTCTTGAAAAGTATAAATGTTCTTAGTCCAAAATTTGAGAGATTTAAATTGCAGAACATTTGTAGTTTTCACTGAGAAAAATCACTTAAAACCACTCACTCCTTCTACCACCTCCCATACAATCTGCACAATTGCACCAAATCGAAAAACCTAATTTTCTCAGTTTCTATTTAATTTTTGAAGCTTAAATTTTGTATAAAACATTTTTATAACTACTCTAGCATGATGTAAAAAAAAATTAATTTAATGCTGTCACTTTTTCTATCGATCCTCATACAAAATTTCTTAAGATCACAAAATTTTCTAATTCATCTAGAGTATCGTATGATTGGTCTTTATGCGCAACCGTATTTTTATACTGTAGATGAAATCTGAGAGTGTATTGTGTTTGCCTTACCGTTTGTAACGCTGAGAAATATTGATCACATAGAGTCGCCAAGGGTACAGAAATATTTGTTGTCGCTCAAAAACCTCGATTCCGAGTGACCGTCTGTCTACAACATAACTCTCGAAAGCTTTGACCTATTGTGCTCAAATTTTTCATATAGCAAAAAAGAAACTTTAAGTTCGAGAACGGGCTACATCCCTCCACTCCTTCTACCCCCTCCCATACAAATTTCATGAAATTTTAAGAAATTGATTTTTGAATTGAAAGAAAAGATTTCCGGATTCTACACTGTTACGCTTTATTATTCGTGACGTTTCGGTCTCTGCTGAGACCTTTATCAAACCGATTGATAAAGGTCTCAGCAGAGACACTGGCCATGGCCCGATTTGGGCGGTAGCGCCATTGTAGAATGTGGCACATTCGATACAAGGTTCACGTATTCGATAAAAATAGAATAGAACAATATTATTGTAAGGCGAACGAAACAGTCCTCCCAACTCTGCCATTATGGGTCCATTGTGATTTACCTTAGGACACTTACTTCCTCGAGCATTCATGAAGAGCTTTCCAAAGCACTTATAACGTTCGTAGGCTATTGCCTTGACACTGCCTAGAATATGCTCAGAGGTATCAATATGCGTTAGCCAAAATCTGCATTGGTTGGCGGTATCAATGTCCATTCTTTTGAGGTGTTCGTTCAGTCGTGACTTCCATGCCAGTATTTCTGTTATGATTCTTATCTTATGCATGTCCAAGTTGAGCAGCTATTGGGCTCGTTTAGCGCAAAAGGAATTCTTAACCAGTCGAATTTTTTTGAAGCGAATTAAAATAAAAATTTCTCTGTTGTTCTGCCCATTGATGAAGCAGATTGGAATTCCGCAGAAGGGTTCAGAACATATAGGTTTGGTTGCAGCTCCTTACGTTGAAAGGGGATCTGTAATTTCGTACAGCGAAATTCGGTTATAAGAACTATAATTTTTGTTGGCGTTCTTCTGTCAATTTCGAGTTCACTGTATGGGAAGACAGGGACTTTATTGTCGCGTGGCTTTCCGCAAGAATGACTTATTTCTTATTTGAGTAGTTTCTCTAGAGGATAATGTCTGTCCAGACAGGTATGGCGAATATTTCCGCTCAAAATACCACCAGATGGGAACCCACCGATGTGTGTGTTCCCATTTCTGTGCGTGTTCTCATTTCTTTCATCATGAAAAATGGTTACCTCTGTTTCGATGAGAACGCACAAGAGACTTGCTACTATGAACCCGAAGGGTGAGGGAGGGTAGGGGAGTGGGTGGAGAGGGGTGGAGAGGAGGAGGGGAGGGAGGGGGAGGGGAAGGAGTGGAGAGGGGAGGGGGAGGAGAGGGGAGGGGAGGGGAGGAGAGGGGAGGGGAGGAGAGGGAGAGGAGAGGGTAGGAGAGGAGAGGGGGTGGAGAGGGGAGGGGAGGAGTGGGGAGGGGAAGGAGAGGGGAAGGGAAGGAGAGGGGAGGGGAGGGGAAGGAGAGGGAAGGGGAGGGGAAGGAGAGGGGAGGGGAGGGGAAGGAGAGGGGAGGGAGGGGGAAGGAGAGGGAAGGGGGAGTAATTACTGGTCTAGAAAGCTTCGGCGATTTCAGTAATATTGCCTTTGGAGCCTGGCGACTCCACGAAAGCCGGACCAAACGCTTAAAACCTGATACTACGGTAGAAGTGTCGAGGACCCCAAGGCATCAATGCGGGCTTAGTTTTACTGAGCAACATCCGTTAATGGATGGGACAGCAGAACTGACTAAGAAAAGAGGTGTATTGAGGGTGAATTTTGGAAGAACGGACGAAACTGGTGAACTGGAACAGTAAATCAATGATGAAAGTAGCGAACCGAAGAGAGTGGTACCTGACACGAACTATAGGGAGCTAAATCAGTGACTTTCATTGTTGAAGAGCTGTCTCAAAATTAGTAGCGGATTGAAGTGAGCGAAATACCCTCCCCCCTCTCCCAACATCACCCCTTGGGGCGGGATGTAAATTAATATCTGAAGCAAAATGGAGTAAAAGTAAAGACTTCAAGTTGAACACGTAATACATGGTAAATGCTGAAATGAGTAGCGACCTGGTCAGAACCAGCGAGGGAAGTGAAATTTGATGTAAATAAATGAGACTGATAAAACATGGCAGACAAGTGGAAGAAAGTAGTGACTGGGAGAACGAAATACTGCGTGTTACGACAGATGTAGAGTAGGTCCCCGAGGTAACAGAACCCGATGCACAAATTGATAGTATGAATTGAAAAGCTAGTGGTCATACACTATTACATCAGTGGAGACTTAATGATGGTAGTAAAAGATAATATTGGTGGAACATGACAGACATGCGGAAGAGAGTAGTGACCGAGGAGACCGAAATGTAGTTCGAGATGCTGAAGGTATTGAAATCTAAAGCGAAAATGATGGTATGATGGGGTACATGCAATGGTGCCGGTTCTCGTTCCTCTTTTCGACGTGGAGTTGCGTTACAACCGGGCGCCTTGATCCTCGGATTTTTTTTCTTACGGTGACCGAAAGAACTTAGGGGGTAACTCTTTAATGCGTTATGCACAGTTAGATTGACATACGGAAACAAATGCAAAAAAGGAAAGTTAGAAGGGAAACGCAGGAGGGATAAGTCTGAAATCGCGGTGGACGTTGTTCTTGAATGTACTGTACTCCGCTGGAAACAGACCGCAGATAGGCAGAGATGTTAGATAAATCTCGCGTCCAACATTATGAATGCAAATAGGTATAAGCTGCTACCGATCCAGGAGCGGTTATGATTGTCGTCTAAAAAGCAACCCCTGTTTTGCGAAAGACAACCGCGAAATAAATCCGTAATGGATGAAGCTAAATATATAGGAACTTGCTACTATGAGACATGATCTCATAGCTCCTGTAAACTTAATGCATGCTAATCGTTGAAGCTTGTCCAGTTTGATTTTAATTCTTGTTTGTGTCGTTTTTCGGTAGGTATATTGGTTCATATCTAGCGGCATAAAACTAAGTACTGTTTGACTCAGGTAGTGGTCTAGTACCTTCTGCATTGTTTTTGGGAGAAAAAAGATGAGGCAGATGTTTCTGCAGGATTTCGAATCCGATCTCCATCTTTTACCCATTCTCGGAATAAAGACCAAAACCGAAGATTGCTCTGAATATTCGTAGTAGAGGAAAAAGTAGTTCTTGTCTGCTATCTAGAAAGACGGGAAATATTTCATCTATTCCTGGTGACTGGCAGGGCTGGAAGGAGTTGATTGCCCATGTAATCTTTCTGAACATAAAAATTCGAGAAGCGCGACGCCAGTCTTCTTCTTGAAGCTGTTGCCTCTTATGGGCTTTAGCGGTGCGTCTACTCTACTGTGTGTTTTAAGTAACATTGTTGCTGTTTTGGACGCTCACTCATGACCCAAGCCCCGATTTGGGCTGTAGCGCCATCGTATGTAAGTAAGATAGTCAGATCATGAACCTCCAGCCTTACACTTGTCACGAACGTGGGACTATCGCCGTTATTGACGACAGACCAGTTCTCTTAATATAAAAATTCTAATAATAACTCGCATTAGTATCTGTGCTTGTACATGTTGTGTGTTAAATTTCTCCCATCTTTTCGGCAGCATACGGACTCCGCGTCGAAAAAACTGCACCTCCTGGAGCCGATACACGGATCGACCCAATTTTTGACTTTTTTGTAACAATGGACGTGCTGCTTAGCCACGCCATGCGTCATCGATCGGAGAAGGTGGTAGTCGGAAGAGGCGATATCTGTTGAATACGGAGGGTGGGGTAGGACGTCTCATTTCAGTGTTTCCTGGAAGGTTTTCACAAGGTGAGCACCATGTGACCGAGCGTTGTCGTGCAGCAAAATCACTTTGTCGTGTATCTATGGCCGTTTCTCTCTCAATACTCGGCTCAAACGCATTAGTTTGTTTTTCTAACCATTTCTTGTGATGATTTCACCCAGTTGTAGCAGCTTATAACACACCACGCCGAGCTGGTCCCACCAAATACACATCATGATATTCGAGCCATGGATGTTGGGCTTAGCCATTGTTGTTGATACATGGCCGCAGTATCCTCACGATTTTATTCGCCTTAAATTATCATAATTGATCCAGTGACGATACGATCCCAAAAACCCTGCAGCTGTTCGCATGGGAAAAAACGCCGTTCGACGTTTCTTGCTTCAACTCGTAAGGCACCCAATTTCTTTGCTTTCGCATCATTTTCAAGTTTTTCAAACGATGTTAAATGGCTTGTTGCAAGTTGTTGTTGTATTTGGCATGAATATTTGTCCAGTAATGCCTCCAATTCTGCGTATTTAAACTTTTTAATCACACCGGGTCACTTCTTGTCCTCCACGCCGAAATTACCCATTTTATAGCCTTGAAACCATTCGCGACACGTTCTTTCACTAAAAGCATCCTCACCATAAGTTTCAACAATCATTCTACGCGCCTCAGCCGCAAACTTTTTTGAATTAAAGGCAAAAAGCAAAACTTCCCGCAACTGACGCTTATTTGACTCAAATTTCGAGATATTCGCGGTCGAAAAAGTATATAACGCCGATAAGACTTCACAAATCTAATGATAAGGAGTTGTTGACAGATGCCTAAGTTTACCATGTGACATTTCTTATCAGCCATTATTGATCATCATGAACTGCTGGCGCCATCTGTTGGGAAACGGCAGGTTTAAATTTGTACTCCCGATAGTATCTCCCACATAGAGGCTATGAGAGCAAAAGTGGCTTAACCAACCAGGAAACTTATTAGGGTTAGGCCACTGTTGCTCTCATAGCCTCATATAATAGACAGATGTAGCAGCAGCATGATCGCCTCACAGCTAAAAGGTCGTGGCTTCGATTTCTACACTTAATAGATGGGTTCTGTTCGCTTTCCATCATTCAGTACTATTCTTAACTTGTCGATGGTGTGGCGCAAAAAGGATCAATCGGCATTTCATCGTATTTGAACTAAACATGCAGATTGATCCTTTTTGAGCTACGTCCTCAATATGTTGTATTTATCAGTAGCATTTCTACTAATAAAATACCAGCTTCGCTTCTCTTTCAGTCGTTTTAACTTCCCATCCCAACCTTCCTGTCCCGATAAATCCTTCCCTCGATGAGTTTACAAGACAAGAAACTTAAAAAAATAAATTAATTTCAATACAAATTGAGAAAATTTCTAGAATTTAACCGATATAAATAAAGAAATGTATTAAATGTTCAGCCAAACCGAAAAATCTAATTCGTGCAGCCAATGACGTTCATGAAACTCCATCCTGCCATATTAAAAATCAAGCATCCTCACCCTTATCAGCATTCATCTCATCTAATCGAGATTTCAATGAAAATAGTCTGTTTTCCTCCTGCTTTTTACTTCTTATTCTGGCAAATTCTACTCATCGCATGGACCGATTTGATTGCTAAATCAAATAACGAAAACGTGCCAAAATACCAATAAAAATATTCCTAATCTAAAGTAATATTCATTGCAATTTATTCGAACTCACCATGAGCTTATCTATTTTTGTTTTGTTTTCATCTGTATCTTTACAGGAAATCAACAATGTCAAACCTCCTTTATTTCTATATATCATCTCATAAGATTCATGACAGAAACGAAATGACCAAACAAATGCCATCACGAGAAGGTTTGTGTAATAATAAATGCCGATCGATTTTATCGGTTTACCACAAAACCCTCTTAAACCTTGAATATAAATGTAATATACGTATAAATCGAAAAACTTGTCTGCCACTCAACAATTCAAGCGTTTTCAATCAAAACGAAAAACTAATATTGCTACAGATTACGAAATAAACTGGGTCAACCGCAACAATCGAATCGAAAAGGAAAAGTTTATGTTATGATTTCGCATACCATAAACGCATGAATTCGATATTCATTCGAACTTCCACAGCAGAGATTCGAAGATAAAATGAAAGAAGACGATTGTAAAACGTATTAATGAATTTTGAGATAGTTTTGAATATTAAGAATATCTCAATATGAGTTTGATATGTAAAATAAAACTAAATAATGAGTATTTCCCTTTTATCAATGGCACACTTTCAAAAGGATACCTATGAATGCTAGAATTAATGCATTGGGAGTACAAATTGAGAACCGCCGTTTTTTATATTTCAAAATTCGAGCCTTTATTGTACAAAAATGGTTAAATATTTTTATTCAAAGTAATGCCCATCGCTAGCAACAACTTTTCCCATCTTTCTGGCAGCGTACGGACTGCATCTCTTTTGAGCCGATCCAGAAATCGACCGAATTTTTGGCTTCTTCGTAAGAATGGAAGTGCTTCTCAACCAGGCCATGCGTTATCGATCGGAGAAGGTGGTATTCGGAGGGGGCGATGTCTGAATACGCTGGGTGGGGTAGAGCGTCCCATTTCAGTGTTTTTGGGTAGGTTTTCACAACGCGAGAGCAACATGTGACTGAACGTTGTCGCGCAGCAAAATCACTTTGTCGTGTCTCATCGTATTGCGGCCGTTTCTCCTTCAATGCTCGGCTCAAACGCATTAGTTGTTTTTTATAGCGATCTACCGGTATGGTTCACCCGGTTGCAGCAGCTCATAATACACCACGTTGAGCTGGTCCCACCAAATAATACATAGCATGATTTTGGAGCCATAGACGTGGGTCCTAGCTGTCGATATTGATGCATAGTGGCATTTTTCTTTGGATTATCGTAATGGATCCATTTCTCATCGTCAGTGAAGATGCGATGCAAAAACCCATCGTTTCAATCCATCGCTTCAACTCGTATGGCACCCTATTTACTTGGTTTTGCATCATTCCCAAGCTTATCAAACGATGTGAAATGGCTTGCTAAGTTACGCCCAATGAATTTGCAAAATATGTGTGCGTTTGGCATGAGTCTTCGTCTAGTTATGCCTGCAATTCTGCGTCTACAAACTTTTTAACTGCTCCAGAACGCTTCTTGTCTTTCACGCCAAAATCAACCATTTTATAGCGTTGAAATCATTCGCGACCCGTTCTTGTTTAAATAAATAAATAAATAATAGCACTCTCACCATAATTTTCAACAATCATTCGACGCGCCTTAACTGCAGATTTTTTTGAATTGAAGGTACATAAGCCGCCAACAAGTCGGGCGAAACTTTATTATTTTTGAGACAAGTTGCCGATGCGTGGAAAGTCAATATGCAAGTTAGAGTGGTTAGGGAAGAATAAGTTGAAGGGGGTTCTTGGGCAGAGCTGTTGTCAACACTTAATTGCGGAAACGATCAATAGCTCCAGTACATATAATCAATATTTCATTCGATTATTTATGCAAGGTTGAGTTTTTATGGGGGCATGGGTGAAGGGTGGGTGGATGTTAATAGTTTTTTAATTGATTGCTTGAATTACGTTTAATATTATCTAGAATGTCAGTTTCATAGACGAAGTTGCATAGAATTTTCATAAGATTAGGTGGAAATCAAACATTTGTATAGGAGGGGGTAGATGAGGTAGGGCAATCGTAAAATTTGTAATACAATTTTATTTCGTTTCTCTTGTAAGGTGCTCGTACAAAATTTCAAGTTCGTAGCTTTTAATTTGTTGATTATTAATTGATTTAATGAAATTGGTCGAAATTATACTTTTGCAAATTTTTAAGTTTTTACCTTAAAATTTCATTCATTCGTAAATTTTCAGTTTATGTGTTTTTTCTTCAATGCACATGAAATACCTTGTGCACGTTAGACCGGGGGGTCGGTTCATAGCAATTGTGGAACAAATTGTTATTTTTTGTATGTATATCAAATAAATGTATCGACAATCTGAAATTTGTATCTTTCACCGGAGCAGTAAAAAAACCACTCAAAATTTTCAACATTTTTGTTTACCACCTCCCTCCCCTTACACCCCCTGAATTAATTTTTACCAAAATTAAAGACAATGTAGATCTATAATCTGACGAATTTTCGATTTGATATCTGTATTCAGTTTTGAGATATAACGGTTTGAAATTTTGGAAAGTGCACACCTCCCCTCTGGTATAACCCATTTTTTTATATTTTTTTTTTTTTTTTTGTATTTTTGTATAGAGTAATATATTTTTTATGTTTCAATTACATAGCTTAAGAGGTAGTTGAAATATTCATTTTTCAATGTTTTTCTTTGCACCCCCTGACCCTCTCCCTTACAATAATTAGCCACTCTCTAAGCTGATTCTAGTGGAGCTATGTGACACCTTAATGGTCCCAAAATATGAATATTTTATGGTAAGTCATTTCGAAGATATAATCATTTAAAGAAAAAATTCGACAGACAATTTGTTTTTAGCCCCCCCTTTTTGGACTCCAATGGATAAAAAAAATTAAATTATTGTATTTTTAAAGTTTTTCCCACAACCCTGCTGATTTTCAGCTTCCTGCCTACATTCGTAGTGGAGATATTAGCAAGTGTATTTTTTGACTTCTTCCATCCCTCCGCCTCCACCTTCCACCTGGCACTCCACAAAATTTAGATAATTGAGATCATTTACCCAATTACCAATCCACCCAAAAATGAACATTCTACCCTTAACGGTCTCGGAGATATGAGTCCACATGTACGGCGTACGGCTTTCGGCGGGTCGGATTTTTTTTTTCATTTTTAGGCTAATTTAGTCAGGTAACGCGAAAAAACAAAATTTCAGGGAAGTAATTTTTTTTTCTGTGTCGATTACAATACTGTATTATTAGAATAATAAAGTAAAAGTAAAACTTCCCGCAAATAATGCTTATTTGGCTCAAACTTCAAAAAAGTATATGACACCGATAAAACTTCAGAAATCTAATGATGAGAAGTTGCTTACAGATAGAGTTACTCTATGAAAAAGAAAGAACAAGACGTACTAGAGTTCGGCCAAGGTGATAACCAGCTTTTCCGTTAAATTTGAAAAAGCGCACTGCTATTTTCCAGCGTGCGATAAGTAAGCAAATTTGATTGCAATCCGTTCATTAGAACGTGAAACCTACCAAATTAAATTTTCACCACTTAAAAGTACTGCAAATTAAAGATATTCGCGAAATAAAACCACTAAAAAGTTACACCGACACGCTGCACGCATACATATGAAAATAAAAAGCGCCCCATCTGACAAGGTGTCCAGACTCTTCTACCAGGTGCCTTGTTATTTCTTTTTCATAGAGTGACTCTAGCTTACAGATGCCTAAGTTTACCTTCTGACATTTCGAATCCGCCATTGTTGATCAGCATTTACTGCAGGTGCCATCTGTTGGGAAACGGCGGGTTTCCATTTGTACTCCCGATATAAAAACGGTCCCTATTCTACTATTTCGAGTTTGGCGTGTGACAATCGGGTCCGATACAAGTCCCAGATTTACATTCATCCGATTACTACATTCGTCAAATTTCCATAAGCCAGTCTTGCGTGTGCCAGACTACCATTAGACAGACTTTCAATTGCCGGAGTTTCATTTACCAAATTTTCATAAGCCAGACTTGCATTTGCCGAACTTTTATTTGACAGATTTACATTTGCCAGATTAAGGTATTGGAGGAACGAAATGTGAGTTGTATTTTATTCCTTGGATACGCAAACTTAGTCTGGCAAATGTAAATCAGACTCGTCTATATATCCCGCAGTAAATATTTGGCTCAAATGCTTCAGGAGAATGATTGCATTCTTTTTTTTATCCTGAATATACACGTTGTGTTCTTAATTAAATTTCGCGAAAATGCCAGCAGGGCATTCAAACTCTCTACGCTTCTCACATGTCTATCCCAAGGAGAATATATAATAAGGAGTGACTATGAGCATGCTTTGCCGTGTAAGAAAATGGGAATGAAAGTATTTCCCTCCCTTACTGGCGAACTGCTCGAAATTTTTCGAAAAAAAATCGTTTCGCTATCTTTGTCTGGCACACTTAAGAATATTGCAACTAACTCTTTCCCACGTGAAATTGTTCGAAAGAATTGTTTCGCAATCCTTTTTTGGCATACTTAAGCCCAAAGTAACTATCTTTGTCCCGCGTTAAATTATCTAAAGTGCTTAGCTTAGACACGAACCAAAAACTAATAAAGATTGAAAAAAATAAAGATTTCTGAAATAAAACAGCAAACCTACTGAAAATTATTTTATTGCTTACTGAATATTAGCAACCAAGAGAGAATACAAATTATGGAATTTTCTTTGGAAAAGTTTGACGCCAAATTAAGCTTGGACACAATTTTCGAAAATTTCCGAATCAAAAAGTATTCCCACATGAGAGAGCTTATCAGGTACTCCATTTTATATATCTCCTTGGTCTATCCATATAATTCATTTTTATTTATTTATTTTTTTTTTTTTTAATATAAACAGTAACCATACAAATATAATTTTCCTCTTCCTCTGTTAATCGCCACAGTGCATATTTCATTACCATCGCCCCTTTTTTTGCTTTATTAAATGTTATTACGATCTAGTTATAAAACTAATAAACAATTGGTTTCTGACTTAATTTACTACGGTTTAAAATTCAAACTCAGCACTTATCCATCGGTATTGCCTTAGTTTCAAATATTTTCCACCTATTTTATTGTGCATTTAAATTTAATTATTCTAGTCTATTATTTTATTTTTCTATTGTTTCCACATCACTACACGAGTTTGAATGGTTTAACCCTCATAAGCCTCGGTATTGACGTGTTTGTGAGTTTTTCCCTCGTTGTGCAAACTTTTTTATTTCATCCGTTACAAATTCTATATATAGATACTCGTGTAGATTGTCATTGCGTATGTACCGTGGTGCATCTATAATACCTCGAAGTACTTTGAAAACGTTTTGTTATTTTTATGTTACTTTGTTTAGAACAGCCCCTATACCGTAAGTACAGACTGGGTTTAACAATTGTTTGTACAACAGAAGCTTCCCAGCAAGCAAAATAATTCATTAAAGACTCGCTAATGAATTATATTAACGAGTGTTTTGATCGTTAACGAGCGTTGTTAAAGAGCGTCGTTAACAAGCGTCGTTAACGAGCGTCGTTAACAAGCGTCGTTAACAAGCGTCGTTAACGAGCGTCGTTAACGATACATTAATAAGTCATCAAGCGGACTAAATGGACATTCATTATTGAATTACTTTTAACTATTCATTAATGAATTGTAAAACGCTTACAAGAAATGAGTATAAGTGGACAAGGAGAAGTACCTTTCTATCAATACATTTTGTTGTATTGTACTGAAGTTCATCTTTTTTTCTTGACGTGAGCTTTACATCTAAGATTGGCATCTAGCGTCAAAGTATTTAGCTGTATTCGAGTAGGGTTGATGAAAACCGGAATGTGTTTGATTTTCTTATTAGTGAAGTCGATAAGCACCGTTTAGGTTTGGTTTAGCTTTTTCCGTCATTTTTTGGTCCAACGAAGTATTTGAAATTTTTCTGTTGATTCCTAACTAGTTTTTTTTACAGGCATTATTGAGGTGTCGTCTGCAAAAGTAGCGACGGTGTTATGTTCCAAGTTTGGTAGGTCATAGATGTAGAGGAGGTAGAGAATTGGTCCAAGCACATTTCCTTACGGAATTTATGCTTTAATTTCCTTACGCTCGGCATACTCGTCTTCATGCTTAATCTTGAAGTATCTTTCTTATATATAAATGATTTTAATATATCGGTGAATTGTGCAGGAAGGATCATCTTAAATTTGTAAATGAACCACTCATGCCGAACTTTGTCAAAAACCTTTTTCACATCAAGAAATACCTTTGAACAGACTTTCTTTCCTTCTAGTGTTTTCTAAATAATGTTAGTTATCCAAAAAAATTGATCAATTGTTGAATACTTATCCCGAAAATAGAATTAGTGATTTGGGATCAGATTGCTGCTGTCAATAATCTTTTTAATAACAGTTTTACAAATAGTTTTGACATTGGTTTGGTGAATGTTTTCACAGTGCATTTTCAATTGAAATGAAAGATTTCCGGATTTTACACTATTACGCTTTATTATTCGTGATGTTTTGGTCTCTGCTGAGATCTTTATCAAACTGACAGTTTGCAGAGATTTTTGAAATTATGAGTGAAATGATTTTTCCATCTTCTGGAGTGAAAATTTCATTTCATTTCAACAGCGTACTAGGCTTTAGAAATCAATCAAATCAGGAATTTTCCCGGAATCAGTACATAGGCTTTCCTGTTGATAGTTATTCACATTTATATTCCTTCATTGCACTAAACAATTGTCTTCCATTTATGGTTGTTAATCTTGAAGTCCAAAAGTGCATTACATATTTTGAATCTTCATTATGATGGACGTTTTCTTTAACTATGACTGCGCTTCTACAGTGGCCAGTTATGAGAGTGAATAGTGTGATACACCCTGTGACGACTAAACCGAATGTAGGATCGTTTGGTAAAGTGTGTTTCAGAATTTGAGCATAAGTCAATTATATCTACGAGTGCTTTCGGTTCTTCCTACTGCTGGAGCAGTCCATTAGCATTTTATGACATTATTTTGAGGAAATTACTCATTTCGTTTTGATTTACACCATCAGCCTACATAAAATAAATTTATATTTAAAAAAAAAAGTTATCGATGATCTGATTAACAGCAACATTTTATAAAAAATCCCATAACACAATCGGACGACTTTCGGCTCGTACCACTGACGCTGAATAACTACTGCTTCAAATTATTGCCGGAAAAATAAGAATACCGAGAATTTCCGAAATGTTTTATTAACAGCACATAATAATAGACTTGTAAAACTTATGAAACATTAAATAATAAGAACTAAATTTTTTTCTATTTTGGTTCCTTCATTTGTTAATTGTCTAGGCGACATTTTATCAGGCTGGACTATGTAAGTCTGGAAAATGAAATTCAGGCTTATGAAAGTCTGGCAAGTGAAATCTGTTGAGTTATGAAAAGTTTGAGAAATATCGAGTCAGGAAAATTTAATCAGACAAATGATCGTAACGCAATAAAGCATAGATACCAAGCCGATAATACATTTAGTAAAGAACTTTTAACTGAATTAAACGTACTCACGACCAAAAAAACAGAAAATTTTTAATTTTTTCCGACGAACAATTAAAGTACAATTTGATGTGGTCAGAGTGATTACTTTAACAAGCTTTACAGAATTAGTCAGTCGCTGTCTAGTAAACTAGAAAATAAATCCCCAAGCGCTAAATTGTAGTCGTGTCTGCCGCTTATACCTAATACCAGGTATAAATGGCAGACAGACTCGGATCACTCCTCGTCACTTCTCAAACAATTCGCGCAAATTCTTCTCCATCACGGCTCAAATCGAGCTTTGAAATCTTGACCTTCAAGTTTCTTAACATTTATTTGTTATTACGGAAGTCTTTTTAGTTCTACGTACAACCCAATATCTACAAATTTTTATTTTCGCAGTGTGCTGGAATTATACGTCGACCGGAATTGGATCTTTCGATCTCCGCATTACAGACTAACACGACACCCACTAGGCTACACCCTAGCACAAATTCTAGCAATATTACATTGATAATTAATTATAGCAAAGTTGAAAAATTAAAATACGAACCTTGTTAAATGCCGACTACCTTCATGCACAGCCATTTCCGAACTTTTAAATTCGTTTAACTCCTTACGAATGGCCGCCTTATCTTTGGGAGTCAGTCTTGTCCATGGCTTATCAGCACGCCGATCATAATCATGAGCCTGCGTTACCTCGATATAATCGTTAAATCGAATGATTTTCTTCTCCTTGAGCTCATCGACAGTCGGACGAAAGCTTAATTTTCGCAATAGATAGCGTTTTTTCTCTTCTTTTTGTTTTTTCTCCTCGGCGGGCGTTTGTGCTGAACCGAAAATAAGATTTTAATCAAAAATAGTAACACATAATTAAGTTAAAAGTATCGATACTTACTTTTCAAGATGTTCCGTTCGATAAGCTCTTCAGCTGTCGGTCGCATCGACAGACGACGAATCAATCGGGCACCGATCGCTTCTTTCGATTCGTACCTTTCGTTATCGGATTGCTGATGCAGAATATTCCGATTGATTAAATCCTGTCGATCCGGCCGCAGCTGGAGCTTTAACGAAAGGCTTTCCTTACGCGCAATTTTCGCTTGTCGATCGTTATCGTCGTCCCGATACAAGATCGGACCGTCACTCTGATCGCTATCATTGTCTTCACGTATCACATAGGGTCGAGCATTCTCTTTATTCTCGAGCGTGCATGGCAAACCAATGCCAAATCGTATAGGTCGACTACTACAAAAGAAAATTTTAATTTAAATTTTAATAATAAAAAAAAAACGAATTTCAAATAACTTAAAAATAATAAAATAATTCATGTGATATGTTTAAATCTGAATAATTTGATAAGTCAAAAAGAAACATTTTGTGAAAAGAATAGAGAAACTGATTTTCATGCACATATAGATTATGAAAATTATAAGAAAATGTAGAGTTTTGATTCAGAGAAGCCGTGCAATTTTTTTTCCCCGGTGATAATTTCGACGCATCACAATACCAATAATGCCAAAATTCAAAAAGACAAAAAACAAATTTAATAAGAGAGTCGAATGTCAATCAATTGGATGCAAACAAGAAATATAAAAATGAACAGCACCACGTTTTTAAGCCCTGCAAATGGGGACAGTGGAAATAATTTGAAAAATGTTGTTTTTGAACTGGAAATTTGGTTTTTTTTATTTTAAAACGCAGCTTAGAGAAGAAAAATAAAGGATGTACGAAAAATTCTGAAAGATTTCTAATTTAACTTCGGTTAATTACACTGGGCATTTTGTATGATTTTAATATATTTAACACGCAAACAGCTCCCCTTAAAGACACGATGATATACATTATATAAGTTTATGGCGTATATAGAACCAAGCGGAAGTACTACATAAATATAACTTTTGCTTTCCTTAAATAAAGTCTTAATTCAGCACCGCGTACATAATAGCAGGAGCAAATAAAATCAAGTTGTTTGCGTTGAATTAATTAATCTTCCGAGCGTTACGTAATAATAACAAAATTTTAATTTCCAACGGGCCATATTGTAACTGAAAATCTAATTAAAATTACGATATTTTCCATAATTTAAAATTCATAACAGATAAATTACAGCGGAATAAGTCCGAAAACAAAACAAAAAACTGTCACCCAAGGACCTAATCCCAATCTAATTCTCTTACGCGTGAATCTTATTACGGAAAACGCACCATCAAGTTTACATTTCGTCCTTTTGGCTTTCATTCTAATTAGATGATAAGTATAAACAAGGACATGGAATAAGACCGTAAATGAACCAACTGTGTCCTTCTACAGTTTTCTTCGCAGTGTCAATTATTTAAATATTCTCATCCTTCATATCTCCATCCAATCTTCTTCATGGAAAATGAGGGAACAACAGCAACAAAAAAAAAATTTTTTCTTAAGAAAAGCACTAAGAATAAACTCGATAACGTTTTCTTCGTTGTTGTCGTCGTCATCGCGTAAAACAATAAGCGAAGACGAGAGAAGATCATTCATTGTTTTTTATAAGGAAAGAACATTTTCGTAAAAATTCAACGGATAATAATACATCATCAAAGACATCTGAAGGATACGAGTGCTCTTCTGCTCTTGATTCGTTTTTCGCATTTGGCAAGAAAGTTGGTATCAAAACGCCATACAACGATATAACCGATGATACTTCGACTGCTACTCGATTCTGTCCCAGCTGGATATGAAGATGATATGCGAGAGAGACGGACTATCTTATCTATCGAGTGCAGAAGAGACGATTTCCGATTCATGAATAAGAAATGAAGTTTTGGAGCTCGTCATGCACGTATTACGTGTACCAATTTCCTTTAGCCCCGATTTAAGTAGTTCGTCGAATCTCGAAAACGTGAACAATTCAACCAACAGAGCTCATTAATTATGAAGAGAAATTACCCCGGAGGTTACGATCTGAAGTTGAATAATGGCGCACCTCCCAGTTCCATTCCCGACATGTGTTCAAAATCACGAAATATGGCGCATTGAATTTCGCGAAAATTCAAACATTAGTTCAGAATCTAATTTTCTACACATATTTGATGAAGACGAACCATATTTCGCGTTCGAATTAACTTTACAGCGTACGTAGTAAAGTTTTTATTATTTTCCTCAATGGGAATGTGATCCATTCGAGAAACGGATCACGATTGGTTTAAAATCATTTATTATGCGTTTATTATGATCGTAAAATATCATGAGACCTTCCATCCCGATTCTTTGCAAACATCGTATGCCTCCGACACTACTGTAACTTTGACGAAATGACGATACAAGTTTTAGTCTGGAAAGGACTTTCCGTCATGATGAAATATTAAATTAAGAAATCTCTGATAACTTTATTACCCATGGTGGAAGATTCTTACGTTAAGACCGCAATACTGTAGGGTGACATAAAAACAGTTTATGGCCAATTTCGGGCTCATCTACAATCAATATGAAACTTACTGTGAGAGCAAATCAGCCAGAAAAGAAAAATACCAATAGATAGCATCTGTGAATTTTTGTGGAAGGATCTTAACGCTACTTTTATGAGATATAGCATAGATTTGTGCGTTCGGACCATTGATTTATGCTATAATTTTGTTAGCATTTGTATAGTGAAGAGAAATAAATAATGTAGTAATAAAAGGAGTTTGGTTCGTCTAAGATTAGGTAGGATTAAGTTAATAGCACACGTATACAGTGGCCAGTTTTGTTGTGCTTTTCTAATATTTGAGACGTGCATAGAATCTTGATTAACTTTTATTTTATCAACTTAATAATTCGAGATAATTGTGTCTGTTCCGCCCGATAGACTACGAATTATGATATTGTCTTGAAAACAAAAAATAATTAAGCGATATATTTTGAACAATCCAATTTTCAGTCTAAGAAAGAGATTTTTCTTTTTTTAACTGATATTTCAGATCATAAAAATAACTGCCAAGAAGTCGGGCGAAACTTAATTCTTTTTGGGAGAAATGTGGATTGATGAAGGCAATATGCAGGTTAAGGTGACGATAGCTAGGGGGGAAAGTTTTGCAGGCAGTTATTGTCAATTATTTAACTCAACTGCAATTATCATATAAATAGCATCAGCCCATTGATTCAGTTTTTGATTCGCCTATGCCTGAAAGTTTTGATTTGTGTGGGAGTTGGTAGAACGGATACTTGGATAATAACATTTTTTGAAAATGCTCTGTATAAAATATTATTCTATTCAACAATGGTCAACATGGTTTCAGTAGGACAATCCCATCATGTAAGAAAGACAGAACAGTATGCCATCACGCGCGTCCGAGGTGGACGGCCGACCTGGGTAGGTGAGTTGCCGAATAAGTAACACATAACATGCGAATAAGCAATCGCGGACTAAGAGAATGTTTTTCCGTTGTGTCGTCGTTTTGCAATTAACCCTCCTAAAAAGATTTGTCATTATAAAATTCTTTTTTTTCCGAAAATCTTCATCCTTTTCGACACTCAAGCCAAGGTGTACCAGCATCGTGCCAAGAGCTGTGTGATATCTAGCTAGGGTATAGCCTAGTAGGTAGTGTGTTGGTCTTGTAATGCGAAGGTCGTGAGTTCAAATCCCGGCCGGCGCAACATATAATTCCGGCACATTGCCTGCTTGGGTATATCTTGGTCACCTTAATCTAAGAAAATGAAAAAATTCGTAGAAAGAGGGTTGTGCGAAGGACTAACAACCCTTCCACAATAAATAATGAAAAATGTTAAGGAACCTGAATATCAGGAGGCCTAGGTCCGATTTGGGCTGTACCGCCAGTGTAGAAGCAGAAAAGTGATATCACGATCTCCTAGGGACACAGGGCGATACCCTTTGAAAGATAGCCTTACATCCATAATGGGAGCTCAGCGGATACGGACCTTCTCTTCTTGCCATACTCGTGGTATCAAAATTGATACATTCCTCTTTTCGGACGAAGAATCTACTGGAAGTGGTGCCCCAGTCGACACAAACAAGTTGATCGAAGAGGGAATGGAATATGAATCGATTTTATTGTTAACATCACCAGACCAACTAAAACAGGAGGATCTGCTTACACTATCTTTAATGAGAGTGGAAGAAGTCATGTTAAGGGAAGTCAATGATCTGGGACCAAAGACACCAGTAGTGAATGAAACCAAAGCATATCTTCAGAAACCTGACTTGAAGAGTAAATTTGAGTACTTCTCAGGAGGAAGTCAAGCAAAACACGCTAGAGGTACAACACTGGAGGAGGCCCGCCAACAAGAACATGAACGCATAGAACAACAAAAGTTTAGCGACGCAAAAAACAAAAAAAAAACATCCCTGTCACGGGATTGAAAAGAAACAGATCTGATGGCAGCACATCAGAACAGGTCTCAAACAAGTGCAGAGGATCGAGAAACCTAAGAGTGTACCTACAAAGGTTCAGGCGTTCACAAAAGGAATTAAATAAGTACAGAGAAACATTGAATCAGCACAGAGAAGGCCGGTTGAAAATAAATCCATTCCGACCTTGAGCACTTCCAAGGCCTAATTTAGATATGTTTCGTCACAAATAAAGGTAGCGCTTCCCTACTCTCGCTCGAACAGCTAAAAAAGATCAAAGCTGCAATCTTGGACGAAATGGACAAGATTGAAGGAGACGGATTCTGTCCTCAGTCCTTCCCACAAAATTAAAAGTGTGGATGGCTTTCGATAATGTGTAACAACAAGAAAACGAGGGACTGGATCTTCAGCATAGTCTTTGCTTTAAAACCATGGGCGAATGTACAGCTGCAGGTTGTGGATGGGGCAGATGCACCAGAAACAACTGCATACATTGCATATGTTCCTCTGAAAGTGGAACTATCGGGAGATGAATTTCTTCAAAGATTAGGCAGGCAAAACCGAAACCTAAATACCAGTACATTTCGAGTACTCCGTGTACTAAAAGTCAAAGGTGGAGGACAGACATTTGATTTTTCAGTGGATGAAACATCCGTTGCTGACCTAATAAAAATTCGATACTATCCTTTCCTGAATTTTTCAGGAATCTAAATGACTATCAAGGAGAAAACAAATTAATTCGTTAAAGGGTCGTTAATGAATTATATTAACGAGTGATTCGATCGTTAACGAGTCATTAACGTTTCAGCAAGCGGACTAAATGAACATTCGTTAATGAATTACTTTTAACAATTCATTAATGAATTGTAAAACGCTTACAAGAAACTAGTACATAAGCAAGTACTTAATCGTCGTCAATGAATCATTAATGTGTCGATAATGATTTTTATTTTGATTCATTAATAAATGTCGTTAACGATTCATAAACGATATGGGTTTTGAAAGATTTCATAGCAAACATAATAATTCATTAAAGAAACGTTATTGAATTATATTAACGAGCGATTTGATCGTTAACAAGCGTTGCTAACGAGTTATTCACGATCCATCAAGCGGAATAAATGGACATTCGTTAATGAATTACTTTTAACGATTCATTAATGAATTGTAAAACACTTACCAGAATGGAATATATAAGCGAGTATATAATCGTTATTAATGAATCATTAATGCGTCGTTAACGATTTTTATTTTGATTAATTTATGAAACATTAACGATTTATTAACGAACTTGACTTTTAAAGCTAAACAAGAGATCTTCGAAGATCGCAATTCTTCTTGTTCTATGTTTTATGACTTTGAACATTTCACGAACACACACACCCACAAGCTCACGCGCATTCCTCTACAAACTCCAGGTTTTTCGCCGTTTGCGTTTGCAATATTTTGATATGTATATCGACACGAAATAATACTTGGCTCTGATAATGCGCATGGTGAAATGAAAGCGACCCTTTTCGCTTGGTTTGTTTAAGATAATGACGCAGTTTATTTGTTTTGTATCATTTCATGCTCGTTTTAAGATCATTATTTGCGAGCGCTCGTTAAATTGTTTGCTTGGTAACGATTAACGAGAACCTGACCTCTCTGACCTCTAGGATTTTAACCGTTTGCATTTGAAATATCGACACGAAATAATTTTTGGCTGATATATAAGAAGATCGACGTTGAGCGACCCTTTTTGTTTGGTTTGATTACGATCTCGCAGTTTATTTGTTTTTTGGCATTTCATGCTCGTTTTAAGATCGTTATTTGCGAGCGCTCAATAAATTCTTTGCTGGGTAGAATTGGAACGGGATTGGAGAATTTGATGTGAGAAGGGCCGGACGATAGTGAGAAAGCTGACCACTTAGTAAAGATCCTTCGAAAAGAAAATGCCAAAAACAGGCTGGAGAAACCAAGACGCTGCCTGAAGCTTCTAAAGGCGAGTCTCAGAAAACATCCACTCGGGCTGTCCCCGGAATCTACTAAGGCATAAAATCCGGACAGGCCAAAATAAATTCACCAATCAAATCGGTCTGGGAACAGAGGTTCGAGGATATTAGAGTTGTAGCCAACAAAGCTGCCACTACACAAGCAACACCCATGCAACAATAAAAATGGCTTTCGGGTGTCTTCTGGCAAACCTGCAGCATGCCAAAATGTCATCTGCTGTTATTTCGCGAAGGTTTGCTGAAGCCCAACTGGACGTTTCTCTTACCCAATAGCCTTATCTACTACTGGATCAGGTAGCAGGATTAAATGTAAGCTAGCTTCTCTTGATTCTAACAATGAAGGCAGATCAAGAGTATGTATACTTTTTAAAAAAGGTACTAAATATGCTCCCATTTCAGGACTCTGCAAGGATCTAGTGGCGGCCTACGTAGAACTGATTCATGGGTTGGGTATAACTGAGGTCGTTATTTGCTTAGCGTACCTCCTCGGGCGATGCTTAGAACCCGTCTTAAATCCCACATGGGAAGTCCCTATTGTTCAATGCACTTTTCAAATCATTTTTAATACAATGTTTCGAGTGACATATCATCTTTAAATATTTTTTAGTAGCAGCTAGTTCAACTGAAAAATTTACAAGCTTCACTGCTCGTTAGGTCGACCTCTTTCTCTTCCCGTCCCATTCCCATGGATCCTTTTCTCTATGACTAAGGCAGAAATTGCTGACAACGCAATTCAAAACAGTCAAAAATTTAGAGTTTCTCTGTTTTTTCAATACATCTGAAAGACCTTATGGATGTATAAAACTGTATTGGTATAATTACTTTTATTTTTTTTTTTATTAAATGGATGTATGTGCGCACAAAATTTAAATTGCATACCTTCTAACGAATCCCAACAAAAATTAATTAAAATTTTCAATATCTCCCTCCTCTTACACCCTTAAAAATTAAAAATAAATCGAGAAATATCTACAATTTGAAGAAATTTCAATTTAATATCTAGAATTCTAAATTTAAAGCAATGGCGGTTCGTTGAATACGGCAGGTTCGGCACTACCTACCCATATAATGATTTATCATATTTCGGAGATACTCACAAGTTCGTGGTGAAAAGTAGTTTGAGCTACCAGATAACCACATTTTTGTGACAAGTATCGAGCCGCGCCACTAAAAGATTTGTGATTGATGATTGAACAAAAAGACCGTGGCCGGTCACAATATTACTTTACGTCCATAAATATTGTGTTCCACCATATTCGTTCGTACACACACAAAATTGATCATTTGTGGCTCAGGCAATTTTTAATATATCCGATAAGAATTTATTTGAGAACGCTTCGAATAATTCAAAGTACGTATGCAGCCTCTTCAAGTCGACCATTTCCAACAAAATAGTTGTGGGGCTTGGTCGGATATATGACCACGCTCAAGATCCACAACATTTTTGACAAAAAAAATTAACGAATTTTTGGTTTTAAAAAGAAAAGATTTTCGGATTTCAATTTATTTTTCGTGTCGTAAGCGGAACGTATTGCATTTTTAAACAGTCCGTGATATTTTCACGATAAATGAATTATAGATTTTATTAAATCAAACATAGAACTGTCCACTGTTTATGCAATAATTTAACCTCTAGAACGTGGAGAGGATAACAAAAGCATTTTATTATTATTCCCAAGCAATTTTTTTTTTCCATTTTCGCAAATAAACAGAAAAATTGTATAAAAATTTTACAATTTCTCGTATACATATAGTGCTGAAGAAAAAAAGCCTTCAGCCATTCAATGTTTAAATAACCTTAATGCTTTTTCTTCTTCTTTTTTTTTTAATAAATTAAGCAGTATCCGAAATAAACATTAATATCAATAAATTATTTGTAAATAACTTTGTATGATTAAAAAATAAATCTTAGCTAATACAGGTGTATACTAAGTTTAAAATTATAAATACTACTGTCGATGGTATCCACTATTTGTACTAAATTTATTTGTTATTATTATTATCGTCTGACTTCAAAAATAATATAAATATAGATTGCATTAAAATAAGATAATCACTACTCAATATTTTTAATGAAATATAATATTTTTAATGTGTGATTTTTGATCGGAAATTGCTGAAGTTTGACGGAAAATGTTCATATTAAAATTCACCTTTTTCTGGCGCAAATACCATTATTTTTATACCTTCAAAGTTATTACCAAAATTTTTGATAACCTATTATAAAAATGTAAGCGCAATGTTTTTTGTGAAACATAAGAAGTTATATGGTCCATGGTCGTCACCATGAGTTCCGTTCTGGAAAGTCGACGGGAGATCTATTGGTCTACTTAACAGAACAGTGGAGCTCAAGCAGACATAAAAATGGTTTTAGTAGAGTTTGGCATGGATCGCTCTTAGTCAATCTTACTGCCATAGGACGTACTGCTACCATTGTTCAATGGATTTAGAGTTTTTTCTCCAAATTACTATACAGGTTATTAATAGATCGCGTTATTTCTTCCTCCCTCCCAAAAGATTCTCGAGTCTCTCAAGGCTCTTTTTAATCTCCAACTCTGTTCTTAGATTTCATCAAAACTTCTGCCATCTGCTCTCAATCCAATCCATAGTTTTTCGGATGATAGAACATTAGACAACGACTTTGACTATTTAACTCTACTGTAGAATCAAATAAGCATTCGATTGCTTCCATTCGTAGAGAATTACTCGGACCTCAACTTAATCTTGGAACGGGGCAGAAAAAATAAACAAGACGCCTCCAAAACCCAAGCCTGTTATCTATCCCTAAAACGTTACAGCATCGTCCCATAATGTGACCTTTAGTGGCTCACAACTTGGCACTTCGGCTAATTTCGCCCTTCTAGGCGTCAATTGAATGACCACCAGAATTGGGCCCAATACACCATTCTCCGAAAACGCAAAAAAATATTTTACGCCCAACGACAAAAGAATCAATTACAAATCTTATATGAGATCACGATTAGAATACAACTCACATATTTCAAGGAAGTGGCGACATAATCATGATTTATGCCGATAGGTATTGTATTAATACAAAAATGTATTTAGTTATAAATTTTTTCAGTTTGTCTTATTGATAACAGTGTTGAAGAAAAAATTTTGAGGAATTATGCCATTTCCAAGATTTCACAATGCCACTGCGGCATTGCGTATATGAGTCGTTCGCTAGCTTGTAAAATTCATACAAATATTTGGTTGGAGCTATAACCGACCATTGATTGACTGGAGTTGATGTGGACAAAGTGGGTTTAGCCACAAATGATATCAGCAGAAATTGGAAAGAACCTGGGGTGAAGGAAGCATCACTTATTATACAATTGTCCACTCTCAGCTCGAGGAAAGTCGAATTAACAGATCTCTAGAACGTCTTAAAATGCAGAAGCCTAATAAAATTAAGTTAGGATAACTTAAGCTTTACGCACGCAGGCACAATAGGTTATAAAGAACTAGTATCGCTATGCACTCTTATGTGAGTCTTCAGCCCATTGCAACCAAACCTAATCTATGATATTGTTGCATGTCAACTCTAGTCGCTCATCGCATAGTCGGAATCGGCAACTGTCTACTTATCGACTATCCGCGATCATCAATTGCTTGTGACCTCGAACTGCCCGCGAGTACTCACGCACTGACAAGGCCGAAAACGGCCGCAAAGAAAATGATTTATAGCAACAGCATAGAAGGCCGATATTTTCAGTTGCTACTGGCAATGAAAAATTATTTGGAATAAAATGGGCAAACGATGTAAAAGTGAAACAGTACCACTTCAAGAAGGTCTATATACTCAGTAGATGGTGTCAATTTGTTTTCTATCATTCTTCAACTTCTACAATGGCGCTACAGCCCAAATCGGACGTTGACTTCCTGATATTCTGGTTCCTTAACATTTTTCATTACTTATTGTGGAAGGGTTGTTAGCCCTTCGCACAACCCTCTTTCTACGAATTTCTCATTTTCTTAGATTGAGGTGACCAAAGTATATCCAAGCAGGCAATGTGCCGGAATTATATATTGCGCCGACCGGGATTTGAACTCACGACCTTCGCATTACAAGACCAACACACTACCTACTAGGCTATACCCTAGCTTTTCTATCATTCAGTCCCCCATAAAATCTTCAAGTCAGTATCAGTCAGTACAACTGCAAAAAAATATACCAGCTTCACCACTCGTTACGGTCGATCTCACTGTCTCCTTTTCCTACCTTCCCAATCCCATTTTTTTCTCCATGACTGTGTTTGTGCATTGCACATAAAAAACAAAATTGCATATAACACAGGTCATTCCGTAAAAACAAGACCGAAAGGAATGAAATAAAAAGGACGAGTGATTGTGATAGAGAGTCAGTCAAGATCAGCTCACCGCTTGGTAAAGTGACGAAGTCAGTCGGAATTCAGAAGGCAGTTAAGTCGTTTAATCGACAGCGTGAATGATGCAAATTAAAAGCCAAAATTTGTGAGCGAAAAAGTGGTAACGTGATAGTTAAAAAGCGATTAGTAATGTTTGTCGTTATTTAATAACGAATTAGTTTTACTTTTACTTGAAATCCAACGACCCTAGCAATCTTCAATATGATAATTCGCAGAAAGTTACAAAATCTATAGTAGTAGACAACTATAACTTTCTGTGAGTTGCTACATAGACTTGACAAATAAAATGCAAGCATTTATGATTTGCATGACATATTGCATTTTACCACGAACTAATGGAAAATGGCGATCTTATTATTTTCAATCGTAATCGTATCAAGTGTGCGTTCTACTGAAATTTGATGCCAGCCAAGAAATATTTATGCCATTTCACACGGGCAATATTTTTTTTAAGAAGAAATTTTAGCAATTCTGCTTACTACCCTCAAAACTACTACAAAATTCATATTCACATTTAAGAAAAAAAAACTTTATGTATCCTGCAAATTGCAAATTCTCTTCGAAAATTCCCGTTTTTCGAACGTATTGTTATAGATCTGGCAACCACGTAATTGCTCTTTCTGGAATATACAAGAAAAGTCCCCCAACATGTAAAAAGCCAGAAACAAAGTTCCAGCAACTTCTCGTATACTCCAAAATGTAGGCAATCTAGAATAGTCGAGACATACACCCGGAAACATCCACGAAAGAAACCTCTAGAAAAAGGGGAAATGGTATAAAACCACGGTAGCTGTCAGCGAGCAGTCAGTCAGTCAGCGACATCTGAACGCGAACGGTAGTGAAAGCGATAGAAAGCGAAATGTCGTCGGTTTTGCCAGATAGTGCTAATAAAGTTATAGAGAAAATTGAATTAAAAGTGCGAATTAAAGTGAAACGTGCGAATAAATAAATTATCCTTTATTTTTAAACGAATTGTGTTTTTCTTGAAATCCCGGCGAACCTCTGGCTCGCAACAGTATATTCCTGATTAATAATACAAAATAAAACCTTATGTTGAAAGAAAAAATTTCTGGATTTATCACTGTTTGTTTTATTATGTGTTACGTTTTGGTCCCGGCTGAGACCTTTACCATCGCTATTTCGCTTTTAGCTTTTTAAAAATGCTAAAAATGGCCATTTTCAAACAAATTTATTACCTATATTTCAAAAGATGACTACTCATTTTTTTTTGCTATAACAATAGAACAAGGACACGAATAGGGTTTGTATTGAACATATTTTCATTTTTTATAAGTTTGTTAATAATTATAACATATTAAATAAAAAAAAGACGATTTATTCTGAATTTTTTCATATTTTTACAGAGCTCATTTTCTGTGCAGTAGGCTTTTATTTATTTTTTTTTTTTGACATTGTAAAGCTTGAAGTATTTTTAATCTTGGGAAAAATCGGAAGTAAATTTTCGCTTTAAATTAGATTTTATGACCATTTAAGGTTACATCGAATTTTCATAGTCAATTTTTTTTTCAATCAGCTTCTGGCCATCCAGCTAATCGGATGGCTCTTTGTCAAGACAATCTATCACTAATAGAACACACGACACCTTAACACCAGCCGTTTCCGAGAAAAGCCTAATTTTGAGTGATTTTGCCAACGGCTAATAGCATCATAATTCGAGCTACACATTAAATGATTCCAAATATTGGCTGAAAAACTTGAACTCTTAGCAAATATTTCAGTTCAATGCATTTATATTATTCCAGACTACCAGACATTATATTACGTTGAGTAGTGCAGAAATTAACGAAGAACAAAAAATTAATGACACATGCCATTCGTATAGAAGAAATAATTTTACAAAAAAAAATTAATATATATATATAATATATCATGCAGACTATTAGACACATTTTCGACTCACTTTCGATCGTCACATGTTATTCAAAAATAAATCCTAGTATTTTATTTATATTTTAGTGACAAACTAAATATGATTTTATTTTATTTTATTTGAAAATAAAAACTAAAATTTTTGAATGTCAACAAAAAATAAATGAAATAAAAGAAGATGCAAAAGAAATTATATAACAAAATGGAAAAAAAAATATTGAGAATATGATGTGTGTTTTTAAAATGATCAAGTGTGTACGATCAGTGATCTACGATCAATGATCGTCTCTCATTCAGTTCATTAATAATGGTCAAATTCTATTTTTTTTTTTTTCAAACTCAATTAGAAACTAAGAAGAAATCGAAAATAACAGAAAAAAAATTAAAACAAATTTGTAAAAAATAATACAAACTAAACAAAACATAAGTGAGCATTTTATGTGCGTTTTGTTTTCTTATTTTGGAAAGTGTTTTCATTACCATATCCTAATCCGTGGTCGAAGGATGGGCCTAGAATTTAAGAGTAATATTTTTTGTTTGTTCAAAATTTAGGTTTTTTTTGTATGGGTAAAATTACACTAAAGAAAAAAATAATAAAACTAGTAGCTATTTATTAGAACACAAAGAAATCAAAATTGTGAACAATTTTTAAACACCAAAAACAAATACATAGTATGTAATATTTATATTGTATAATAAGTCTATGCAATATTATGATAGGGACGCTAAAAGTAGGTAATACTGTGAAATCAACTAAAATTTTTGTTTCTTTTGTAATTTATTCTAGAAATGCTTTTGCTTTACTTTATTAATATAATAATAAGGCACTTCACTTATTACTATAGTAAAAATCACATTATGTTACAATTAGATCAAAAAAAAAATGTGTCTTGTCAAAAAAAAAACCGATCGATAAGGTCAAAAAAATTTCAAAACAATTGACAGTTTTTACAAATCTTAGTGGATTTCTAGGGAATTTAAAATACATCCATAACCTAACTAACTCTACTTCCTTGCATAACGCAAAAGGAACCCGCCCGATTTGGGCTGCTATTGAAGAAGCATACAAAATATCGCGTGTACGTTTCCCCTCAATGACCCACGACGTTAAAGTGTTAACTCTGTACAAAAATGCCAACCATTTTGAAGTGATTTTGACCTAGAATTTTGACACTTTGAACTATTTTCGAACCAATTGAGTTTAAAAAAAAAAATCGGATACAAAGATTCAGCTGTAAAAATATTTTGTATTGCATCCAATCAATTAAAATTCAGAAAACGGATATTTGACGGGCAAAGAACCCGAGGGATGGGTACAAGCGCATATTCAAATTTTTCTTTGATAGCGCTGGAATTTCATTTATAAAAGTTCCTCCAAGTATGTACGAAACACAAACAACCAATTAACTGTACTACTAGCAGCAGTAGTACAAGGAGAAAGCACTTTTAAAAATACAATTCCAGCACTATCACGGAGAAATTTGAATTTGTACTTGTACCCCTCTGGTTCTGAGCCCCTCAATTTGGCAAAATTTTACCAAGAATTCTTTACTACGATAATTATTTTATAATTTTGCTCATTTTGGGACTATATCTGATCTAAAAGCTTATTTTAACAATTGATTCGGTTTATTTCAATTTTGACAAGACCAGTATTTAAATTAACAAAGAATAAAAATTATATTAATACCAAATAACAATCAATTGTACTCACTTCAATGAATAATTGTTAGCATCTTGTCGGACAACCAAAGGACGAGAATTCGTCGTATTCTCTTGTGTTGGCGTTCCTGGCCCAGAATTACTGCCAGGTTTTTTCTTTAATGCTGACTTTAAAGGAACTGCATTGAATTTGGGCTCTTTAGCTGGAATTTCTTCGACTCGACACGTGTCGATATTTGGATTTGGTTGCGACATTGAAAACATGTATTCTTCATCTGAATCGATTTCATCTTGGTCGCCATCTTGATCTGAGAGTTAAATTTAAGAAAATTATTAAAAAATAAGTTCAGTTTGAAATTAAAATCGAAGCAGAGAACCGCAGCCGATTATAAGGTAAGAAATTATTTCTTTCAACTTCTGAAACCGATAAATTTGATGAATTTATGCACCTTGCATGTTCCGCAAAGTAATGACTGCTATTGCATCAAAGATCACGTAAATATTTTTATTTTCTGTAATAAATGAGTGGCGCGATGTCGCTTCGTGGAAATTCACCTTAAATTATTAATTTTTAAAATGCGTTAAGAAACGACAAGAAATAAAAGTAAATAGTAAAAAAAAAAAAAAATTACACAAAAATTTTCGGAATAATGTTGTTAACAAACCGGGCTTGATATTACGTTCAAAATAAAAACGTAACAGAATTATGATTATGATACTCCAGATGAAACCGCCAAATATGTCACCTCAAATTCTTTCGAATAGTGAATAATGGCTTCTGTGTGGGAGGTAGTACATAACGCTGAACGTAGTATACAAAATTATTCATGCTGAATTGTTTGTAGCTTTCATAATTTTCAAGGAAATTGAACCATTTTTGTCTGAATGTATGAAGTTGTATGAGAGGTGGCAGAGAAAGTGGGAGGTTTTGGATAATTTTGAATCTGCTTATCAACATCCTAATCACATTGCTTTATTAAATTTTAAAGTCAAAAGCTCTCATATGTTCGAAGGAGAAATATGTATTTTTCTTGAATTTCCAATACAAAAATTTGTATGGGAGGTGGTAGAAGGAGTGAAGCGAAGTTCATATTTTTTATAAGGGACATAATTTTAAGTTTGAACTTTTCTAGTTTCAATGAAAATCGATTAAATGCACCAACCAAAATTTTGCATTTGTATGGGAGGGGAAAGAAGGAGTATTCGAACCAAAACCAAATTTTTCGACATCAGTGATATTTACAATACTTTTCTTAAAATTTAGAGTTGATAGCTTTGACGGTTTTGGAAAAAAATAATTTTATTGAAATTCCGAAATTTCGTGATATTTGTATGGGAGGGGGCGGTAGAAAGAGTGAGGTGAAGTTTTTAGTTTTTCCCAAATTGATTGCAATTGTAATAAAATTAATTATGAAAAAATTGGTTCTTTTAGTTTTGTTAGTTGCAATGCAAACCGAATAAATGCATTTTTGAAAATTGAGCAGTTGTATGGGAAGTAAGGGGAACAGATCAATATTTTTTGACGTTAATGATATTCACATGAATCAATAGCTGAAATTATTTCAGAGAAAAATCAATTTCTTTAAATTTCGAAATTTCATAAGATTTGTATGGGAGGAGGTAGGAGTGGGGTATGTGGCCCGTTCACGAAGTTTAAGTTACTTTTTTGCTGAAAATTACATATGACAAATTTCAGTACGATACGTCAAAGCTTTCGAGAGTTATGTTGTAGACAGACGGACAGACAGACGGTCAATCGAGGTTTTTGAGCGACAAGAAATATTTCTGTACTCTTGGCGACTCTGTGCGAGCATTATTTCTTAGAGTTACAAACGGTAAAGCAAACACTCTCAGATTTCATCTAGAGTGAAACACTAACCAAGCAGAGGCGTAATTCGAATATAAACACTCCCTAAAAATCTTTAAGAAGGCATTGAAGGTCGTTTAACGAGAAACGAGTTGGAGAAACTTCTATAGCCAGATCAAAAAGAGCTCGGACTTAGGAAAGTGATACCAAAAATCACAACTCAGTCCACGCTACTTAGTAATGTAAACGGTAATTGGACTAAAGACAGTGGGGAAACATTTGAAGCGTCTACTTCCCTGGATGTCGGGAGTCTGTACCCCCAAGACGCTTCATAGTAAGGAACCCATAGCAAACAAAACGTCCCTCAACTTTCGCACTTAAGAGAAAGTTCGCTCCTGCAAGGAAACTACCCCGCAGGGCATAGTTACTTGTCTAGAAAGGACCACCGATTCTAGTAATTTGCTTTGGAGCTTGGCAACTCCACGGACCCAGCTGATCGATCGATATGAAAGTTATGCACGAATTTATATTGAAGTGAACCCATGAAGACTGCATTGAAGTTATAAAACCTGGTAGTACGAGGGAGGTGTCGAAGACCATATCATGTCGAAACAGTATACACAGAGGTATACAGGCTCTGCAAAACCTACAGAGTAAAAACTGTTGTACAGACGAAACAGTAGAGCTGATGAAATAGGGATGAACCACTGAACTGCTGATGATAAGAGTAACGAATCGAAGGAAGCGAAAGAAGAGGTTCAGTATAGCCGGTACGGCTTAGTAGCAAAAAAAACGGACTGAACTTAACGAAATGATCCCCCAGCCTCACTCTCCAGGGGTAATCCAAGTAGTGATCTGATGGAAGTGAAACCGAAGGTAAACATGAAGGATTAATGTTGACTGTAGTGCATGGTAAACGCGATCGAAATTGGAAGCGAAAACTGACGATATGGATCGAACATCTGATGATCATACAGAAGCGAAGAGAGTAACTAATGTGATGTAGCTAGGTAAATCGACACATCCATGGATGAGGTTCCTTCGGAGTACACGTAGAGGTATCAGTTATGTTCACATCGTGGACAGAGAAGTTTGGAAATTGTTCCTCGTCTTTCGGCGAGGAGTTCCATTTACAAACGGGCGTCAAGTCCCATAGACTGGCAAAGATTTAGATAGATCTCGCAAATAGGTATAAACTGCGACCTCCGGGACCGTTAATGATAGTCGTCACAAAAACAATCCGTGTTGTTAACGGCAACAGTTAAAATCTCTTAGTAGAAGCCTGTGGGCCGTGTACCCACGCAAAACTCAAACATAAGTTCAGTATGGAAACTAACAAGGGAACTCCACAACGTGTTGACCAATCTTCCTTCTGTTGATACTCACTTTAAACGAACATTTCTATAGATTACAGGTGCCAAACACGTCCTTAGAATCACTCAATACGATAATAAATTGCTACACCAAAATGCACATTAATACTACAGGTACTCATATACACGATATGACACCAAAACCCAATTCTTCACGAACATACCCTCCAGGAATTTTAAAATTTGATATTGAAGGAAGTAAGGTGTAAGGATAAAACTTAGAGATATATTGGAAGGATATCACCGGTTTACTGGCATTTAGTAGTATCCAGTCGCGAGCAATTAATATTATAGGAGATTCTGATATCTTTTCATCGCTCGATTCACCTGAGATTTTTCGAACGAAATCTCTAATCTCTACTCCGTCATAATCGTCCTTCATATGAATATGGAACTAGTTCTTCTACAATGGCACTACAGCCCGAATCGGGCCCTGGCCTCCCGACCTTCAGGTTCATTATTTATTGTGGAAGGCTTGTTCGACCTTCGCACAACCCTCTATCTTCGAATTTTCCATTTTCGTTGATTGAGGTGACCAAGGTATACCCAAGCAGGCAGTGTGCTGGGATTATGCGTCGACCGGGATTTGAACTCACGACCTTCGCATTGTTGACCGACACGCTACCCCTTAGGCTACACTCTAGCTCCTTGCCGATCACAATATTTACAGTAGGCCTACAA
Organism: Chorisops tibialis; assembly: GCA_963669355.1. Lineage (NCBI taxonomy): Eukaryota > Metazoa > Arthropoda > Insecta > Diptera > Stratiomyidae > Chorisops > Chorisops tibialis. Next base: position 246,788,026 of record OY770263.1, on the reverse strand, counting down.
TATCCAACATATCAAGAAAAATATTCATACCCACTTCTGTCTCTGTTCCCTTGATTCACAGAAGCCAAAATATTTCTCACCTCACCGGAGCTTTACTTCAGTACAAAAGAGTAACCCCTTTAGTTCCGGAGTCATATAAAAAAGGGGTACTGGAAATTCATACCGGCGATCTTCAATTCTAATAACTTCTATACTGACGGAACTAAAATAAAACAGGATGCCGTGCACTAAAATACCTGCGAACCCATTCATTCTTTAAATCGCTGAAAGACTGCAGTATATTCCAAGGGGAAATTTTCGCAATCCAAAAGACAGCTGTAATCGGCTGCTGATCACAGACTGCAAGTAGAAAAAATAACCTCTAAACGAATAGTCAAGCTGCAATCGAAGGTGGTTCGTAACTGCCGGCACTATGTGAAAATAGGAAAGCAGCATTGCACTGGGTGCGAGAAATACAGTGGTATACCATACAAGGACGCTGCGAATAAGATTGTTGGAAAAGGGTCCAACCATGAGCAGGAAGCCTCCGAAAGCATTCCACTTCCTTTATAGATCACATAAGACCATTCCCGGCAAGTGCCGAAGAACCAAGATATATACTGGATGGCGCAAGACGTAATCAGAAAAAACCCAAATTGACACACATTTCCCAACTCAACATAAACTAAAGAACTTCCCCGACTTATTTCAGAGAGATATTCTGCAATGCGGATACAAAGCTTAAAAACGCTGTTAGACGCGACAAAAAAAAGGCTGAGGCTTCCTTGGGGTCACGGATTTGCTATTAAAAGTTAAGGAATAGTCGACGAAGAGTAATTTCACCACCAACAATCTAGTATGAGAGATCAACGAAACCATCCTTAACATGACTAAACAACGGCAATGAAAGGAATACATCTAAACACCTTCTCAGATGAAGATTTTTTAAGGAAAGTGACGGCAAGCCACACAGTCATTGGCGGGAAAGGAAGCCCCGGTAAAGACTCCTCAAAGCGGACCCCGAAATAACAGCCGATATACTATCGGGGCTGCAGGAAGCTAGCGAATGGTCACGCACGATCTCTGCAGTAACTGTAAGGAACCGGGGGCGAAGGAAGCACCAGTTATGGAAGTGTCTCGCTCAGGCTAGAAGACAGTTGCGGTTTCTTGGAGCGCCAATTCTCACAAACCTCAAAAACTTCTCAAGAGAATAAGAAGCCTGTTAATCTTTGCTGCAGGAGTGAAAACCTTTGAATAAACAAGGAACTCTTAATGCCGATCGAAACGACCACGCAACCTTTGACACACTAGGATTCTTCTGTTCAAATACAAGTGGTGTTGTTACGGACGCAAGGTCAATGTGAGGATAACACCGCCCCCATTACCCATCTCAGTTTGTCTCATTAACGGCAAACGCTTTGAAAACGCAACACTGAATTACAAAATTTGTGTGGACCATGGATAATGAGTCCTGGCAACAGCTTAAGGCCGATGCTCAGGATCGCGCCTTGTGGAAGAGAGTTGTTTCTGTCCCATTGTCTCTTAAATTGATTTGGATCGTGTTCGGAAGTAAGTCTGCATCCACTCTTTTTGCTCTCTTTTCCGTAGGTTTCTCAAAAATTATGTAAGTTTCAGGAACCTACGCAATAATAACAGGATTTCGGGACTCTTTCGTGTGGACACTTAATGCATGCGCATCGTACAGCTTAATGCACTAAAATAACGCATCATGTGAACGTAGCTTAATAATGTGGCGCACACAAACCGCGGCTCCTATAAAGGAAGTTATTTATTTTCCGAAATTCTCTTTTCGAGCCTTATTTTTTATTATTAAAAGTGTTATAGGCGATTTCTGGCTGCAATCAATCAATTTTTATATTCTTCCAATAGTTAGCCTAAGAATGGCATTAAATGACGTAAGAACCATCGCATGGTCTGGCACCCGGTCTACCAACGTGATCAAATCTTCAATGACGAAACCAGATAGAAATTATTTATAAATAAATATCGCAATCGATATAATTTGATTCTCTTCTTCTAATCGAAAGATTTAAAAGGACAGTTCGATTATCTTCTACACCTAGAACCAAAACCTAATTACTTACCATCGTAATCATAATTTTGATAATCCTGATCGTTGATGGCTCCAGGCCCGTGCGGTCGACCAGCTATCAATGTTGGACTGGGCGTTGAAAACATCGGTGGCGGTGGGATTGGTCCAATCTCTGAGAGTGGTATTGGAGGCTCTGGAAGTTCAGATAATAAAATATGCCCTGGAAGTGGATGTTGACCATCACCTGGAGGTGGAGGAGGTGTACTACCTGGTGGGCCACCGCCTTCAGGATCTGTAAGTTGAAATTGATTAGGATGAGTTTGATTTCTAGAGGAAAAATCCAACTTACAATGATCATGCTGTTGATAGCATATCACCCGTCGCGATAATTTATTTGGCCCAAGCGAATTCGGACGTTCCATTTTCGATGTTTGGTGCGTATCCATAGAACCTCCGCCCGGTGGAGGTAATAGGGATCCCTGACACGGTTGTTCAGTGCTCGGTGATAGCGTTCCATTACCACCAGTTGGGGCATCAGTCTTGTCTTTTCTGGGCTCTGAAATTAAGGACAAAAAAAGAGAGTTTTGAAATTCATTTATATTTTTACAGTGAAATAATAGTTGTAGGGTATTAGAACATGGAAATTGAAAACACCTCTTGGCTAACCAATGACGCCCATAATGGGGACTGGTAGGGAAAAAGCTGCTGATAAGATGGTAAGCGATCGAGTCCTTCAAAACTGAAAACCTTTAAAGTTTCCTTATAGCAAACTATAACAATTCACTACGCACATCCTAAAATTCAATGTCATTAATTGGACAAACGTGACCTAGCAAATTTAAAAATAATTATTAAGGACTTTCCGAAGAGTCTTGAAACGAAACTACAAAAGAAAGCAATTAATTTTCCCTCCCGCCCTTCGCATAGCGTTGACAAACCCAAGTACATAAAAAAAATCCGATCAATTTCTCAAGTCATGTACCCACGCCACTACTGCGAAAATCAATTTGTTAGCAATCAAAAGTTTTAACAACGATAAAAGTTTCGTTTTTTTTTTTCGTCTTATTTTCGTCTATATAAATGACAAGGATGACCTTGAATCCAAAATCACTTTTCTTTCGTTTATTTGTGTTTTTTTTTTTTGCAAAAAAAGAGAAAACTAAGTACTTCGTGACGTTAATAGTCAATACTCCCATTGGAATTGCTCCAAAAAGTAAAAACAAACTTTTCTATCTTTGTTTATCGTCAAAACCAAATAGAAACGAAGAAAGAAAATTGGCGGAAAAACAATTCGATAAAATCCACCTGACCTAACTGTCGAGCCATATCTCCTCTCTCCACCCCCTCCCGGGACACCACAACTAAAATGACATGGCAAACATTTTTCTTTTCAAACTTTTTTCTGTGTATGTCGAAACAATGATTTCAAACAAACCATCACAACGGATAACGTAGAGTACGATAAAGCGCATAAGGCGTAATACTCCAGCGTGTTAACCTTGTCGAAAAATAAAATAAAGCATAAAAATTGTAAAAGGCCATACGACGTGTCACTGATTGCTACTGAATGGAAATGAAAACGATGGGCGGAGAGGGAGTGCCGGAAAATATTGTGGGTAGTTTTCCACGTAAATAACACGCAGTCCAGCGAAACTTTTTCCGAGACATGAACCGCAATTTCCTGCGCATCGTCGTGACGTCAGACACACTGTGGATTCTCTCGCTATACCCGGTGTTGTGCTGGGTTTCCATTTCCATTTCATTCATGAAAATTTCTTCTCTCGACCTTGCCGACAGCATTTTCGCTAACTTAAACAGCAACGTTGATGACGTCAAATGTCTCATGAAAATTTTATTAATCAACGATGAAAATTATTTACTCGATCCGAGTCCCAAAGGAAAAATAAAAAAAAAACCACTCCACACAAACACCCACACAAGTACAGATATGCCAATCTCACTCCCACCTGCAGCAACAGAACATATCCTCATTCGGAAAATGAAAATGCGATGAATTGTGCGGTCTTGCAAGCGTATTTCATCGGTTTTCTGGAGGAAAACGCTATCAAAACTTTATCCTGTTTTCGAGCTTGAAATAATGAAGCCATTATCCACCTGTAGGCGTGCTCCACATGCGAATGTCCTGTATGGAATTCTGTGACCTTGCCTGGTTCTCTTGTTATGCCAATCAGGAAACAAGCACGTACACAATTCGGAATTTGCTTTCGGCTTGGTTTCGTCCAATTCAGCGAATTATCTTGAATGAATTCTTGCGAATGCTAAAGATGTACAAGGAAGCATCATTTATCTACATAATTGATGGCTTGAGATACGCATGGAAAGCTTCATCAATTTCAAAAGCATTATTGAATGTCATTCAGCACACAATTCAGCTGTGATAACAAGTATTCAGCGTGCTGAATAAAATAGCTGATAAGTAAAATATTCAATTTTCTTTCGTAAAATTCATTCTATGCGTCAGAGCACAATTTATGGGTTAGATTTGAAATAAAATTATAGAGATAGATAAAAAAATAAAACAATTTAAATCTATTTTGTCTTTAGATTTGACCACTTCCTTGACACACCGTTGTCGTTAGCCGGACATTAATTTAAACATGTCACATCGTTCTGTTTTACAAGTGGGAGGACTATAAAATTATTGAATACAAATTTTTTTTTTCTAATTTACGAACAAATTACGAATATCTCGCAAACGATTTTCTGATTTATTGAACGCTGCAATAAATAATTCTTCGTCTTAAAACTTTAAGTGTTGAATTGCAGATTGAGGACACTGATCACGAAATATTTTATCATTTCCGCTATACATAAAATACAATGATTTTTTGGCAAGTTGAATTTCCGAACACAAGAATTGCCGTCGAAAGTCAACAACCGCACGACATTTTTTTAATAACAAAAAAAAAATTGGTTTGGTGAATGTTTTCACAGTACATTTCGAATTGAAAGAAAAGATTTCCGAATTCTACACTGTTACGCTTATTATTCGTGACGTTTCGGTCTATGTTGAGACCTTTATCAAAGCCGTATATTATCAAAGCAGAGACCGAAACGTCACGAATAATAAGCGCAACACTGTAGAATCCGGAAATCTTTTCTTTTAATTTAAAAAAAAAAAAAAAAAATTTCAGTTACAAATTAAAACAACAGAATTATGATTGGGCGTAACGCCCAATTATATGATCCTCTAGATGAAATAGGAAATAGTTTATTGTACTGGAAAATATGTCATCTTAAATTCTTTCGAATAGTGAATTGTGACTTTTGTACGGGAGGTGGTAAAAGCAGAGAGGGAAGGTTTGTAATTTTTGTATATAACACAGAACGTAGTATACAAAGTGTTTCATGCTGAATTTAAAGTTTGTAGCTTTCATAATTTTCGAGGAAATTGAACAATTTTTGCCTGAATTTAAGCATTTTTATGGGAGGTGGCCGAGAAAGTGGGGGGTTTTGGATGATTTTGAATCCCTTTTCAAACATCCTAATCATATTGCTTTGTTACTCATATGCTCGAAGAAGAAATACTTTTCTTGAGTTTTCAATACAAAAATTTGTATGGGAGGTGGTAGAAGGAGTGAAGCGAAGTTAATATTTTTTTTAGTATTTAGAGAAAAATAATTTTGTTCAAATTCCGAAATTGCGATAAATTTGTATGGGAGGGGGTAGAAAGGATGAGGTGAAGTTGACAATTTTTACAAAATTGGTTGCAATTGTAATAATATTAATTTTGACAAAAATTGGTTATTTTAGCTTTGCTAACCGAATAAATGCATTTTTGAAAATTGTACATTTGTATGGGAGGGGGTAGAAGGTGTAAGGAGATCAGAGCAATATTTTTTTACAGTAATGGTATTCTCATTATAATACTATTACCTAATTTTCAAGTCATTAGCTGAAACGGTTTCGGAGAAAAATCAATTTCTTTTAATTTCCAAATTTCATGAAATTTGTATGGGAGAGGGTAGAAGGAGTGGGGGGACGTGGCCCGTTCACAAACTTAAAGTTACTTTTTTGTTAAAAATGATATATGAAAAATTTCAGCACGATAGGTCAAAGCTTTCGAGAGTTATGTTGTAGACAGACGGACAGACAGACGGTCACTCGGAATCGAGATTTTTGAGCAACAACAAATATTTCTGTACCCTTGGCGACTCTGTACGAGCATTATTTCTTAGCGTTACAAACGGTAAGGCAAACACAATATACTCTCAGAATTCATCTAGAGTATAAAAATTATTTTTGCTCGATAGTTTAGAGCATTGGCGCCAGGGTCTTGCAATTGGTAGGCTAGAAATATTAAGCTACGGTGTAACGTGTTGGCCTACAATGCGAAGGTCGTGAGTTCAATTCCCGGTCGACGTATAGTTCTAGCACATTGCCAGCTTAGATATACTTGGTTACCTCAATCTACGAAATGGAAAAATTCGTAGATAGAGGGATGTGCGAAGGACTACCAACCCTTTCACAACAAATATTTAATGAAAATGTTAAAGAACCTGAAGGTTCAGAAGACCAAGACACGATTTGGACTGAAGAAGAAGTAGAAGCTAGAAGTATGGTGATTCGACATTGATAGTGTCGATAAGCATTGAGAAAATAAACGAGCTAAATTTACGAAATGCAAATAGTTTTAGTATCTACGAGTATTCTGATATTTTAGTAATTGTTTTATTTCAAAATTATTACGCAAAACAAATCTAATAACTATAGGATAGACTAGACTTCTAAGTAGAAACTAAGATCATTAATTAAGAAAATAGGAAATTTTTGCAAATAGTAAGAATGTAATGAATCAAACTGGGCTATAAGTACGATAAAGATGGAAGTCGTGTGGAAGATAGCTTGACTTGGGTTTTTATTTGGATTGCTATGCCTGTTCCGTGGAAGAGAGCTTAATTCAATTTCTATGACTAATGCCTTCCACTCTCCTATTAACATATTTCCTATAATTAACGAGGAGCATATTTTCAGCCCTAGCGAGAAAAATCTTTCTTTCGATTTTGTTAAGGCAGAATTTTTCGCAGTTGGACTTCTTCTACAATAACACTACAGCCCAAATCGGACCTTGGCCTCCTGACATTCAGGTTCCTTAATATTTTTCATTACTTATTGTGGAAAGGTTGTTAGCCCTTCGCACAACCCTCTTTCTACAAATTTTTCATTTTCATAGATTGAAGTGACCAAGGTATATCCAAGCAGGCATGTGCTGGCATTAAATATTGCGTCGACCGGGATTTGAACGCACGACCTTCGCATTGCAAGACCTCACGGAGGAGGGGTGAAGGAGAGTGGGAGGGAAAGAGTCAAACACTACACTTGCTAATATTTCCACTACGAATGCAGATAAGAAGCAGAAAATCAGCATAGGTATAGCGAGGGTTATGGGACAAATTCGAAAAATAATTTAATTTTTTTATGATTATATCTTCGAAACTACTTGTTAGGAAAAATTCGTATATTGAGGCCAATTAGGTGGCATACTGTTCCAGTATAGTCTACTAAAAGCAAGGCCAATAATTGTAAGGGGAGGGTCAGGAAGGATGCACAGAAAAATACTTAAAAACTAATACCTCAACTATCTCTTAAGCTATGTAATTGAAACTTAAAACATATATTAAGCTAATATATATAAAATTTGGTCATAATAGCAGTGGGCGAAGATGGGAAGCATTTCAAAAATAGAGCACTTTTCAAAATTTCAAACCGTTATATCTTAAAATTCAAAACAGGTATAAAGTTAAAATTTTGTCAAATTATAGGCCTATACGATGCATAATGTCCGTAAAAATTTTAAGATGGGGGTGTAAAGAGAACGAGGTGGTGAGCCAAAATTTGGAAAATATTCACTAATTTTTTTAGAGCTCTGGTAAAAGATACACAGTTAAAATTTTGCACGTGCATACATTAATGCTTTTTTTTTATTTTATAATTTGCGGAACTCGTGAGAATACCACGACCTTCTCGGCCTATTGTGCATTTATTGCCCCTTTACCCTACCATAACTCAATAGCTTTGGCTAATCTAAATATCTTTAAAGGAGCCATGTTGGCTAGTTCCTCGGTAGAAAAGAAACCTTTTCCAAGAAGACTGTGTCTTTTCCTAGCTACTGCTTCACAGTGACATAACATGTGTACTGTCGTTTCTGAGTCTACGAGACAGCGGCGACAGACGTCGGTTTCAGCTAAGCCCATATTTTTGAGGTGGTGGTTTACTCCAGTGTGCCCCGTCATTAGGCCGATTAGAGTACTAATATCACTCTTGCTGAATTTTAGAATATACTCCATCTTTTTGTTCACCAAAGGCCCTAACCTGCATTAGGTGTTTCACGCATATTAAAAATAAAAAAACACGAAAACTCAAAATTTTTGAGTGTAATTTTAAGCTATAAACAAAAATTTGTAAAATTCATTTAGAAAAATGGCTAAAAGTTTAATTTTAAGTTTAGTTAAATACTTTCAAAACTTCCACCCCCTCCCATGCAAAAGTATTTTTTCGACCAATTGTAACAAATCAATTATCACCAAACCATTAAACGCTCTCAACTTGAAATTTTATACACACGCATTTACAAATATTTCAGATAAAAAGACATCAAAAGTTTTGAAATTCACCCTGCCTTTCTACCCCCTCCCATTCAAAAGTATGATTTCAATAAATCAACTGATAAACGACAAATTGAAAGCTATGAACTTGAAATTTTGTACTAAAGCTTTCCAAAAAAAATTTGACAAAACTGCATCACAAGTTTTGCAATTCCCTCACCTCCTCTAACCCTTTCCATCAGTAGCGGCTTGTCAGATGAAGCGCATGAAGTGGCGCCTCACCCGCCGACCAATTGAATCTAATATTGCTAATACGATTTAATTTTGCATATTCAATTATCATTTTAGATCAATCTCATATCAGACATACGCCTCTGCCTTTCTACTTTTTGCCTTCCATATAATAGCAGGGAAATGGGATTGAAGAGAAAAAAAATTATAAGCGCTTGAATAGAAATCTGCGAGCCTGCAAACGAACCTAATTAAGGCGACTGAAAAGCTTGCTCACCCAGCTTGTTCAAACATATTGCTGCCCGCAACTACACACCCACACATTGCTGCGGTTTGATCCGACGATGTTAATGAATTATATTAACGAGCGATTTGATCGTTAACGAGTCATTAACGATTCATCAAGCGAACTAAATGGACAATCGTTAATGAATTACTTTTAACGATTCATTAATAAATTGTAAAACGCTTACAAGAAACGAGTATATAAGCAAGTATATAATCGTTATCAATGATTCATTAATGTGTCGTTAATGATTTTTATTTTAATTCATTAATTAATATCGTTAACGATTCATAAACGATATTATTTATGAAACATTGACGATTTATTAAAGAACTTGACTTTTAAAGCTAAGCAAGAAATTTTCGAAGATAGCAATTGCTTCTTGTTCTGTTTCTGTTGTTTATGACTTTGAACATTTCACGATCACACACACTCACAAGCACACGCGGATTTCTCTGCAAACTTTAGGTTTTTTACCTTTTGCGTTTTCAATATTCGATATATCGACACGAAATAATTTTTTGGCTCTGATAATGCGCATGGTGAAATGAAAACTGCTTGTACATAATAAGATCGACGTTGTGCGACCCTTTTTGTTTGGTTTGATTAAGATCATGTCATTTTCACAAAAGTAGAGAAAAATCTGCTGTTCTAAACTATCGACTATGCTAAACTGCCAGCTATTCCAAAACTTTTTTAGTCACTAGAGTATAAGTGCATGTTGATTTTGTCAGGAATAGGTCCACTGTTACTATTCTGATGGAGTACATAAATAAATCCATTATAGATATTGAGGAGGGTAAGCAGGTGAATTGCATTGCTCTTGATAAATCACCCCATTTCATTATTTTATTGAAATTAGGACTTGTTGAGTTTTCCTAAGTGGTTTATCAATTGGAATAAGTTATATCTACTTAATAGAAATTATCAAGTTCTCTTTTGTGATTGTACTTCTAAGCAATTTACTGCGTACTCTGATATTCCTCAAGGAATTCATTTGGGGCCACTTCTGTTCATTCTGGCCATTAATAAAGTTGCCTTTCATTTTAAATATTCAGAAGTACTCGTTTATGTTGACATTAAAATCTTCAGGTTTCTTAATACCAACTTTGATAATTTTCTTCTTACTTACGCCCGAATGGAGGGACATCCGGTATTGAGATTTTTGAGTGAATATATGAACTTCTGTATCATTCATTTTTTTCTCCGAGCCTTATTTCTTGGCGTTACAAACTTTGTAGCAAACTTATAATTCTCTCAGATTTCATCTAGAGTTTAATCTATTCATATAAATATAATTGTAGTGTCTGTCTGTTATTTGTTTATAAATGGCTATAAATAAGTTTTTTGCTTTATTTTAGCAACAACTAAGCAGAAACAAACGTTTTTAAAAAATTTCTCTGTCTGTCTGTCTGTCTTTCCGGTTTTCACGCAAAAACGGCTAAGCCGATTGTAATGAAACTTTCACAGTTTGTTAGATGTGCACCGAGATGTAATCTGCGTGTGGTCTTATTTCAATACCCCCACGCCTTCCACCCCCTCCCATACAAAATGACTCATTTTCAAAAATATATACTAATCAAATTTTTTTCAAAACCATTAGAGCAAATCATTTGAAATTTATAACATACTATTTTTATCAGAAATGTGATCTATGGTATACAAATTATTTGAATCCCCCTACTCCTTCCACCACCTCCCATACAAACTGCACTTTTTCATGTAAGGCTATTCACCAATTTTCTCAGTACGTGTAACTTTCATCGAGCTTAAATGTTGTACTTTATCCTTAATCTGCATTATTATTAATATCGGGAAAAAATTAACCGAGTAGCTTCATTCCTTCTTTCCCCTCCCATACAATATGACGCAATTCCATGACTTTACAAAAATTCGATTTTCTTGAAAAGCGTGAATGATCCAGATCTGAAATTTAAAATATATCAATTGCGTAATAATTATTGTTGGCGAAAATCATAGCTAAGGTAATTCCCAATAAAATTAGTGATGCTATAGATTATAGTTTCGAAGTATAGCAGGCTGGATTCCGTAAAGGGTTGTCTTGTACAGACCATACAAATACGCTACGGATACCGAAATGGGTTCGCCACGATATGTTTGTGAACTGCGAAAAGGTTTTTGGTAGCGTTAAGATGTAGAAGACGTGCAAGGATTTTTATTACCTCGGAAGCATTGTCAACATGAACGGCGAAGCTGAAAGAAATATTGAGGATCGTTTAATTAAAGCTCATCCCTCGATATTCTTTTTTCTTTTACAGGTTACGGGAGATATTGCTTTGCACTACGCTGCGAAAGTTTGACGCTTGTATCAAATTCATGTTGCTATATGCTTCTACTATCGGAAGTACAAATTGAAACCCGCCATTTCCCAATAGATGGCGCCGGCAGTAAATGCTGATCAACAATGGCGAATCAGAAACTTCAACTGGTAAGCTTAGGCATCTGTCAACAACTCCTCATCATTAGATTTGTGAAGTTTTATCGGAGTCATATACTTTTTTGTGCGCAAATATGTCGAAGTTTGAGCCAAATAAGAGTCATATGCGGGAAGTTTTTCTCTTTGCTTTCAATTCCAAAAATCTGCGACTGAGGCGCGTCGAATGATTGTTGAAACTTATGGTGAGGGTGATATTAGCGAAAGAACCTGTCGCGAATGGTTTCAACGCTATAAAATGGGTGATTTCGGCGTGGAAGACAAGAAGCGTTCCGGAGCGGTTAAAAAGGTAATTGGAGGAATTACTGGACACAAGCCATTTCACATCGTTTGAAAGGCTTGGAAATGATACAAGAGAAAGGGAATTTTTCACATGCGAACAGCTGTTTCAACGGCTAAAAAAAGGAATGTTTGTTTGTGCATCGTATCGGCACTGGCGATGAGAAGTGGATCCATTACGATAATCCAAAGCGAAAAAATCGTCGGGATTCCGCGGCCAAACCCAACATCCATGGCTTGAAAACCATGCTACGTATTTGCTGGTACCAGCTCGGCGTGGTGTATTATGAGCTGCTACAACCGGGTGAAAACATCACAGGAGATCGCTACAAAAATACAACTAATGCATTTGAACCGAGGATTGAAGGAGAAACTGCCGCAATACGAGGACAGACACGACAAAGTGACTTCGCTGCTCACGTTCTGAAAACCTACCTGGAAACACTGAAATGTGATGTTCTACCCCACCCGCCGTATTCTGCAGACATCGCCCCTTCCGACTACCACCTATTCCGATCGAAGACGCACGACCTGGTTGAGCAGCACTTCCATTCTTACGAAGATGCCTAAAATTGGGTCGATATGTGGATCGGCTCAAGAGAAAAGCAGTTTTTTCGACGGAGTATTCGTATGCTGCCAGAAAGATGGTAAAAGCTGTCGCTAGCGATAGGCATTTCTTTGAATAATAAAGATTTAACCATTTTTGCAAAACAGAATTTTGAGAAAAAAAACCAGTTCTCAATTTGTACTCCCAATACATGGAAAATTGATATCGAAATCGTTATCGCGTATACATTGTGACCATAAAGTACCGGGATTTTGTAAATAAAATTACTATGGGGGGGGGGGATATTTCAAATTTTTTTGGTGGTAAACAGCTAGTACTGTCCTTAATTATTATCCCAAAAATTAGGGTGGTCTGTTAAGCAGTTTGTTTACAGCAGCTAGTTAAATGGGTAGTAGCCCACGGCAGAAAGGCGTTTTTGTTAAGGATCAAGTAATTTCGAATCGAACAATTTGCGAATAGCACAAAATAACTGTAGTTGTGGATGGCCAAGAGCTGAGTGGAAAAAATTGACTTTGAAAATTTGAAGTACCTTTAAGTGCTCATAAGATCTAATTAATTACGTAATTTTTTTTTCGGCTTACAACAAATCAATATTTATACTAATAATGAAACGGTGCCGAAAAAATATCATTTACATGCAAAGAATTTAAAGTCAAAATCAAGTTTTTCAGTTAAAAAAAAAGTTATTTTAGAATGTAATATTATTAATAAAAACTTTGAAATTTGGAAAATTTTCTAACCAGTTCCCTCCGTGCAAAGGTCTATTTTTCAGCTGTGGGAAAAAAATTAGCACTTCCTCACAAAATACAAGAAAATTTTTGTTTATAAAATTTTCATTTTTATATTTTTTTCGAAACTTCCTGCTCAAAAGTGTTAATAACTTCGAAACCAATCCTATTGCCATTAACCCAGTTCCCTCACCAAAGTTATGATATAAGGGAATTCGAAAAAAAAGATCAAGTTTGCAAAATTTTCAAATCAACACTTCAACACTTCTGCTTTCGCGATGATTCAAACTACAAAACTCTGTATCCTATGCGTAAGACTAACCAAAAGCACAAATTTATACACCAGAAGTGTAATATTTAGCTAAAAACACTAAAGCTACAGCCTTAAACTGTGCGTCGCTTATATAATCCTAAAATATAAATTTTTTATGTTGAGTATTTTCGAAGATATACATAGCTATTCGATTTTTAAGATTTTAGTAACAAGAGGCTTTTTCCTGACCGTGTCAACAGTAATAAAGACATAAGACATACAAAAATATCGTTGCAACATAATAGGACAATAGGAACAAATATTTGAACAAACATTTATATAGACACAAATATGCTTGAATTTGATTAACTAATAATTTTATTAGATTAATTTTTTTACAGACCACTTAAAGACATAACAAATAAAATTACGCTCACACTATTGACAGATTATTTCGATTATTCTGAAAATAGATATGCATTTGAACCTGTTCAACTTGATTTCATCCCAATCCGAAAAGATCTATGAATGAACGAATGAATGAATTACATAATTCGATTGCACAATATTCTGCCAATTTCCTTTTGAAATTTAGAGAAGATCGGCTCCGCAATTTGTGCATATTTTGATCAAAGTGATCGAACTGATCGTAACTGTCTGTTAAAAATATCTATAGTTATTCCGGAAACCATTAACAAATATTTTGATTTATAGAATCGCAATGTTCTTGGCTTTGAACGTAGAAATAAAAAGACGGACAGCCAAATCTGATCAAGGTCAAAAATGATTTCTGTTTTAGAGAAAATTTTCGAAATTTTTTAGGAGTTACACAGGCGTATAATCGATAAGCTTGGAAATTGGTTTCTCTTTAAATTATCCAATCAGCTTATCATTGAATTAAAAGGAGTGAGAATACCCTTAGCCTAATTAAAATTAGAGGATGAAAAGTTGGGAAAACATTTCAAAATAAACGAACATAAACAGATCATCGAAATAAGATACGTCATATTCAAGATGGGATACACCTAGAACCAGATTAATCCTTCAACTACTTAAATCACATTCTTAACTACAAAGCAAATTATACACGAAACCTTGTGCCGAAATATTTTCAAATGTCACCTATTTTCACCAAAATCTCGATTTGAAAATTCCAAACATACTCAGAACCGAGTTCCATTCACTAAGAATTTTCGAAAATTAATCTTTACTCAACCAACAACAACGACGTTGTAAAATTATATCTAATGACGTTATCAAGCGAACTGATATGAGTGTACAAAAGCTTCAGTAAATCCTTTTTCGAAATGAGATAAAGAGCTAAATTATTATCCAGTTGACAAAACTCTGACTACCTATACCCGAAAAATGATTAAAACTTCGGCACACAAGGATGGAAGGACTTTCAACCGAAAAAAGATAAAATGCTCGTCATCGTCTTGGTGATACATTTGTAAGAATAATTTGCTTCAAAAATTCCATTTTTCCTTTTTCTTCATTTTTAGAAGGATACGCACAGAGAATTCTTACCCTTCTCGTAGCCAGCACCCCTTTCACCTGTTTCATTTTTTTTAGTATACAAAACCATCATAAATGCGTGAAGAAAAGTTATTTAGATACGAAACGAAGGATACACGACGTGTCCTATAAAACGACCTGAATTTATGATGGATGTATAGAAGATTCTTAAGCCAGATAGAGAGCCGTAATACTTCCTAATCAAACTGCCACAAGATTTCCATATTTGAACGAAGATATAAATGTAAGACTGATTATACAGAAGGTTGATGGATACATGAAGTAGGCTGAAGTGGGCTTCGTAATTTAAAAGGACTGCGAGAACCGAAATCCTTCGGAAGTCAGATAGCGCGCTAAGCAAGAGAATCAAAATCGAGTTTGCATAAGAAGTATATATGCTGGCAATTCAATCTTTTCGATGGTAATCGGTTGTTTTCGTGTTGAAAATATTACAGACGGAAAATCTTAGTCAGATTACTTTTTAAAAGAACGAAACGATAACAAGATCCTACTTCGAAGCATTGTATTAAATGAGATTATTACATTGGGAGCATTGTGATTGCCGAAGATTTATCTTGAGGCATTTTATCTTAGAAATATGAGTTGACACTGTTTGGGTATAACTTAAGAATTTCCGGTAGGAGATTATGCGATTAGGTCAAAAGTGGCAGTTGATATTTGTTTGGAATTTTAGAAGAGTTTTGAAAAAATTTCCGATAGAAGTTTAATGTGGCACGTAAGCAGACTTCGGAATTTCATAGTACAACCAAAAACAAGTTTAAAGCCACCCTCATGAATGGTGGATTAATGAATGATCCTGTCTTGCGAGCACATAAATTTTGTCTCGTTTTTTTTCGAAAAAGTATGGTCTAACTCGTTAATGAGCCAAATCCTTTCACCAACTCGTACAATATGACACATTTTGACAATATCAATAATTTAAATTCCTTGGAAATTATAAAAGCTATAGATCTAAAATATTAAACTAGTAATTTTAGTTCTCCATATTATGAATAATTATAGCGAACCTAACTGGCCGATAAATCGAGTAAATCTCAACAGAAAACGGTCGCAAGAAATCAGACTCCGCTTCGGACAGAACGTGAATGTTTTCCAGCATGTGTGCTAACCGGAAATGGAAGTTACTAGCATAAAATTACAAAAAACAAATCACGAAAACTAGAACGCTCCTCAACCCTTCCTCTTAATACAGCATTTTGCATGTTTTTTTATTTTCAAAGGTCTAAAACCCACATCTTCACGACCACGACGCGTATATCGACCCACTAGGCCAAGTCACTCCGTTAATTATTATGGTTTCTTATAGTTAAGATATTAAGTAAGGGGCTTTGGCTTTTTCTTAGGGGCCACCCAAATCGAAAGATCTAGTTTAATCTTCTAAAATATATGATCGCATGTAAGTGGCTGGATCCTAGGGTGTACCTAATGGGTAGCGTGTTGGTCTACAATGTGAAAATTGTGAGTTCTATCGACGCATAATTCCCGCACACTGCGCACGGAAAAAAATATGCATAGCATAATTTCCTAATCAACATAGGTGGAGTTTTTAAGGTAAAAAGCTCCATAAACATGGCATATTTAACGATTTTATAAGGTTAGTTGTGCTCTATATTATGGTGAAATGTTATTTTACTATGCATACAGTCCTTTCTCCCTGTTTGTTAGCTGCTATTAAGACATTTAGGTTTATGCTGTTTTAGCCTTATACATAGCTAATATTCAATTTTACCACGGTAGCATGTATGTTTCATTTAAAAGTTAGATTGACAAATCAAATGTGTAAATTACTAAAATGTTTAGGAATACTGACTGGCGTCGTTCCGTACTCCTTTCATATGAAAAAATTTCTTGGTACATAATTCGTACGCTTGTTATTTTCGACATGTTATAAGTTAAATGTCTTCCGAAGAAGAGTTTGCTTGGGTATGGCTTAGGCTGTATACACGCAATATATTCTGATTATCATGCTTTTTCACATGTACTAGAATTACCTAACTGCATTCTTAAATATATCTTTTTTTCCCAAAATTTTGCGTTTTATTTTGCGTTTTTAATTTCAATTTGTAAATATTCTGATGAGAACAGCAAGTTGAAAGCACCAGTGACATTGTCTATTTTTACTAAACACCATTTCAGATTTTCATATAAAAATAGTAGATTTAGCTATATGAAAACTTCATACAATGGAGTTTTACCAAAATAAATAGCAGTACTACCTATACATTTGGTCAATTTCATTCACCTATGTATTATAGTAAATATTCCTTTTTACATTACTACTACAAAAAGAGCAATTTTTATAGGTAGAAACCTATAAAAAAAACGGCAAAACCAGCTATATTCTTTTTCCGGGCGTGCTAGGATATATCTTGGTCACCTTAATCTACGAAAATGAAAAATTCGTAGATTGAGGATTGTGCGAAGGTCTAACAACTCTTTCACAATAAATAATGAAAAATGTTAAGAAACCTTAAGGTCAGGAGGACAAAGCCCGATTTGGGCTCTAGAACGGCAATACGCACAAACTTGCGGGTTTTTTTTAATAAATTCTTTGAAACAACCTATAAGAACTTTCAACTAGGGTGTAGCCTAGTGAGTAGCGTGTTGGTCTACAAGGCGAAGGTCGGGAGTTCAAATCCCGGTCGTCGTATAATTTCAGCACGCTACGTGCGTGGGTATATCTTGGCCACATCAATCTGCGAAAAAAAAAATTCTCATACAGAGGATTTTGCGACGGGCTAGCAACCCTTTTACAAAAATAAATAAAATGTTAAGGAACCTGAAGGTTAGGAAGCCAAGGCCCAATTTGGGCTGTAGTGGCATTGAAGAAAAACAAAAACTTTCAAATAAAAAAAAAAGAATTTACACCTTAAACCTCCAAAAAAGTGTATATAGGTATATATATATATAAAGAAAAAAACTTGGGTCCGGCGGTCCGGATATATAAGTTCATCATATGCGCAGTCCTTTTTTGATTCAAGTAATTTATGTTAGCTCTAAAACATTAATAATTAAAATAGATTCCGATATTTATTTTGGATGATGGTTTTTCAATTCAATCGTTCTCATACATTCCAAGCAATAAAACTTTATGTGTAGTGAAGGTGTGAAGTATTTAAATAGTAAGATTTTCAAGCATTAACATCATAAAAGCATTGCAAATATGTATGCATCTACCTAAAATAAATCGGAGATGACTAAAATAAACTAATATCCAAAATGAATATTGGATTCTATTTTAATTAATCAGATCAATTTTTTAGAGCAGAAATAAATTACTTGAATCAAAAATGAATTGCGCATATGGGGAACTGATATATCCGGACCGCCGGACCCCAAGTTTACGATTATTATAGCTGTTGCTGTAAAAATTACACAATAAACCACTTTTTCATCATAAAAGGACAGCCCAAGTCGGACCCTCGCATTCTTAAGTTTTCGCTTCCAATCGTCTCGATCCAAAGACCGCGTCCTCCAGCTGATAATTTTTAAGATGCTTTGCTATCTTCATCAATCAAGTCTCCCCATCGCTTGCGTAGTTTGCGAGATATTTTTATCGTAACTTTAGTGAGATATGAAAGAATTATCATATTTTTCATCCACCTCCTTCTACCACCTTCCATACAAATGCTTCAATTTCGCGACATACATTAAATCAATTTTTCAGAAGAAATTAGTTCAATACCATCGCTTCTGTAGCTTTAATTCAACGTTTCATTTTGTCAAATAACTAATTTAACAAACTAACATTTCCCAATATTTAATTAAATCCTAGCGAAAATAAGCCAGAACTACAATTTATTTAAAAAATCTTTAAAATAGGCAAAAGTTATAACTAAGCTATCGAGATTTTATATAAATACATGCTTCCTAAAATCATGTCAAGTAGTTCATTCTATCCTTGATTCAAAAGAATTTCGTAGAGCATAGAAATATTATTCCAGTCCCAGATCAATTCAGTTCAACCAGGCCAATGAACAATGAAGTGTTCTTAAAAATTTAACCAAAATGACATGTCTCGGTCGTACCATAAATTTATCATTCCGCAATTATTTTGTAAATCTGTTCGGACTTTTTTTCTATTTATTTTAACAAAACGTTTCCCATCTACTTCAGCTGCTCACAATCAATTTAACCTAAACTGGAGCAACGCCACCGATCATTTTTCACGATCAGTGGTTTTGTTTTTTCTCGTAAAATTTCCATCATACTTGATATTAATGGCGTCATATAACATGTTTGGCGCAAAATGAAAAAAACGTCAGATATTTGCGAAATTTCATTCGAAATACACAAAAAACAGATTTTTCACAGATAAAATTCACGATCACCAATATCAACGATCAGAAAGTAGAAACATATTAGTGACGTTATGACGCATGGTAATAATGATGATGATCATCATCACCAACATCATCTCTAAACAATTCCTTATGTTCTGCCGTTCTAAATTTAAAACTTCGGTGCGAAATATCTTGTGGGATTTGTGTTTAAAAATGCGAATCTGAAGTGATCGTTTCAGAATTTCTACAATCGGTGATCGTTCGTTACTGCTCTTGACATTCCTTCAAGAGTCGCATTTGTGGCTAAAGTCTCTGGGCTATATCAAATTTTTGTGTAAACTAATTTTACAACTGTGATAAGTGCCTCTAAAAAAAACAGTGTAAATGAGACCACGGAAAAGTAAAGGGCAAGGATATCGCATTCTCTCAGGTTTAAAAGTTTAGATTGAAAGTTGGCACGTGGTAATTTTATCCAAGGATTTTTATCAATCAAATTGACATTGACATTGAGCGTTGAAAAGAAAATGTCGAGAATTATTTTCGAGGAGAGAACAGGCTGATTAAAATTTTGTTAATTTTGAAGGAACGAAAAAATTGTTTCTTTGATCTTTCAGTAGATATTATTAACTGAATACAAAATGTTCTTGTTTTCTGAGCGAGCATTATTAATAATAGACGGAAAGGTTTAAATAATCTGCCAACAAGTCGGGCGTAATTTTATTATCCTTGGGACAAGTTGAGGATGGGTGGGAGGTCAGTTAACAGGTTAGGGTAGATAGGGAATACTAAATGGGCGGGCTGTTGTCAATTCTATAACACTTAAATGCGATTACTATCAATACCTTCAGTACATAGAGTCAATATTTCGTTCGTTTATAAATGCAAGTTACTGTTTGTTAGAGGGGAGGGGGTGCGATAGAAAGATGGTTACATGTTAATAATTTTTTAATTGATTGCTCGAATCACGTTCAAAATTCGCTGTATAGCATGTTAGTTTCATAAACGAAGTAAATTCTATGAAATTCTCGGTGTATTTTATGTTTTTAAAACCATACATTCGGGAGGGGTAGAGGAGGTGAGGTAATAGCAATACTTGTGATGTAGTTTTGTTAAGTTTCTTTCGAAAGGTGTTCGTTCAAAATTTCAATATCGTAGCTTTGTTGCTTATTAGTTGATTTATCGATATTGGTGGAAATCATACTTTTTCTTGGGAGGGGGTGAAAGGGCAGGGGGATTCCAAAACTTTTGATGTATTTTTATTTGAAATATTTTTTGGAGTATTTGTAGAAAATTTGAAGTTGATAGCTTTTAATTGTTTGGTGATAATTATTTTCTTAAAAATGTTCGAAAAAATACTTTTGCACGAGAGGGGGTAGAAGTTTTGGAGGTATCCGGCTAGTTAATATCTTAAACTTTTAAGCATTTTTTTCTAAATAAATTTTACAAATTTTCAAGTTTGTAGCGTAAAATTTCACTCAAAAATGTTAAGTTTTTGTGTTTTTTTTTCAATACACGTGAAACACCTAGTGCGGGTTAAGGCCCCCTTCGATGGATAACAGTTTTGTTTCAAATTAATATTTTTTCTTTATGTATACCAATCAAATGGATGTATGCACGTGCACAATTTCAACTTTGTATCTTTTACCAGAGCACTAAAAAAACATATCAGGACTACGATTGGGCGTAAGGCCCAATCATGCGATACTCTAGATGAAGAGAAGTTTTTTGATTTTAAGAAATTTTGTATGGGGAGTAGTAGAAGGGGTAGCAGCAGTGAACTAATTTTTTCACATTATGCTAGAGTTGCTATCAGAATGTTTTATTGAAAATTTCAGCTTCAAAAATCAGTGTATCGGATTTAATGAAATTGTGCAGTTTGTATGGGAGGTGGTAGAAGGAGTGAGTTTTTCAGAAATAACTATAAATATCATGCATTTGCCATGTTTTCAATCGCAGACCTGTGGCATTCAAACTTTTCAGGAAAATCGACTTATTGAAAAGTTGTGAAATTGTGTCATATTGTACGGGAGGGGGTAGAAGGAGTGAAGCTCGATAAATTTTATATGTACTAAGTAAATAATTTCATGAAATTTCATGAAAATAAATAAAATGCTACATTAATTATGACAAAAAAGTAGGTAAAGCCGATTTAATCCCTTTGCCCATAATTAGTTCAGTGAGAAGCAGTGTAAGGAAAAGTCATGAAACCGTAGAGATCTAGTAGGCACACTGACATTGGAAAGGAACAGCAGATCGGGAGCATCCATTTTACCCATGAGTAAACGATGAGCGAACAAAGCATTGATGACCTCTCTACGTCCAGACAGATTATCTAAACACAACAATTTCAAACGCTCAGAATAAGGTGGGAGAGATTCAGGGTTATTCCAAGGAAGGTACCGCAAAGAAAACCGAAGAAAACGCTTTTGAACACCTCCAATAATGAAGGTATAGGTATATATAATAATTTAATATGGACAGCATAATGAGGACACCAAACAGGGGAAGCATACTCTAAAATTGGTCTTACCAATGAGACAAAAAGGGATTTCAGTACGTAAGGGGCAGCGAAATCACGAGTATAACGACGTACGCAGCCAAGCATTTTATTAGCCTTACTCACTATAGTATCATAGTGCAAGATGAAGCTCAGCTTACAATCAAAAATAACACCAAGATCACTAATATGATTAACCAGGTTCAAGCCAGTATTATTCAAGGTTTATGAGGTTAAAATAGGTGTAAGTTTACGAGAGAAGGATAAGACATTACATTTATCAATATTTAAGATTGATTAACTTGTTAAGAACACACCAGTTATAAAAGATATCAAGATCACGTTGCAGAGATAAACAGTCAGTTTCAATATAAATTTTTTTAAAAATTTCAATATCGTCCGCATATAAAAGTAAGTAAGTGGTTGGTAAAAACAAAGGAAAAGTCATTTACAAATAAAATAAAAAGTATTGGCCCAAAATGACTTCCTTGTGGTACACCAGTCGTAGACTTGATATGACGGGAAAAACAAGATCGAAAAATAACTGATTGAGTTCTATTTGACAAATACGAGCAAAGCCAGCGAAGTGGTATAGGAGGAAATCCTAAAAGTAGAATTTCATGAGACAATTTTTCAAACACCTTGATGAAATCCGTATATATACAGTCAACTTGAGATTTATCTTCAATACAGCGATTTACGAGATTAGTAAAGAATAGAAGATTAGTCACAGTTTTTCATCCCTTAAGGAACCCATGTTGCTTAGTGAAGATTTAAAATTGAAATAAATCGCTTCAGTCAAAATACTTTCGAAAACTTTAGATATTTCTGAAAGCTTGGCAATAGGTCTATAATTTTCAATGTCAACAGTGCTACCCTTTTTATGAACAGGTATAATAAAAGATTTTTTCCAGATGTGTGAAAAAGCCTCTAACGCATGGGACTTTTTAAACAACAACGAGAGAGGGAGACTTAAGACATCAGCACAGTGATACAAAATGGCACTGGGAATCCCGTCCGGTCCCGAGCTACAGGAGATTTTAATCTGCTTAAGGGACTAAAAAATAGTAGCACCACTGATGGTTATAAAATTACAGCGAGGGATTGTATAGCTCGGCAAGGATCTGGACCAAGCGTCAAAATCCGATGAGCCATAGTCCAGCATAATCTAAGGGAGCCATGTTGGCTAGTTCATCAGTAGTAAGGAAACCTTTTCCTAGCAGATTAAGTCCTTGCTACTGCCTCGCAGTGACATAAACATGTTCTGTCGTTTCTGAGTCTTTGAGACAGACACGGCAGATGTCGGTTTCAGCTAGACCCATATTTTTAAGTTGATGGTTTACTATATTGTGACCCGTCATAAGGCCGATACTTATATAATTTTTACCGAATTTTAGAATATTCTCCACTTTGTTTTTTGGCGGTAGGATAAATTTCTTTGAGATTGACAAATTCTACTCCAATAGATTCTGCAATCTTGTTCAATACACTTTCGAAGTATAAGATTTAAGTGTCCTTTCGGTTTTCCGCAGAATGACTCTGGCCCAATAAAATTCGTTTCTGCTCCATTTTTTGCGAGGCTGTCCTGGAACCCACATTAAACTTTATTCCTTTTTTCCAGGATAATTAAGTTTTGAAGGCAGTCCCAAATAAGCCTCAATCCGCGTTTGTTCGATGCTAGGGCTTTGAGAACTGCCTGACTATCCGATAGGATATAAATAGTTTTGTTGTGATGAACCCTCCTTATATTATCTTGGAAGCATAGCTCCATTGCAAATAGTTCGGCTTGGGAGATTGTGGCTTCCTTACCAAGAGGTTTTGAAACCGAGAAGTTAGGACCTATAACTCCGGTGTGCGAGCCATATGTGTACGAGATGGTTGATCCATCTTCCATTTCAGGTAGCATGGACTGCCATTCCGTTCACTGATTATTACTTTGAATGGGGTTTTAAAGTTGAATTTTGTCGGCATAGTGTTGAGGTTAGAACCTCAATTCTCGAGTTTTTTAGATTTGGAGGTGACCTCTAAAATCCCCCGATTTGTATTTGTTATCCCTCTGCATGCGTAGCACCCCTTTGATAGCCTGCTTTTTTATTTGGAGATGTATCGGAGGGATGTTTAGGAATACTTCCATTGCAGCAGTAGGGCAGGTTTTAATTGCTCCTTTGAAACTACGACACGCTAGTCTTTGAATTTTTTGCGGTATAAGCTGCGATTTTTGTTGTAGTATTTTAGTCCACCAGACTGTTGATGCATATGCGACTATTGGCAGGATGATTGTTCTGTAGCACCAGTAGATCATCTTGAGCTGTAATCCCCATCTTCTGCAAAATAAGCTTTTGCAGGCCCAAAACGCCTTTAATGCTTTGACTTGAGTCCATTCTATATGTTTGTTCCAGTTATCAAGTATCACACCTAGATATTTGACCTCATCTGAAAAGGGTATTGGCGTTCCTATTATAGAAGGGGGCGTTATGTAGATTTGCCTTCTATTCGCAAATGGTACTATCAGTCTTACTTGCGTTGATGATCAAGTTTTTAGACTGACACCAGTTCAATATTACTTCCAAGGTAGATTGTAAGCTTTCCGACAAAGTTACATTATATTAGCCTTTAATGATAATAACAAGGTCATCAGCATATCCTACTACCTCGTAGCCTTATTCTGTCAGACGGTCCAGGAGTTCATCAACTACAATTGACCATAGAAGTGGAGATGGTACTCCTCCCTGGGGACAACCCCTATAAGTCTGTACAATCAATGTGCTTGCACCTAGATCCATTGTTGTCAATTGGATCCTTAGCATGGCCTGTATCCATTTTATCCCGATGGCCGATTCAAGTCGCATTTTAAACTTTAGTTTCAAATTATACTCCCAGGGTTCTCCAAAGTATGAAAATATAGCCGAAATGAAGTAAAGTTATTAATGGATGGTTTCATACCCATAATACAGAATTAGATAATCGCAAAGCTGAAAATTTCAAAAAAATTATTGAAAACTGTCTTAAGCATTATTTCAATTATTTAGAGACAAACTAAATAAACTGCCAACAAGTTGGGCGAAACTTTATTATTCTTGGGACAAGTTGCGGATGCGTGAAAAGTCAATATGCAGGTTAGAATGGTTAAGGAAGACTAATTGAAAGGGGGTTCTTGGGCAGGGCAATTGTCAATTTAACACTTTGCGGAAACGTTCAAAAGCCCCAGTACATATAATCAATATTTCGTTCGTTTATTTATGCAAGTTTGAGTTTTTATGAGGGAAGGGGTGAGGGGTGATAAATTTAAACTTTGTATCTTTTACCAGAGCCCTAAAAAAACTACTCAAAGTTTTCAACATTTTTGCTTTCCACCTCCCTCCCCTTAAACCTCCTAACTTAAATTTTTTACCACAATTAAAAACTAAATAGTTCTACAATCTGACAAATTTTTTAAGTGTTTTTTACAATAATTAGCTTCTATTTAAATTGATTTTAGTAGACCTATATGCCATCTTAATCGTCTCTATCAATTTTTTATAGTAAGTAATTTCGAAGATATAATCATTTGAAAAAAAAATTCGGCCGACAATTGGTTCTTAGCCCCCCCCCCCCCTTTGCACCCCAATGAATAAAACCAGTACACCCCCCAAAATGGGTATCCGCCTGAGATCCGCAACTATCTACAATCCCCCAAAAATGAACTTTCTATCTTGAAGGGTTTGAGAGTTAATGTGCGCTGAGCGTAAACGTCGGCGTACGGCGGACGGCGTACAGACAGATGGATTTTTTTTGCATTTTTAGGCTATTTTAGTCATGAAACGCGAAAAAACAAAATTTCAGGGTAGCAAATTTTTTTTTTTTTTCCAAGTCGATTACAATAAAAAAAAAAGTTTTATGGTGCTATTTTCACCCACAATTTATTTCATTGCTTAAAATGTTATATCTTTGACAAGTTAGAATTTCGCCTATTAATCCGCAATTCACTTTTCATAACAAAATTCATTCAGTAAATCTTATTTTGACCGTGATCATCACCTCTCATCATATAAATATAGAAACCATCAGATTTAGACACCTTATCCATCTGTCTTCAAATATTTGCCATCGAGTGAATCATTCGAAAACGCTTTTCTGGCTGTAAGCCATTCCGAATTGCAAATGTCGTATTTCGTTCCTTAGACGACAGCTTGAACGTTTAGTTGAAAATATGTTTATTACCATCAGTAATCCATTAAAGGTGATGACATCCAAAGAACATGTCAAAATAAAAATAGAAAATTGAATATCTTATTCAAATTATTGACTGATCGATTAGAATATTGCAACACCTTTGCCAATACTCGAAGAAAATCTGCCATTTAAATTTGCATATTTCATTCAATCATTGCGATTTTCGCAAAATTAAATACCGCCACTATGTAATAAAGAATAGCACGGCTTTTCAATTATTTTCCCGCACATACGTTTTAACTAACTATTAATATTAATAGTGAAATCTAACAGTTTAATAAATCGACTGTGTCAATCAATAAATTAATTACGTTACCACCAACGATAGTATATTTTCCGACAGGACTAATAAATTGAAAAGAATTGAAATAAATTTCGGGTGGAAATTGAGGAAGAAAAAAAAATATATAAATCGAATTCCGAAGTGTTTTAAGAGCGTCACCGTCGAATGACTAGGGGCGAACTTTGCAAGAAACGAATTGGAGTGAAATTCAATTTAGCGTTGAGATTATTGGACTAAAACTAAGAATAGTGTCGATTCTGTCATGATAAATGATACGAGGGTAAAATCAATTTTGCTATCGAAACAATGACGGAAGACAGAGCTCCAGCTCAGCAATTGTGTATAGATGATGGAAATTAAATTTAGAAGATCTTTGTCTTAAAATCTTACAAGCAATTTCACGTAAAATGGTGATTGTTTCAAACTTCATCAGTAGAATTGCCGTATTTGGAATTGAGATGAAAGTACACTGAATTGGGAAATCTTATGTTCCCAAAATAGATTTTTCAATGAAGATAATCATTTTTTTTCAATGAAGTTACAAACCGAATTTCCAGGATATAAAAACATGACAGAAATACGATTGTGGGTGAAGCCCAATCATGCGATACGCTACATGGAATAGAGAGCTTTGTCACTTAAAAATGTTTCACAGGATATTTTGTATGGGGATGGTAGAAAGGGTGCCACCATTGAACTATTGTTTTCACATCTAGCTACAGAGCTTTAAAAATGTAATATGTACTGCGATTTTTTTGCGTGTATTGTACTGAAAGTATGTAGTTTGTATGGGAGGTGGTAGAAAGAGCTGAAGAGGATTTTAAGTGTTTTAAAAACTTAACAAAAAGTACAGTACAATATCTTTCAAACTTTTCAAGAAAGTAAAGTTGTAAAATTGTGTAATTTTAAGTGGGGGCAATAATGAGTGAAGGAAAATAACCGATTAAGTTTCTCTCTGATCGTAATTCTATAGCAAAAAATCGGGCTTTGGCCTCCTGACCTTCAGGCTCCTTATCATATTTTCATTACTTATTGTCGACGGTTGTTAGGCCGTCGCATAACCCTCTATTTACGAATCATCAATTTCATAGATTGAGGGGACCAAACAGGCAGCGTGCTGGAATAATACGGCGATCGCGATTTGAACTCGCGACCCTCGCACGCTAGGTAATTTTCCTAATAATACTCAATTTTAGCATGGTGAACTTTAAACGTACGGAACAAATTGATTTATTATATTTCGCAAAATAATGTTTGTATGGGTGGTGATAAAAGGAGTGGGGGGAATTTGAATGATTTTTATACTGCACTACAGTTGCCATAAAATCATTAAATTCCAAATTTCAAATCAATAGCCATAGCTTTTTTTTTTTTAATTGTGTTATTGTGAAAGTGCAAAAATGTCACATTTTGTATGGGAGATGGTAGAAGGAGTGGAGCGATTTGACCCGTTTACGAACTAAAATTTTTTTTTTTTTTTTCAAAAATGACATGTACACAATTAGAACATTCTAGCTCAATGTGTTCTCGAGGTAGACGGCACGCAGACAAATGGACGGATGGTTTTGAGATTTTTGAGCGATAATATCAAGTTCTACGTCATTTATTTTTGTTCTCCGAGCCATAATTGTTAGCGCTACGAACTTTGTGGTTTGTAAAATGTCAAAGTTGTTTCAATCCATTATACGTAAAAAGGAAATTAAACAAAATTTTAAAAAATAAATTTTCATACATAACTTGCAGATTAAATAATTTCCTGTACGCCAATGGCATAAAAAAATACAAAACTAATCCTTCTAAAACAATGAATGAAATTTTTTTCGGGAATCTCGCAATAAAATTCGTTAATGGTTTTATGAGTTATAGCTAAAACAAATTGAGTTGAAAATTCGGAAAAAAAAACTTCCGCTTATAAATAATTAGACCGCAATCACTTATTGGTCAATTTGGGACCTAATGATCATCAAATGTTCAACTCATCAGAAGGAAATTCGCGGTGCTAATTAGGTAATTAAAAGCTTCATCTACTTCATCATCTAGGGGAAGCCAATAATGGTAACCCGCATGACGCTTTCTTTTTTTTTTTTGCCTTCACTTTTATAATGAATTACGGCCATAAATCAAGTCCTTGGTGAACGTTTCTAACGCTTATCTAATTTATTTAATATCAATTTAAAATGCCTGCAAAGCGAGAAGGAAAATGTTTTTCCTGTTTTTTACCTTTTTTTCATCCGAAAAATCAAGATCAAACGTACAATGAACTACTCCATAGACGACGACTGCAAGGAATCGATACCGAGTATAAAGCATAGTGCACAATTTAGCTAAGAATATTTGCATGATGTATGCTCTACGGAGTCAAGGATGTCATTAATTATTTAACGAGCGATACGGGTACTCTAGTTTGCATAGTGCACTCAATATTAGGAGTTTTAAAGGACTATGGAATTTCCACGGTACACGAATGAAGAATTATCGTTTAGAATAGCATACATATACTTCATAATTGGATTTCGATATCCTGTACGATATTTTTGGCAAACAATTTTCTATAGAATTTTCACATGGTCATACATTATTTGGGTATGAGTTTTTGAAGTGCATCAATTGAAAAGATTGAAGTTTGATGCATTCAAATTTTGACAAAATTTTTTTTAGCAATAACTGGAATATTTTTGATAAATAACGTGTATGTCAAAATTCTTTTTATTTGAGATATACTTTTATTAGGTGACGCCAGAACTGGAGGGATTACCCTTCTGTGCAGAAGAATAGTACGGGTGAAGAAGGAAGAGAGGAATTAAGGTTTGAAAGGCCTAAGTCGGAAGAGGTGGTTGATATTTTCCTTCAACTTCTGGATGTTACATTGTTTTGGAAATATGGATGGTGGCGTTCTACATATTCGCGACTGGAGTATGACTGAACATCGGAATTTTACTGTCCAACTATAAACAGGTTTCAGAAAATAGACGTGTGCAACGTTACGAGGGTTAGGTGGATGAGAGAAGCGAGGAGGCAAGAAATTGGCAATTTTCCGAGAACAGTTTCCATTAAAATATCGATAAAAGAAAGCTAGGCAGCTAACATTTCGTCAATGTTCCAAAATCCAGAATTGAATTGACTTTGAAATTTTATAATCCGAGATTGAACATGATCAAGATGGGAGAGTATAGTTTTCGGAGAGCCTCTCCAGAGGTGGGAATTAAATTCGAACTTCTGTCTTTTAAACGACATGTAGGTTATCAATAATTCGAAAAGTGGAAAATTTTTCTTGGATAGCATAAACACACCCAAACGCTGGGGTGTTACCTTAGCCACATTGAATATTTCGTTCCAACTCAAATTTCTCGTGATAGTGATGCCTTGGATCATCAGGTTTGAAGACACAGAATAAACATCATTGCCAAAAATCACTGATTCCAAATTCTGATTACGCTTGAGAGATGCGACACAGTTCTGTGTTTTAGACGCGTTGAACTCAACCATGTCCGCCCCATTCAGTGGTGTAACCAAGAGCAGCAGCGGTCGTCGCTAAATTTTCAGAGCGCCTAATCCGGTGCCGTTACCCCTTCCCGCCCCAGAGCCACGCTTATTGCGAGCAAAAATGAAAATACCTCAAGGTCCTGATAGCGCTGATTAGAATAAATTATATTTTTTTTCTTGGATAGGAGGGCAACCAAAATGATCGCCAGATACTTCTCCTATACTGGAAAACGTACGAGATCTTAGGATGAGTGCCCTGAGGAAGGAAAGAGGCAGAAGATAGCCATCTCCGATACCGGAGGTATATCAAGACCCCATGTAGTGGCGATAAACGTCAAAGGTGACACTGACACTACTCATGAGCGCTGGAGGAAGGTTGATAGAAAACTTTCAGCCAAATTCCTAGATATCATGCATGGCCATTTTGATCCTCCACCGGTGTGCAGAGACAGAGGATGTCACCAACGTCAAGTGAAACTGATCCAGTGTGATGATCAAAGGTCCGCAGACTTATACAAAATTGCAATCGCCAGATTGAAGAGTAACCGGGCGCGGTTGTGTCAAAGGATGAAATCCTGAGCCGTCCGCGAGCACGTGTATGGTACTTTCGGAACCGAGCGATGAAGGCTTAAACATAATTCGTTTCTCTAACCCAAACATTCCTACTCTCAAATGGAGGCTTGGAAAACTGGAAGATAATAAAGGAAACTCTAGATGCGCCGTAATGGTGATAAATAAAGAGTTCCTAGCTCCCTTGGCAAAAACTGGAGGCATTATCAATTATCGGTTCGGGTGCCACCATCACAAAGAAGGTGCATAAAAAGAACGAATTGGGAGTGGAGCAAAGAGCAAACAATTCCGTTCTTCCAGTGCCCATGGTGGACACGAAGGGGAAGACTACACACGAACTCGATCCAGTTCTTCATATTGCTAGTCTGTCTTTTAGCAAAGATGACCACAGTCGTCAGACTGAGAAATGGAGGATGAGCTCCTTAGTTCGCATTCGCCCAGCGAGGATCTTCCGACCCGACAAAAGCAAACATCACGGAGGTGGAACTTCCAGCAAATTGATCTTCATCACTCTAAATTGGCGTCAGCCTCCTTACTTCTCCGATTGAATAAGCAACGAGAAGACAGTCTTCAGTCTTGATATAAGAATCGTGAGTTGTTGGGAGCCTAATCTGTGGTCTCAAGATTACTAAATATTCTCTCATCTACACATGAAATCAAGGTATCCTTGCGAAGCGCACTTTAAACATACGTCATAGTAACAGCCTGATGTCGCAGACAGCTTTGAAGGGAGAGAAAAAAACTAGTGACTGGTTTCGCCACGCGGATAATCTGGGAGGTCTGATTACTGAAGCCTTAAGCCTTATAGCACACCTAATTTTTGTATGTTACGCTAACGCATATCACACAACACTCCGAAATCAACGAAATAAGCGAGGAGGGAGTGGAACCCTTTTGTTACTAGCAATAGACAGGAAGTCATAGATATCACCCTAGAATATCACACATTAGGTTAGGAACTGGAAGGTGTCCAATGAACATTCCTTTCCAGACCATCGATACCTCCCATTTGGTTTAAATGACCATCCTCCCGACAAACCAGTCTTCAGGAACTACAGGACCAACTGATTCAAGTACAGGAAAACTATCAAAAAAGTGATTCACCCCGAAGTTTCAAGCCTTCCAGATGCCACTGTTGCTCTTGATGGGTTAGTGTCTACCCTCACAAGGGCTTTAAATACGGTAATGTCACACTCTTGTCTGACTAGGTCAAAAGGTAAACAGAAGCCACCACGGTAGAGCGACGAAATTCTAAACATTAGGAGAGGATGTAGAAGATTCAATAAGGCCAAGCGAAAGAAAGAAGTTTCAGACTGGGAATCCTCGAAGGAAGCCCTTCATTTCTATAAAAAGAAATTGAGGAGAGCGCAGCGCGAATCCTAGAAAGTCTTTTGAATATAGAAGAAGAAAAATCCGAAGCGTCAAGAATTCGCAAAGAGCTCTCTACCATTCAATGCCCAACACCATACACAAATTCAACGGGTCAAGGACCAGCAGTATTGATTGATCATTGATCTTCTCTTAAATACTCTCTTTCCAGGTAGCTTTACAGTCGCTCCGCACCGAGAAGAACACGAACTGAAGCCTCCAGTGGGTGACACCGAAATCATCATCTCGCGCAATAAAATCCTTTGGGCAGTACACAACTTCAACTGACGGCATAAGACGTGCTGAAGTTCAAAACACCTATTATATCATTCTGCTCTGGATGGACGTTATTTTTAGATATTGCCTACGACTGGTCCCCATTCCTGAAATATGGAAGGCGGTGAAAGTGGTCTTTATTTTCAGAGCAGGAAGAATCTCTCATACATGTCCGAAGGACCTAAGACTCATAATTTCATCTTCATTTCTTCCAAAAAACCTTAGAACGATTGATAGGTATCCGCCTACGCTGCAATATCAATAAGCGAAAGTTGTCAGCGGTCCAACACGCATACTGGAAGCCGATATCGGTTGTACACACTCGTATGCTACATCGAAAAATCTCTGAGTATTAAAGAGTAGCGTTTATCGATATCGAGGGCGCGTCCAATAACGTATGACCGAAAACAATTACGGATGCATTTTCAAATTTGAAGGCGGATGCTTTACTTGGTGTGCTGATTAATTTGATCTGGACATCTACGATAATCAGAACAAAACCGTGCATCGCATCAGCTACAATGTTTGTTCGGAAAGGTACACCGCAAGGCGAAGTCCTCTCTTCACTTCTTTGGGAAGTGGAGGCCAAGACAGGCTGCAAGTGATTGCTTATTCGGACGACGTTGCAACAGCTATCTCTGGTTAGCACCCGAGTACTCTGGGCGAGGTTATGCAAAATATCCACTCAATACTGTCTAAATGGACACAACAATGTGGACTGGGAGTGAGATTACACAAAACCGAGCTAGACCTATACACAAGAAAACACAAAATTCCACATGCTGACCCTCCCTGCATGGTACCAGTCTTGTCAGATACTTTACTTCAGTAAAAAGGCAATAGGTAAGAAATGCAGCTCAAAGTAGTACATTGATTCTACGTTACCGTCACTAGACCGCCCGCCTCAAAGAAACTGACAGTGGACCTGCATTCAAACATGTCATTCCTTAATTATAAAAGAGAGAAGATTAGAAGGCTGATGAAATACGAGAGGAAGAGTCCATATCGTTTTTCTTTCCGCCTTTCGGATCATTGTAGTGTGTTCCAAGCAGAAGTGATGGCGATGAAGGAAGTCTTGACCTGGCTGAAGTGTACTGTAGTATCTACAAAAGATATTAGCATATCTTCACTGATATGAATTCCCTGGTATCAGACATGTCTACGTCCAAAACTGTTCTCGATTGTCGCGCGTCTCTGAGGGAGCTGGCTGAACAATGGAGCATTAACCTGGGCTGGGTACCATAGCACAAAGATATTCTGACGAACTTACCCGACACGGGACCACCTTGCAGATTCAATTTGAGAAAGGGAAGCTAAGTGTGTCTCTTGCAATTTAAAAGCTGCAGCTTGGATGCGATTAGCAAAGCCAGATGGGTGAATGGTGTAACATGTAATAGCACCAGACAGATTTGGCCAGTGTTGGATCTGAAACTCTCTGGAGGACTGATCTCACTAATTTTTCTTCGATGGCGCTACAGCCCAAATCGGGCCTTGGCCTCCTGACCTTCAGGTTCCTTAACATTTTTTTCTCTTATTCATTGCGAAAGAGTTGTTAGCTCTTCGCACAACCCGTTATCTACGAATTTTTCATTTTCGTAGATTGAGGTAACGAAGGTATATTCAAGCAGGCAGTGTGCTTGAATTATGCGTCGACCGGGATTTGAGCTGACGACCTTCGCATTGTAAACCAAACACGCTACCCACTAGGCTACATCCTAGACCTCACTAATTAGGCAGATGATTAACTCCGCATTAGAAATCGTTACAGGACACTGCCAAATAGGGAAACATGCTGTGAAGCCACGCCTTCCTTTAAATGACCTCTGCAGGAGTTGCAAGGATCAGGAAGAGGAAGAAACGATTATGCATCTATTATGCATTCGCCCTACTCTCTGTAAAAAAGAGGAGGCGCCACTTAGGCGCGAACTTCTTCGACAGCCTCAGTAGCCTGGCGAATGCGAAAGTCAGGAGCCTTCAGCGCTTCATTGATTAGGGGTTTTCTGAGATCATGTGGCATCACAACAGATGTGCGCCTGGACTTGTGTCTAGGTAGCCACCTCTACATACATACCTTCTCAGACAATATGCTGTTTGTAGAGAATAATCAACAGCGGGATACCCCTACTAGTCCCTGTAAGACCTCAAGAGTCAAGCGCAATGCTGCCCATTATATTTTTTTTGTTCCTAGAATAAAATAAATGTGAGCCGAAGAAACCAATCCTTCAAGCACCGCGACGATGGGTCTATTGTGTTTTACCTCAGATGCTATCTCTAGAGAAGTAGAGTTTCTCGATTAGTTTTATTTTCTTGAGGAGTTAGATGATTTGGGCAAGGACTAAATTTGAAATTGAGTTAATATTTATGAAGTGCTCACTGCATTCATGATATTGGTGGGCTATTGCCTCGCAGCTGCCTAGAATGTGCTCGGAGGTCTTAATTAACATTAGGCAACATTTTTATTGGTGGTTGGTATCAATGCGCATTCTCTTAAGCTGTCCTTTCAATCATAAATGTCTTGTCAGTATTCCTGTTATGATTCGTACCTTATTCCTGCCAGATGGAGCAGCTGTTGCGCTCGTTTGGCTGAAAGACTGATGCCCTCGACTGTTACTGCGGATAAACTAGTCATTAATACCCTTGTGATCCAAACGCACATCCGATTCAGCGTATTATCTGCGCTCGGAATGGGTCTTCATTTTATTCATGAGCCAGGTTATAATTCCGCAGGTGAGATCTGGACCTGTCGTCTGAGTATAATTTCCTTCTAAGAACAAGCACCCAATAAAGAGCAAGTTGGAACCACATGCATTCTTAATTTTTTTTTTAAATTATACGTGTATGTATCCGATCATTGAACACTACTACAAACCCTCGTAGATTTAGGGTTTAGCTTTTGCACAAATTAAATTACGTTCAAATTAATTAATTAATTAATTATTACAGAAAGTAAAAAAAAAACCGAGAGCAAGTGCACCCGTTCAAATCAACGTATTTTCAATCTGAGAGTATTATAAATTTGCTCAAAAGTTCGTGTTGAGAAATAATGCTCGCACAGCGTCGCCAAGGGTACAGGAATATGTGTTGTCATTCAAAAATCTCAAAACTGAATATCCGTCCGTCTGTGTGCATTGATCTAGTAAGATAAAATTTTGTACACTTCGTTTCTGACGGAAAAGTAAGGTCAAGTTCGTGAATGGGCTAAATCGCAACACCCCTTCTACTCCTTCCCACACAAAATGACTCATTTTCAAGAAATTACAATAATCAAATTTTCTTGGAAACTATAAGAGCTAATAATTTGTTTTTTTATCACCTCCCATAAAATGTTTTTTTTTTTTTTTTGGAATACTATAAACCAATTTTTTCAGTACGTATAACATTTATCGAGCTTATACTTATTTAGCATTAAAAATTTAAGATCGGAAAAAAATTAACTGATTTGCTTTAATCCTTCTAGCCCCTCCCATACATTGTGATACTCGTTTACAACTTTAAATAAATTAGATTTTCTTGAAAAGTATGAGCTTTACTAGTTTGAAATTTGAAAGATGTCAATTGCATAATATTTGTAGTTATTTCTAAAAAAAAAAATAACTAAATAGCCTCACCCTTTCTACCACCTCCCATACAAACTGCACAATTTCGCTAAATCCAATACACTAATTAATTACTAAGATTTTAGTTGCTAAGATTTGAAAATAAAGAAAAATCATACAGTCACAATTTGATTATAAACAAACATAAGCATTTTGAACTTCTCTAATTTCAAAAATTTTAATTTGAAATAATTACAAAACTATTCTGAATGATGACCCCACCTTGAAATATATCCGTTAAAGACAAATTTCAATTTTTTTGTTTGTTCTTAATTTCTTAAATAGGTATTTGACATAAGTCTTAAAAATATTCACATTCTAATTCATTTTGACATATGTTATACATTATGCCAAATATTTTTTAACATTTTAATACGCACCAGAAACTCTTTAAGAACAATTTGAAAGCTTATTTATCGCTGTAAAGTATATTTATATTTGATAGAAGGTATTTCAAAACAAAAAACAACAAAATCTTACAAACTCAAACCCAGCCTTTAAAAATTTTTAGCTATAAAAAATTTTGTTTTTCCTATGACCTACAGTTCTATACCTACGTATAGGTAAAAGTATAACATAAAAACAATACTATGCCAATTATCATTCGACATGTCTGCAATTTTGCGATGTATTTATTTAAGATTGCTTACAAACACACAAAAACATCCGAATAGCATCGTAAATATTGCGACATACAATAAAAACAAACAGTTTTTTGTCAAAACTTCACTGGCTTGGTCAAAACGATAAATAATAAATTTTATTTAGTGAAAAACTGGGCTAATTGTGGGCGATTTGATGTATTCAAATGGTACAATTTTTATGCAAGGTTAAAACTAAAATAAATCAAATTTTAATAACAATTTAATATGAGTGTCCCTTTTTGAAAACCGTCAAAAATTTCAATAAATTTCTTTAAAAATTCACACTCATATAAGTTTGAGCAAATACAATGAAAGAGTTTTATTGAAAAGTTTTCATTTATAAAAAGCATCATAGCAGAATGACTCAATTCATATTTTTGGCGCCTAGAATTCCCGACAAATCAAGTTAATATTCTTGATATTTTATTGCGTTTGTATTTGTGATGATGTTGTTGTTTTCTTTCTGTAAAAATTCGTCGCAATACTTTGACTTGTTCGTGTTTTTTTTTTAAAGGAATTAATATGTTGCTTTTGAAAGGAAATTAACACGATTATTAAAATTAAATAAGCGTGATGACATGGTAAAATATTTTCCTTAATGAGTTTGTTTATATTTAGATTACGCAAAATTTAACGAAAGTTTTGATTTTTACTGTACAGTGGTTGATGGCATGTTGCAAAAATAAAAAAATGTGTTCGCATAATTTATAGAATTGTGCAATACCTGAGATTGAATATTTTAGATATGAGTAGGGGCCATTTGCGAAAGATTTTTGAATATATAAGATAAGAGTTAGGTGCTCGTTTATCAAAATTGTTTTGACAAAATGTCAAAATTGATATTTATTAATAATTTAACGAACCGCTTATATTCTGCAAGATGTGGTAGATGCCAACAAAGCTTTTAATCACTGGTTCTAATAGAGGGGCATTACTTTGTTTAAATTATTCAGTTATGGCAATACTCAAACAATGGTAGGATACCGGTTATAAATTTCTGCGATTTTTTTTCAAATTTTTGAAACTGAAATACTTTTAAATTAGAAGGCGAGTTTGCAATGCGATAAAATTTTCGAAAAAATGTCCGTTGTATATTAATTAACAGAAATTTTTGAAAAATGTTTTTTTTTTCAGAATGAGAGGTTTATCACATAGACTACAAATATTTAATTCAAGGAAAAAAAATTGGCCGGAGTTAATCGTAGCATAAATAAAAAATTGGAAACAATCATAATAATTAAAAAAAATATATATATTTGTTTCAAAACCATTCGATTTGTCAAAATTGTCAAAAGTTGAGTACAGAGCCTATCGAGAAATCTGATGGTAAGTAAAAAGAAAATATTATTTCCGGTCGATTCATATTTCCTGAATATTAGCTGCGAGTTTCAAAGTTTAGGATATCAGGCTGCGATTCGGGATAACATCAGCAATAAAAATATTAACTAAATATATGAAAATTTGGCTGTCAAATTTTAAGGAATGATTTGCTAACTCTGCACTTCTGCCATCCACATTGAAATTATTCAAATGTAATTAAATTTTTCGCGAGTATAATTATTTTTCATTGTATCGTGTCGGAATTCCGAAACGTGACTTTTGGCGATCTAGAGCAAACATCACGTTTATTCGTTTCATCGCCAAGTTCAATATTGAAATTCCTTTCGAATTTATAATTTTCTGAAATTTAAAAGTTTGACATTTGATACCGAAAATAATTTTTTATTTATCTGAAAGAACTGAAATAATCATTATGAAGACTCTGCTTAAAATTCGATTCATTTGGAAACGTAAGAATTTGTTTACAGAAATCTGTCGAAAACACGACAACGTGCCAAATTTTTGACATTTTTAAGAAACAACTTTCGCAGTGCATTTTAGTATAATTATATTACCATATTGGAAAATTAGTAGTCCAAGTATTTTTTTTAGCTGTTCATAATCTACAGGTTTAAATTATGGATGGTTGCAGTTTTGATAAAAATGTATTTCTACCAATTTTCAAAATAAATGAATCAATCGATTTTCTGTTCAAACCAACTATAGGAATATGACAGAAATCTTTTCCACAAGGCGCAATCCTGACCATCGGCCTTTAGTTGACGCTATGATTTATTTCTCCCTTCTGCTCAACTGCTCGCTTCCATGTGATACATGGGCGACCACCCCGACGTCTTTCATGCGGATTACAATCCAGAACTTGTTTGGAGATCAAAACGAAACATTTCGTTTTCGTTCAAAATGCACTGTAAAAACATCCGCCAAAGCATTGTTTGAAGATGTTTTGCACTGGTTTTTTCAATGTCGCACCGATCCACTGCCACTTACGCCTCTGAATGTCAATGCCTATCTTACTATCTGTCCAGTTAAATTTCAAAGTTCGTCGTTGGATATGACGTCTGCTCAGAATACCTCTTAAATGCGTCTGGGATATAAGTTAACGACGGTTTGCAATTAAAAATCCACTCAAACCTTTTGTACTTGTACAATGGCGCTACAGCCCAAACCGGACCTTGGCCTCCTGGTATTCAGGTTCCTTAACATTTTTCATTACTTATTGTGGAAGGGTTGTTAGCCCTTCACAGAACCCTCTTTCTACGAATTTTTCATTTTCTTAGATTGAGGTGACCAAGGTATACCCAATCAGGCAATGTACTGGAATTATATGTTGCGCCGGCTGGGATTTGAACTCACGAACTTCGTATTACAAGACCAACACACTACCTACTAGGCTATACTCTAGCCTCACTCAAACCTTTTAGTTCCCCATATTATGAAATAATCAGAAGGAATTTTGATAATTGTGAACATTTTCGCCAGTCATTTGTTGACGGATTTATCTGTTTTGTGATCTGAAAAATTGGGTCTCTCAATTATGCCTGTTTCGGTATCTTGAGTAAAGCTAAACCGAAAAG
The DNA here is from genome assembly GCA_963669355.1 of Chorisops tibialis. Classification (NCBI taxonomy): domain Eukaryota; kingdom Metazoa; phylum Arthropoda; class Insecta; order Diptera; family Stratiomyidae; genus Chorisops; species Chorisops tibialis. The sequence goes on along the minus strand of OY770263.1, from coordinate 246,748,962 downwards.
GTTGAAGGTCTCAAAAATCGGGCTCCTCGGTAGGCTGAGTTCTATCTGTTTTTGGAAGTAGCCGCTAACAGAAACGCAAGTTATTAATTTATAAGTTGGCATTAATCAAATAGAAAAAAATCCAATTACACAATATAAGAGTAACAAATAAAAAAAAAATAAGGGATGGATGAATGAATTACACGTCGCATTGTAGACCAACACGGTACCACGAACACCAAGCTAGAAGTATTGACACTACGAGCAAAAGTGTTTAAAGTGGAAATAAAGGAATGATTGCATTTCTATCGGTTTAAAAAACTGGAGATCGACTAACAACCCTTCCACAGTCACAAATAAAATGTTTAGATTAGTAGATCAAAGCCCGATTTGGGCTATAGTGTTATTGAACAGGCTTTAGATGCTCGTATAGGCGATTGTGAACTGCATGCTCGAATTTTGACAGATTGTGATTTTTGAGGTGGGTCAGAACGACATTAGTTGGTTTGACAATCGACTTTAATTGATTAATTAAGTTGGAATAACCCGGGCAGCCAACAATTGAATATTCCACAAAACGAGCTTCGACCAACAGCCGCCCATAATCTCAACCGAGCATTAGATAAACTTAAACACACAAAAAAAAAAAGCCTCACGTATTATTTTGATCGAAATGTGTTTGCGAAATGTAGGCACCCATAGCTCGGCAGCCGGATTCTTTTTCGAACGGACATTAACGGTCAACGTTCTTGCGCTCAGTGCTCAGTTGAGATTATGGGCGCCTGTTAAAGAGATAGACTGTGGGCATCGCAACACTCAAAATTTTTGTTTCAGTCGCGCCACTAGACATATCCATGTCAAAATGTAAAAAAAAAATTAATTCAAGTTAGACACAACAATTCAAAAACGATACAAAAGTTTATATCCCGTAAATTTTTGTAGCAAGCAACGTTTGCATCAATTTTTCTATAGGTTCCCAAGTACAACTTACTTTTTCTCCTCCAATGACACTGCAGCCCAAATGGAGCCCTGACCTCCTGACTTTCAGGTTCCTTAAGATTTTTTTTTGTCATTACTTATTATATAAGGGTTGTCAGTCTTTCGCACAAACCTCTATCTTTTGTAGCAAGCAACGTTTGCATCAATTTTTCTATAGGTTCCCAAGTACAACTTACTTTTTCTCCTCCAATGACACTGCAGCCCAAATGGAGCCCTGACCTCCTGACTTTCAGGTTCCTTAAGATTTTTTTTTGTCATTACTTATTATATAAGGGTTGTCAGTCTTTCGCACAAACCTCTATCTACGAAATTATCATTTTCGTAGATTAAGGTGACCAGGGTATACCCAAGCAGCACGCATTAGCCTACACCATAGAGCACAACTTAGGATCACCTTTAATACATCGCACGCTAATGGCGGTGATGGAAGTGAATTAAATTTGGTAGTGTTATGGGAACTTGGAGGGAGAGAGAAAAACGAAAATGTTGGTAAAAGCTATTTTTAAAGTTGCATTTGTTTGAAAATCTACTATTAGGCAGTCCATTCCAAAGCCCGAACGTTCGCGAAATGATGTTTCGATAAGTACCTTTCTTTTGGTCACACCAAAATACGTATGGAGTAAAATTTGTAAATCTTCCAAGAATTAAAACTTTTGGCATAACCAATTTTCCACTATTCTTATACTTTCATTAATTTTCGACTTTCGCAATTGATTGGAGTTGATATACTTTGTTGTTCCTGTGTACCAGAATCCTCTATCCTAAAGCCTAAAAAATATCTCTTTTATAAACAATCACTGTACGGCGTAATTATGATGGTCTTAATAATTAGTTAGCATGATAAACTCGTGAGTGTTGGTTGATATTCGCTTGAAGCTTCTAGATATTGTATTTTTCTAGGAATGAAAATGCCTTATTGGATTCGGAAGCGTGTAGCCTAGTGGGTAGAGTGTTGGTGTTATAATGCGAAGGTCGGGAGTTCAAATCCCGGTCGACGCAATATATAATTCCAGCACATTGCCTGCTTGGATATACCTTGGTCACATCCATCTACGAAAATGAAAAATTCGTAGATAGAGGGTTGTGCGAAGGGCTAACAACCCCTCCCCAATAAGTAATGAAAAGTGTTAAGGAGCCTGAATGTCAGGAGGCCAAGGTCCGATTTGGCCTGTAGCGCCATTGTAGTAGTAGTAGTATTGGATTCGGAACTTACGTTGAAATACTAACATTTGAGATAATGTAAAATAAAAATCAGCTAAAACAGCATTTTAATCGTTTCTGATTTGTTTTTGTTCTCTACAACTTTAAATAAGATTTGGCATGAATTTTAATGGTTTCGTGAAGCATTTTGAATTAGAGGAAAGTTAACTGAAATTTTGGATTGTCTCTATTTTCTAATCAGAACCAGTATTGGTTTAGAACAAATTTTTTTTTGTTTTTTATTTCTAAATAAAACTAGCAAACCTTTTGATGAATTACCGAGAAATCTTAAATGTTCCTTACCTGAAAATAAACAAAGAAAAATGATAATTACTATAAGGCTTTATTAAAGTCAGAACATTTAACAATTGAAACAAAATATAGATATAATAATTTAATATCTTCGTGTGTGACAAGCTAGGGTGTAGCCTAGTAGGTAGCGTTTTAATATTCTTACAAGTGGGGTTTTTCGGTGGAACTTTTTCTTTGAGACTTATTTCCAGTAAATTTTTTTTCTTCTTCCAAAATGATACTACAGACCAAATCGAGCCATGGCCTCCTGATCTTCGGGTTCCCTTAACATTTTTCATTACTTATTGTGAAAGAGGTGCTAGCCCTCCGCATAACGTTTTAGCTACGAAATTCATTTTCGTAGATTGAGGTGACCAAGGAACTTGAATATCCAAACAGGCAGCGTTCTGGAATTATACGTCTATCGGGATTTGAACTCACGACCTTCGCATTGTAGACCAAAACGCTACCTATTAGGCTGCTGGGTGTTTTCATTCCTAGTGTACTATTTCATTATAATTTTTCCAGGTTGGCGCAAATTTCTGAAAAACGAGTTTTCCAGAAGGATTATTTTCAGTATTCAATGAACAAAATTAAAGAATGAATTGTGTGTTATATCTTCTCAAATAACTTTTGGTAATTTACTGCGAAAAGTTTTAAAACAAAATTACGTTAGACAGGAAGATAGAACACGAATTCGACCATCTGATTGAACAACAAACCCAGCATGGAGTATTCTGCATCGTTCGTAAACATCTCTAGAACCAAATTCGTTCTTTTCATCTATGTCTCATAAAAATTCAAAAATAGTTCACAAAATCATGTGTTAATTTTCATTGTCATGACTTTCTAGAAAAACTGTTTTTTTTTGGGTATTTTTTTGGCACTGACCAAGATCTGTTGGTAATTTTGCATTTCAAATATGCATGTGTCATAATCATAGGTGACCTGCTAAATTTACATGCATCTCTTTCAGAAATGAAATAATTTACGCGTTCCGGGTATAAATAGATTTATTCATAAATTGAAATTAATTATTGAATTATTGTGAGTTTTTAGACATTAAGTGATCAATATAATTAGTCGAACAGCGATGACATTGTGACATAGTTTAGTCACTGTGGTTTCGTATGAAGTGGTCTCTTGCCAAATTTGTTGAAATAGTTTTGACAATTTTTGGCATCGCATGTTCTTGTTTTTTTTTTTGATCCAAAACGTCGAAAATAGGAGAGCAGACAATCCACTCTATGGTAAGTAAGATCTGAGAATTCATTAAGGAATAGGAAGTAAGAATGAGCTACGGCAAAAATGAGCTATGGCAAAATTGACCATGAATAGGAGGATTATGGATCTGGTGTGTTGGTATACAAGGCGAAGGTTGTGAGTTTAAATCTCGGTCGATATGTATGGATTGCAGCTCACAGCCTGATTGAGTATATCTGCTCCAACTCAATCTGCAAAAGTGAAAATTCGTAAATTTTTTTTTTTTTACATAATGACCTGTGTTATAGGCAATTTCGGCCTTTATGTGCAATGCACAAACACAGTCATGGATGGAAGGAATGGGATTGGGAAAGTTGGGGAAGGGGAGTGAGAACGACCGTAGCGAGTGGAGAAGCTGGTATATTGCTCAGTTGTACTGGCTGCTTACTGACAAATATTTGCAGATGTTATGGGGGACTGAATGATAGAAAGCGAACAGAAACCATCTACTGAGTATCTAGGCCTTCTTCAAGCGGAACTGTTTCACTTTTACACCGTTTCCCCATTTTATTGCGAATAATTTGTTATCACCAGTAGCAACTGAAAAATTTGCTCTTAAAAAAATCCCGTCTGGAGTGGGAATCGAACCCACGACCTATTGAGAAGCAAGCACGCTGCCCACTACGCCACGGAAGCCTCAAATAGAGAGTTATAATTCCATTGAAGAAGAAGAAGCGTTATAGATTCAAATACTGATACATGACCTCTCAATATCGATGGAGGAAATTATCGTAGCCAACCAGGTGTCTGAAGTCTGAAGATTTATTACTATAAACAATTACTACAACAATTTAAGAAAATCTACTAACTAGATTAAAAAGTTTTAGTAAGGACTACCGTGTTGACACTCACTCACCCAACTTCTTCCTGTTCGGTCGAACTGCTCCGGGGAATGCATTTTACCAGCCAAGAAGAGATAATGGAAAAATCTAATACGGATCTGATGGCCATACCGAAAAGACGGCGTGATTTTTACAAATGTGAAGCTATGAAATTTGGTAGGAACTTAACATGAGACCTCAAATTGGGTGAATGACCACACGGTGATCCTTCCTGAAACTATTTGATCAACGTGGTATTTCAACACTAATTCAAAAAAGTGGAAGCACAATTTTTGGTACCTCATTAGGATAAAATTAACGTGCAGAACACCTGTATAAAATACTTAATTCTCCTTCCGTATTTTGAGTATATCCATTAAAACAGAATTTTACGCGTTCCTTAAATCTTTTTAATGTTCATAACAATTTATGATGGTTTTGCCTTCTAGCTACACACTTTCCACGTCCGATATATTTCCATAGATATTTTCATCTACGCTTCAGATCCTTTTCGAGCTACTCATCATATTCAGACTACATCTAAGTCCTTAAAGCTCTGATTACCATAAAAATAAAGGCACAAAATACTGAATTAGCATTATATCATAAAACAAAACTTTAATGAGTTTTCATCCTTAAATCTTTTTCTCCGAATCCACAAGAGAGTGAGTGAGAGAGAAAAAAATGTCCTTCCTGGGAACTTTTACATTGCAAACGTCCATGACCGAACTACCTCCTCTTCGGTCTCGTAACAAATCATTTGCACAGATTAAAGTAGAAGAAAACAGAACACAACAATTTTCAAGTTTCTATAATGTCCTCCTAAATTCTCTTAGATTCGCCCAAAGAAAAAACTAGACAAAAAAAAATTCTCCACTCGAGAAAAAAAAAATGATTCTTGACGATTCAACCATACATCATCTCTTACGAAACAAATCGAATCATTTGCATCATTCGCTGTCAACAAGTTGCTCAAATAGTTGTCACCGTTCTTATACTGACGAAGCAAAGAACAGCAACTTGTTAGAACTTATTAAGGAATTTAATTTGAACAAGGACGAAACCTTTTTTTTCCAGTTCAGAATTCGACTAACCATGATGAGATGGGTCTATCCATCCATGCTAGACAAAATGAGACAACATTTGATTCATAGCGTTTGCATAAATTTACCAATTCAATGAATTCGTTAAAATGAGATCCTTTAAAGCTTCGAAATTAGGTTGTGATTTTGTACGTCCTGTGATCTCCTTTGCACTCGCTCTTCAAACAGCTTAATCACGCGGTTGATTGCTGGATTGTGATGTAATGTGTAGGATGCATTCGGAATAACCTTGAAACTGATGAGGTCACCAGAACAGAAATAGATTGATAACGACTAAAAAAGGTTCAGATTGGAAAACGACAAAAGTCAAAGAATGCGAACAGGATTCTAATTGTATACGCACATTTCCAATTTCGAAGAAGAGTGCCATTCCACACCAAAAATTCGACGAGCAACGACAAAAGAAAAATGAATGTCATTGCTATCACTGATTGCAAGGACAGTTCATATCCTTCGCTCCTGTTCTGCCCTAATCAAGTATAAAAAGAATGAAAAGAAACTGTCTCGTCCTGTTTTCGAAGGAAACAGAAAAAACCATACAGTGTGTTGAGTAAATGTACGATATAAGACTCCATATATGGCGAGTTTCACATTGTGTATTAGATATAACACATCCTTTATCGCAGTTGGGTAGCTTGTTTAAAAATGATTTTTAAGTGAAACATAAAGGAAATTCCGCTTCATTATATCGTTTCACAACCGCTTCTACTTTAGACCTGAATCTTAGTTCTTTTTTACCGATAATGTCGTGTTGATCCTTCGTTATTGTCCTAATACATACGGGTGGTGGAAAAATCATAAAAAAAAAAATCGTACAAAAAAATATACATAGCAAATTTCTATGTAAACTGAAGTTATGTAATTATTGGCTCTTCTTATTCGGCTGACACCAGAACACGAAATCAGCTACTTCACATGCGCTATAACCTTCTGATAAGGTACAAGGGTGAAAGCTTTCCCTATGTACTAATGATGATGCCCATGAAAATTTTTCAAGTCCTTACATAGGAAGAAGAGCAACCTATACGAACGAATGTCAGAGAGAAATTGGAATTGGAAATGAAAGTTGTTATCAATTTATCGAGGATATCTGTGTTGTTTCATAGCGCGATATCTATTCTGCACCAAAAAATATTGCCCGATAAAGGGAGAAAGGAATCGTCCTTGCTAATATCTAGCAATGATGATTCGTTTCGATCTATATTTCATTTTGTTTTCATGCCAAGGTAATAATTTCTGTATATATGTACGAGATACGGAAAAAACGAACGTATACTAGGGATTGGTTAATAATGATTTTATTATTGTTTAGACAGGAGGTGTTGATTGGGCATATAGTATTTGAACGAAATATTCAGGAATTTCGGGGAGAATTGGCTAAGAAGCGAGGCATTTAGATGGAGTGTTTGGTTCGTGCCAATTTCTTTAGGCAGACAAGGTCTAAGCGTATTTCTGTAATTCAAGAGAGGAATTGGTAAATTGGTCTTTCTATTGAAAGGAGGTTAATCATTTTAATTTCCATTGCCTTAATTTAAAATCAACCAATGTTTGTTCGGTGAATTATTTATATGCTAAAGTGAGCAGTTGGAAACTGTTTACGAATTCTGTTTAGAAATTCTGAATTTATATAATAACTTCAAGAAGGCGGCAATGAGTTTTTCGCACATCACTCTATATTAAAAGGATCGGACTAAATACTAATCCGCGCTTCTCAAACTTTCACGTACAGCAAAATTACGTGCGCAATCAACTTTTTTCAGTCGTACAAGTCACTAGAAATAGATGCAATGTTTTCCGACTTTGTATAGAATGGTCGTACATAAAGGAAAGATGTTCTTTATACCGAAGATATATAAAAGATCGGGATCCGAAATCCTAGCTCTCCTGAAAACTATAGAGAAGGTACTAGACTACTGCCTAGGACAAAAAGTACTTAAACTCCTATGCACCTTCCTGGACATTGAGGACGCGTTCGATAATATCTTGTACGCGTGCACAAAATGTCCGATTACCAAAAAAGGGAATTGACGAATTTCAGCATGATGGATCATCGAAATACTGACCTCCTGCGAAATTGAGACAACTATAGGCACCGAAACCACTGCGGTTGAAGTTGAGAAAGGTAGTCCGCAGGGAGGAGTGTTATCCCCACTTTTGTGGTGGTTGGTAGGAGATGATCTACCGAGTAAGCCTTAGAGTAGTGGTACAATGCCGGTTCTACCAAGATGCAAATAGAGCAGTTGCGCCGGGTGGTATTATTAAGAGGGTCAATATCATTAAACGAAATTTTGAAATCAGTGTAACGAAATGGAGGATTCCATGACTCCTAACCTTAATGTTCCTCTTCTCAACCTCACGGAATGGTTTCCGGCAAGACGTAGAGAAGCGAATTTGGTTCCACCATCCTTGAAAAGCCGTAATGAAAGCGGCGAAAAAAGGAAAATGGTAGGGGTTGCTTACCGGTACAATCTTAAGCCCCACGATGGGCGCCACTGTGAAGAACTCCATTCCGCCAACAGATAATGGGCTTCCTAAGGACCTCACATAACCGTTCGGACTTAAAGTCATATATTCGCTCTTTGTATTTTAAATGCAAAGAGGCGGAACTAAAAATAAATGTGCGTAAAACCTAGTACATGCACATGGATTCGAACGCAAGCACACCGATTGTTCTTAACGGACAAGATGTTGAAGAAATGTATTTTTGTTATCTTGGAAGTATTGTCCACATGGACGGCGGAGCTGAAAATGATATTGAGACATCTAAATAAAACTCGTCACGTCATATCCTTTCTCCTTTCTGGAGATTAAGACAGACCGCATGCATTAAATCTGGTTGTACTACGTGGAAAGTGATCGTTCAACTTACCAAGAAACTACAGACTTTCGTAAACCAATGCCTCCGGCGCATTTTAGGAATATTCTGGCCAGAAGTGATCTCCAACAACGAACTTTGGAGTACAACTGGCCAGACTAAAATAGGTATTGAGATTCAACGGCGAAAGTGGCAGTGGATCGGTCATACTTTGAGGAAACCAGAGCGAAACATCGCAAAACAGGCTCTGGATTATACTCCTCAAAGAAGACGTTGGATTGGTCGACCATGTAACACATGGAAGCGAGAAGTTGAGCAGGAGGCCAGAGGAATAAACAAGTCCTGGCAACAGCTAAGAGCGGTGTTTCTGTCCCCATAAGGGGTCTTAACAGAAATTTGATTGAAGGACCTCATACCATGATGAGGGCATTGGAGGTAGGGGGCCCTACTCCGCAGAACGTTCTGGCAAAGATGTATCCAAACCAGGCTAAAGAATTGTAAATTTTCGGGAAAAAAATATCGCACATTTAATCTTAAATGTCACACATTTAAACTCTTTTGTCAGACGATTTTGTCGAACAGCAATCAGTTCTTGTAGCATTTGTTGTGGGCATTCAATACAAAAACTAAGACGAGACCAGCGTCGGATAGAGATATACCAAATGCCCAGTAGCAATAATTGTTGGATTGGCTCTGGCTTCTGACGAATAAAGGACATGAACCTATGAGTACAAATCAGGCATCAAATCCATATTGTTATGAGTAACAATGAATTATCCAATCACCACATAGCTGCTAGATGCAAAATGAGCTCTCGTCTATGAGAAAAGTTATTTGGTAGGATGCGCTATGATCCGGACGGCAAATCAACATAAACCGGCGCAGCAGTGGATTAAAGGTACAAGATTACGCGAACGATTTGGTCATAATGCGTTATAAAAAGCAAATCACAATTACAGTGCCAAGAGAAAAAATCTCAGGATCAATCTGGGAAAAAACCATTGTTATTGAATAAGATTAAATCACTTAGGATGTATGAAACAGAAATTGAATACCTAGGAGTAATATTAGACCAAAAACTTTTAGGGAACAAATACATGGAGGAAGTTTTAGAGTAAGCTACCACAGCTCTATTTGCGTGTAGGCAAATCATGGACGAAACCTGAGACGTATCGCCCAAAATAGCTTTATGGACATACGCAGCAATTTCAATTGGATATGTTTCAGTGTTTTTTTTTCTCAATACGACTACAGCCCAAATCGAGCCTTGGCTTCCTGACGATCAGGTTCTTTTACATTTTATTTGTTATTGTGAAAGGGTTGTTAACCCTTCGCATAAACCTCTATCTACGAATTTTCTTTTTCGCATATTGAGGTAGCCGAGCTATACCCACGCAGGCAGTGCGGTAGAAATATACGTCGATCGAGATTTGAACTCGCAATCTTCCCATTGTAGGCCAACGCGCTACCCACTAGGCTAGGTACCCATTTTCAATCGTTATTACAATTACAAACATAAACATAATTACAAACGAAATGGTGAAAAGTTATTGACATCCCATTCAAATCTATCTTGTGTGATAGGAAACGGTTGACAAATGACCTACGGAAATTCGAAGCAAACCATTTTATGTGATACACCGATGAATCGAAGACGGATGAAGGTGAAAAAATTGTCGTATGCGGATTATGGGTTAGAATATCGAGGTTGTTCGGTTTCCATCTGACAGCGGCAATATACATCATATCCGTCTATATAAATATTATTCTCGAAAGAAACTACTCAAAAAGTTCTAGTCAATCTAACGGACAGCCAGGCGACAGTAAAGACCCTGACTTCACATACAGAGAGCTTAAAACTGGTGGAAGAATAACAAGTAAAATTATGTAACATCGATGCCTGGTCATCAAGGAAGACCTGCTAGTAAGGGATCGTTCCTTAACCTATCTTATAGATTCAGAACGCTTCCATGGAACTCAATCTGCTCCATAAAAAAGAGTATTAGGCAATGAACAACAGAGAATCCATTACTGAACTGCAGACAGGCTAAACAATTCTTACCAAGCCTTTCCATCGAACGAGCCCAACAGCTGCTCAGCTTCAACAGGTAAGGTAGGAGTATTGGCAGAACACTCACAATTAAAAGGACGCCTTAAGAGAATGGGCAATGCAGATTTTGCCTTATAAGAATAGAGATCTCCAAGTATATTCTAGACAGCTGCGAGGCAATAGCCTATCAACTTCACTTCATAAATGCTAACTTCATTTCAAATTTAGACCTCCTCCAAAGCATCCAATTTTTCATAGAAAAAAAACTAGACGATAAATTCTAGAACTACTCTAGAAAAAGTATCCTGACGCAAAACACTATAAATTCATAGTCACGGTGCTTGGACGGACTGGACCCTTCACATCAGAACAACCATCTATTCTGTCAGTCAATCACCTCAAGGATAATTCTAGATATTTGAAGTATGCGTTGATAATCATTGATTTTTGCAGAGCCAAATATTACAGAACGAGAATTAAAATGGGCAAACTTTCAATTAAAAACATAACACGACTACGATTGGGCGTAAGGCCCAATCATGAGATTCTCTTGATGAAGAGAATTTTTTTTGATTTTAAGAAATTTTGTACCGGGAGTGGTAGAAAGGGTGACGGCATTGAACCCATTTCTTCACATCATACTAGAGTTGCTATCAGAATGTTTTATTGAAAATGTAAGCTTAAAAAATTCAATTGGTACTAAGAAAATTAGTGTATTGGATTTAGTGAAATTGAACAATTTGTGTGGGTGGTGGTAGAAGGAGCGCGGAGTTAGTAGTGGGTTTTTCAGAAATCACTATAAACACCATGCATTTGACATGTTTTCAACAGCAGATCAGTAGCATTCAAACTTTTGAAGAAAATCAATTTTTTGAAAAGTTGGAAATTGTGTCATATTGTATGGGAGGGGTGGAAGAAGTGAAGCTAATCATCTAATTTTTTTCGGTCTTACTAATAATTCAAAATAAATATTTAGTGCCCAATTTTAGCTCGATAGATTTTATACGTACTGAGTTAATTGGTTTATAGTATTTCATGAAAAAGTGCATTTTATATGATAGGTGGTAGAAGGAGTGAGGAGATTCGAATAATTTTTATACCGTAGATTGAAATTGGTATAAAAATAATTTATTCCAATTTTCAGATCAATAGCTCTTATACTTTTCGAGAAAATCGGATTATTGTCAAATTCCGAAATTGTGCCAATTTGTATGGGAGAGGGTAGAAGAGATGAAGCAATTCGGCCTATTCACGACCTTAACCTTACTTTTTTGTCAAAAACGACGTGTACGAAATTCGGACTACCTAGCTCACTGCGTTCTCGAGCTAGAGAGGACACGGACGGACAGGCGGACGGAAGGACATCCGGTTCTGAGATTTTCAGTGATAATATGAACTTCTGTATAAATTATTTTTTTCTTCGAGTCTTATTTCTTAGGTTACAAACTTTGTGGCAAGCTCATAATATTCTCAAATTTCATCTAGAGTATAAAAATAATAGAATTACGATTGAGCGTAGAACCCAATCATAGGATACTTTATATGAAACAGAAATTGTTGCGACTTTGAAAAATTTCGCGTGGTGATAGAAGGGATGACGACACTGAACGAATTTTTTCACATCATGCTAGAATTCCTATCAGAATGTTGTACACAAAATTTGAGTTTCAAAATGTTGATAGGTATACTGAGAAAATCAAAAATGTATCCGAATTGCTAAACTTGTGTAGTTGAAGAGATTTTAGTGATTTTTTCAGAAATAATGATTGTCAGCATCCCATTGATATGTTTTGCAAGATCAGCATTGTTTACACTTTTAAAGAAAATCGATAGTTTTAGAAACGTCAAAACGTGTTATTTTGAATGGGAGGGAATACAAAGAATAAAGCTAATCAGAAAATTTATTTTTTTACCTGATTTTTAATGCTTGTCAAATATTTGGCACTTAATTTGAGCTCAATAAAATTTTATAGATACTGAGAATATTGGCTTATTTTATTTCCTCCCATACAAATTGCATTATTTCCAATTTGTATGGGAGGTGGTGGACAGTGAAGGGATTCAAATAATTTTTATACCGTACATCAAAATTATCATCAATATATTTTCCGAATTACAAATCATAAGCTTTTATAAATAATTTCCAATAAAACTTGTTTATTGTGAAATTTACAAAATGTGTCCTTTGGTATAGGAGGGGGTAGAATGTGTTGGGCAATTTGGCTCGTGCACGAACTGAACCTTTCTTTTTCGAAAATGACATGTACAAAATTTCAACTTTCAAGCTAAACGCGTTCTCGAGATAGAGAGCGCACGGACGGACGTAAAGACGGACATCCGGTTTTGTGATTTTTAAGTGATGATTTGAATTTCAGTGTTATTTAGTTTTTCTCCAAGCTTAATTTCTTAAAATTTTGTGGCAAACTCATAAAACTCTCTGATTTCATCGAGAGTATACAAAAGCAATAAGAGAATTATTGATAATTTTTGAATTCATACATTTCAAACTGCCCATAATTTTTATATATAAAAACTTTTTCCAAAACTATTCAATTTTTCCAAACATACTTAACTAAATTAAATAAACAAAAATTTTTATTTTCTAATAAAATTCATTTTATAAAAAAAAATCAGAGAAATTTAAAATATTTAGATTCGTCGAGATTTCCTAAACATTTAAAATATCTCAAAGCAAAACCAGACAATTTCTCCCGCTGACTGAGCGGCACGAAATTGATTTTTAACAAAGCACTCAAAAAACAATTTCAATACCCTTCTCAAAATCAGCAGCAAAAAATCAAATTCCTATTTTTTCAAATTGAACTAACAAAAAAAAAAAATTATATTTTGAGGTATGTAAATAAAAATCTACCCAGTGGGAATAAAAATCCATAAGAATAACATTACCAAAAAGATCTTCTTCCCAGCTTAAGTCAATTTTTAGGAAAAAAAATCCAAAAGAAAAACATAGAAAATTGAGTACATCTAAAAAGAAAAACAAAACTATTTAATGCCTTCAGATGAGTTACGAGATTTATAGTCATTCCACCTTGCGTTGCCATCACACAAAAGGCGACACCCAATTGCATTAACATATTTTGCCATTTCGTATACCTATCATCCGCTCATGCTTGTAAAGCGGCTCGACTAAAATCTTCGAAAGTGTTCAACGTATTATCTTCGAAACAAAGAAACGCAACAAAAAAAATCTTACTTGTCTTTTTCTTCGTCACTTTCCTATCTAACAAGATAAGCCCATTACTCTTAAGGACACGTACCGAAACCTTCGCATGTAAAATTTTTCAACATATAATAACGATAGAACATAAAAAAAATTCAACACATTGAAATTTCGCCGAATTTGTTGTATTTTGATCATAGTTCAAGGATCTTCGGAAATTTTCGCCATCCGCTCATCCATCTATATAAAAGTAATAAATAATAAGAATTACGAATATTTGTCACAAACGAACATAAATCAACAAACTATTTGTTTACTAAGGGTGACCATTGTAAAATATATTAAGACAGATTCGCATATGATTCATTTACGATTCGTTTTTAGTGAATTTAAAGACATCTTTAGATAAATAGACAGATAGTGTTTGTTTGCCTCACACAACACGATAATTCATCGTTTATAAATACAACAATATGATATTTGAATCTAATTCAATAATATAGTAATATAAAATAGAAAACATAAAATGAGCAGAAATAAAAAAAGGTTAAGAGAAAATAAAAGGAATGTAATGCAGAGGATACAAAACTATTAGTTAATGGAAAAAATGCCTAAGACTTACATCGAGAAGAAAGAAAAAAAAACTACAATAGGAAGTGAAATTAAAGCTTTAAAGGTGCGTCCACAGGATGTCTCATTTTGTGCGCTAAGCACATGCCTTCTAGAATAAAAGCGCATGTATTAAGTTATATATATAATATATAATATAGAAAGATATAGATACTCGATTGCATAAATGCCGCGTACAAGCAAATCGTTCTCAATGGCGCACGTAATCCCCCTATCAGCCGGATATCCTTTCTCTATTGCATGAGCCATCAAATGAAGCACCATTCTCTTGCTGCCTGCGCTTGACGCATGCGCAAAATTGAACGAAAAAACGCATCGTCTGGACGTACCTTAAGTGATACACAAGTCTCCCGAAGGTACCAAAATAATGAATACGTTGAATATAGGGGGAAAGGGATTATATCACATATAACGGATACTTTACCCATTTTACCACAAATTTCCTTTTTAGTACGTAATGTTCATACTTTTCGCTCAAACTACAAATCCAGAAATTTTTCTTAATAGTAAAAAATAGTAAAATGTCCGCCGGTTAAAGTGGTATAATATTTGAATATGCAGGTACCTAATATTTATGCTCAGATGTAAGTAAGGCTGATGGAAATTCATAAACCAAACGAAAGCACTTACAGACTTGCGTTTTTTTTTATTAAATTCTTTGAAAAATGAAAGTACTATAAAAATTTTCAGGTACAAAAAAAAATTACACCATAAACTTCCGAAAAATGGTTTAAAGGGTTCCGCATATTAAAAACTGTCAACATTAAGTGGATGATTATATTCCGGCAGCGTCGTGGCTTCATGGTAGAATGCTCGCTTGACATACGGCAAGGGTTTCGATTCCAGATATCCAATATTTTTTTTAGAAATATTTTTTTTTGTGTTATCAGAGATTTGACTTGAGTAAAAATACCATAATTGCAGCAAAGCACGGCAGCAGATGAGTCCGTGCGATTCAAGGCCAATATCTTCTTCTTTCCTTTCTATCTATTAAATGTCCATAGATAGAAAAGAAAGAAGAAGATGTAAGTGGCTCATGGGAATTCCCAGACTAAACGGTAGCACTTACATACTTGCGGTTTTTACTCTAGATGAAATCTGAGAGTATTATAAGTTTGCCTCAAAGTTTGTAACGCTAAGGAATAAGGCTCAGAAAAAAAATAATGATATAGAAGTTTATATAATCACGCAAAAATTTCGAAACCGGATGTTCGTCAGTACGTGTCGTCTCTACATTGAAAACGCGTTGAACTAGAAAGTTCAAATATTGCACACGTCGTTTTTGACAAATAAATTAAGGTGAAGTTCGTGAACGGGCCAAATCGCTCCACCCTTCTACAACCTCGAAAAGTCTAAAAGCTATTGATCTGAAATTTGGAAAATATTACCTTTGTAATGTTTTCAATCCTCCTTCCACCACTTCCCATACAAAATGCACTTTTCATAAAATATCATATACCAATTTACTCAGTACGTATAAAATTTATCGAGCTGAAATTGTGCATTAAATATTTATTACGAATTATTAGTAAAACCAAAAAAATTGATGATTACTTTCACTCCTCCTGTACAATATGACACAATTTCCCAACTTTACAAAAATTTAAAAATTGTCAAAAGCATGATGGTCATAGTTATTTCTGAAAAAGTTATTAAGAACTCGCCTTTCCTTCCACTACCTCCCATACAAACTGCGCGATTTCACTAAATACATACATTACACTAAGTTTCTCAGTACCTATTAAAGTTTGGAATCCTAAATTTTGTCTAAGACATTTTGATAACAAATCTAGCGGTCTCTGTGACCACTTCCCATACAAAATTTTTATAAATAAAAAAAAAATCTATTTCGTCTAGAGCATCGCATGATTGGTCCCAATCGTAGTTCTGTTACGTTTTTTTATATATTCTTTGAAACATAAAACTACTATAAAAACTTTTAGATCCATAAAATATTACATCCTAAGCCTCCGAAAAAGGTTAAAAGGGTTCTCTCAACATTAAGGGGTAAATGTTGGCAGAAAAACTTGGTCATCGTCGGTGGCTCGGTGGTAGAATGCTCGCCTCACATCCGGGCCGGTCCAGGTTCGATCCCAGATTTTTTTATAAATATTTATTCATTTTTTTTTTAAGATTTGGCTAAAGTAAAAATGTTGTAATTTCAGCGAAGGATGGAAGTAGATGTGCCCGCGCGATTGAAGGCCAACAATAATTCAATGTATGAAAATTCCGGCCGAAGTCGTGCTGGAGTATGGCTAGTTAAGTTTTTTTAATAAATATATATTCTTATATTCAGGTCTACCTAGAAAAAATCCCGAAGCGCTCGCAAGAGAGCAAAGGGAACAGTTGAGCTCTTTGCGATCCTTTTTGTGCTTTCCCATCAAAAGGTGTAACCTCGCTGTGATCTCTTTGGAGTAATCAAGAAGACCTTTCCATATTTTCTACGATAAACTCAATGGGAGGTCCCTTTCATTACTCCAAGAGTGGACATGCCCACACAGAAAGCAGCACAAAGTGAGGTCCAAGGGAGGCTGCCATGCCTCTCTAGGATTCGCTCCGGGAATAATCTTGATTCCATTTCCTGATGGAGAAAACTTAGAGCAAACATAATGTAGTTTCAGATATTTTCCACAGAATTCGTATGAAACGATTCATAATGAACACTTAACAACTCGCATTAGCATACAGTACTTTGACGTGGTGATGTCAAGTTTCGTTACTTTTCGGTACCAGTAAATATACGTTACTTTAAGGAAAGTAATCGTTACATTTTACTCGTTACTAGGTACTCGTTTATTTCAAATAACCGCCACATCATGTTGCAGGGATAGGTAAGCCAGTTTCGCAAATCATAAATTCAAATAGAAAACGTCTCTAGTGCCCCATGCAGTAACTCTATGCAACAAGAAATCGCTTATGAATCGCTCTTGATTTCTTTGGCCTTCTAAATAGAAAATGTCTTTAAACACTAACGTAAATCGGAATTTTATTGAACAAAATCCCTCAAATTGATAACAAAAAACCTTGTATCATACCAAACTATACAAAATTCTACAATCTGGTATCACTGATCCTACAAGTCTAAGACTAGCAACGACTGCCTGTCCCGCCGCTCGAGCCGAATGTCAACTCTATTTGGTGAAAGAAGTGAAACGAAAAAAAAAATCATTTTCTCGGTAGACTTTGCTGCAAGGTAGTGTAAGAGTATTCCTTCTCGTTCTTGTACAGGTGTAGGTTCCCTCCTGTGATGTAACAAAAAAAAAGCAGCTAAATGTTACTTTCGGTATAGATACCTGTTTTGTATAAAGAACGAACACTCGAGTAACGAAACATTTTGATAGTTTAGTTACTTTTTCATTAACTCATTTCGTTACTGAAGTAACGAACATAAATTTGCGTCGGTACTCGTTACTTCGGATTTCAGTCGATAACGAGTACTCGTGTAACGAATAATTACTTTTTTGACATCACTACTGGCTGATAGAAACTCAAAAAATTACCTTTTCGCGTTGATAAACGCTTAAATCCGGGCGCTAGAAAAGCAGGAGGAGGCGTTATAGGTGGTGCTGGGATCTGATCCCAGCACGGAACGACATCGGGCTGTTCACGATACAATTCTAAATGATGCTTTTCGCAGCGACGTCGGCGCCGAATATTCGGCGCGATTGCTTTCATGGTAGTCGTTGTCATTTGTAAGCACTTTTCAGGTTTGTTTTGTTGATGTTGATGGTGATGTTGATGATGATGTTGATTCAACTCACTTAACTTGATTCGATGAATTTTTAATGTGGATTTCAGTTTGATAGGGGAGCTTTTTTTAGTTACTTTTTCCTTTAATTTATTATTTATTTGATATTTTTTATTTAATTTATTTTTATCAACTTTTTATTTTATCTGTTTTATAAATTGTTGTAGATTATGGAAGAATGCAGTTTGCAAGAGACGCGACTAAGTACTAAATATAGCAGTAAGCGGTTTGTGTTTTTTTTTTTAAGTTTTGCTTGAACAGTTAATATATATAGCAAAAAACTAACAACAATTTGAACATTTAAATTTTTTGTTTTTGTTTTATTTTATGAGTATAATTTTTTTTAATTTTGTGAATAAATTTGTGCTTGCTTTTGTAACGTTTTGTTTAGGCTCTACGTGGTTATGTTGCTATCTAATATAGTGAGATATGATTATAATTTATTAGGCGCTTTGAATATTACATATATATTTTTTTTATTTGAATAGTTTAATTCAATAACAACAGTAGCGACAACAAAAAATTCGTCGTATGTCTTTCACAACTTTTATTAAATATTATTTTATAATAATATTGCGTCGATACACTCGTATATTGCTCTAAAATAAAAGAGGGGAGAATAGTTCATAAAGTTTATTTGACAGAAAACCAAATTGTATTTGTTGCGATTTTGCTGTGTACGTTTGCGTTATTATTTTCCCTATTTTCACTGGAACTAGAGGTAATGGCGACGAATGTAGAGGAGTGGGGTAAAATTTTGTATTTCGGTGGAGTTTTCCTCTACATCCCAAATAACATTTTTGGTGAGCTATATTCTACTTCTTTTGGAGCTTTATCGTCAGCATTAAGATAAAGGACATCGTTAATTACCTACATCACTACGAGATCCCAAAAGTGATGAGAGATTTCAACCTTGGCGATGTAGCTTGGACGTTTTCTGAAGAAGAGAAGTCACCTCTCGCTTTCAACGTTCGAAAGGAAGTCGACTATGTAGTAATCGATCTACTGTACTCTTTTGGATTGTTTCAAATAAATCCCTTTAAAAATAGTCTTGGACGAATTTCTGATCTGATCTTTGAGTTTAAGTATAACACCTATTTAGTAGATTTTCTTAAATAACTCTATTCATACTACTGCTTTTGTTTTTTTAATACAATTCTATAATTCTGAGCCTATATCTTGTAATAGACAATACGCGCTATGACTTCTCTAAGGCCGATTTTGTTGCTCTTAATAACTATTTTTTTTTGTTGACTGGAACTCTTAGTTTCAAATTTAAATTTATCTTGTGCTTATTCAACTTTCATCTCAATTTTATATGATGCATTTAAATTATATGTGTCTTCGCATAAGAAATTGAGAAACCTTAAAAACGAAAAAAATAAAGCTTATAAGCGTTTTAGAAAAACTGAGTCTTTGTACGGCCGGAACAACTTCCTTCGTCTCAGGATGGAGTTCGATTGGCTTAATCGAATTCTTTACAGACAACATATCGATTCAGTTGAATCAGAGATTAAGTGTAATAGTAAATCGTTTTGGGTCTTCTTCAACTCCAAACGTAATTCCTCATTACTGCCTGGCATTTCTAAGAGAGATATCGTTCTCTGCTGAAGGGTCCTGTGAACTGTTCGCATCATTTTTCAAATCTGTTTACAACTCAACCTCAACAGTTGATTCAAATTTTTCAGGAAGGTTCGACGATTTGACCTCCATTGTTGATCTTGGCAGTTTAACTTTTGCTGGAGACGATGTACTAGTTGTTCAATTTAGACATTCGAAAAGGATCTGGTTATGATCAAATTTGGGCTATGTTCTTAAAAGATTGCGCATCTTCGCTTTATGAGGCGTTAACTATTATTTTCCATAAGTCGCTTGAATTCGGTTCATTTTTGGATACTTGGGAACTGTGTTTCATATAACCAAAATTTAAGTCTGGTCACAGACATATGATTGAAAATTATAGACCAATATCCAGAATATCCTCCATCCCTAAGTTATTTGAAAGCATAGTTAAGGAGAAGCTATTTTTTCATATTAAAGAGGTTATTTAAACTGTCAGCATGGTTTTTTTTACGGACGTTCTTCGTCTACAAATTTAACGATTTTTACTAAATATTGATGCAATGGAGAACAAGGCTTTCAAGTTGATGTTTTCTTTTCAGGTTTTAAAAAGGCATTTGATCGTGTTCATCGTGGTCTTTTGATTGAGAAATTGAAGGCACTAGGGTTTCACTCTAATCTGCTGAACTGGTTTTCATCTTACTTGACGAATAGAAAACAAGTTGTGCGAATAAATGCAATTTCATCGTCGTGTTTTTCTGCTAAATCTGGCGTTTCCCAAGGAAGCCATTTAGGGCCTTTACTGTTTCTTTTATTTGTAAACAACATTCCTTCAATATTTAAATTTTCTAGCTCTCTTTTGTGCGCTGACGATGTTAAACTCGTTTCTAAGATTTCAAGCTTGGATGATTGTCTTGAACTTCAGGCTGATATTGCTGAGCTCTGTAATTGGTGTGACGTTAACTAGTTAGAACTTAATTTTGATAAGTGCAAAATATTTTCTGCCTACAGAAAATCTATTCCCATTAATTTGATTACAACTTGAAAAACAGAACTGTTCAGAGATACTCGGAGGTAAAGGATCTTGGCGTGTTGATCGATTCTAATTTTAACTTTAATTCTCATATCGATTACATAATTCCCAAAGCTAATTCAAATCTGAGATTTATAAAACGTAATGCTAAAGATTTCATTGATCCATACACTGTCAAAGCACTCTTTATTTCTCTTGTGAGACCAATTTTGGAATATTGCTGTGTGGTTTGAGATTCTGTAAATCAGATTCATGTGTTGCGAAATGAGCGAATTCAACGTAATTTCTCTAGATATGCTCTTCGTAAGTTTAAATGGAGTGCTAACATTCCCACGTATGAAACCAGATGCCAATTAATTGACTTGCAATCCTTGGCACATCGAAAAAAGTTTTTATGCGTGATGTTTACAAAGGATGTTATCTCCTATTGCATCAAAAGCCCTAAATTGCTCAGTTCTCTCAATTTTCGCTCCAGAAGGCCCATTGAGGCAGAGGACGATTTTTCATCCCATCGCGTACCGCACAAATTATGAACTTAATGGTCCTATGCATTCCTAGATGCATCTACTACTTTAATATTGTTATAGATCTGGCAACTTCCCGAATGTACCAGAACAATCTCCCTATATGTAAACATCCATAAACAAAGTTTCAGAACATTCTACATAGTTGAGACACACACCCACCCGACAGTATACTCCATAATGTAGGCAATTAAAGATCTAGCATTCTCCCGAATAGTCCCAACGACACCTGACGGAAGCTTCGAGAACTGGGCAAAAATTGTATATAAGCACGAAGCTCTCAGACCAGCAATTAGTCATTCAGCGACGTCTGTGGAAGAAAACCAACCGGTGTAAGAAAGCGAAATATCGGCGGTATTGCCAGATACTGTAAATTAAATTAAAAGTGCGAATTAAAGTGAAACGTGCGAATAAATAAATTATCCTTTATTTTTAAACGAATTGTGTTTTTCTTGAAATCCCGGCGAACCTCTAGCTCGCAACAATATGATATGCGACAAAATTGATTTTACTGATAGTCGCCCGCAGTTCAAAGCCTATATTGTAGGAGATTTATAATTTTTCTATGGAATTACTTTATTTGTTTATTAAGGTTTTCACTTAATGTTTCTTATTGTTTTCGTTTTTAATTTTAATATGTAGTTTTTCCTGTATAAATGAAATATATACACATAGCTAATCAAAACATATATATATTTTATTTCAACCCAGCTACATACTATAAGTTTTAGTAAAAAGTATCAGTTCTTCTAATTTGTGCATTACTAGAGTCTTTAAAAAAAACTTAATTACTTTTGCACTAAGAATTTCGATACAACGCATTAATGCATTGGTTCATTTACTGGCCCCATATCCTTACCGTATCTATGTGCTTTGCACAAAAAGGAAGAATGGGTGAAATTTACTTCCTTTTTTGTACTTCAAAATTCATTCGGTCCCCCATAACACCTGCAAATATTTGTCAGTAGCAGCCAATACAACTGACAAATATACCAGCTTCTGCACTCGTTACGGTCGTTCTCACTCCCCTTCCCCTACCTTTCCAATTCCATTCCTTCCCTCCATGACACACTCAACCCATTTTTGCCATAATTAATTTTGTAAAAATAATCAACTTCACCTCACTCTTTCTACCCCGTCCCACAAATTTCACGAAATTTCGAAATTTCAATTAAATTCTTTTTCTCCAAGACCGCCAAAGCTATCAACTTAAATTTTGAGAAAAGTATACCACATATTACAAATAAAAAAATTTGGTTTTTATTCGAATACTCTTTCTACCCCCTCCCATACAAATACACAATTTTAGTAAATGCACTAATATCAAATTCCATTAAAACTAGAAAAAGTAGAAACTTGAAATCTTGCCAGAATTTGTTCCTTCATAATTGCAATGAATGTTAAAAAAAATATGAACTTCGCTTCACTCCTTCTACCACCTCCCATACAAATTTTTGTATTGGAAATTCTCTTTCGAACATATAAGAGCTCTCAACTTTAAAATTGTAACAAAGCAATGTAAGTAGGATGTTGATAAGCAGATTCAAAATCATCCAAAACTTTTTACTTGCTCTGCCACCTCCCATATAAATGCCATAAATTCAGACAAAAGTTGTTCAATTTCCACGAAAATTATGAAGGCTACAAACTTTAAATTCAGCATGACACATTTTGCATACTACGTTCGGTGTTCTATACAAAAATTACAAACCTTTCCCCTCTGCTTTTACCACCTCCCATACAAAAGGCACTATTCAATATTCGAAAGAATTTGAGATAACATATTTTCCAACTTCGTCTTTAGTATTGGGCTTTACGCCCAATCATAATTCTGTTTTGTTTTATTATTTGATTTGATCATGCATAGCGGAAATGCAGTAGACGATACCACCAAATTAACTTTGGATGATTTAGCACGGGCGGACCGTTCCCGCAAGGTTGAGTGCTAAGGAAAGCTTTACAAAAGGGCAGTAGAAATCTCGTGGTGTTTAGGTGACGAATCCTTACAGTCGTGGTAATCCGATCTGAGAGCTCGAATTTAGCGCTTATCGGCTATCTTGCATCGAGATTCCAGCCCTATCAAGCCGATAATAAGTATGCATGTATTGCAAAACGGCTGCAAGTTGGTTTGACCATCTATATCGCGATCGTCTGTGCCATGCACGGGGACAACCCTATCGTAATCACGAGGATAACATCGAGAAGTTGCCGCCACCGAGAGCCGCTGAAGACGCCGTGCTATTTATGAGTCACGATCAGAGCTCCATACGTTCCGTATTGAAATCTTTTACTGGTCGACAAAAAGTTTTTGTTATTTGGACAGACATAATTTTTAACGAGTTGCAGTATTGAGCATAGACCTCATAGCTCTTATGCTAGGCTCACGCTCTGGCTCAGACATTCTAGCCCAGACATCCAATTGGTGACCTTCCGTATCACAGGAGAATCGATCCGATCCGTATGATAGCAACTCGATTAACATCACCAATTTAACACGATAATCCGAAACTTCGCCTCCACGGCCGATTGCCCACCACCCACGATTAACCTGGAGAGGACTCAATCCGAGAATATGGTCGCATATTGGATTGACCAATGGACAATAAAACTTGTTTTAAATTGTTAAACGTAACTTCAGAATTTTTTATTTTAAAAGGCGAAACGGAGCGCACATTATTCCCGACTACCAAAAGCTTCACGTACGAATTACCCCATCAGGGATAATCGCGGAGAGGTCAGACGTAGCCTTCTCTGGGAAGCCTTGATCGCATATTGGATTGGCCTATGGACATTTACGAATGAAACGGGTTAACTTTTTTCGTATATTAAAGATAAAATGAAACTATGTCATGAATTATTACTAAACTACCACATTTTGGACTCGGTACTCTACATCTCCCTTTTCAAGAATTTCAGAAAGATGGATCAGGGACCCTCCGTCACGGATGAAGATTGTTCGGAGGATGGCGGTGAAATTCTGCATAATATGTTTAAGTTAGCTCAGTAATAAGCTCCTCCTTCAGTCGCTTCTGTGCTACAACGATAAGCCCCGAATCCCTTATGCTCTCCTTCGGATCGATCATCCCCCCATCGTGCTAGCCAGCAAACCAGCAGCAATCACGCTCCACCTTCTATTGAAAAATTATTTGGAATTTTCAACAACAAAAAACCCGACGAAAATAAAATATTTTTAAGTTGAAAAGATTTCCGGATTCTACACTGCGCTTTATTATTCGTGACGTTTCGGTCTCTGCTGAGACCTTTATCAAACCAAACTCAGCAGAGACCGAAACGTCACGAATAATAAAGCGTAACGGTGTGGAATTCGGAAATCTTTTCTTTCGATTCGAAATGCACTGTGAAAACATTCACCAAACCATTTTTTTTTTGTCAAAAGGCGAAATCGCTAATTAAAACTTATCCATTACAAATTTTCAAAGCTAGAAAATCGGAAAAGTAAGGCTTAAATCGAACTTGTGCTGTATTGCTTTAATCACATTTCTCAGAAGTGATGGCTCTACTCTAGCACAATGATTTAATAGTACTTATGGCTGTAGGTAATACTAATTGGAAACTAGTTAGATTACACTCTTCTAGATGAAAGAGGAATTAACAATACAGAGTACCTTAATTGGAGTTTCAAGAAACAAATCCATAGTAATTATACTACTTAAGCATTAGTACTTTATTTAAGAAAATTATCCGAAAGCTTCCGAAACATCTTTAACATTTCTCTCTCTCTCCCTCACTAAAACAAAAACATCATTTCGTTCTTCCATCGTTATAATCTCCGTTTTATCTTAATGGCAGTGTTCACTCCTTCGCTTCCTTAAATCCCTTAAAACCCTTTCGAAATCCATTTTATACTGCCACAATTTATTCAAGTATAGCAAAGAAACTGCCGCCAGAAGTGCCTGACGAAATGCGAAAACTGCCTAAAACGACACACGATATGCTCAGCTTCCTTTTCTTCCCTCCAAATTCAGCCCGTATTCCATACTCCTAATTAGCTTTTGCCTGCTAGTAGATTCAGAACAGTCGAATTCAATTTGAAAAACATGTTTTCGTCCCTCACCACGACACTTTTCAGCCTTCTACAACAAAGAACAATACTATGAGCGTATAAGAAAGTCCTTATCGCTAGCACTCCAAACTCCCTAATCCGAAAGTTGCTCTGGATTCTAAATGTCGCATCTTTCGAAGGAAGAAGCTGCGTTTCAATTCTTAAGAACGTGTGTGACAAGTGTGTGTTGTTTGCAGGCGTTTTTTTTTTGTTTGCAAATAAAGTCAACGAATATTTGCTTATAGCGGAAAAGAAGAGAACAAAAATTAACGTGCAAATTTCTTTTCACTAACGAATTGAAAGGGAAATTTCTGCTCTCTACATCCTTAATTCTATCAAAATCTAATTTTCCACTAGGTGCTTCGAGTTGAAGCCCCTTGTTGAACTGAATAATGAAAAATAACGATAATAATGTGGTTATTTAACAGCATAGCTTGATGTACGAATATCTCATGTATTTTAGATAAATTTCGACTTCGTTTATTTTCACGGTGCAAATCTAGATGCATATTTAACGGCCTGTTTTTCACCCACGTTTTCTGGATGATTTCAGTAGTAAAAGTTTTGCTTCTCAAACAAACGAAAAGTTCATCGCTCGTTGAATCGAGAGGAAAGCGAAAGTTTTGGCAAATTCAAATATGAGTCGTGCAAATATTTTTGTAAATTTTTAGAATTTTGCAATGTTAGAAATTTTTTTTGCAAGGATTTTCTTCACAATCGTAGTTTTCGAATATTTACAAATACTCCCGTACCTCAAGAAGGTTACTAAGGACGTTCGTTTAGTACGCGACTTCAAATTCTGTTGGATATGTTCGGTATCTGCAGATAGTAGTGAAACTACAATACAATTTCAACCAGCCAATTTTTATTTGAAATACTCTTTTTGTAAGTCGATAAGTCCTACAAAGGTTACATCTTTGGTCAGACATGCATTTAACAGACCTAAAAGAACAAACGTGGGTCTAAACTGCAACCTTTTGGAATTCCGCAATTTATATTTAATATTATTGTAACATTTACTCCATGACCAAAATAGCAATTGTTTCATAGTGCAATGACTTCATACCTACTCATCATGCACCTAAGGACCTTTTGTCACCTACGTAACACCAAAAAAGAACTCTTAAATTATCCTCAAACCGTCCAACTTAACCGGCTCGATTTCCAGAAAATTCTTATAATAGAACGAAGTCATTAGAATTTCCGTTTATTTAAATTATTCCCACATGATTTATTAACGACCTACTTACGAACCGACATTAAGGACCTTCAGAATAAAAAAACAACTTTTAGGAGATGCTTTAGAGCGAAAACGATTTCGATCCCCTGCCACAAAATACAATTCCAGTCATTTAACATTTTTAAAGGAATGTGTCCAAAAAAAAAAAGAATTCATGTCGAAGAGTTTTCATGAGAGAAAATAAATTTCTCCCAAAAGGATATTTCTGGCAAAGTTAACGATACCGATATTTACGTTTCGATTTCATACATACAAACCGAATCGATTTTATTCGTATAAAAATGAAAAGAAAAATTTGTAAGGAAAATACGAAAAATATACAATCGACGAAAATGACAAACATACACAGCAATTCGTGGATATCAAGTTCAAATCAATATAAACAATCAACAAACCAACAAAGATAAGAAATTGTAACCATCACTTTTCAGCTTATTATTTTTTCCATTTAAGTTCCCTCTCAACGTTCAACAAATGGGCATTCAGGAAATTTTTTGATTTGATTTTAGTTAAGAATGTTGCAGTTTAATTTAATAATATTTAGTTTTGTTTAATTTCTTTTTTTTTAATAATATTTATATTTAGTTTTGTTTTTAAGGTAACTTTTTTTTTTATTAAATAGGAGAGTAAATATTTCTTAATATTTAATGTTTTCTTTTGATAACATTTTATAATTATACTTAATTTTAATTTCACTCGTTTTTTTTTTAGTTTTTTTTTTGATTTTCTTTTCAAAATTTTTTGACAAATTTAATAGCAATTAATATTTTTAATTTTTATTTATTTATAATATATTAAAATTTTTATTTTTTATTTCACAAAAATTAGCTTGGAACTTGCGTTGATTTCTTCGTATTATTATTTTTTTTTTATTTTCGAATTAAGAAAAATTTTTTATAACTTATTGAAGAGGATAATTTTAAATATGAAAAACGGAAAAAAATTGAGATAATTTTTTTTTTAAAGGTGACTGAAGCCACTGAATAAGTCAACTAAACTGAAATTGTTGGGCACGAGGAAAAATATTTTGGCACCACACTGTAGAGAGCGGCGAATCGCTTAGCGCCAATATACAACGAGAGATGTGCTGTTCGTATGTAAGTGGTAAGCGATGCTCGCTATTGGAGCAGTGATGCGAGATGATGATGATGATCTTAGGCAAGGACTTCTTGAAACGCGGCGGAAGCTGCTGGGTGGTGGTTTTTCAGACATGTGCAGAATTTCAAGAGCTTTAGTACGTTCTGTCGTTATGTGTACGGGGGAGAGAGAGTTATATATTTACGGTGGGATTTTTTGGGGATAGTGTCATATAATGGGAAAGTAAAAGCTTTTCTAGCTAAACGCTGAGAGTAAGTAATGAGTGTTTCCCGATAAGATGATTTTTTAGGGTTGTCATATTAGATAGGAACTATATGGGATGTTACAATCACCAACCTCAGATCAACTTAAGATATAAAAAAGCGGAATAGGAGAATCTTAATTGTTCATTCAAGGTCCTATGTTTCAAAAGTTAGGTATGTTATAGTAATTTTTATAGGGCGAATTTTGAAAAAGAAAAATTAAATATTTAAATTTCGTCTATGGCAAGCAAAGCCAATTTACTATCGGAAGCCAGAAGCTTTGAGCAACAAGTAAAATTAGAAGGAGAATTTGCAGAATATAAAATAATAATATTTCAGTTATCTTTTTTTTAAAAAAGTCCAAGCGGAAAACGAACAAATAGCCAAGCCTCATTCCATACTTACTTCCTCTAACAATGTTATGGCTGAAGGAAGGAAGTTAGTTTCAAGCACAAAATCGAAAATGAAACGTTTTGGCCGATTCTAATTATCGAATGATTCGAATTACCAGGGCTTTAACAAAATTATGAAATTTAAGTATAATATACCGCGCTAGAGGTCGTTGGATTTCAATTCAAAATGAAACTAAGCTGCTTTTGATTTTATTTATCGCTTTTTAATAACTCACAAACACTTTTTCCATTCACCAATTGTCGCTTTCCTAATTTCGACTTGATGGTTAATCTCCACAATCGATCACACGACGTAATCGCTTACAGAATTCTGCCTGTCGGTCACAGGACTAACTCGCTTACTGAACTCCGCGTTTCGACCACAGGACTTACTCGCGTACTGTCGCTTACTGAACTTCGCCTGTCCGTCACAGGAGATAAGCGCTGAATAAACGATGGTACTTGTGTGAACTACATGTAGCTACACATATCGCGTTTCACTATGTATCCGGGCGTATCAATTGTCAACATAATTGTAATAAATAAAATAAAATTTTCCCCCTAATTTTGTTTACGTCTCCTCTCTCTCTCCCCCCCCCCCCTCCCCGCTCCACCTCCCTGCACCACCACCCCGCACCACCTCCAATTCTCAGCACCCCATCACCAAATCATCAAGGTGATCATGCATTGCTATTGTCACGTATTCGTGGATTACCCATTGGATGGCGGACAGGCAAAAAAAATCAACAACAAGTGTGATGCCATTACGTTGAATACTGTTTTGATACTGAGTAAATGTACGAAAGTATGACACACAGTGCTACATGTCATGTTTTCAAAGTTTTTGAAAAACTCTACACAAGTGTGATGACACCGAAAACTGCGGTATACACTGGCATACATGTATAGCGACATGGAAAGTATGTCACACATGTAGCGTCGTGTATTCGTCGCTTAACCTACTATCTAAACTCCGCCTGTCGCTCACAGGACTTATTCCCGCCTGTCGATCACAGGACCTACTCGTTCACTCGCCCCGACCGCACAACACACTCGCTCACTCGTCCCGGCTGTTGATGTCCTACTCAAATATCAACCGACAACTGACTTTTCATTACAAGCGCTCGCCCTTTTATATCGTTCTATTCGGTCGCTTTTCATCTACTATTCGGTATTTATGCTGTTTCTAGGAACCATTTAATATTCTGCCATTATTCGTCTGGTATTCGCCGCTTCCGCGAAGCCCAGTCGATGACAAAATTATGTACGCGCGTGTGTGCAGAACAGCTGAAGATCGTGAAC
The DNA here is from genome assembly GCA_963669355.1 of Chorisops tibialis. Taxonomy (NCBI): domain Eukaryota; kingdom Metazoa; phylum Arthropoda; class Insecta; order Diptera; family Stratiomyidae; genus Chorisops; species Chorisops tibialis. Next base: position 246,719,428 of record OY770263.1, on the reverse strand, counting down.
ACTCGACGAGCAATTAGGGCTGACATACAACAAAACGTTTTTTTAAATCTGATTTGTTCAAATCGTTATTCAGAGGACATTTTTGGTCTCGTTTTGACTCGAACCCGGCGACAAGAACTATTTTTCGCATTCCTAGGGTTAAATCATATGAATCGAATCACGTATGGTATATGTGCCGCAAGCTGGCAAAAGCAAAACTATCTTGACTGATGTCAAAATTGAGATAGATGGGGGAACGAGGTGGAGAGCCATAATGTCGAAAAATTTCACTAATTTTTTAGGGCTCTGGTTGCATAGATGTATGCGCGTGCAAAATTTTAACTTTGTATCTTTTAAAACACAAAAACTCAAAACTTTTGAGTTAAATTCCAAGCTACAAACTTGAAAATTTGTAAAATCCATTTAAAAAAAATTGTTAAAAGTTAAAAATATTAACTAGTCGAATACCTCCAAAACTTCTACCCCCTCCCATAGAAAAATATTATATTTTCCGACCATTTTTAAGAAATCAATTATCACCAAATAATTAAAAACAATCAACTTCAAATTTTTTAGAAAAATTTCAAATAAAAAAGCATCAAAAGTTTTGGAATCCCCTCTGCCCTTCCACCCCATGCAAAAATATGATTTCGTCCAATTGAATGAATCAATTAATAAAAAACAAATTGAAAGCTACGAACTTGATATTTTGTTCAACACCTCTCAAAAGAATCTTAACAAAACTGCATCACAAATTTTGCTATTCTCTAATCTCCTCGATTCCCTCCCATACAAATCACTGGTTTAAAGAATATAATACACAATTTCGTAGAATTTACTTCGTCTATGAAACTAGTGAATTTTGAGCGCGGTTCGAGCAATCAATTAAAAAACTATTAACATGTAACCATCCTCTTCTATCGCACCCCTCCCCTCCCACCCCACTTCAAACACAAACTTTTAGATATAAACGAATGAAATATTGATTCTATGTACTGGGAGCTATTGATCGTAATCGCAGTTAAGTGTTAAATAATTGACAACAGCCCTGCCCTAGAAATCCCATTCATATAGTCCTTCCTATCCACCCTGACCTGCATATTGCCTTCCGATGAATCCTAAACTTGTTCCAAGAATAATAAAGATGCGCCCGACTTATTGCAGAATTTTTATGTGCTGACAAAACTTTGTTCATTGAGGAGAACTCCTGGGAAGGTGTAAGTGTCAACGCTAACAGAGAATTGATGAATTTTAATATGCTGACATTGAAATCACAAAATACAAACCATATCACCCTTACGCCGAACTATCTTGGGAAACCCAATAATTTAGGCTAAGCGGATGATATAGTGATTGAAATGGTAGCGAAAGACGTGCAGAATATAAATAATACAAGCACCAAAGTGATTTCTAACATTAATTGCTTAGAGTATTTAATCTAGGGCTAACTGCATAAAAAAACAGAAGTAGTAGAAAAACATAACAGGACTACGATTGGGCTTTAGGCTCTAATACTTTTCTGGCAAATCGACTTTTCGTAATTTGGTTGAATTGTATCAAATTGTATGGGAGGTGGTAGAAGGAGTGAAGCTAATCGCCTAATTATTTTGGTCTTACGAATAATTCTAAATAAATGTTTAGTGCAAAATTTCAGCACCATCAATTGTATACGTACTGAGTAAATTTGTTTAGAGTATTTCATGAAAAATGCAGTTTGTATGGGAGGTGGTAGAAGGAAGGGAAAGACTTAAATAATTTTTATACAGCAGATTGGAATTATTATAAAAGTAATATATTCCAAATTTCAGATCAATAGCATTTAGACTTTTCGAGAAAAGCCGTTTATTGCAGAATTGCGAAATTGTGTCATTTTGTATGGGAGGGGGTAGAAGGGGTGAAGTTAATGGTCTAATTTTTTTTGGCCTTACTAATAATTCTAAATAAATGTTCACTGCTAAATATGAGCTTCACCAATTTTATACACACTGAGTAAATTGGCTTAGAGTATTTCATGAAATAGTGCAGTTTGTATGGGAGGTGGTGGAAGGAAGAGGAGAACACGTATAATTTTTATACGATAGACTGAAATCGCCATAAAAGTAATATATTCAAAATTTCGGACTAATGGCTTTTATAGTTTTCGAGTAAATCCGTTTATTGTCAAATTGCGTAGTAGTGTCATTTTGTATGGGAGGGGGTAGAAGGGGTGGAGCGATTTGGCCCGTTCACGAACTTGACTTTACCTTTTTGTTAAAAACGACGTGTTTGAACTTTCTAGCTCGACGCGTTCTCAAGCTAGACAGGACACGGACGGACGGACGGACAGACGGACATCCGGTTTTGAGATTTTTGAGTGATTATATGAACTTCTGTATCATTCATTTTTTTCTCCGAGCCTTATTTCTTAGCGTTACAAACTTTGTGGCAAACTTATAATACTCTCAGATTTCATCTAGAGTATACAAAGAGAGTATCTAACGTTGAATATACATATGTAGATGGACGTGAAATCGTATCCAACCCTGCATTAAGTAGTTGGGTCTCATGACTGACGTAAGATTATCCTTAAAGGCGAACATCGAAACAGCCTGCACAAAAGCAGGACGAGTGAGCTCCGCTCTATGAAGAAAAATAGCGAACATTAGAGGACTCAGCCAAGACAGGAGGATACTTCCTTCAAGAGTAACGTGAAGTACAATAATGATATGGAGTGAAGCATACGACCCAAAACTTGCGCGAAGATGTTAAAAAAGTCATAGTGTGATTACATTAAGGGCTTGCTTTGAATTTCGTACAATTTCAGATGACGCCGCGAATGTGATGGCTGGTTTACTGCTGCCGGACGTAAGGACTCATAAGAGACGTAGATATGTGGATCAGAGGGAAACTCGGCGAAGCATATAGATTACTAAATGACCCATTTTCTGTCAGCGCACTGTTGATACGGAAGCTATGGCCATGACTCTTCGGCGTCATGTTCAACCTACGATAGCAAATGCAGATAATTTATTTGTTCACTACTCAATCTACGAAACGGACAGAAAAGAGTAGAAGACATCGTACGAGTTAATATTTATTGCACGTGAAACACGGTGACTGCTTCCAAAATCAGATTTTCCTGGAAACTATAAGAGATATTGATTTGAAATTCGGAACATATTATCTACATAATAAGCAAAAACTGTGCATATATTTGAAGTCAAGTGACTTACGTTAAGTAGATTACTAAATTTTACCAAGATAATTTCATCGGTATCCATGCATGGGTTCAAAATCAAATCGATTTTTTTTAGTCCGAAACTAACGAATAGATGTTTAAATCCATTTGACTCAAATTAAAGTGGATTCAAAAATTGTGACTAAACTTTGGCGAGACCAGCATCGGTAGTTAAGCGGTAGATTGCTTACCTGCCACGCGATCTGCCCGGGTTCGATTTTCGGTTGATGCAACTTTTTCCAATATTTTTGTAAATTAGAATTTTCCCAAAATGACAATGTACTTTCACATGGACAACTTTAGATGTCAAGATCTGAAGTTATTTAAAAATAAAGTCAATGGAAAGTTCATCACAAAAAATGTCGTGTATGAGGAAGCCCTCATGTAAACACTTCGACTTCTTCCATTACAATACACAGATTTCAAGTTCAGGGCTTAGTTTGGCAACTCAAGGGCGGTTAGAGAGACCAGAAATAATGAAAAATTAATTACATTAATTTTATTAAATAAACAAATATTTCAAAAAGGAAAAATCATATTTACTTATTTATTTTTTGACTTATTGAGCAATAACAATAAGGTGGGCCTTATAAAATGTTCTTCATTTTCGTACAAAATACGCGTGCGAAGCACGGATGCATGTGCTTGTTTTAAAGAAAAAAAAAAAATGTGTCCAACTATCGCCCAATTTCTACCTTAAACTGCTTCGGTTAACTTTTTAAATGATTAGTTCACTCACAATGCGGTCTGGGAGAAACTCAACCATTTGATATCACAACATGGATTCGTTAAAGGATGATCAACGTCCACCAATTTATGCGAATTCACTAAATTCGTAGCACAATCTTTAGATTGTCGTAACACTGTCGCGGTCATGTACACTGATTTTCCGAAAGCTTTTGACACTTAATAGTAACATTTTTATTTCAAAACTTGAAAGGTACGATGCCACTCGCTCTCTTCTGAATTAGCTTAATTCTTACCTCACAGATCACCGTCTACTGAGCTTCTAGCTAACTCTGGTGTCCCACAGGGATCGATCCTTGGTATTTCCCTATTTGCACTCTTCATCTGGCCCAATTCTTATCTCTAAATTGTCTTTTATTCGCAGACGACCTCAAAATGTTTCGTGAAATTTCCTCTTATCCGATTCCATGGTCCTGCAGGTTGACTTCTCCACTTGTCTGGTTATAATTTAAATGAAATCTGAGAGTATTATAAGTTTGCTACAAAGTTTGTAATGCTAAGAACTGAGGCTCGGAGAAAAAAATGAATGCCACAGAACTTAATATTATCACTCAAAAATCTCAAACCGGATGTCCGTTCGTCCGAACGCTCTCTACTTTGAGAACGCTAGCTCATCGCGTTCAAAGTTCAAATTCTGTACGCGCCATTTATGGCGAAAAGTTACCACTCCTCCCATATAAAATGACTCATTTCCAAAAATTTGCAATAATCAAATTTTCTTAGAAACTACGAGGGCTAATAATTTGGATTACATAATTTTCATCCTAAATGTGATCTGTAAAAATTATTCCAATCCCCCATTCTTTCCATGACCTTTCACACTGACTGCACTTTATCATGAAATACTATAAACTACTTTTTTTAGTGGTTGGATGGGTATATATAAGATAGGTACCTGATCGGCGTCATTAGGCAACGTCCAGTGTTGTAACTATCACATTCACATCAATTGTGCTAATTATACCTCCACCTGGTAGCCACCGGGCATTGGTCTTGTCCATCCTTGTTTAACTGATAAGTGCGAGTGCTAATGAAACAGAAAACTTCCAGTACTATAATATGGTCCCCTAGATTGGGGGTTGGGCGATGTTTTAACAAATCATCCTGGGAAAAACCAAACTTTTTTTGAAACCTGAAGCACCGCCTCAGACTGGATTCGCTTGCAACGAGCCAACATAAATGGAACATATTCATCAATACTATACAGAATGTGTGGCATGCCTCAAGGATCGGTTCTCAGCTCAATATTATTTTCATTGCTTATCAATGAACTGCCTAATGCGGTGAAGAACGTAAAGTCAACATGTATGCAGATGATGTACAGATATATCTTCATAAACCTCCTGAGGCATTCGATTATTGTAATGCTCTTATAAAGAGAAAAAAAAATCTTTTTAGTCAAATACCAGTGACCTAAAACTGAACCCGAAAAAATGCAGTGCAATAATTATGTATAAGACTGTAAAAATCTGCCTCCCATTACTTTGAATAAAGTTCAAATTTGTTATGAACAAAAGGTGCGAAATTTAGAGATCATACTCAATTCAGCATTGTCCTGCTGCGACCACACAAAGACTCGTCTATGCAAAATTTATGGAACACTACGTCAACTTTGGGTCACTTCCAAAGATTTGACATTAGCGATCCGACTTAAACTAGTAAAATCTTTGTTAATCGCTTTTTTCACATATGGAAACGTCATCTACACCAAACAGGATGCAATATGCGACAAAAAGTTGAAAATCGCTTTCAATGATTGTGTGAAAATATGTTTTCAGCTTACGGCGTTCTCAACACATCACACCTTATAAAAACGCGATACTAGGGTATCCTATATCAGACTACTTAAAATTAGTAGGTCTAGTTTTCTTGCACAAAATCTTAATTACTAAAACGCCTAGATAACTATTTGACGAAATAGCTTTCCTAAATACGACTAGGAATCTCACAATACTATTACCACGTACCAAAACTATAATCGGTGAGCGCTCACTTTTCGCACAGGTAGTGCGTAACATGAACTGTCTGGGAGCCTTCAAGAAACTCGTATCTTCTCATTTATGTAAATGCAGGTGCGGCTTAAGGTCCCATCTCAAGCCGAAAGTCTGTTTGCAAGCGAAGAAGGCTACGAGGAGAAGGCTTGAATGTTGACCTTCCAGGAATATCAAGAATAAGATTTAAATATATAACTTGGTTCGAAAGGACCATAGTGATACCCCGAAAGTTTGGTAGATTTTTTTTTTTTTATTAGTTAATGCAATACAATACAATATAACAGTTCTTAAATATAAACAATCTTATGCACTAATCCTCCTTATAAGGTAGAATACCTTGTATTAGGAGTGAGGAGTTTTTTGCTGATTTCGTTTTTAAAATATTTTTTCTTTAAGAATTTACAATTTTCAGTTGTTTACATGTAATATGTTACTTAAAAGACTAAAAAAAACTATAAACAATGAAACAAAAATTCATATTCATATGTGTTCAATTAAAGATGTGTTTAAAATTCTGTGCTTCTGTTATTCTAATTTATAATTTCTGTATAATAGTAGCGCTTTATATATAATTTAAAATTTATAAGACTATCCGAGGTTCTAATGAAATTTGGCAAATTATTAAATAGTTTAATTCCTCTATAAGAATAATGGCTTTGTCCTAAGGTAGTTTTCTTTCGTGGTAGTGTCAATTCTTTGATAGTGCCATTACGTGTGGCATTAGTATTTATCGTGATTTGTCCTAGTTTAAACTCCTTATATGTTTGAATAGTAGCAATGATATCGAAAATCTTATCAACAATGAGTACATTTATTATGGAGAATAAAAGAACTGTGCTATGTCTACGCGGCTTCTTTAGTAATATTTTTAATAAAGTTTTTTGCATAATTTCCAATGGTCTCATGTTTGATACAGTAGCGCTCCCCCAAGCTATAATACCATACTGTAATACAGATTGTATTAGAGCAAAATAGAATGTTCTGAATGCAGTTTTTGTTAAAAATGTTCTTACAGTAAAACAGATCGGAATTAATCGCTTTAGTCGATTAGAAAACATATGGTCGTCTTCTTCTTCTTCTGGAGAAGAGGACCAGATCTGATTTTTGAAGATTAATGGTCCTTTATCTAGTGCCCAACTGTCTAAAAATTGTAAAGCGGACTGCATAAGGTCACCTAGAACTTGTTCAAGCTTACCAGTTAGCATGAAGACAAAATATCTTGCATTGTGGGGTAGCCGATCCGTTTAAAATGGAAAGAGGTTCATCCAGCTGCCAAGAGAGGCGATATTATGCCGCCCTGTAGCGTTCCTTTGTGGACAGAGCCTTTTCTTGTCTCTCCACACAACCCTCCAACGATTTTTCACGAACGAAGAAGCTTAGCTATCCAGGCAGTCAGGAGGCACTATGATTGCGCAACGCCTCAAGTATGGCATCAATGTTGACGTGGTTAAAAGCATCTTATACGTCTAAAAAGGCACCGAGTGCAACCTCTTTATGATGGAAAGCTTTACCTTCGGCGGCTATCGTCATATGAAAGGCGGTGTCAGTGGACCTAGCTTTCAGATAGGCGTGTTGGGGTGGGCACCTGACCGCGAGGTTCAGATTTACACGTAGGTAGCCATTCACCAGTCTTTCCAGGCCTTTAAGAAGGAACGAAGCTAGGCTAATGGAATTTTCCAAAAGAGGTACGTAATCTTTTGCCACATATCCACACACACTGAGGTGGTGATTTTTTTTTTCTCAATAATCATATGCAAATATATGGTTCAAGAAATATGATAATTCTTGAACCATAGTGAGTAAAGAAGTTTTTTAGAGACTGAGAACTTTAAGTTGGCAACACGGTTTTCTGTGACAGTCGATTTGGCAATTCCCGGTTGTTTTGGGGTGAGTTTCGTTTCGCAATTCATCACGAATAGACTCACGCCGGAGCAACATTTGCAAATTGTTCAAATTTATTTTGAAAACCATGATTCAATTCGAGAAACTCATGGGGCATTACGAGCATTTTATGGTGCTCGTAATCGTCCATCAGAGCGATTCATTCGAGAAGCTATGGGTCGTTTTCGCAATAAGTTTACTCTAAACAATAATACACATCCCGTAAGACGTCGTACAGTGCGCACACAATAAGCGATTGATGGTGTGCAGCGTAGTGTTAGTGATGATCCAAATGTGTCAATTCGTCATCGTGCTCAACAATTAAACTTGTGTCCATCCACTTTATGGAAAATTTTGCGTAAAAATATTGGTTTACATGCTTACAAGATTCAATTTGTACAGGAATTGAAGCCACAGATCATCGTTTGCGCCGTACATTTGGTGAATGGACCGAAGGAAGCATTGCTATTGATCCACAATTTCATTTGAAAATTTTGTTCGGTGATGAAGCACACTTTTGGAAAAGTGGCTATGTCTATAAGCAGAATTGTCGCATTTGGAGCGATGATAATCCACAAGTCATTGTTGAAACACCATTACATCCAGAAAAAATCACCGTTTGGTGCGCTTTATGGGCCAGTGGAATCATTGCTCCATAAGTCTTCAAAAATAATGATGGTCAGAACGTTACAGTCAAAGGTGAGCGGTACAGAGACATTATTCTAACTTTTTCGTGCCTAAATTGGAAGGCATTAATGTTGCAGATATGTGGTTTCAACATTAATTTCACGAAATGGACCTATTAACTGGCCACCTCGTTCTTGCGATTTGACACCATTCGATTTTTTTTTCTGGTGATATGTAAGGTCCCCTGTCTACGCCGATAAACCAGAAACTAGTGAGCACTTGGAAGCCAACATTCGACGCGTTATTGCCAAAATACAGCCTGATTTACTGCGAAGAGTGTATTAAAATTGGATTTCCAGATTACATCATGTACGCGCCAGCCGCACCAAATACCAAAATCATATTCAAACATTAATGCCATAAAACTATCTTTAAAATAGGACCAATTTTATTGATACTAAAAACATTTTTCTGTGCTTTATTTCAATTTAAAGTTCCCCAACTCTAAAAAAACACCCGTTATTTGCAATTTACGTTATTCACTTATCTCATTATAAAGTCAACAATTATGTTTGCATTGCTCGCTCCTACAAGATACGACAACCGACAATTTTAATCTGGCATTTTTCTATTCTCTTTGTGCCTGAATTTATATCTAATATACCTGAATATCTAATATACCTAATATAATTTATATCTAATATATAAGGTGCGGGAAAAAAACCTTGACATAGATCAAACAAATATAGTGCCATTACATTTATCAAAACTTTTTTTTAAAAAAAAAAAATATTCCAGTTATGTCCTTGGTCACATGTTGTAACCCAAATCTCAAAATCATAATAAGGTCGATTCGTAAATAAATTTTCTATTCTTACCAGCAGAGACTTGCTTGTTGCGGAACAACTTTATTAAAAGAAAAAAAAAAGGTCCCAACAACCTTAAACTAATGACCTGACCCCCAAACCGTACCAACAAAAGACATTCTTGCCGCTGGCAACCCTACACTTTATCGAAAGTTTCCGCTGAAAATCTCCATCTTTCTGTTCTCTGACGAACTTGATCTCATCCCAAGGATGCGAGGGCGGCTTAGAATTTTCCTTTTATGTAACGGAAAACTTTAAATAAATTTTCCTTGTTTCCATGCACATCCTAACACCTCTAACTAGAAAATTCACGATTATGATGGTAAACATTATTTTAGGCAATCGTTCTAAGTTCTCTGTACTTGCCTCCTCCTCAATCTAAATAGTTAACATAGCTCCAGAGTGTGGAAAATGAACAAATATGTACATACATACATTTCAAATGTTCTGTATACGATGTGCGAACATAAAGTTTCGAATTTTCTTCACGAAATCTGTCTCGATATGAGTGAGTTTTCCAACATAACGAAAAAGTTTTTATGTACTAAGTAAAACCTCGTCGACATAAAACTGAACTTGAATTATGTGAAAACTTGTATGCAAACACTCTAAGCCAAGTGGAAAACTGTGGAAAGGACAGCAGCGAAATGTGTGGTAGGAGCCAAGAAAAGCGTGAAAAAGCTTCGACTGCTGGAAAAGTGTGGGTGGGAATAGAGTACACAGGCATTGGAGGAGATGCTCTTGTATATTGTGATAGTACGAACAGGTCGTTGTTTCGAAAATTGTCTTCGTCGCCGGCAGCTCTCACTCTCTACCACGTTGCTCAAGCAACAAAATCAATGCCAACTTTACGAGCACTTTCAAAGCGTTTTTTCGCAGCTCTTCCTTTATGGGCGTCTTGCTCGAAGTAGCTACCGAAATAAAAAAGTTTTGATACCTGTTAACCAAATTAGGATCTTCTTTTTCTTCGCTGGACTTTGATTCGGAGCCATATTGCAGCACTGGTAGAATAGTGCTGCCAGGACAACAAGGGGGGGGGGGGGCGACAATGCACCCCCACCAAATCTAGTCCTTCAGGATAGCTTCAAGGGCAACCGGGTTCCTGCAAAGTTTACTTTTGCGCATTGCCTAACTACTGCAATTCCACGATGACGTCTGGATCGGTACATCCCGCAGCGGGTGTATACATAACGAATTTTCATTGGGAAAGAGCATCTCACCACAAGCCGGTCCCGGGCTCACATTGCTACGCTATCGCATATTGCCTCGTGATCCTGACCGTGGAAAAACCAGGCAACATATGCAAGACTGTTGGTGAGTACGGGCGAATATTTAAAGGACGTGACGGGTGGGCGGGTGCGCTCATCACGTTTGACCTTGAAAAATGCACATATAACAGTTTACAATATTGGCAGTGAAGTTAATCGAAATGGAAAATTACGTGTTCGGCTGCTGAAAAAGGAAGATTATGTACGCTTCGGAGGAAATAAAACAGAAAATTATATTGATGACGTGATTTTTTAATACGACTTCTTTAGTGAAGAAAATGTGAGGAAGGACACCCAATCGAAAGCCAGCAAGTTTCAATGCAAGGACATAAATGAAATATATGAAGAAAAAAAAACGTTACGTATTAATTTGTGTCCTCTGCAGTGAGTTACGTACACAATGAATTTCTCGCTTCAAGGAAGCATTCTAGAAAATGCATAGCTCCGTAACTTAACATTTTTCATAAAATTTCTGGTTAAGCTGCGGAACATACCGAACGGAAAAATCTCTTTGATCCGAGTTTCAGTTGTTTGCCTTTAGGTTGTGGCTGGCAGTTCAAGGATTTAAAGTTTTTCGTAGAAGATTTCATCGAGAAGGCCGTTCAAACTGTAATGATAGAGGAAACTAGGAATGTGCGGGAATGCATTAAAGCTGAGACTACTGAAATAGATCTTTAGTATTATTATGTGAATAATACAAAACGTAATTGATTGGGTGTTCGAGATCCAAACCGACAATGCAAATGTCGGCCAATAGATGGTACTGTGGTGAATAATAGTTGCAATGAAAATATTACAAAGAACGACAGTCCTTTACACAATGCAAAATTAGATGCCCAATTTTATCACTGCATTTCTCCAGGCTATGACCTGACCAACCCAATCATCATCTTTCATCATTTGCGATGAGCACTTAAAAACTGCTAAACGACCCTAAGACCCAAACCCGATTCAATCGAAGTGACTTTGATACAGTTCAAAAATCTATCGGACCGGATCAATTAATATTACTCGTGAAGCACGTCACCCGAAACCAATTCAACACCTCTCATATCATACTGTCCAATCTCATTAGAAATTATAATCTCGAAACGGGTTTAATTCAAGGTCATTTCGAGAGTTATCCTCGCCATTTGCGGATGAAGGGTGGTTCGGTGAATAAACCGCAGAGCGACCGAACAAAATAATTTTCGGTATGTTTGTAGAGTATTAGCCGAGCAAGGACGACACTTGTGATTAATAGCTTGGGGCCATCGTCAGCAGTTAATTCGGTCGTTTGGGACCACTTTCGGTAGCAGTTGATGTCACCATGTGTGCTCACATATACATGCATATAGAGTCCTTCATTCGAGGTTAATTTATTCTTTTCTTTTCCCTGGGCTGACATGAGTTGAGATTGGTTTTAGAAAAACAATCATAATTTTTCTTTTGTTGCAACTTCCTGGCTCGATTGAGGTCAAAATACAAGGTCCTGTAGTATTCTATTTTCGCCGAAATAGCTCCGTTTTGTGTGTTTATTTATCAACATTTGCATGTATGAAAAGGCTTTTTATTGAAGCAATCAATTTCGGTCAGAAACATTGCCCCAGAACAGGATTGCGGTACGCTTCCAGGCAGAAAACAATTTGCGGAAATGTGGAAAAACGAAAAATTGAAATAATATTTCCAAGATTTATGGTTATTTCTGCTCGTTTCAGACATCCTACATGGGATGAAATCCTTTCAAGGACGAAATGAACATAACTCTCCCATTTTGAATTACATATATGAAAATGAAGTTCAATTTCGATTCAAGGGGAGGATTGCGTCGGTCGAGAGACAACAGGATGAAGTATTGCTTGTAGATAATTTCCTTAAAACACCTTTGCAGTTGTCCAATCCTCGCAACACCACCAGCAGCTATTCAAACAATTTCCATTATATTAAGCTCGATTCCACTCGAACGACCACTATCTTTTTCATCTCTGTAATACCAATTCTAATATCGCAAATCGATCTGTAATAGCCATTTCTTGGATCCTTTTAAAGGCAATGTAAATGCCACTGGAAAAACATCAACAAGTAAATTTCATAGGATTCAGGACAGACGAATCCTAGCGACAAATTGCCGAGGCCAGACACAATTGTTTTCAGTACACCTTCATGTCTATTCCAACCGTCATGAACCTCACTTTCCTATTCTCTGCTCGGCCTGATACCCGTAAGGATTTCATTTCGTTTTTCATCCACGAAATTATAAAAAAAAAACTTTCCGATTACAAGCTATTCGGAGATTTATTTTGTCCTGTCGCCGTCGTCTGTGATAGGATCAGGACTATTTCGTTCTTGCTAGGGTTAGACCGCAAAATTTGCTCCTTTTGTGTGCGTTTGTGTGTTGAAAACAGAAATTGGTTTACACGAAATCTTAGCAGTTAAGGACGAAAGGAAAGTGAAAGAATAAGTAAGTTTAGCGTCTATGCCCGGTTCAAGACTAGCTTAAGTATGAGTTGAAATATTTGGAGGGTTGCTCGTACCGGATGTGGGTGTTTTAAGGATTTACAGAGCAATTTATTTCGTTTAAAATTTTTGTCATATTTATTTTCTGAACCTTTTTCGGGAAAATGGGTTCAATTTATGTGTCGAATTTATTTGGAATTTATGAAAATTGAAATTTCTTCATGAAGGTTTTTAAAATGTAGATCCCAACATATACGATTCGTAAAAGTGTTAGAAGGGTTATTTGTTAATTTCAATGTGAATTATAAGCCACTTCGTAATTTAATTGTACACTTGTAGCTATTCTGTGATCAGTGGAGATTTTAGGAATGAGCGGAGTGTTTAAATATTTTTCATCAGTGATACTATAGTGCAAATCGGACGGATGTCCTTCAGCTTTCTTAAGACATACATACATATGTGCTATTGTGGCAGCTCTTCGCCCTACTTCTTTTTTTAAGGCACCGAGTATAATTTAGGGGGTCACCCTTTAATGCATTGCACAATTGATTCGGTAAAAGTAGGAGTAGATAAAATTTGGGTGTATTATGGAAATTAGGGTGGAAAGAGACGGAAAAGACGATGAAGATTAATCTTGAAGGACTGGAGGTTATACCTACTTGGGAAAACGTTAGCCGGCAATACATTCCAAAGTCTGGACGTTCGGAAGATGAATGACTGTCTATATTTCACTGTACGAGTAGGAATAGATTTAGCCTGACGAGTATTTTGGGGAAAGGTATTCAGTGGAGCACTGAGTGATTTAAGTTCCGCACTATGTACATTTACCATGGAAGTAGCGACAGTAAATGCTGAGTACGGCGACGTTTCTGCAATGCTCGAGGGAGTCAATTAAAACCGTAACAGTTTCATTTCCTATTAGTCGGAACATATTTTGAGAGCTCCAGCCCATAAATGCGCCCTACTAATTTTCATTTCCGTATATAGTCCGGGGAAGTCAACGACCAAAGGTCAAAGGTACCAGCCGTTGAACTTGACTATTTCGAAGCTGCCTCTTCGAGCAAAAGTGGTTACTGGCCTAGTATCGGAAGAGGCCTGCCAGCTAGAGCGTGACAAATTAATATAACGTAGGATGACGCAAAAGTTGCCACGAAAACAAAAAGAAATAGGAAGCACACCAGATCAGGTTTCAACCAAGGTGCAAAAATAAAGCGACCAAAGACTGGTAATACAAAGGTTCAGATGTACACAAAAGTAATCAAACCCATACGCACAGAAAAACCAGTTGAGAGCGTAGATTCCAACCGTATACCCAGCACTTCCAAGATGAAACTAGCGATTCTGCCGGATTCCAACTTCTCGATTAATGAGGAAAAAAAGATCAAAGACCTATGACGAATAAGATACAACCATGAATTGTATCAACTCTACGACGAGCAAGAAGCTTCAACGGTCATTAAGTTACGTGAACTGCAGTGGGCTGGCTATATAGAGTGAATGGAAAAAAGAAGAATCCCCAAACGTGCTCCTAAAGGCAAAACGAGTGATAATAGGCCAGTGAGCAAACCGCGCAAGTGATGGGAAGACTCAGTTGATGAAGATAGCAAAGCCATCTTAAAAAACATAACAGTACTATGATTGGGCATAAAGCTTAATTGCGCGATACTCTAGATGAAAGAGAATTTTTTCTAGTTTAAGAAATTTTGTAGGGGAGGTGGTAGAGGCGGTGACGACATTGAACTAATTTTTTCACATCACGCTAACGTTGATATTGTGTGTAGCAAATTAATAACAACGATAATACTTGCAACGCAATCCATTCATGGCATCGCTTTCAGGGTCAATACCGAGCACCAATGCCAGTTTGCTTAGCGCCACCTTATGCCGGCTTGTTAGCGTAAACAAAAACACATACAATTATTATTATTTTTTAGTGTTACAAACTTTGTGGCAAACTTATAATACTCTCAGATTTCATCTAGATTATAATTAGTAGCTGAAGGACGCGGTCTTTGAATCGAAACAATTGCAGGCACCGAGTTCAGGGGGCTAGCGCCCGATTTGGGCTGTCTCAACATTGACGATGATGATAAGCTAGTAATAGTGGATGTTGGAAATAGTCGGACATTCATAACCAAAGATAAGCAGGAAATTTTAGCCATAACGATTTGACCCAACCTTGAGAACGAAGATGAACAACTCGTACGTCTCTAATGAGACTTCAATGTTCAATCGTAGATACATCATGTTCATCAATGATCACCATAAATACATCTGATACGTTCAGAGGACCAGAATTATCGAATCGAACAAATTTTGAACATCAAGATCCGCTACACCATTGAACCATCAGTTGAAAACAGTAGCAGTATTCCGGGTGGTTGTAGGCCGTACCAAGAGAACTGCAAACAAAATAAGATAGGGAAATTAAGAATTTGAAGCCATATAAATCTCCAGGAGCAAACGATACAGAAGTGTGGAGCTACTTAGGGATGGTCCTACCAAGGAGCAAGTGGAGCAGCTGATCCGAGCGACATGTTTGAGAGGGGCAACATCATCAAAAGACAAATATGTTAAAACCAGTGTAACGAAATGGAAGACCTTATTCCGCCAAAAAATAAAGAGCTTCCTCCGGATCGCAGCATGATTACCGACAAGACAGGGCGTGGCAGAGAGGATTTGTTATGGAGAAGACACCAAACATGAAAAGTCGTGGTGAAAGGGGCGAAAAAAGGAATACGATAATGGTACACGTTGCCTACCAGTACAATCTTAAACTTCACGTTGAGTGCCAATATAACTTCATTTCGCCAATAGATTATGGGTTTCTGCCTGACTTCACAACTTAGTGAGGGCATGGCAGATTGGCTTTGTTGCCGATTCCGCAATCGCTCATTATCAGGATGCCCTGCTTCACCCAACGTTCTGGCAGCGTAAGCCACAACCGTCATTCCTTTTTTTTTCTTAATCATACTTCGTAAAAGATGATGTCTCCTCCGGAGACTAAATCGTCATCCTCCCCCTTCCTCCTGACTATCCATACCTTGGCGTACCAGATGATCGCGCACACTCTGCGCTCACCATTTCATACGTTTTACTGTCAGGCTAAAATATCAATCAAATTCCTGTTAAGACGCCCTATAGGGGCATAGGACAGAAACAACTCTCTTCCACAAGGCGCGATCCCGAGCATCGGCTTTAAGCTGTTGCCAGGACTTGTTTATTCCTCTGGCCTCCTGCTGAACTGCTCGCTTCCATGTGTTACATGGTCGACCAACCCGACGTCTTCCTTGAGGATTATAATCCAGAGCCTGTTTGGCGATGTTTTGCTCTGGTTTCCTCAAAGTATGACCGATCCACTGTCACTTCCGCCTTTGAATCTCAATACCTATTTTAGTCTGGCCAGTTGTACTCCAAAAATCGTCGTTGGAGACCACTTCTGGCCAGAATATTCTTAAAATGCGTCGGAGGCATTGGTTCACGAAAGTCTGTAGTTTCTTGGTAAGTCGAACGGTCACTTTCCACGTAGTACAACCATACAAAAACACGGATTTGACGCATGCGTCAAAAACTCGCAGCTTCTTGCGAAGGGAGATCTCTCTTAACCTCCAGAAAGGGGAAAGGATACCGAAGGCCTGACGAGCTTTATTTAGCCGAGCCTCAACATCCTTTTCGGCTCCGCCGTCCATGCTGACAATGCTTCCAAGATAGCAAAAATCTTGCACCTCTTCCACATCCTGTCCGTTAAGAACAATCGGTGTGCTTGCGTTCGAACCCATGTGCATGTACTTGGTTTTACGCACATTTATTTTCAGTCCCGCCTCTTTGCATTTAGAATGCAACGAGCGAACATTTGATTCTAAGTCCGAACGGTTATGTGCAAGCAAACACACGTCATCAGCATAATCAAGGTGACTTAAGATGTTAAATAGTCTCCATTGAAGACCCTTACCTTCCCCACCTTCCAGTGCAGCTTTCAAGATGGCTAAAATATCGCTCGCACTTTATTTAAAATTACTTTCGAATGCGGAAATTTTCTGTACAATAATGGTTGAAAGTTTGTTGATCTTAAATTTGTTTCAAAAGTATGTTTAAAAAATTGCAATTTTCTTATTGTCACAGAAATCCGTACGAAGAACTGTCATATCTTTTTCGCCAATTGTAATTCCGTAATAGATTTTTTCAAAAAATTTCTGATATAACAAAAATGTAACAATTTTTGTTTTTCAAATGTCACACATTTAAGCTCTTTTGTCACACAATTTTGTTCTAAAACAAAGTTCAGTCAATTGAACACTGCCATATGAAAACACATCTTCATGAAATTAAATACTCGAAGGGCAATCTCTACAGATGTTGCGATGGAGGAGGAAAAATCTGTGATTATTGTGAACCAAAAACTCTTTCATTTTGGTCAACAAATCATGAACTCAAGTAAATTTCTGACCATTCTACTATGAGATATCCTAAGCTTTATCAATAGGACTCCATGGGGAGGGAGCTTTAAAATTATTTATCGGGAGATATATCAATAGGCCGCAGTAAAAGAGATGGCCCAGATATATCCACACAGGGTACTGAAATTATTTAACCCACAACTCTCACATTATAGGCTAACACGCTATCTACTAGGCTACTTTCAGTCTACAAAATGGTGATCTCAAATCTTACGAACAAATTGACCAGCAAAGTGGTTAGTGTGCTGGTACTCAGGTTTAATGAGGTCCATTTGGCTGCAGACATTATTTTCAATAGCTCCCCCATTGGGACAAATAGTAAGCCGTTCAGTTCTCTAACTGAAACCGAAATCTCAAAGCTCAGAAAAGTCGCATACCAATAAAAATTAATTCCCCCAAAAAATAATGATTGAAGCAAAATCTCTTTAAAGACTAACTAGAAATTTTAAAGGTTCAGATAACTTCTACATGGAGAGGAGACCAGCAGAGGATCCTATCTTTAGCCATGTCAATGGACAAATTGGTAGGCTATTAAGAACTGTGAAATAGATTCATAAAATTAGAATGAAATCGTTGGTTCGTTGTGAAAAGACCATTTCGCTTGGTATTTACGAATCAACAATTAGAGATTCGATTTTTTTAAAGATCTTCTCTTTTATTTCTGTTTTGATTTAAAGTTTTTACTGGTGTCTTTAATTTAAGAGGACCTTAATTTTAATTATTTGAATTATCATAAATATTAAGAAATAAGGCAAAGTAACATGAATGATGTACATATAAGATCATTCCGGTACTCAAAAGCAGATGTGCATCCGTGCGACAGCTTAGTTAAAAACCTGTTAAGCTGGAAAGTTCATTTTAAATTAAGATTGAATTTTGTACGCAATGTTATTATCGAAAACGTAAGGTTAACCTCGTGAATTATACAACTTTCCCTACAACCCAGCAAATCAAACTACTCTCTCCTGAATCACTAGTAGGTAAGTAAACTTTACTAGTAATCCAATCAGCCGAACTTCTTATTTTATTTCTACAATGGCACTACAGCCCAAATCGCGCATAGTTCCTTTGACCTTCAGGTTCCATAACATTTTCATTACTTATTGTGAAAGAGTTGTTAGCCCTTCGTACAACCCTTTAACTAGGATTTTTTTTAATTTTTTTAGACAGAGGTAACCAGAATGAATGCTAGAATTATATGTCGACCGAGATTTGAACATACGACCTTCGCATTGTAGACCAACGCGCTACTCAACTCATAAGTGAGTCAATCAAAATGTGCCAGTCAATGCAGTGAGGCGACTAATGCGACTCACTATAAAAGAGTTGGGTCGCATCAATTGTGTCGGTAACAATTTATCCACCACAACACACGATGATGCGCATGACAAATGACACGGTAAGTGTGCGATGCGGAGCATGTTATTGCGCTGCGACGCAGTGCCGTCGTGTGTAAGTGGTGTGAGTGAGTCGGCGAAATCCATTGTGTGCTGTGGTCAGATAATGGGATAATGCGATGTGCTCTTTTTGATCGGTGCATTGATGGCTCTTTCTCTCACAATTTTGAAGAGTTATATGGGCACGGGGCTTTAATGAGTGACGGCGCATTCAAACGTAATTTGATCGATTTTTCGAAGTTTGGTGAGTGGGTGCTTTTCGTTTTATGTATTCTACGTATGCGTGTGGCTGAAATCTTGTGAGTGACTCTTTTGAAGCAATCTTTTAGATCGACTCAATTAAGTGAGTGAGTTGAAATGAGTCAGATTTCCCATCGCTAGTTCGAGAGTCATTTTATAGTCAGACAAATAGACGGTCACTCAGATTCGATGCTTTTCAGCGACCACAAACATTTCTCTACTCTTGCTGATTCGGTTCGAGCCTTATTATTTGCACTACAAACGTTAGAGCAAAAAGAATATGTGACGCAAGCTAACAAAAAGGACCTTACTCCTAAACATGAGTTTAGGTCAATATTTAATTTTTTGTGGTTTTCGTATCAAACGATTATGTAACATACTACATATCTTACGATCACCTACAAAGTGAATTTATTTGGTATTTTAACAGCTAGATACCATAAAAGTTAATTTAAAATACGTTGACAAACAAAATATTTGGGAGAAGAGAGGGGGGGCGGTGGTGAAGAGGTAGTTGAAATTGACTTTGATCTTTTTGAACTTCAAATTCGAAATACCATAACTTAATTTTTTGAGATTTTTGCGGCGTCTTCTCTAGAATTGTGTCTTTTATCCAGAGATATCAAAAACTCAATTTTGACTTCTGACAAGACAAGGTCCCTTTTGTCAGCTTGCGTCACATATACTCTTATAGTAATTTCTATTTTGGAAATGATTATTCTCTAAATGAAGACACTCTTCTTGCAATGTAGCCCTTATAATTTTCAATGTCGACAACAGTTCAGTTCAGAAAGGACCAAGAAAAGGACAAAAAATTAAACCATTTTTCGTTGTACATTCGTCCGACCTCTAGAAGTGATCGCCCCAAACTTGAAGAGTCCACATTAGCAAAAAAAAAGAAAATACTTGAAAACAGTAAATATAATAATAACCATAAATGAAACCTTCTTTGTTCAGTATTGACAAAAATATTAAAAAAGAAAAAAAAAGAAAATATAAATAAAACAAACATACTGCATCGCCAAATTTCTGTTTTTCAAACCACTCTAGACTAACCACCCCGAATCATCACTGCAATTAATCACCTGGTCTAATTTAAAAAACGTTCACCAAGTATTTATTTTGGAATAATTCTTCGCGTTGTATTTGACGAATAGATTAAAAAAAACATTTAATATTGCGCTTTTTCAAAAATCAGTGTTCAAAAATATTTGAAAGAAAAATAAAATCATTAAAACATCGACATACACTTCGAATTCGAAATAAATGTTTCGCAAAAATGTCACCAAAAAACAGTATTGCAAAAAAAACACTTTTCTTCACTTGTATAAAAACACTTGCTTTGCAACCTGCCGAAGCGGCAACTAATTGGGCAGTAATTTTGAAAATTTGCCAACAAATTCTTTTCGCAAAGTCAGAAGTATTTTTAGGTGTAGGCATCAATAAAATAGCCGAAAAAAGATATATGATGGTGTGTTATACGATTAACAAAATGATTTCAAAAATGATTTAGTTTAAATTTCGCGCTCATTATGTTATGAATAACACTTTAAAGTGAAATTTTAATTTGATGTATGGAAATCAAATTAAAATTTCTTTCTTTTTGTTTGTCTTATCAAACAAAAATAAGAATTGATAGCTCTATAAATTTTGACAAAAAAAAATAAATAAAAATTTACATCATAAAACCTAAGAATCAAATCCACAGAAAAGAATGAAAATGTTTAACAAATAAATCCATGATCAAAATCGTAAATTTTCATCTGCCAACACCGTAAATCTCTTTGGTTCAATGATAAGAGAAAAAGCTATGGAAAATCAGCTTTTCTTATATTTTCATAGCAGAGAATAGTCCGAAAGCTTATTATTGATTTTAAGCTTGAATAAAAAAAATGTTGAGAAACATTTGTATAGCAACATTTCGCTGAGCCAGGGATTGAAAACCTAAATGTAAGCTTCAAAATTGAGCTTTTAGCTGAACAAAATAAAAAGGGCTAACACATATGTACCAGATGTATGCATAAGTTCTTTCCGGTTTCACTAACAGATGACGCCAACGATAAGTACGCAGCCTATTGATTTGACACATACAGTACCGTGCAAAACTGAGTGGATGATTACTGCTGCTGTATGTTTTGTTTAGTAAAAACCTCAACAATGAACCAAAAAGAATACGAATTTTAAAAACTATTTATTTATTTATCTTCAAAAAAAATCTTTCATAACATTTAAAAAACAAATTAGAAGAAGGAAATTAATAGCAAAAATCAGATACAGCCGCATCCACTCAGTTTTACACGTTTTGTACAATCAAAAGAGAACGACACTAGCGATGCTCAAGCTAACGGGTATTTACCGCTAATCGTTGGGGTTTTCAATGTAAATGCTTCTTTATGCAAATCCACTGTTTTCAGTTTGTATTTTTACTTTTTAAGAAGTGGTCGAAGTGATAATATCAGTGAAAGCGAATAATTAAATAAATATGAAGAAAATACCGTTTGAAGTCGAAAACAGCATCGTGCTAATGACAGAAAATGATGAGTAATCAAGGAAAATTGCACAAAAATTAAATATAAGACAAACCACTGTTCTTGATGTGCGAAAGAGGCGAAATGCTATGAGAGCACCGAACTTAGGTGACCGTCCGAAATTACTTACGGACGCAGATGCACGCCTAATCATACGGGAAATGCAAAAAGACCCTAGGAAAACACCAAAGAAGGCTTTGGAAGGACTAAACAAGGTTAGCAGTGAATGGACTGCGCGTAGAGCCTTAAAGAGAATCGGGTTTGAGTCAGCAATAAAAAAGAAAAAACAGGCTTTGTCCGCCAAAAACATAAAAGATCGGTTAAAATTCTGCCTAAACCACAAAAATTGGACTCTTGATAACTGGAAGCGTGTGATTTGGTCAGACGAGGTCAAAATAAATCGTTTCCAGACCGATGGAAAGTCGTATTACTGGCGACGACGTTACGACTCAATTCAAAAACACCATGCGAAGCAAACTGTCAAGCATAGTGGACGCAGTTTGATGACGTGTGGTTGTTTTACATGGTGGCACCTTGGGCCACTCCATAAAATCGACGGCATTATAAAGAAAGAGGACTATCTCCGCATACTGCAGACAAACTTGCCCGATTTCGTAGATAAAAGCGCTTACCCTGAAGAGGAAGTAGTGTTTCAGCAGGATGGTGACCCAAAACACACTGCAAAAATAGTGAAAGAATGGTTGGCCAATCAAAAATTTTTGAGAATGGAGTGGCCTGCTCAAAGCCCTGATCTCAACCCAATCGAAAACTTATGGGCAATAATGAAAAGACGATTGGGAAACTACGAAAAGTCACCCACAAACTTGAACGAGCAGTGGCAACGCGCTCAAGATGAATGGAAAAAAATTCCAAGTGAAATTAAAACCTTGTCGAAAGTATGCCCAAACGCATAAATAACGTTATTAAAAATAAAGGACTTTGGAACAAATTCTAGAATATACAAGTAATTGTCAAATTTTAATCACGAAACGTGCAAAACTGAACAGATGTGTTTTATTTTTAATTTCTTTCTTCTTTAAAAAAGTATTTGTTTTCTTTTTTGAAATATTACGTTTTACATTTCATAAGTGAATAAAAAATTAAATATTATTGATTTTTTTCAATTTACTTAAGTATTAAGCCTTTTATAGACCCAGCAGAAGCAGTTTTGCTCGGTACTGTACGTCATTTTGTTCGTCTGACATTTAGCTACACACACACAAAAGTTGAATCCGCCAAAAACAAGCGTCTTTGTTTAATTGCTCAGTGTTCATGTCGAGTATTGCGACTGAAAAAGAACATTTGCGGCACGCATTGCTTTTCTTATTTAATCAAAAGATAAAGGCCGTTGAAAGTCATCGTTTGCTGGTAGAAACTTATGGTGAACATGCTCCATCGGTTAGGACATGTGAGACATGGTTTCGAAAATTCAAAAGTGGTGATTTCAATGTGAAAGACAGTGAGCGTTCTGGTAGACCACAAAAGTGCGAAGACGAGCAATTGCAGGAGTTATTAGATAATGATCCAACTCAAACAAAAGATCAATTGCATTAAATGTGACACAAGAAACAATCAGCAAACGCTTACAAGCAATGGGGAAGATCAATAAACTCGGTAGATCGTGTGGGACCCCGATTTGAATGAACGTCAAATGGAAAATCGCAAAGTCACTTGTGAAATGCTACTTCAGCGCCACGAAAGGAAATCATTTTTGCATCAAGTTGTGACGGGTGACGAAAAATTGATTTTTTTTGAGAACCCGAAGCGGAAGAAATCGTGGCTTGCACGAAGCCGGTTCTTTAACACCAAGGCCAAATCGCTTCGGCAAGAACGTCATGCTCTTTCTCTGGTGGGACCAGAGCGGTATTGTGTATTATGAACTCTTGAAGCCCGGCGAAACCGTTAATACACAACGCTATCGCCAACAAATGATTAGTTTAAACCACGCATTGATCGAAAAACGTCCGGAATGGGCCAAAAGATATGGCAAACTGATTTTGTTACACGACAATGCTCCGCCTCACAAGGCAAAACCAGTAAAAGACACCTTGAAATCGCTTGGATGGGAGATCCTTTCGCACCCGCCGTACTCCCTAGACTTGGCACCGTCTGACTATCACCTCTTCGCATCTATGCGGCATTTGCTCAAGAAGCATCACTTCAGCAATTTCGAAGAAGTTGGAGAATGGCTCGACGAATGGTTTGCCGCAAAAGACAAGCAGTTTTTCTGGGATGGTATTCATAAATTACCAGAAAGATGGGCGAAATGTGTAGAAGCGATGGCCAATATTTTGAATAAAAAAAAAATTAATTTTCCTCCGTGTTTTCTTTAGCGAAAAAACCGGAAAAAACCTTTGCATAGACCTGGTATATATCTCGAGTGAATGCCCTTTCCGTTTAGATTTGATATTTGAAATTGAGGTATACGGTGTATTCTGATAGTACAGTAAAATCTTGCAGTCGAATGAAGAAAATCGGTCCAATTAAGGAGACCATATCCTTGTTTTGGTAAAATAAATTAATTTTTTTTTTTTTTGACATATTTTTTTATTGTAGATATGAAAACTGAGATCTGAAACTGTCATAAATATTAACTGTGAAGTGAATAGGGTCGGGTGAAAGGTACACCAGCTCCCGTCAAGTATTTAGTAAAATTTGGAGCAAAATTTCTTCCATAGGCTCGAGATATCTTCTAGACCGCCTATTTTGATATTTGAAAAAAATGTAGTTTATTTGAAAAGCTTTGATGTTTTTATTTCAATAAAGAGTGAAGACATGGAGATTATGTATGGAATAGAATATCAGACAAACGCTGCACGACCGATACAAAAAAAATGGAGCTAAATTTAAAATAGGCGACAAATGGGACACTTTTTATTATCATAGTATTTGATAAAACCAATGCCAGTCATATATTTATTTATTTATTTTTTTTTTTTTGTAAAAAAAAAGCAGTTTCATAAAACAGTAACAATGATTTTTAGTTTTTTAGCTTTCCTGAAAAGTTGTATTTTTTTTACGTTTAACCCAAGGAGGATATATAAAATGGAGCGCCTGATAGCTGTCTCATGTGGGAATACTTTTTGATTAGGAAATTTTCGAAAATTGCGTCCAAGCTTAACACGGCTTCAAACTTTTACAAAAAAAAAGTATCATAATTTGTATTCTCTCTTGGTTACTAATATTCGGTCAGCAATAAAATAATTTTCAGTAGAATGGAGTTTGCTGTTTTATTTCAGAAATCTTTATTTTTTCAATTTTTATTAGTTTTTGGTTCGTGTCTAAGCTAAGCACTTTAGCAACGGACAATTTATTTATTTATTTCAAATTCATCAAAACAATGATTACTTACAAAATATTGTTACAAAGAAGTACGTAAAAAATACATCATACGAGTATCCATTTTAAAACAATCAACAATCACAAATTATTTATCACATAAAGCTGACTTTAACTGCATGCTAGATAAATTATAATCAATACGGTAGTAATTATTGTTGAAAATACGCGAAAGAGATGCGATTGGTTCATTTTGTCCGTAGTTGGTGCGATGATGATAAATGTGGAGTGGCACATAGGTTCTCAAGGATCGACGCGGAATACTAAAAGTTATGGCTTCGAGCAAATATGGGGAGTCAATTTCTTCTAAGATTAATTTAAACACAAAAGTCGCCCTAAGGATAATCCGTCTATTCTCAAGCGACTCTAGAGAAAGGAGTTTTAGGCGCTGTTCGGAAGGTCTCTTAGAGCGAACCTTAAGAATCTTCGCTGTACAGACTCAATCCTACTCTTATGTTCCTCGTAATACGGAGCCCATACCTGACACGCATACTCCAGAATAGAGCGTACAAAAGTACAGTATAAAGTCTTAGTTATATAAGGATCATTGAAGTCCTTGCACCATCTTTTAACGAAACCCCAAACGGAGTTGGTCTTGCTGATTATGTAGTCAGTATGATCGTCAAACGTAAATGCGGAAATAAAATATACACCTAGATCCAGTACCTTATCTGTCTTTTGTAGTGTGCTACCGTCTAGGACATAGTCGAAATGTATGGGAGATTTGGTCCTAAAAAATGAAACGCTTGCACATTTACTAATATTCAAAGGCATACAGTTTAATGTACACCAGTCAAAAAAACGTTGCAAATCACTTTGAAGCAATGCGCAGTCATTCTGATTCGAAATATCGCGAAACAATTTCGCGTCGTCAGCATAAAGCAAAATTTTCGAGTGGGAAATAACCGAACTCACGTCGTTAATAAATAAAATAAATAACAGTGGTCCTAAATGGCTTCTCTGTGGCACACCAGATGTGTTGGGTATAGCAGAGGAATAAACACATCGAAAAATCACCTTTTGGGTACGATTAGATAGGTAAGATCTGATCCAATCTATGAAAATAATAGGAAATCCAAGCGCGTTTAGCTTGTAGGCAAGAATAGTATGGTCAACTTTATCAAAAGCTTTGGTAAAGTCGGTATATATGCAGTCAACCTGCTTCCCGTCTTCAATAACAGGAATAGTGAAATTGGAAAATTCCATCAGATTTGTTGTGGCCGACCTACCTTTGGTAAACCCATGTTGGGCAGGACTAATGATTGATTTACAATGAAAATTCATTATATCACAAACAACAGCCTCGAACAACTTAGGTATGCAAGAAAGATTAGCAATAGGACGATAGTTACACACATCACTTCTTTTACCTTTCTTAAGCAATGGTCTGATAGTTGAGTATTTCCACAAACTAGGAAATATCCCCGAACTGAGAGAAGCGTTAAATATATGGCATAAAGGCAGAACTGTCTGGACCTCTGGAAAAACTATCCGTAATGCTTGAAATAAACTTTAAAATGGTCGCTTCCTCAATATGAAGATCTTTCATCTCTAATGAGGTAGAAGGAAATTTCGATATGTAATGGAAATCCTCAGGACTAATCGTACGATTTGAGGTAGTGAAAGCAGTACGGAAATGGTCAGGAAAAAAGTTGCTTATAACTAAGGGGTCATCACTGACTACACCGTCGAAAGACATAGAAGCGGGATAACCGTCGGTGCACCTTTTGGAATTCACAAAATTCCATAATTGCTTAGGCTTATCCTTGATTGATCGCTTGAATTTACTGACGTAATTATTATACACCGCAGTAGACTGACCAACGAACAAATCACATAGCTCAGAGTAAAAAACGTAGTCCGCATCGGTTCTCGAGAGACAGTAGGACTTCCATGCTTTAATTTTTAAATTTTTCAAATGAGTCAAATCGTCATCGAACCATGGAAATCGTTTTACCTGCTTCTCGTGTGTGAACGGTACACACCGTGTAAAGCAAGTAAAAAGCGCGGTGTAAAAATTTGAAGTAGCTATCTCAACATCTTGTTCTTTAAGAACGCGCGACCAATCGCATGATAGTATGTCCTGGCTCAAAACAGTAAAATCAGCTTTATTAAAATTAAATTGATGTGATACTTCTTTAGCAACGTTACTTTTTGCACTTGAATCCAAATGAAAAATTACGTGAAGCGCAGTAGGAAGTGCGGATTCTGGCAGTAGTGGAGCAATACAATGGTTAATAGTCATGCTGCTTGAACTCGAAGAAAAAATTAGGTCCAAGTACCTTCCAAAACTGTTGGCTATATGATTGGACTGAACTAAACTTGTCGATAGGATGCAGTCCAAAAAATGTTGATCTTGCCGAGAAGCCTTTCCAGTGAAAGATGGCATTAGGCAATCGTCATCTTCGGAGCGACACCATGTCACATAAGGTAGATTAAAATCTCCCAAAATAAGCAGCTCATCGGAAGGACGCATAAGATCGCAGATTCTCTCAATGGCATTATAGACGGACACGTAAACGCTAGAATTTAACGCGGGAAAGAGATAGTCCATTTGGATTTAAGTATGCTAAACAAGGATAGCGATACAATTATTTCGAAAATTTGACAATTGTATCGGACAATTTAACGTAGGAAAGAGTTAGTTGCAATATTCTAAAGTGTACCGGACAAAGATAGCGAAACGTTTTTTTTTTTTCGAAAAATTTCGAGCATTTCACTAGTAAGGGAGGAAAATAAAGGGTTTTCCAATAAGGACTTGACAACTTTTTTTCAAAATAAAATGCAAACCATTTGAGACGTTGTTCCTTCGTGTACTTTACCATGATAAAAATGTTAAGTTTACTGAATAAATTGACAGTGACAGTTCGATGATTAGTGAAAGGGTGCGTTCACAAATTGAATTCAAAGTTGTCAAGTCCCTATTGGAAAACCCGATACTTTCATTCCCATTTTCATACACGGCAAAGCATGCTCATAGTCACTACTTATTATATATCCTCCTTGGTTTAACCCATTTTCTCTAAAACTAATCAATCATTCCATCGGTACGATTTTTTTATTTTTTTTTTTGTTTTATAGATTGCACCACTGTATATGAGCAGAGTAAAATGAAATTCAAAATTTATAATTTTGAACTGACTTGAAGCTCTCTATTCATATAAACTTGATATGCTACATGTACATATATACAAGCTTCGCAAAATTGTTCAATTGTAAATTTTGCACTGAAAAGACCCTTCGATATGCTCCCTCTAAGGGAGTTGCCATGATACAAAACAACATGTATTTTATTTTAATTGATCAAAGCTAATTACGAAAAAAAAATCATGTCACGAATATTTCTAGTAATTAGGGCAGGGGGAAACTCTCAAATCGAGCATCAAGCATGAAATTCGAGTCATTTATGTTTGATATAATTTGTATCGTTGTATCACTATAACCGACAATTTTAGGACAAACTTTTATACATTGCCTGTGGCAGGTTAAGGGAGTTACTGACTTGACCGTTTTCCATACAAAATGCGGTACCATTTTTCGAAAACAATTTCACCGATTTTAATAATTTTTTGTACACTTATTACATTAGTGAAACTAATGCTACGTAACAGAGGAATTTCAAAAATATTCAAAACTAAGTCATTGATAAGCAGTGAAAGTTTCAAATCTTTTCATGATGTTTTGAGTACTGCTACCTATGGACCAAAAAAAATCATACTGATATCTGTTATCATTTTCAAGAAAAATGTACCGATGTGGATAAAAATGTGAAAATAAAAACTTTTCTGGAGAGCAAAAAAAAATGGTAGTACGATTTACACCGACCTTTCTAACTTTGAATTAATTTTTTGAACATTTTTACTTATCGGAAAAATCTGCGATTTGTTCTATTTTGTGTTAAATTGAATAAAGAATGATAATCAGCACAAAACAAAAACGATTTTTTTTTTCATATTCAAATCAGTAACCCCATTAAGGTAAGCGTTACTTGCAGTGTCACAGGAATCTAAGGGTAATGTGTTCTCATGTAACGAGTGCCGCTACAATTTTGAAATGTATCTCACTTGGAATGAACGATTGAAGGAAAACGTAATGCATAATCACAATTCGTTCGAATTATTGAAGTACAATTTCACAAAAAATATGAAAATTGAAGAATGAAGATAAAATGCAGTACATACTAAAATTTCAGTTCGAAATTAGAAAATTGCAGTAGCAGTGCGAAGTGGAGTGAATTATTTTCATTTCAATTTATCACTGGAAAATAATATTGAAAATCATTAGACAAATAAATGTACAAATTTTCCAGCCATGCAAGTATTACCTACGCATGCCACTTGAATTCTTTTCTATCATTGATGTTCAAGGCTAGCAAGGTATGTATGCTTTGCATTACAAGTAGTGCAGGAGTCATGTAAACCTTAATTCTACATTACATGTAATTCAAGTGGAAGCATCGCTCCCTGAATATTAGCAAAGGCTACCAATAATATAAGATATCTTAAGCCTGTGGAGGAACTTTTACCCGTTGAGATACGTTGAGATTGATAGGAAAGGTTTCAAACACCCAAAGCGACGGTCACCAATTGAACCGGAGTGGCTGTTGCATAAGGGCGCAGGGGTAGCGAGAATCATGAGCTTTGAAACATTTTCCAATCTCAAAAAAAGTGTTCTTCCATAGGACTGGGATATCTTATATTTTTCATACTCTTTCACATGAGTAATGAAGGGTTAAGGGGTTCATCTCTCTTATAACCTAAAATAGTGGTCCCCAAAATGTGTTCCGCGGAACCTTGGGGTTACACCAGAAAAGTGAAGGGTTCCGCGAAACAGCCTTCTTATATATTAGCACGTGGACATCGAAAATAGTCTATGACTTTTTATAAGTCAACGTTTATTTATTATAAATAGAAGGGAACGCAACTTATATCATTAAAAAGGTACTGTGCCATAGATGTGCGCAAACCAAAAATTATGTTTGTGTGTTGTTGTTAAGGCAGGTAAAATAAAGTGAGAACATGCAAGCGGGATCCCATTTCAGTACTAACACGTATCCAATGCTACTTGACTTCGGTGATCGAATGAGTACTGGAAGATCCAGTGCACTGCATCGAGCTATTACGCAAGCTCTTTTCTGCAGTAAATGTGCAAATGTAAAAGTGTTTATTAATGAATGCCTTATATTAGGCGGCGGCATAATGAAAGTGTTTATCGAAGGCGAAAACCAACAACAGGAATCTTCTAAGCTTACGAACTTCCCTTGCTACTTGACTTACAACTTGAAAATCAAAAATTGTAATTGTAATTTTTTTTAAGTATTCGTATACAACTAAATTCCAATTAATTATGTTAAAAGCAAGATGAATTTCGTTATTGTACACACAGAATTGTTTGAATTTCGACCACGGACGAAACTGGTTATTATTGAAATTGAAAAGTGCGCAAGGGGTCGCTGAATTTCAAATCAAAATAAAACCACCAGTAGAATGAGTTCAATTTGATTCCACCTCAAAACTTTATTTAATTTAACTAAAATCGCTTTACGCTTGAAACTTTTTTGCTCACTAATTATCGGTTGCCAATCGAAAGCGAAGAAGTTCGCTTTCTAAACATCGACTGACTCGTCGACGGCTACAAAACCAGACTGACTCCGCCATCAACGCTAGCTATTCTTTTATACCGTTCTTTCCGGACAAATCATACATAGTGTGTGAACGTTCATGATTGAAATTCGTGCCCGTGTGCATTTGTTATTGTTTTCATTCAAGGAAAATGGTGCAGGTGTTCCGTCACTACTGCAGAACTGCTGCTGGTTGAAGGCCTCGAACATTTAATGAGCGACATAGTGTAGGAACGTTCACGATCGGAATTCGTGCCCTCGTCTAGTTGTTGCTGTTAAACATTCCGATCAAGTCGCATTTGGTGGCAGATGTTATTCACAGTGTTTCTGTTATTGTAGACCTTGAATATTCCGATCGAGTCGCAGAATGTTCATACAGGTGTTCCTTATAGTGTTAGTATGCACGTATTAATATGCTTCAGTGTTCACTGTTAAATGATACAATGTATTCATATTTTGCTCTCTCAGTGTCTCAAGTCTTGCTTCCACGACACTCTAAAATAAACCAAAGTCCGACCATGCCAATAGATATTAGTTCACTCTGTTTTTTCAAAGGTCATTCAAATCTCTGAATAAAACAAAACTCTTTCACTTAAAGGTAATTAAGCGGGGAATTACAGCATACAGTGCCGGAAAAAAGTTTGGAAACATGGTCTCTCAACCCACAATCATAGCTCTGAAACAAAATTCCTTGTGCACACACCTATGAAACTTTGCATAGAATTGCAGTGCCGCATTTCTTATAAATCTTCAAAGCGAAATTTGTTTATAACGCTAAAAAAAATTGTGACGACAGTTTCGATTTTATCTGGTATTATTCGTGGAAAAAAGTATGGAAACACATATCTTTTTCATATAATTCGAGTTTATTTAAAGGAAATAACATGTTTTTCTTGGTATTTAGTGCTTCTCCCTTTTGCTTTTAGTACAGCCTTGCATCTCCTCTCCATTGAGTCCACCAACTTTTCGCAAAATGAAACCGGGATATTTTGCCATTCTCTAATGATTTCATCGTACAGTGCATTCCTATTAGAAATTTTTGTGTGTCGAATTTTACGCTTTACATGTTCCCATATGTGTTCGATTGGATTCAGATCTGGTGATTGTGAAGGCCATTCCATAACACCCACTTTTTCCTGTTGGAACCAATCCTTAACTAAACGCGAAGAATGCTTCGGATCGTTATCTTGTTGGAAAATCCAACGTAACGGCATTTCTTCTTCAGCATATGGAAGCATACTGTTTTGCAATATTTCCAAATACCGATACCGATCCATTATCCCATCTATCCGAAAAATTGGGCCAACTCCAGAACGTGAAAAACATGCCCAAACCATTATCGATCCTCCGCCATGTTTAACTGTTGGTAATTGATACCTTGCATTGTACCTTTCACCCCGTGGTCTTCTAACATAATGTTTTCCACCGCTTCTAAATAGTTGAAATTTACATTCATCACTCCACAGAACTGTATTCCATTTGCTGGGAGTCCAAAGAATGTGTTCTTTTGCAAATGTTAGTCTTCTTGCAATATTGGCTTTTGATAAGAGTGGCTTCTTCAGTGGAGATCTTCCAAAAAGGCCACTTTCAATCAATCTATTTCTAATTGTCCGATCTGTCACATCTGAAATACCTTTGTTCTATAACTCGGCGTTGATCTCAGTGGCCGTTTGTCCTGGTTTTTGTTTAGACATCCTTTGAACTATGCGATCGGTGGTTGCTGTTGTTTTTCTAGGCCTCCCTGACTTTGGAGCACACTCGACTGTCTCTCGCTGATGAAAGTTTTTAATAATTTTCGAAATTGTTCCTCTTGGTATATCAAGTTTTTGTGAAATTTGAATTTGTTTTGTTCCGTTATTGTACATAGAAACGATTTTCTCCTTCAAATCCATTGAGTACAACTTACACTTCGGCATTTTTAATTATGTTTCATAAAAAAACTTTAATTGGAGTTAAATTTAATTCAGTCGCACAACAAATAACTACTAATGACATTCAATTTCAAAGTAAACGGTTCTAATTAACTTTTTGACAACAAAAACCGTTTTGTTTCCATACTTTTTTCCGCAAGTATTACCAGACATATTCGAAACTGTTGTCACAAATTTTTTTAGAGTTGCCATAATTAAATATCACTTTAAAGATTAAAAAGAAATGGGATACAGCTATTCTACGCAAAGTTTCATAGGTGTAAGTACCAGGAATTCTGTTTCAGAGCTATGATTGTGGGTTGAGAGACCATGTTTCCAAACTTTTTTTCCGGCACTGTACACGTATGTTTTTTTTTTATGTTTTGTTTTATTGAATAATAAGCACATGCACCCGTGCTTCGCACGTGTATTTTGTGCGAAAAGGAAGGACATTTTGTTGCTATTGCTGAATAAGTAAAAAAAGAATAAGTAAAAAAAAAATAAGTCAAAATATTTGTAAAATGTATATAATTAATTTTTAATTATTTCCGGTCCCTTCAAATACTCCTGATTCGGCAAACTGAGTCCAGAGCTTAAAATCTGTGTAATGTAATCACAGAAGTCGATGTTTTATATTAGGACGTCCTTATACACGATATTCCTTGTGATGAATTTTCCATTGGGTTTATTTTGAAATAGCTACAGACCTTCTTGTTTATAAATAACTTCAAATCTTCTTATATATATTTGGACTCATGTCATAGCGGCATAGAGTTGTCCATGGGAAAATAATTGTCATTTTTGGAAAATTCAAATTTGCTATGTGCTAAATAAATATTTAAAAAAAAAAGTTTTTCGGCCGAAAATCGAACTCCTAACCATTCCACCAACAACCACCGATCCCGATGAGCTTGTCTCGCCAAAATTTAGTCACAATTTTTGAATCTACTTTAATTAGATCCCAATGGATTCAGTTTTAGACATTAGGTCGTTAGTTTCGAACTAAAAAAATCGATTTTATTTTGAACTCATGCATGGAATAAAAATTATTTGAAATTAGATATTTTGACTGTAATCAAATCGTAAAAAAAAGTAATATTTATAAAAAAAATATTCGGTCGGGAATCGAGCCACGTGGCAGGCTAGTTTCTCCACTGAACCGCGAATATCGACGAAATTATCTCAACTTAACGTAACTTAAATATATGCACAGTTTTTCATTATTATACAGAAGTTGGAAGTACCAAAACAATATTTGTTTCATTTTAAATGTCATTAAATTTTGGGGAAGCTATTGTTTAAAAAATAAGGGTTAAATGATCTTTGGAAGAACTTCTGAGGATTCCTCGAACAAAATAGTTTGGACAACCCTGGATTAAGATATCAATGTTAAAAAAGAAATTAAGTAGACTTGCTTTCATGCCTTATTGCGAATGTTTACGGGATGCTTGATTCTACCTTACTTTTTACACTTGGTGCATGCAATTATTCTATATGAAGCACTGAGTTCCAAAATTTGCTACTTGCATTTTTTTAATATCAAAATGGCGATGAATTTTGGTCGATATAACCACACTCTTTCAGTTAGTAAGGTAAAAAAAAAAAAAACTCGCTCCTTGCTCTAGTTTTTAGCCTCTGAAAGTTGATTTGAGCTCCAAAACCCCTCCCTTGCATTGAAAAGCGAGTCACAAAATTGCTGCCTTACGTGAAACAGAAGATACAAGTATCGAGCTTTGGAATTCAGTGCCTCATATATATACTTATGTACAATATACTTTATATGCATTTCGATATTGTTTCAAAAGTATTATTCCACAGCTCGAAAAACAGAGGGCTTTTGGTCTACATGGATATCGTGTTACGTCAAAAGTAAGTAGATATTCAATATTGTAAACATTTATTTTTAATATGTCTTCAGTTTATAATTCAAAGCACACTGAAAAAAATATGATCGCACAAGAAATAAGCGGAAAAAAACGGGATTTTTCGATACGGAAGTGATACGAAAACAAACTCGAAACGAGTTTAGAATCACTCGAAATTCAAAGGATTCCACCTCAGTGGAACATACAAAGTTCATACTTTTTGAGGTCAAAGCATAAGAGATTTTGACTCTCATCTTTGTATTCCTAAGTAAGCTTTTTCATACCAGTCCTTCTTCTTGTTTGGTGGTTTTTGCTAAATTGTAGACTTTGAAAGTATAAATGTTCACTTTCGGCCCGTCTTTTTCAGATAGATAAATAGATAATATATAATAAGATTTCAAATTAAAACGTAGGTACTTGTGATTTCGCGATTATTTAAACAACAAAGCCTCGGTAACTAATGTGAGATCGCATAAGGCTAGCCGAAAGTACACACTTAAACTCTAAAAGTACAAAATTTTGCAAAAAAACAACAAACAAGAAGAAGAAAAATATAATTTCGGTTCCTATGCATTGTTTTTTTTTTCCCTTTACCATAACGAGCAGATATCCGGGTCTTAACTTTCAGATATGAGCTTCGGGTTTTTTCCAAGCCTTATTTCTTAGCGTTACGTACTTCGTTGGAGCGAACTCATAATACCGTCAGACTTCATCTAGAAAATTAAACTAAATTTCGGATAAATTCCCATATTTTTCATGTCCTTCGTTAAAGTGAAACTCATAGATTTTCATTGCAATTGAATCTGATCATCTGTAAATCTTTCGCGAGATTCGGAATGTAGTACAATTCAAGTTTGTCTTTTTCTTTGTAAAAACTAAAACAGAGTAATCTCCAAGGTAGACGTCAACGTGCAAATCAAATTTCCGAATTCGGAAAAATCCCAAATTTGGAAAATTTCGTTCAAATTCCACAACGAATCCGAACTGATACTCCAAAGAACATATCGATTCTGTAAGAGAGGCTAAACAGCGGCACTGTTTTCACAGCCTGAAGTTACAGAATTTCCCCAACCTTTTTTCACCTCCTTCCCCCGCGAAAGTTTTAAGAAATTTCAATAATTCGAAGTACGTCATTATGGGATCGTTCATAAAGTTCAATTTTATAATAAATTTTTGCAGTGAATTTGGTATGAAAATTACATAAAAGTAACTTCGTTTTCTATTTCTGATAAATTGTTTTTGAGATTAGAGAAAAAATAAAATGCCTCATACCATTGTTATCGTCCTCTGTAGTCGGCAATAGCTTACCTGTAATAAGAAAAAAAAAATCAAAAATTAGATCATCATAATCATTTATTATACTTATTTAATTAAACTTCAATTAAGTATTTATTAATTAGATTAATTATATCTTCTTAAAAAAAAATATAATGACATAAAAATTGATCGACAAAAAAAAAACACTTTTCTTATGTAATAAATTTTACGCTTTGATCCATATAGGTATAACAGATATCTTCCTTGAATTGTGATAACAATTCAAAGAAAAAAAAATAATAATTTTCAAAATATTATCGCAGATTATATTCGGCTTGACAACTTAGTTTTGGCCTATCGCAATTATTGCTATATCTACGAAGCAGGATACATTATAATTTTTTAACAGAATTGATTTAAAGACGCAGATGAAGTAATTTGGAACTGCAAAACAAAGAAATGATCGAACAAATAATTTTCGAATAGAAAAACCCTTCGCACAAAGCTGTGAGTGTTTGTACTACATGGAAAATTACCGTTAGGCTTATAAGGAAACTGCAAAATGGCGTGAACCAAGGTCTTCAAAGCATTTTAGAAATATTTTGACCAGATGTGATCTCCAACGATGAACTTTGGAGTATAACTGGACAGACTAAAATAGGCATTGAAATTCAAAGGCGGAAGTGGCAGTGAATCGGTCATACTTTGAGGAAATCAGAGCGAAACATCATCAAACAAGCTCTGGATTATAAATGGAAAATCAAAAATCGTAGATAGAGGGTTGTTTTTTTTTCAGAATGAGCTGTGTTATAGGCAATTTCGGCCTTAGGTGCAATGCACAAACACTGTCATGGAGGGAAGGAATGGGATTAGGAAGGTAAGGGAAGGGGAGTGAGAACGACCGTAACGAGTGGTGAAGCTGGTATATTTTTTAGTTGAACTGGCTGCTACTGACAAATATTTGCAGATGTTATGGGGGAAAGCGAACAGAAACCCCGGCCAACGTATAACTCCAGCACACTGCCCGTTCGGGTATACCTTGGTTACCTCAGTTAACGAAAATGAAATATTCGTAAATAGGAGGTTGTGCGACAGGCTAACAACCCTTCCAAATTTAAGTAATCAAAAATGTTAAAGAACCTGAAGGTCAAAAGCTCGAGACCCGATTCGGGCTATAGTTCCATTGTAGAAGAAGTCGAATAATCAAATTGCAGCACCCAAAGATTTTTAACAAAAAATGTTCTTTGGCGACAACTTAGTATGAGTTGATATTCCAGTCCTGGTTGTGTTGCACACAAAAACCCTCGCCTCGTCGATTATTTTACCCATTCGATAACCTACTTTAACCAAAAATTTCTTTCAACTATCAATCACATAGGACCGGAAAAAAAGGTTCAAAACTCAAGTTAATCTATCGAATTTCTCGTTTTAATGGAATCGAAATTTTGGACTATGGATGAATTTGTATTACCACAAAAACGATAAACTGAATTTCAAAACTCTTGAATTCATAAATTTAGTACAACAAAAGAAAATAAATAAATGCACATACCATAAAAAAATTGTATCGCTTATTTTTATCCTATCTCCTATTTTAGTTACATTTAAAAAAAAAACGAATAAAATAAGTTCAAATATGACAGACACATTCGATTACAGACACAAAGAATCCTTTTATTCGCATCGCTGACTATCCAGGAGGCTTGAATTTTTCAACAACGCGAAGTAAAATTTCCTTTCTTTAAGTTGAATTTATTTCTTATTCGAAAGAATTCTTCTTTCTTTTTTACATCGAATAAGAAGCCAAGACCGAGGTTGGTTTTGAGTTTCAGAGAGGTTTATCTGTCGTCTATTTCGATAATACAAGAAATGATAAAACGACCGTCATACCCTCTCTCCACCGAAATAAATAGGAAAGGATTCGTTCACTGTCGACTGGGAAAGAAATCCTTTCATGGAGGTATTTGCAAAAGCTAAGAAGAGTTCTTTGTGTGCATATTACCTGGTAAAATGGATATGTGCATAGCGAAAATAACTCGTATCTACTATCTAGTATATAGCCTTGAGTCATGAAACTTTACAGTGAAATTTCCAAGTTATTTCTCGTTCTATTTTCTTTTCGTGTATATCGATTGCAAATAAAATTTATGCTCTTTATTTAGCAGAATGCACAAAAGATGTAGAGATACGGTGCAGAGATTCAGGGAATTAAAATTCTGAGAAATTGAAGCATGTTAAATTTTATCAATTTAAGCATAACAAAGATCTGATTTGGGAGTAACTAATGATCTTCCAGTTACACGATTTTTTTGTGCAACCTGCTTTCGGTCGTACTGTAGTATTCTTCAGATTCACTATGTGATTGCACGCATTCAAAAATTGTATTCTCAACAAACTGAATCTGTTGCCTAGCCCGAATAAATGCATCAACACAAGATTAAGTAGTCCTTTGGCTCTGTCTATCACTCTCAAATCGTCATAGTGTAGATTTTATGATCCAGAATCAGCTCAATGAATGAAAAAAATCTCATGAATTTTCCATTAGTGAAATTCAAAGCCCAGAGCAGTTTCAATTTGCATGCAATTTAAGTTGGCAGTTGAAAACTCTTTTTGAAATGGGACTATGGAAAATAAAGCCCCCGAATTACGCTGTAGTGTGGACCTCATCAGGAACCTCATGAAAAACCTTTTTGAAAAATTCTCGTTAATTTTGTAGCCTTTAGCTCTATTTTTCCCAATTGCAGGATTAAGTTGAGATCCGAGTTCAGCGAACTGAATAACTCCCTGCGATTGGAAGCAATGGAATGATTTTTTTGATTCCGCAGTAGAGTTAAATTCATAGGTGCTGTCTTAAGTACTGTCATCTGCAAAACTATGCATTGGATTGAGAGTGGACGATAGAAGGTCGTTTAACTAAGAAAAGAGTTGGAGATAAAACAGAACCTTGGGTGTCGCCGGAATCAATTGGGTAGGAGGAAGAAGTAACGCCAACTAATACTACTCGTATAGTGCGTTCAGAGAGATAACTCTCAATCCACTGAACAAGGGTATCATTAAGGCCGATAGCCCTAAGTCTAACTAAGAGACATTCGTGCTAAGCTCTGTCAAAAGATTTTGCATTCGCAAGTGCGAGAACTTAACCTTCGGCATATTTCTGTAAAAATGAGTTCCAACGCTCTGTCAAATAGACTAAAACTATATACTTGTTCGGGCAATAAAACAAATAAATCAATAAATTTATTAACAAATAGATAAAAAAAAAATAAACAAAAGGATACGTGTTTTAAAAATTAAAAGTAAAATGAAATAGTAAAAAAAAAATGAATAACGTAACAGAATTTGTAGGGAGCTGGACGAAGTTTCTTTTTTACTAAAAATAAAATTACGAAGAAAATTTCAGCTGGATAGTTTAAAGCGTTGGGAAGCTATTGTGTAGGCAGGTCAGATAGAAAAGCGGACAGTCTTTCGTATCCGATGTTTCTGGGCAACAAGGGCAAGCAATTATATAAAATAGTATCGCCTGTGGTCGAAATTCGACCAACTGTGTGTGTAACATAACGAAATTCATAGTTTCAATATGAATTCGCCTAATATTAGGCATTCTTTAATTAGGCATTTTTCCATTCCCACATTTACTGCATAAGAGAGTTTGCTTAAGCTCAAAGCAATGCACTGGATTTACTGGTACTCGTTTGATCATCGAAGTCAAGTAACATTATACGGCATGTAGCTCTGAAATGGGATTCCGCTTGAATGTTCCCACTTTATTTTACCTGCCTTAACGGCAACATACACACATAATTTTTCGTTTGTGCACATCACACAGTACCTCTTTAATAATAAAATTTTCATTCCCCTCCTTTTGTATTAAATAAGAAAAAAGTCACGGACAATTTTGAATGCTCACGTATTAATATATAAGATAATAAAATTTAGGGTGTAGCGTGTTGGCTTACATTACGTAGGTCGTGAGTTCAAATCCCGGTCGCCCGTTAAAGAAGGTTAGGCCTCCACTTCAGTACGTAACAGTTTTGGTTTAAATTATTATTTCTACTTTCTGTGTATTAGATCGATGTATGCAAAATTTTAACTTTTGTAGTATAGTCCATTCTCAAACCGCCGGTAGAATTATAAAAACAAGTGTTTGCGCTAGACTGTGTATCTCAAAATTTTGGCTCACAAATCGGAAAATATAAATCATATAGCTCTACAATCTGGAAAAATTTCACCTTGATATCTGTATTTGAAATATCGCGAAGTGAAAGACCCAATGTCGTAAGCCTCAATTGTGCCAAAATAAGTTTTTCTTTTACCCAGTAGGTACATGATATCACAATGCACCCCGCCCTGATGAGAATGCTCGAAGTACTTTTTTTAATAGAGTCGCAGGAAAACAAAGCCTCCTTTACGTTTTGCCCTTTATTCAGTTTAAAAAAACTAAACTGAAATCAGCACGAATATGAAAATTGATTAAAAAATGTCTTTAAAAGAACGTGCGCATAATTTTCGTCTACCACAGTTTACAACCTTTCCGTACTCAGGACAGCTTTTTTTCTCACGCTTTTCCTAACCAACGAAAGTTGAAAGCCTTCCACAGGGAAAATGATGCGATTTTAAAAACGCATATATACATACATATACCGCCGGCCAATACGAGCAAAATTTTCTCGCGCAAGTTTGACTGCAATAGGAAGAAGAGATGCGTCGTATTAAAATGCTTCCACCTTTCATCCCATTGCATGTACAAGAGAACATGACCGCCGGACAATACGAGTAAAATTTTCTCTCGCGACGAGCACAAGTTCGACTTCTATAGGAAGGAGAGATGCGTTAACGCAATTGCTTCCAGTTAATGCTTTCAGTCGCAAGCAATGGCTCTCGATCAAAGCTTTGCCAGTATCGACATTTTGGTACTAGCTGAAAAATTATCAGGAAGAAAAATGTGAAGAGATAGATCTGCTAATATTGCCAATATTTGTCGTGCTTTAAGTGAAAACGAATCGGTTTAAACTTCGGCAGATCGGTCGGCATCTTTTTTTGGACGTCTTTACTTTTTTTATTAAGAAAACAAAAACTAGAAGCTTAAACTAAGGCTTGAATTAATTAATTATTCAACATTTTTAAAGCTTATATTTAATACAAAAAAGTTGAAGAGTCTGTCAAAGCAAGACATCACTTAAATATTTCTTCGGATTTCGGTCTGTTACCACCCTAGCAAATAAAATGCCATCTATTGAAGGCATTGAACAAAATGGATTATCCGTTAATTTATTAATTGAGACGCTTTAAGCTCCTGTGTGAGTAGGAGTGAATGTGGATGGTTTTTTTTCATATTACGTGATTTCTGGGTGCTCTCATCATTAATAATGTTTGAAGCAGCTGACGAGAGAGGTCTTAGTAATGTTTATAATATATTCCTTAAGCGTAATAAACCAATATATGGAAAAAATAATTGCTTCCCCTAGCTATAAAGTCACGCCACGCCACTGATGGACTCATATCTTCGAGATCGTTAAAGATAGAATGTTGGTTTTTGAGTGGATTGGATAAATGAGCTCCATTACCTAAATTTTGAGGAGTGTCAGATGGAAAGGAGGAGGGAAAGAGTCAAAAATTACACTTGCTAATATCTCCACTACGAATGAAGATAGGAAGCTGAAAATCAGCGTAGGTATACAGAGGTTTGTGGGACAAACACTAAAAATAATTTTTTTTTATCCATTGGGTCCGAAAAGGGGAGGCTAAAAACGAATTCTCGGCCGATTTTTAGGCCAATAAATTTGGGAGGCCAATAATTGTCAAACCAAGTACATGCACATGGGTTCGAACGCAAGCACACCGATTGTTCAACGGGCAAGATGTGGAAGAGGTGAAAGATTTTTGTTATCTCGCAAGCATTGTCAGCATGGACGACGGAGCCGAAAAGGATATTGAGGCTCGTTCAAATAAAGCTCGTCAGGCTTTCGGTATACTTTTCTCTTTCTGGAGAGATCTCCTTTCGCACGAAGTTGCGAGTTTTTGACGCATGCGTCAAATCCGTGTAGTTGTATGGTTGTACTACGTGGAAAGTGGCCGTTCGCATTTTAGGCATATCTGGCCAGAAGTGATTTCCAACGACGAACTTTGGAGTACAACTGGACAAACTAAAATAGGCATTGAGATTCAAAGGTGGAAGTGCCAGTGGATAGGTCATACTTTGAGGAAACTAGAGCGAAACAT
The DNA here is from genome assembly GCA_963669355.1 of Chorisops tibialis. Taxonomy (NCBI): domain Eukaryota; kingdom Metazoa; phylum Arthropoda; class Insecta; order Diptera; family Stratiomyidae; genus Chorisops; species Chorisops tibialis. The sequence continues at coordinate 246,677,581 of OY770263.1, read as the reverse complement.
CGCCAAACAGGCGCTGGATTATAATCCTCAAGGAAAACGCCGGGTTGGTCGACCATGTAGCACATGGAAGCGAGCAGTTGAGCAGGAGGCCAGAGGAATAAACAAGTCCTGGCAACAGCTTAAGGCCGATGCTCAGGATCGCGCCTTGAGGAAGAGAGTTGCTTCTGTGCTATGACCTTAGAGGGGGTCTTCACAGGAATTTGATTGATTGATACATCCATTTGATATACATAAAAAAAATATTAATTTAAACCAGAAATGTTATTCACCAAAGATGGACCTAACCTGCACTAGGTTTTTCACATGTATTGAAAAAATACAAAAAATAAAAATTTTTGAGTTAAATTTGAAGCTACAAACTTGCTTATAAGTTTAAGATATAAACTGTTTAAATACCTTCAAAGCTTCTACCCCCTCCCATACAAAAGTATTTTTCGACCATCACCAAACCATTACAAGCTATCAACTTGAAATTTTGTACAAATACTTCGAAAAATATTTACAATAAAGTTGCATCAAAAGTTTTGAAATCCCTTCTGCCCTTCCACCCACTTCCATGCAAAAATATGATTTCGAAAAATTTAAACTTATAATCAAAAATTTAAAAGCTACAAAATTGAAAGTTTTTACGAACACCTTTCCAGAGAATTGAAACAATACTGCATCACGAATTTTACTCCTCTACCCCCTCCCGTACACGTGTATGGTTTCAAGAATATAAAATACACCGAACTTCATAGAATTTACTTCGTTTATGAAACTAACATTCTATACAGCGAATTCAAGCAATCAATTAAAACATTATTAACATCACCCCACCTCTTATAATGCCTCTCTCCCCCACGAAATTCTTTTTCAGGAGTCTATCTCTCTAACATGCGCCCATAATCGCAACTGAGCATAAAAAAATATTCGTTCGAAAAAAATTTGGCTGCTGAGTTATGGGTGACTGGTAATTCAGGTCGGATTTTTATAAGAAATCGTAAAATTTTGCAATCCCACAACTACTCAGCAAACAATGAGAAATTAGAGTGAAATCATAATGAAATCTGTATATGAATGAAGCTTAAGCTTCATTTTTCGATTCTTTATGAAGTCACTTCGAATTCAATATCATACTAAAAACTTAACCCTCAAATTCCTATATGAACTCAAAAAAACTTACGTAAATGATGTAGAACAAAACACAAAAAAATAGCTCGGAAAGATATCACAGAATGGATCCACAATGTTATCAGTAACTGATAAAAAACTGAGACTGCACAAGGAGTCAGAATGCTTTCAGTAGAAGGAATCATGATGATACTGATTTTCATTGCATCATATTTGGAAGCGTGAGTGTAGCATAGAATACATTTCAGAGCGTGAATTCATTTCATTTATACTAAGTGACGAAAGAGTGAAAGGCTTAAAATCGCATGTTAATTTATTAACAAGTTTTTGATACTAAATTGAGGTCCAGCAAATGATTTCACATAGGCTTCATTTATTGAAATTTTACGAAATTGTTCGCTGGGCATGATCTGGTGAAATTTGATGAGTCGCAGATGAAAGTAAACAGAGTAGCGACAGCTCACGACGGTGCTCTATCGAGACGACAATGAAAAGAGAACACCCCCTCCTCACCTGCGTCTACATTTCGCCAAACACATTGATTAAAAAAAAAACTAGTTAACTAGTATGATCGCCTGGTATTTCAGGTCGGATTCTGTATACGAAGCGGTCTAACTATTCTTGCTTGCACCGAGACTACTGAATTGGGCGCCGAGTATTTCAGATACGATTTTGTTTGGAAAGTCATGCAATGTTTCTTGCGACATACAAGGCAGAGTTGAATGAATGAGTTCACAGGGCCAAAAGAATTTCTCGAAATAAACACAGGAATACACAATCTACGTGAAAAATGTGTCTGTTTTAAATTTTTAAATAATTCTATCAAATAAATAATTTTATATTCGATCAATAAATGATTGAAAAAAATTTATATACTATATATATACAAAGACATATCCATGTTTCTTATGTATTTCCGTGCAGCGGTGGTCATTTCGAATTGAACACCATAGCGACAAGATGCAATATTTGGATATTGATATTACATGAAGTAATTTCAATTATTTTTAAATTATTTACTATTTGAGGTACCAAATGTTTTAAAATACATACAAAGTTTTATCATTAACAAACTTTTTCGTACATCAATTTTTAAGCTAGGGTGCAGTCTAGTGGGTAGCGTGTTGGTCTACAATTCGAAGGTCGTGAGCTCGAATCCTGATTCTAGCACGCTGCATTCTTGAGTATAGCTTGGTCACCTCAATTTCAGAAAATTCAAAATTCGTAGTTAGAGGTTTGTGCGAAGGGATAACAACCCTTCCACAATTAAGATTGAAAATTTTAATGAACCTGAAGGTCTGGAGGCCAAGGCATAGTGTAATACTCTTTTTTTTACCACAATGTCGACAATTTTCACTCTCTCAAAAAAACGTGCCCCAATATCGAGAAAAGTATAGATACTGCATAGCAAGTCACAACAATTTTGAGAGAGAGACATTGCTAAACTGGATCAAGTCCACTAAAGATGGCCTTACGACCAACCGGAACAAGAAAAAATATTTTCAAATTTTAAAGAGCAACCCAACGTTTCCCAACAGATCTCTTTACAACGTGTCCAGAAATACCTGCAAGTCTATTTTGAAAAGTGCTAAATTTCAACACGACCAAAAATTTCAACGGAAAATTTTCGAAACACCAAATAGCTCGAAAACTTTTTGGTCATTTGTTAAAACGGTCAACAACAACCATGTAAAATCATCTACACCACCTTTTCTAGATGGGGACCGAATTGTAGTCTATCCTGTTGAGAAAGCCAATCTTCTTGCAGCAAGTTTCGCACGAAACTCCTGGCGACGAACCAGTCTCCCCGCTGGTAACACAATCTGGATTTCGTCTGCCTGCGATTCATTTTCGCACACGATTTATATCCAGAATTCTTCGTGAGCTCAATTTTCAGAAATCTGCAGGTCCCGATGGTATTTCCTTAGTCCTTAAAAATTTTTTTTCTTCAATGGCTAAACCGCTGCGCGATTTATTTCATCTCTCTTACTCTTCTGGGCTCCGCGCACGTGGAAAGTGTCGAACGTTCAGGCGATTCTCCAGAAAGGAAACAAAGCGTTATCCGCCAACTGCCACCCCATCGCCATTACTTCCGTTCTGTGAAAGTGATGGAAACGGCTGTGAATCGCGAAATAGTCCGCAATTTTGAAGATAACAAACTTATCAATGATCGCCAATACGGATTGCGTTCCGGACGTTCTACAAGAGACCTCTTGGTTTTTCCGACTGATCGTTGGAACTCTTGGTCAAATTCTGGCACTTGACTTCGCTAAAGCGTTTGACAGAGTTTGGCACAAATAGTTAAGCTGAAAGCAGTCGGCTTTAATAATAACCTCGTAAAATGGGTTGAGAGTTTCTTATATGAACGCATCATCTAAGTTGTATTGGATGGCGTGGCATCTTCCCCCTTTCCAATAGATTCCGGAGTCCCCCAAGGCTCTGTTTTATCACCCACACTCTTTCTTCATTTTATCTATGAACTTCTGTCGTCAACGCTCAATCCAATACATTGCTTTGCAGATGACAGTACCCTGGATAACATTTATCGACTCGATTAGTAACGCTCACCGCGTCCTTGTAGCTTCTAAACGTACCGAATTATTTGGATCATTAAACTCTGACCTGAACCTAATCTTGGAATGGGGCAGGATAAATAGAGTAGAGGTCAACACCTCAAAAACACAGACCTGTCCCTTAAACTCCTTGACATAAAATAAATAACGATCTTAATTGGAACCAGCACATACTCGACGCAGCACTTGATGCTTCCAAACGCTAGAAGTTCTCGGAAGATGTAAAAAGTATTTTACTCGCAATGACCTAGCAAATATCTATAAGGCCTACATTAGACCACGCCTCGAGTACAATTCGCATGTATAAGCTGGGGCACCCAAAACGAAACTTGCGATGGTCGACCGTGTCCAAAGATAGGCGTTCCGACTAATTGGAGATGAAGCCAACACGGTTTCTATAGACTCCCCAGACCATTCCAGAAATGTCGGAGTACTAAGCATTTACTACCGCTACTTTCATGGTAAATGCAGTGAAGAACTTGCTTAACTTATTTCACCTCTTTACATATTTTCAAGAAACACGCGACTAGCCTCAACTTCCCGTATAATGAGATATAGGCAGTCATTTATACCCCGAACTTCAAAGCTTTGAAATGCATTACTAGAAGCTATATTCCCATTGTCAACTAACCTTCGACGTTTCAAAGTCAACGTCCACTTGCATTTTAGGGTTCTCCCTCCTTTTAATCTCGTTTAACCTTAACTCCTTTTCTTCTCCCTGACTGTGTGAATTGTATTAAAGGGTGACCATCTAAGTTTTGTTTGGTCTAGTAAAAAAAAAGATTAAAGTTTAATAGTTAAATAGCAATAGCAGAGACTTGGCTCACTATGGCACTGTAAATATGTATCAATTGTCAATTTTATCACCGTTTCTGTCCAATTTTGTAACATTTGTATGTTTGCGCATTATGAGGTAAGCTGGAACGAACGTAAGCTCGAAATTTGACTTCTTTGAATTGTCCCAAATTTCCATCACATAAGCCAACCTTGGTCAAAGCCTAAACACCAACGAAACACAAAGACAATTTTTCACCTAAACAAACCATAAAACACGAAAATTTCACAAAAACAATTTTAATTTTCAGTATAATTACCTTTAAAACAAGCACACCCCATGATGTATCCCATCATCAGAGCAACTTGTGTAGAACCTTGGCGCCAAACAATTATCGAAATTGTGGTGGTTTGAAATGAACGTGTCGTGTCTACCACGGAAAATTCACTCTTTATGACGACGGCTGCTTCCAAATCCTGCTAAATCGCGCTGTCATATATAAACACACACACACTACCGAAGTACTCTGTCTTCGTAATTACAACAAGTCCTCATTAACATTTGATGATTTCGAAAAACAAACAACAACAAAAAAAATGTTTTCCACTATAACACAATCCAGTAATTATGCACTACAAATTTACACACTTAACTACTCTTCGCCCTTAGGATTTTATCATTAATTAAACTGCAATAAAACGAATGATACGATAGTATAATTAATTGAGACTATCAATAGCGATTTTGTTGCTAAGTAATCGCATCGAATTACAGAGGATTTAAAATTAATGAAAAAAAAACTGTCTTTCCTCTGAACCGGACAAACCTTTTATAAATGATCTAAGACAAAATTTAAGAGAAAAATCTGCTTTAAGAAAAAAAATTTCAACCCCTTTTCATTCAGCGGTAAGCATAATCTCGTGTACACAATGATTTTATTAACTTTGTTCTTAATCCAATGCAATTAGAGCTTTAGACCGACGAGAAAATGAAATTTTAATAAGGCAACACACACGTCGCAGGACATCGTCATTTGCTACTAAGAAAATTGTATTTAATGGAGGTGGATGAACAAAAAAAAAAAAGGGTGAGCTGTAAATGGATATAAATTTTCCCACCCCCACTCTTCACTATCAACCAGGACAACGACGTTCTTTCAGGAAAACAGGCAGGCAGACGGTGACGCTGAAAAACTGCAACATACGTGGAGATTATGAGGAACAATTTGGCAGAAAGAGTGGGCAGGACTCTCGACTGTCTGAGATTATCCAGATGAAACAGGTGGAATATTCTCTACATAAGTGCTACATCGATTGTTTGCACACGTCTACAATCACTAATTCATTCCTCACATCCTTCTCTCGTTCAAATACGAAAAATATTCTCATATTTTCAAAACACAAAAGTTCAACATGATCCTTGTTGTTTGGAAAGTTCGTGTTTGCAAATTCCCTTTTCTGCTCTCTTGAACTTGAGTTGTTTTTTGAACTACATAAGGAGCAAGCATTAAAGGAATTTTCTTGGATTCAGATCAAGACTAGCAGATAGCCAGGGATAAGACTGTAAATTACGAATTGGATTATACACACGAACGTTCAAATCGGAGATAAAAAGAAAGATAGATATGGGGAGAAAGAGGAAAACAGTCGGTGATGTTGAGTATGTATCTAAATGAAAATACACTGAAATTTCAAGGAAATTTGGCAGTACATTAGTTTACAGTTTACGAGCCAAACTCCATAATGTTGTCCCGAATTATCTGCATGCAAACAAATTTGTTATGCACTTTACTAAGTGGATGAGAAAATATCTTCGGGGTTCGAATGTGCGCCGTGATTTGAATTTCCTGTTCAATTATATCTTGACGGAGAGTTATTACAGTAGTTAGAATATAAATAAACACATAAATATTATTTATGTATACACTGCACATGCTTTAGATGCGAATCGAGTCATTTAACACGAGAATAATGGAAGCACAATATTTGTATATTTCGGAAATCATCCTGAACTTTAAATTCTAAATAACTATGAATTTTTACCTAATAATTAATTATCTACAAATGATTAATTTCTATGTTACAATCATATCCCCTAACCTTTAATCTGAAGAAGAAGCATACAAGCCGTCGATTAAAAGGCGAGAGAAATTTCAGTGTACGACTAAGAGTAAGTTAATTCTGTGAAGAACGCAGTGTACAGAACAGAGTGTTGTGTGATATGGACGAAAGAGTGACACTGTTTGGTTTTTGCTAAATACTGAAAAATGAAAATGTAAAATGTAGATTCCATATGACATATTCTATATGTGAGATTATCGTGAGTGCCCGAAAGCAACAATAGGGATTGCATTTGTGACAACAATCATTAACGCTTCCGAAGGTGGCAGGTTTGCAGTTGGCATTGAAACTGCTGGATGTGAGACCTATCTAACACCTCTGCCTATCTGTGGGTCATGACGCCCAGTTGTTAACACAAGTCCAAGCCGAGAAACGAGGAAAAAGTTCCAAGCTTCTCTGCACGTGATGTGGATACAACCGTCACTACTGCGTTTACTCCGAAAGGATCTCATCTATGGATGTGATGTACCAATTTACCCAATCCATATCGCATTAGGCCGTCTCATCTCATCAGATCTTCGATCCATACTGTCAGTTTTCGCTTCAAATTTCGATTCCTTCGGTTCACTACTTGTTGTCTTTAGCAAAGCGGATTGTTTTTGTGACGACAATCATGAACGCCCCGAAAGCAGCAGTCTATACCAAATGCAAGTTTGGCTTTCATGCTGTTGTATGCGAGACCTATTTAAATCTCTGCCAATCTTGTGGTTATGGCGCCAGGTTGGAAAACGTAACTCCACGCCGAACTTCTAAGAGCTCTGCCCGCGATGTGGGCGATGAATTAAAGACACCACGATACTCCCGGAAGGACATTACCGGAGGTGGAAGCAACCTTCCATGGGCTCCCCGACATCCGTGGTACCAGAAAACCTCCAGTCAGGTTTCGTAATTGAAAATTACTACCATTTGAGTTTCTTGCAACTTGTGACTGGTCGCACTCTTCAAGTACGTGGGGACGGCGCTCTCCAAAAGGTAATACCGGAATTAACCTTAGTTGTTGACCCGATCTTTGATAACCGAGGTTATCCCTTCCTTGCGTACATAACATATATGGGACAGACAAGACGGCACAATAACATCACAAAGAATTAACAGTTCAACCCCTCAATGGCCAGCTTCCGCCCTTCTTCTTTTGAATGCCTCGCGTGCAAAGACACGGAGGTATTCAAAACTTTACCTGCTAGCGAGGCACCTCACTACGTCCAGCCCCGCCCCATCAACCACCACCCCCATAGCTTCCAGCTGCCTTAGATCATGGACATTTGGCCAAGATATGCAGCAAGCTTTTCACCAGCGCTCCACATTCGCATCCTCTCGTCTCGGACTTGCCTACCCTTTGCAGGAATTCATTTACACTACCATAGCCCATCAAGAGATAGCCCAGACTTAGATAAAAGTCAAAGTCCCAGTTATCTCTCGCGAAGTTCGCGGTCGCAATAATTTTGTACGTCACTCTTCCCTTATCGGTACCGTCCCACCTGGCTTGTCACAGTGACGTGACCTTAAGTTCGAGGAGTTCTTCACATTCGCGAAAACTCCTCTTCCTAACCTCTTCCGAGGTTAACCAATCGTTAACTAGCAATGGGAATCCCTTCCGGTAAGTAATAGCACGACGTTTCACCTCCAAGTCCAATGGCAGAGCACCCATGAGTACTTGTATGGCCACGGTGGAGAGCGTGCGGCATACTGGTAAATATGATCTCAGAACTACTCTTGGGCACGAGTTAATCGAGTTGATGCTTTCACCAGTCGCCAATGTTTCGTATCATACCGCCGATCCATACGCTACGCAAGCAACGAAAAGACCACCGTATATGATACGAACAGATCGCCTGAAGAGACCCCATTCACAACGTAGCACCCTGCGGATCTGGTTGACACTAGTGAGGAGACGCCCTCTGAGCTCTCGCAGGTGAGGCTTAAATCCTAAATGCTCAGAAACTTTGACTTCAGTCGCGTACCTGTGCCCTCTTTTCTCTAGCTTTACCGAAGAATGACGTGATTGTGAAAATAAGCCCTTCAGAATTATTGTCACCGTCTAGTCCTTCGATATCGTTACGCCGACCCTCACTCTCCATTCTCGAATGGTTGTCATTAAAGCCTCTCCCTTACACTCGAGCTTAATTCTGGAGTTTCCCTCCACCAGTATCAGCAGATCATCAGCATTTACCGCAAACCTGCATGAATGCGAGCTGCACCAAAAGGTCATCCATTATTAGGTTCCATATGAATAGGCCACTGATGGAGCCCTGTGGACAACTACGCTCCACAACCTTCCATACAATGTCGCGTAGACCCCTAACATATGCTGATCTGTTAGAGAAATAGCTTTTCCACAGGGCTGTTTCTTGTCAATCGCAAGATCGTAACTTATCAATCACATCATCCCAGCTCGAATGGTCAAATGCGCGCTTGAAATCTACAAAGATTTCAAGGACGTACTTGCTAGCACTCCGAGTGACGCAGTCTTTCACGTGCATCCACGCATTCTCCGTGGTTTTCTCGGCACGGAAGCCGAACTGCCATTCCAATGAACGCCAGATGGGTGGTTTTCATCTATAGTCTACGAACCACAATCCTCAAGACCTTGCCAAGAACTGGGAGAAGAGATATGCGTCTATAAGACCGGGGATTACTCCTAACCTTATCTGGAGACTTAAGAAGTACGACCGCACGATTTTCCAAACTATAGGAAAAATACGATCTTGAAAGCATCGATTGAAAACGCAAGTAAAGTGCTAGGGACTGGCACGCCAGATGCTTTTACGTTTGTCATACCGTCGATCCCAGGCGACCCTCGAATCCGACCCACCTGAAACTGGCGTCAATCTTCTCGGGTTCAAGTTCGGGGACTTCCGCCTCTACTATTACACGATCATGACAAGTTTCTCTCAGCTCAACACTCGGAAAAAATTCATCCAATAGTGCTTCTACACAATCATAATGTTGCCTCCAAATTAATGCCACACATTTCAGTCTATGATCGCTTCCCCTAGCAGATCTTATAGACCGGGGACCAGGGATCGCGAGAGTTTACACGGACAAAACGTCTCCAATCATCGTCCTTGGATAACGTAATCAACGCACGGTACTCGTACATGCCTCGCTGGTATTCGAGTTTAAGCTGTGGCGCATTAGATTGGCCCTTCGAACTACAGTGTATTTCGATCACCTTTGTCACTACTCTCTTCCGCATGTTCCCATCTGATTTCGCTTCCTTCCCCTGCACTTCGCTAATCTTGGACACTACTTTCTTCCGCGTTTAAAATGCACTACTCGTCAACACGTTTACCTCAGGATTCACATCGTTCAGACCACTACTTTACAACATACTACTGGTAGTATACCTTGGAGGGGTGGAGTGGGGTTGAGTGAGAGAGAGAGAGAGAATTAAACTTCACTTAAGCTACAATTTTTCGCGCAACCAATCACTCATCAGCCAAAGCCTCAGATTTTGCTAACCTTAGTTTGCACCCGAACCTTTGCATTTCGCTACCTTCGCCTCACTACTCTCATCGTTAGCAATTCCAATGTTTCATCAGATCATTTTAATTTCATCGGTTCAGCTCAACTGTTTCGTCTGTTCACAGTAGCTCCACAAAGTCCATATACCTTTTGTCAAACACTAATACGACCTGATTTGGGATCCACAGCACCTCACCCGTATTACCCAATTTTAAGCTTTTGGTCCGGTCTTCGTGGGTGACCACCCACATCAGTCTAAGTTCGAACATAACTTTGATAGTTATCGATCAGCTGGGTCCATGGAGCTGCCAAGCTCCAAAAGCAAAGTACGGGAATCGGCGAACCTTACAAGGCCAGTAATTACACCCTGAGGGGATGGCAGCCATACTTGAATATAACTGCTAGAAGGATTGATTGCAAATAATAAACAAGACCTTTCTAGTCGCAGTACAACCACCCTACTGAGCGCCCCATCTATCCAAAGCTCTTCCAAAATACCGATTGTGGTGAGAAAGCGCAGTAACGTCATAGGGTTTGCTTCGCTTGAACTTAAAGGGTGCTTTTCCCGAAGTGATGAAGTCTGCTGTGTACGATTGTCACACATTCGCATAGTATATGATCCGCAAGAGCAGATTTCAGGTTGAGCTTAAGCGAAGAGGTGCTCAAGTGCTGGGCGTTGCGTTGAACTAGAGATTAAAAGTCGGAGTTCAGATATCGCAGGTTATCAGACGGACGACCTCCAGTGATATAAGCAAATGGCGTGAACCTGACCTAGGGTGTAGCCTGGTGGGTAGCGTGTTGGTCTTCAATGCGAAGGTGGTGAGTTCAAATCCTGGTCGACGCAAATTCCAGCACACTATCTGCTTGGGTATTCCTCGGTTACCTCAATTTACGAAAATCAAAAATTCCTAGATAAAGGGTCGTGCGAAGGGCTAACAACCCTTCCGCAATAAATAATGAAAATGTTAAGAAACCAGAAGGTCATGAGGCCAAGGCTCGATTTGGGCTGTAGCGCCATTGAAGAAGATGAGCCTGACCTACACTACAAAAGTGCGATATTTAGGGGTGCATATGTCTGAGTGCCTTGACTTCAAGGTGCACCTGCTCGAGCTCAACAAGCGACTATTGAGTGCTGTGGGACAAATTTGCCGTGTGTTGAGGCGGGCAGCCTATTGATCGGTTGCGCGGCTTATAGGTCGTCAGCCTGGTGCGAACTCCTCGCAACGCCTGCAAGTGATGTTGAATGCGTGCATACCTGGGTCCATAGAGTTGCCAAGCTCCAAAAGCAAAGTACGGGAATCGGCGAACCTTACAAGGCCAGTAATTGCACCCTGCGGGGATGGCAGCCATATTTGAATATAACTGCTTTTCTGCCGCTAGGAGGATTGATTGCAAATAATAAAAAAGACCTTTCCAATCGCAGTACAACCACCCTACTGAGCGCCCAATCTATCCAAAGCTCTTCCAAAATACCGATTGTGGTGAGAAAGCGCAGTAACGTGATAGGGTTTGCTTCGCTTGAGCTTAAAGGGTGCTTCCCGAAGTGATGAAGTCTGCTGTGTACGATTGTCACACATTCGCATAGTATATGATCCACAAGAGCAGATTTCAGGTTGAGCTTAAGCGAAGAGGTGCTCAAGTGCTGGGCGTTGCGTTGAACTAGAGATCAAAGGTCGGAGTTCAGATATCGCAGGTTGTCAGACGGACGACCTCCAGTGATATAAGCAAATGGCATGAGCCTGACTTAGGGTGTAGCCTGGTGGGTGGCGTGTTGGTCTCCAATGCGAAGGTCGTGAGTTCAAATCCCGGACGACACAAATTCCAGCACAGGGTATTCCTTGGTTACCTCAATTTACGAAAATCAAAAATTCTTAGATAAAGGGTTGTGTTAGCCCTTCGCACAACTCTTTATCTAGGAATTTTTGATTTTCGTAAATTGAGGTAACCAAGGAATACCCTGTGCTGGAATTTGTGTCGACCGGGATTTGAACTTGAGCCTGACCTACGCTACGAAAGTGCGATACTTAGGGGTGCATATATGTGAGTGCCTTGACTTCAAGGTGCACCTGCTCGAGCTCAACAAGCGACTATTGAGTGCTGTGGGACAAATTTGCCGTGTGTTGAGGCGGGCAGCCTATTGATCGGTTGCGCGGCTTATAGGTCGTCAGCCTGGTGCGAACTCCTCGCAACGCCTGCAAGTGATGTTGAATGTGTGCATACCTGTATGTCGAACGGTTCTAGCCGATGCCGCGCAGGTATTGATGGTAGTTGCTCCACTAGACTTGGAAGTAACACGTAGGGCAATTATATTCAAGGCAAGGAGAAGATTGCCAATACTGCAGAGTGACGGACCAGAAGGTCACAGCCAGCCTTTGCAAATACAAAGAGCTTCTGGATGAGCACATGGCATCTAGGTGGCAAACTAGATGGGCATGAAGCTACCAAACACTAGGCTTCTCCTTACAGGTCAGGTAGTATGAATGTGATTTGGTCAAGACAGGTCTTCACTACAGCCCATTCTGTAGTTACGGTTTTCAGCGCAAAGATTGGATGCATGAGAGTGAATGATGCACTCAGAATTTAGGGATCTGAATGCAATGGGCATCCGGTGCGTAAACGTAATTATTCTGTGTGCGCGGTCTTGACTATTAGGGAACAGTACCAATCAAGGGATTCTCGCGAAAATAACGTGAGCAGTGCGGAGCCGCGGTAGGGTTAGGGTTGTGTTTGTGTGAGTTTATTGAGAGTTTTGGGTTGTTGCGGGAGCTTTTGAACTATTGTTGTTGTCTCATCTTATCCATCCCTTAAATGTTACATGTACACGCAAGGAGGTGGGAACAATTGTATCCTTTACCGAGCATACTCACCCAGTAAATACCTTTGGAAGTACCGTCTGGTCTGAGGTGTGAAGACCAGTCACGAGTTGCAAAGAACTCAACTGCAGTAACTTGCAAGCTACGCAGCCTGAACAGAGGTTTTCTGACCATTGGTGTTGGAGAGCCCATGGAAGGTTGCTTCCACCCCTGGAAATGGTTGGAAGTCCCCTTAGAAGAGCACACAGAGGCTGTGGTTAGTCCACATTGCGGAAAGAGTTCTACGGAGTTTGGCGTAGAATTGCGGTTTTCTCAACCGAGTGCTTTGCCTCACAGATAGTCAGAGGTGTTAGAGAGGCCTCGCATCTAGCAGTTTGAAGGCCGAACTTGCATTTGATATAGACTGCGACTTTGGAGGCGTTAATGATTGTCGTCACAGATACAATTAATGTTGTTAAAGGCAACCGCGGAATTAAACCACAATGGCAGAAGGCATCGGCCCGTTAAACGTTAAACTATCACATAGAGTACCTGCTTCGCAGTTCCTCCTTCTTCCAACCAGAATCTGCAGGTCACAGACTCAACTATGCTTAGCCTTTTAATGTTTTTGATAAGACAACAGTGCTTTGTGGAGAGTTCAAACAATATTCTCCGTTGATTTTTATCTAGGCTGAGAAACCTGGACTTCAGTTTCAGTGATACGATTTTAAGAAGTCTCTGGGCAAGTCTTCACCTACAGACCAGGGACCATTCGAGGTAGATTTTCATATTGGAAAAGTCTGATGAAAAGCGTCACGCTCCATTAAGGAATATCGAAACGTGGCTCTATGACTATCATTTACGTAGAGGCTTATCTTGGACATTATACTTCCCGTTACATTGAACCCTTGAATGTCTTGGCACCCATCGAAGTGTGTTGCCTGTCGGAGAGAATAGAGGTCATCTTCTTAGCGTTCCCCTCACCATGTTTGCACTAAGTCGTTGGTTTTTGAATCATCGGTATACCATACAAGGGTGTCATTGTTCAATCCACTCTGTCCTTGTCGATATGTAAATTATGAAAGGTTTCACGAAATCAAAAGTTGTTGGCAGTTGATCAGTCGTCGCGCTTAGAGTTGGCTGTTTCATTATTACTGTACTCACTTTAATAAGAGTTTTGGCACTTTAATTGAATGAAAATACTGTGCTCATGAGTTTTCGTGAACCAATGCAACTGACGCATTTCAGGAATATTCTGGCCAGAAGTGCTCTCCAACGACAAACTTTGGAGTACAACTGGCCAAACTAAAATGGGTATTGATAATCGAAGGCGAAAGCGGCAGTGGATCGGTCACACTTTGAGGAAACCAGAGCGAAACGTCGCCAAACAGGCTCTGGATTATAATCCTCAAAGAAAACGACGCGTTGGTCGACCATGTAGCACGTGGAAGCGAGCAGTTGAATAAGAGGCCAGAAGAATAAACAAGTCCTGGCAACAGCTAAAGGCCGATCGAGCCTTGTGAAAGAGAGTTGTTTCTGTCTTATGCCACTATAGGGGGTCTTAACAGGAATTTGATTGATTGATTGGCTGTCTTAAGAGACAGCTGTTCTGGCTTCCCTCTTAACATAGAGATAAAGCGAAGGTAGATTTAGTTCGTGTCGAAAACTTCAAAGCGATTTGCTGTCTTCGTTGATTGAATCCTCTAAGCGTTTAGCTAGGTTTTGCGACTGCCCTTTTTCCTTCTGCCTTCTTTTGTTCCCATTCGCTGTACGTAACCAGCCCACTGTAATTTTTGAAGTTTGATGACAGTAGAAACTTCTGGGTCCTCAAATATGGTATACAATTCCTGATTCCTGATCGAATTCGCCATGCACATTGTTCTCATACCAAAGGCAGGGTTCGTCCTAATATCTTTCTCTGGAAGGCATTAACCACTTTTTCTGATATATTAAGATCCACGTTTCACTGCCATAGCAGAGTAAAGGCATTATAATAGTTTTGTGAACTCGATAGGAATGTTTTAGGCAATAGAAGATCCTTTTTTTCGTTCTATCACCCCCCATACCAAGTCTATGCAAATCTTTCCATAATCCATTTCAAAAAATTTCACAAGGAGAACAATTTTGGGTTATTGATTTGACTTCTGTGGAAACCCGAAACCTTTCCTCAACATTCTAAAAAAACTATCGTTGAACAGTGATATTATAATCAATTTCCAACAAGCTTTACTCCTTTCCGATGTCGAATTTCCTTCATATTTTAGTTTCCAATTTATTTCTTTTTTTTCACTTCCATCGAAACTACAACGCTGTTGCATTTCGTTCTACACGCTACTGAAATTTCAACTGCACAGCCCATCATAACTTCAATACCAAAGCATTCCGCCAAGCTATTCAATTAGATTTCGTCCTTCGTGCAATGAACGAAGCACATTTTTCAACTTCAACGTTTTGATATTACCGCGTTCTTACCCACCGCTCCCTTTTTGTCATTTCGAGATTCATGTTGACCCAGTTTATATACCGGCAGGCTTATTTCGTTCGTGAGCCTTCGTTTCTTTCATAAAAATCGTCGCACATACAGAAAAGAATTCATTTCCAGGATTTGCCATCAACGCTTCTAGAGCATAAGCACCCAAGGACCTGGGTCCTAGTACCGAACAGTTCCGGGTTGTGATTCTCTCTGAGGAGAAGGCGAGCATGACGAATCAGGACCATTGTTGTAGCCGAGACCCTTATTCGGGCGGAGGTGTGGAAGGACGAGAATGGGATCGAGGATGCGAATGAATGGGTTCGGGGATGAGATTGAAGAAACGAGGAGTGGTATAGTGGTTGTTGTCATGGCGCGACGCGGTGCGAGGCGATAAAATATTCTGGCTGGCTAGATGAGAGTGAAGGTCTGAGGGTTGAAAAATTGCTTTGCAGCCGACTTTTCTGTTCGAGTACGGTTTTGAGTGGTGTTTTTAGTTTTTTGTGCGACCAAGTTGTCGTCTTTTTCAACTCACCAAACTATAACTTGTTTGAATATTTTTTCTTGCCTTACTCGACAGTCCATTTCATGTTTTTAATAAGGATATTTTCCTCCCTCATGCACTCAGGGCTATATTCAACTTTATGACTCTCCTTTTTTTCCGTACAGTTGGTTTTTATTTTCTCTTCATGTATAGATGTATAGTTGTGCACTTAAAATAACTTTTTCATGCAACATTGAGTCTGGAAAATTTTTTCGTTTTTAATTGGAAGGTTATTTAAAAAGTGTGTTAACAAAAATAAATAAAAATAAACAGTTCAGGTTAAGTTTAATTTCTAATCCAAAGGATTTAAGCCCAAGCGTAACTTTGATTTAAAGAGGATGAGGAAGTCATACATATATGTATGTATATTCGTAAAAGGTGATCTGAAGACGTCCTGCTTTGGTTTTGATTGATCAGATATTGTCAACTTCTACCATCTCCCATAAATTGGCTCATTTTATTGTTCATATGAAAATTAATAGAAATGACACTCAATCGATCGACCGCAAGGTAACAAGTATTTCTCACGAGAGAAAACCATCTTAAGATATTTCCAACTTTAGTTCATCTCCAGCACGCGTTTTTTGTGGTATTAACAGAAGAACGCAAGTATAGGGAACCGTCCAAACGTGAGCAATATTTCGCACAGAAAGTCCTTATCTTAGCTTTCAGTTGCGAGAGTTCGTGCGAGAAAAGTGGCTCACGTCTAAATGCTCAGTAATTATGGTCTTATCAGAAGGGCACGCCCAGACGTGAGTAGTTTTTCGCATATAAGTTCGCAATCCGATTTCAGCCCTTCACATTTCGAAATTAAGGCTTTGACAAATCAAATCTGAGATTTGTATGCGTATTAGCCTAAGGAATAATATTAAAAATATTGGGACTCGACAGAAACTCCCTATGGAGTAGGTATAGTCACGGGCCACTGTCTTCTTAGAAAATACCCTCGAAGACTTCACCTTACTGCAGGACATTTGCAGAGGCTGATCTCCGGTCCTTTGAACCGATGAAACTCATTAGTTTCACCGATAGAGTGAGCTGGCTGAACGATATGTGGGTTCACATGGTAAAAACAAGGATGCATACCATGGGCCCACTGGTGGCCTACGTACATTGTTGTCCAAACCCTCCACGAACCTAACCCTAACCTAAGGAATTCTTCAATCAAATATTTCAATTGAAAATAAAAGAAATTGTTGACAATCTTAAAACTTCCCTAAATTGCTTTACGAAGAAGAAAACGAAATTGCAGATACTCCGCAGCCAGTGGCAATTTAAGTTGGAAATTTTATTTCGGTTTTCAACCAAATCTGAAAAAGAAAATCATTTTCTTCCTTGCTATCCTACGGAATTTCAAAAGCAAAGAAAATTCGTACGATTTTCTTTTTTCCTTCGTACTTTGGCAGTTTCAGTGTGGAACAGGGACTTTTGTGTGGAACCGACGAGCATGAAATGACGTGTACGAGTACTTTTGTATACTACTTATCGTCGGAGGCTTTATAATTGCTTTAGGGGCTTTTCATATACAAACTCGCATCTATCTCATACATTTTATTTCCCCGAAATTGTTTAGGGAAGATTTACACATTTTGACTTGAAGCTATAAAAGCACAAAAAAAACGACTACGGAATACCCAAGGAAACGTAAGATGTGATTAAACCACAAAATCGTGAGTAGGTGTAGTTAAATTTTAACTTTTAATTGGATTTAATTTCGATAGAAAGTAGGAATGAGTTTTTGTAATACAGTCGGAAATTCAGAGAAATTTTCTTCCACCATGGGTTGGGATAGCTAGGTGTAGCCTAGTGGGTAGCGTGTTGGTCTACAAAGCGAAGATCGTGAGTTCAAATCCTGATCGACGTATAATTTCAGCATGCGGCCTGCATGGGTATACCTTGATCATCTCAATCTACGAAAATGAAAAGTTCGTAGATAGAGGATTTACGCACGCGTAGGGCTAACTACCCTTCCACAATAAATTGTTGACAAATGTTAACGAACTTGGGGATCAGGAGACCAAGACCCGATTTGAGCCGAAGTTCCATTGTAAAAGTAGATTCAGAAAGGATTCAATAATAGAATTTTTAAGAAATTTTTAAAAAAAAACTTACTAAGCCCCAAGCACACTTTAAGCGAGATTGCGCCCAAAAACAAAACAAAAACCTTCTTTTCTCGACCTGAATCCTCAAATCCAATTCTACCCTACATGAATCCCATTTAACATTCGAATTAAGGTATTAACGTGTAACATGTCAATCGCCATCATAACGTCCACAACTAGCTTGCATCGTGTGTGGGGATGGAGAATCTCCTTCTCTATATCAGCATGCAATATGCAATACGCAACCCACTTCCAAGTTCACACTTGCATCACGCTCACGACATCTCATTAATTCGCTCTCATTCTGAATGATTAATGGTATAAATAAGTTCGAGACTATAGTGCGGCTACTCTACAGCAAGCTCGAATAAATCACTTTAAATTGCAAACGAATCGAGTGTACTACGGATGGAATAGACGAAGCGTGGATGAACGAGGAGACGGGGTTGTACGGCTCAGACCCAACACGGTTGAATTAAGGTTGCACTGATGACAGAGCCACAATAAAATTGTCTTGCTCCTGTAGACTTATAAGATCAAACAGTCTAAATACTTGTACAGGGCTGAGTTCAGCGGAAGCTCAAATTACGCGATTGGGCAAATTCGATAGAACTCTTTAATTAGGGACCGGCAGAAAACTTCAGTTCGAGAAGAAAAAGGAAAATGTAGTGAAAGGGAATGTACTGCTTGGGTTAATTACTTTTCGAATCGATTTTATTTTATTTAATGTTGGAATAAGAGAAGAGGATTTCTGATCGTTTCAGATCCAATTGATTACGAATTAATGTCAAGCTACTCTATTGAATGGGAAGCTTTTGTTTTCTCTTGAAAGGTAGAGAATTATTTGCCAATGGTCGTTTGGTTAAATCGAAAGAATTGCTTCGTATATCCCTAACTCCTTCCAACTCTTGTTCTTGTTCTCGTTTTGCTACTATACTTCAGGCAAAAACTGAGATTATATGGCGTTTCCTCCAATGTTTGTAATGCTTAGAAATAAGGATCTCATAGAGTCCCGCCGGGGATAGTTGTAGGATGAGGTTTTACTAATTCATGCAACTTTGGGGAATAGAAGGGCGACCTTCGGGATTGTGGCATTTGGCGTGGTATATGTCTACTTACTGCTGTATCGAAAATCAGGACTAAGGTAATTCTCAATAGGACTAGTGATGTCGTGGAGAGCACTCCCGAAGTTTACCAGTCTGGATTCCGTAAAGGATCGTCTTGTACCGACCACACAAATACCCTACGGATAATATTAGAGCAGTCAGCCGAAATTGGTTCGCCACTATATCTCATGTTTTTGGACTTCGAGAAGGCTTTCGACAGCGTTAAGCGAGATTACATATGGAATGCTTTGCGTAGGAGAGGTATTCCAGATAAGGTCATAGCTACGATTAAAGAATCATACGAAGGTGCACGGTGTCGCGTCTTACATAGAGAAGCGCTGTCCGAGAGCTTTCCTGTGCGAACATTCTAAATGCAAAGAACCGGGACTGAAAATAAATGTGTGTAAGTCCAAGTACATGCACATGGGTTTGAACACATGCACACCGATTTTTCTCAACGGATAAGATGTGCAAGATTTTTGTTAATTCGGAACCGTTCGACTTACCAAGACACTGTAAACTTTCGGGAACCAATACCTCCGAAATATTTTAGGGATGTTCTGGCCAGAAGTGGTCTCCAACGACGAACTTTGAGACAAACTAAAATAGGCATTGAGACTTAAAGGCGGAAGTGGCAGTGGATCGGTCACATTTTGAGGAAAACAGAGCGAAACATCGCCAAACAGACTCTGGATTATGATCCTCAAGGAAGACGTCAGGTTGGTCGGCCATGTAGTACATGGAAGGAAGCAGTTGAGCAAGAGGCCAGAGAAATAAACAAGTCCTGGCAACAGCTAAGGACCAAAGCTCTGGATCGCGCCTTGTGGAAGAGAGCTGTTTCTGTCCTATGCCGCTAAGGGGGTCTTAACAAGAATTTCATTGAGAATCACCGTAAACCTTTCAAGTGTCCGTCTGTCCTGTCTTTCTGCCCGTCTGTCTACACATAGAACTAACATAGAATTAATGTGGACACCTACCGCTTGGGTTTTATGTCACGCTTCTCTACAAACACGGGTCAATTTTGTAACGACAATCGACACCCCTTTGCCCCTTCGCCATGGAGACGCAACTCCACGTCAGATTTCTAAGAACTCTGCTCGCATTTGAGGGAATTACAACCACCAGGTTTCTACGGCAAAATGCCTCCACCAATGCCAACAGTGGAAGTAACCTTCTCTGGATCTTCCGGCCCTTGTGCTGCTGCCAAAAATCCTGTAGCAAGGATTCGTTACTCAAAGGGTTTTATTTATTTATTATTTATTGGGAAGCACGTGAGATCACTGCCATCTTTTTGGCTTATTGTGCGTTCATTATCTCTTTTCCCTACCAGAACTTTATAGTTTTGGCTAATTGCACGTCTAGGAGCCATGTTGGCTAGTTCACTTGTTGTAAGGAACCCTTTTCCTAGAAAATTTTGTCTTATTCTTGCTACTGTTTCGCAGTGACAGAGAATGTCATTTCTGAATAATTAGGAGGGAGGCTATTTTCAATTAGACCCATATTTTTGAGGTGGTAGTTATCTCCACTGTGTCAAGAGACCGATCAGAGAACTGATGTCACTCTTGCTCAATTTTAGGATTTCCTCCACTTTATTTTTCTATGGTAGGATTAATTTTTTTGGATGTTGATAAACCTATAAGTCTATTCCAGTATATGTTATGCAGTGTTCAATCCACTTTCTAAGTCTAAGTTTGTAATGTCCTTTTGGTTTTCCGCATTATGACTCTGGTCCAATAAAATTTGTATCTCCGCAATGGTTTGCCTCTTTATATCACTCAATCTCTATATGTTCAGGCACTCACATTAAGGTTACTTTTTTCTATTTTCCCTGTACAATTTGGCTTTGAAGGCAATCCCAAACCAGCCTCAAACCGTGATTGTTCCTTTGAAAACTTTCTGACTATCCGATAATATATAAATATTTTTATTGCGATGAGTTCTGCTAACATTCACTTGGATGCATAGCTTCATTATAATTAGTTCGGCCTGGAAGATTGTCGCTTCTTTACCGAGTGGTTTTGAAACCGAGAAGTTGGAATCCAAGTTGAATATTATCGGCATAGTGTCCGATAATGTTGAAGTTAGGACCTCTGCATACGGGATGTTTTTTAGGATTTTGAGGTTTTCCCTCTTTAATAACCTTCTTTTTTTTATATATTCGTATTCGCATTTTTTTGGAATGTATTCGAATATATTCGTAGTGCGGCAGGTTTCATTGTGCCTGACACTACGACAAGCTAGTCTTTGATTTTTTCATAGTGTAAGCTATGTTTTTTGTTGTAATATTTTAGTTCATCAGACTGTTTATACGTATGTGACTATTGGGAGGATGATTGTTCTGGAGCACCAGCAGATAAGGTTTTGCAGGCCCAAATCGCCATTAATGCTTTGGCATGAGTCCATTCTATATCTTTGTTCCAGTTGAGTTTGTTATCAAGTACATATAACACCTAAATATTTGACCCCATCTGAAAAGGGTAAAGGTGTTCCATTTATAGGAGGTATTTTGTGGATTTTCCTTCTGTTTGTAAATAGTACAATCTCGATCTCAGTTATACTAGGGTTGAGTTATTAGACTAACATCAGTTCGTTATCACCTCTAAGGTAACTTGTATTCTTTCTGACATTAATACGTCATATTTGCTTTTAATTGACATCATCGACATAGCCTATTATCTCATATCGTTGATCCAATAGTCGGTCCAGGAGCTCATCGACTGCATTTGACCACATAAGTGGAGATAGTAGCCCTCCCTGGGGACAGCCACTATAGGTCTGTGCAGTCTATGTGCTATCGCCTAGATCCGTGGCAATCATTCAGATCTTTAGCATGGAATGTATCCATTTTAGCGAGGTCGATTCTAGACCTTTTTTCATGGCCGCCGCTATTATGGCGTCATGTGCAGTGTTGTCGAATGGAATGTGAAAAGTGTGATTTCTTTGTGGCCTACAGCCCTTTTAATTTGTCTTACTAGACCGTGAAGGGCTGACTCAGTTCGAGCTGACTCAGTCGATTTGCCTTTCTAATAGGCGTGTTGGTCCTTATTAAAACAGACCTTGCTAGGACCTGTTCTTATGAGAAGGTTCAGGTAATAATTATAGGACGATGTGGCTTAAGATGATCAAGGGGACGATTCCCACCACTCACGTTGTCATCCAGATTTTTGAAATATATCCCAATATAAAAGTGGCTTTAAAGATCCTTATCTTTATTAACATTAAAATCTCTAACCCCTTCTGCAGTAACGCGGCGAATATTTTATCTAATCATCTACGAGCTCAAGGAATTACTTCCAGTTGTGTTGCTGGTCAGTCATGACTGGTACCAGATCTCAGGAACGTGGTGCCGCCATCTCCAAAAGCTTCACCAGAATTGACATGAATCGTTCACGCGGTAATGAACAGAAATTGTTCCCACCTCCTTGCGCATGGTTAAAATTTCCATCTACTTCCCTTTCTAGACCATCTTCTTTTGAATGCCTTGCGCGCAAAGACATGAAGTTATTCAATCGGCTTGCGAGGCAACCACTTCCATCTTGCCCTTTCCCACTCCCCGTGAAGTAACGTGTATCTCTGACTCCGTCTGTAGAGGAACTCATCCAAGAGGTCGTCAAGAGAAAACTTAAACTGAGGGGAAAATAATAGTTGAAATTCTCTTTTGCGAAGTTTGCGATAACAATGAATTGAAATGTGATCCGACCCTTGGTACTATTAGCCCACGTGGCCTTAAGCTCAAGGTGTTCCTTTCTTCTAGGCTCTTCAGCATTAAGTTCAATGGCAGGTCCAACAGACGAATCTTCGTATCAGTCGTCAACAAAGCAACAAATTGCTTCAATCAACCTCCGTATTCACCAGATTTGGCCCCGTCTGAATTTTTCCTATCCTCGAAACTGAAATTACCGCTCCGTAGAATACGTTTTCAGTCAATCGAGCGCATAAAAGAAAAATCGCCGTGGACTATTGAGGTGTACCGATTCAATCAGCTGCTGCAAACAAACTGATTAACAGACCGCCCTAAGTTTTGGGATAATAATTAAGGACAGTCCTAGCTGCTTAACAAAAAAAAAATAGAAATATCATTTCCCAGATTAATTTTTATTACGAATTCCCGAAACTTTATGGTGTCATTGTAAACATACATATGTGGTGCATCGACATATCGACAGTCTTGTAAAGCTGCATTTGTGTCGTAGAACTTTGTGAATCTGTCCCGCAACCGCTCAGAAAACCCTGATACTCAGGTTCGTGATTCGCGACCCTGACCCGATCATCAACCTACGCC
Source organism: Chorisops tibialis (assembly GCA_963669355.1). Taxonomy (NCBI): domain Eukaryota; kingdom Metazoa; phylum Arthropoda; class Insecta; order Diptera; family Stratiomyidae; genus Chorisops; species Chorisops tibialis. The sequence goes on along the minus strand of OY770263.1, from coordinate 246,654,239 downwards.
GCGAAATTGGACGCATCCGCGATCTGCTCCAGCTCCAATAAAGGCAGTTGTTAAAGTTAACATCAAGTAATGTAAAATCTGCAAAAGGCGAAATCTATACGCCATTAAAAGTCATTCAGCGGTCGACATCGCAAAATTATTTTTAAAAGATAAATGGATTCTACTTGGTTCCTCCTGCCCCATTTCAGAATTAAGCTGAGATTTGAGTTCCATGACTCTATTCGCTCATTACGACAGGGGGACACCGAATTCAGGCGAGCTTTCGCAGTGGAGTCAAATTGAAAGATGTCAAGTGTGCGTATCTAAGTATCTGCAAAAATATGAATAGGATCAGGAATAGACGAAAGCAGATCATTTATAAAGACTAAAAAAGGAGGGGAGATAAAACGGAGACCAAAGGGACACTGGAATCATATAGGCCGGTCGATATTAAGGCCTGGCTAAGAGATATTTGAGCCAAACTCGGTCAAACACTTTAGCAATGTCAGGAGCCTGCAGCCTGTTTATGGAAGCAAGTATTCTGACGCTTGGTAAGATATAACTGGAAAAAATATCGATGAAGGCGCTATTAGGCGATAAATGGATGGGACCGCTTTGCTATCTTTTTTGGAATTATCTGAACAAATATTCGTGACTTAGCAGATCTGAGGAAAGCAAACTAAAAAGCGGGAAAGATAGTAAAGATTTCAAAGATATTTCGCGCAGTTCTTAAAGATAACGGTTGAAATGCCAACCAACCCAGCAAACTTGTGAATATTAAGGTCCTGCAGGATCCTGAAAATAACCCTAGTCTGAAAACTAAGTGCTGCAGGCAAAAAAATCAAGAGGCTGCCAGTTACAGAGGATTCTGATTCGACGGTGGAAGTTTCGAATTTCAAACTTTGCGAAGCAGAAGCATTCCAGCTATGATCATGGCTAAATCTAAAGAAGATGTGAGATGCCGCATCTTATGTAAAGAAGACCTGTCCGCCTTCCTGTCAGACAATACATGTACATCACAAGCTCTATTTCAGAGCAATAAAGAAGCCTTGGCGACGACTTATAACCGATACTCAAGATCGCGCCTTTTAGAAAAGAGCTGTTCTAGGATATGCCCATAGAGGGAACCAGGAAATCGAATTGAATTTACGTCCTTAAACGCTGTTTTCCTAATTCATCAAGATTTTATTTTTTTATATGACACTGGAACTAGAGGGGTGTACTGCAGCATAGCTGCGGTGAGTTGGAAAGGATTTTAATTTTTAGAAATTAATGGAATAGAGACGGAAGTGGCTATGAATACTTTTCTAGAATTGTTGAGTGTTGTAGCCCTCCGGGATTATTAAAATGGGCAGCGAGTTCCATATTGGAATAGTCCGATTCAAATCACGACTCACAAACAGTGTGAAGATAGGTTTGAAAAAATACTTATGAGCAGATGAAGGAGCTCAACTATTTCGGGGTAAAGTAATGCAAGTTGGTAAGGTTAAGGAGCTTACAATTCGTTTATGCTGAAGTGAATCGAGCGATGAAGAGATGTCAGAATCCTATAATTTCAGTGGCGCGAGACTAAATACTACCCAGATATCAGAGAGAAGTTTCTGCAAGTCCCGCTCAAAGGTGAGATTTAAATTCAAGACATGGAACTAATATAGGCGTTAAGAATTGTCAATAGTCCAAACACGGTGAAAGAGTTTTTACAGCGTTTTATTTAGATAACCCAAACATTTAAATTTAAGCTAGGGTATAGCATAGTTGTTAGTGAGTTGGTCTCCAATGCGAAGGCCGTGAGTGCAAATCCCGATCGGCGTATAATTTCAACACGCTGCCTGTTAGCGTATTACTTGGTCACCTGAATCTACGAAAATGAAAAATCCATAGTAGAGGGTTGTGTGAATAGCTAACAACCCTTCCGCAATAAATAATGAAAATGTTAAGGAACCTGAAGGTCAGGAGGCCAAGGCCCGATTTGGATTATAGTGCCATTGTAGATTAGAAACATTTAAATGCTTCCTTGGCGATGTTATATATGTGACCGTTCAAAAGTAGATTATCTGTGATTTGGATACCTAAAATCTGAACATTTATAGAGTTGTATTATGGCTAGTCTCCGAAAGCGATTGGATATAATTTAGAGTCACGTTTGTACGACAGAAGACAGAACTGGGTTTTCGAAGCATTAAATTCAACTTTATCCTTATTGCTTAGGAGTGAAAGTTGAAGAGAGCAAGTCATTAGTAAATATAAGGAAAAGAGCGGGAGAAAGAACCGAGCCCTGAGGGACACCAGCGTTAATTCTATAAGGAAAAACCACCTTCCAATACGACGCGCATTGAACGATTGTTTAAAAGCTTTCAATTCAGGAAATACGGAAGTCGCCCAAACTAATAGCTCCATGATATATTTCTGGAATTACGAATTGATAGGGTGCATATACCTGGGTTTCTTGACATGTGGTAAGAAAAGAATTAACGATATTTGGCCACACTTCCATTTTTTTTAAGGTATTTCCTCAATTTGTAAGCAAACTGGAAAGCCTACTAGAGGTGTGATCGCCACCTGTGCGGAAACCAAATAATATTCCTAACTGAATCAAAGAGCCAGAGAACAATTTTTTTTATAACTAACACAAAGAACCTTGTCAAAGTAGTTGCCATCGTGATTTGCCCAGTACTCTTATTAAATATCTTATAGGGAGGAATTCTTCCACATCTACTACGTCCGAGACAATTGAATAAAAATTAGCATGTAGTGCATTCCACATTCTATCCACTCAAAGAAGAAGAATGTTCCTGGTTTGGGTAGATAATGTTGCAAAGCATAAACACCAATCAAAAGCCCGATTCAAATAAGAAAGAAAAAAATCAAAAAGTAATAATTAGCAAATTGCAAAATACATGTAAGTCATACTTTCTAAACAAGATGAAAAACAAAACCCCATTCCAATTCAAAATGCTCCATCAATTCCTGACATAAAAACAGTGAACAACCGTCCTTTTTTGCCACCTCGCCCACCACAACAATGCATAATACCCGAACTACACCAATTATTCATAAGCTGGTCTCAGTATGATTTGTCACCTGTGACCGCATCACATGTCAATAATCCGCATGACCGGTATAAGGAGTACAAAACGCAACTATACACAACAAACAATAAAAGGCAAAAACCCGACAAAATCGATTTCAATCCACAAAACCATAAAAAAAAACTAATTTGGTTCTCGGTGTTTTTGTAAATATGCGCGAGTATTTCCCTATGAATGTATTTGTATGCATTTCACGAGACCAAGGAAAAACAATTTTACATTTCCCAACAATCTTCTACTACAATTTAATAGTGTCGTCGATTTATACTTTTTCTTGTTATGCTCCCGTAAGCTTCGAACAACCTTCCACATCAACCCCTACAATGTACAACCATCCAGCGATTACAGTTGAGCCCACGAACGAGAAATTCCATAACAGAATGCAGAACAAAATAACAAAATTACATCGCGAAGCTTTTTTAAAACAAGGGATTCCTGAAAGGGGAAGTTCAGCGATTGCGCCAGCGTTCGTCCTGTAAAAGCTTCCATTCTATCATTTCTTTTTTTCCTCACTACTCTCCTCCGTTCTGTCTGAGTGTCGTTTTCGTCTAAGTTTCTTATCAATCATTTCGAAAGAGCCGAATTTCATTGTAACCCATGCCCGAGACGTGGTATCCCAGCCCAGCCAGTCAGCCAGCTGACAGATCTATCCTACTTCTGACACCAAAAATATTCAACTGGTTAGGAAGGCTGCTTGACGGAACAGCAGGAGTTCTTTGGAATGAAATTATCCGTGAAGCTGAAAAGTTTCGTGCAGTGAGGAACGGAGTGAGGTTAGAGATTTTGTGGTCGACTTTTCGCATAAGGATGTTTGAATGTATCCATTTTTTTTTCATCTGAACCATGTTTCACAAATAAGCATCGTTGTTTTTGTTTATATTTCCGCAAGAGACAGGACTTGATGATTTTTTTTAGGCACAGTGAAACCTCTTTTCAAATTAGGACCATTTTTTATGGTGACTTTTATTATTATTTGGGAAAAAATGTTCGATGTGACCATTCATAATATGAAATTCGGGATTAGTGGTCATTTCTAAAGGTTTGACTCTAATACTTTCTTATGTTTTCCAGAAAAATCATTTAAACTAAAGAAAGTTGCAAATAATTCAAAAATTTCACACTATTTTGAGAACAATATGCTTCCAGTGCGAAACAAACAACAATCAAACTCGAATTTAAGCCATAAATTCCGAAATTCTTCAACCTATAAATCACTGACCTTCACTGAATAATTTATTCATCATACAACGCCCACTTTTAGTAGAATGCTTGCCTATATTCGTGTTTGGGATTAAGTAAGCAAATTTTGTAGAAATTAATGGTTATTATTAAAGTACGCACGTTAAGCGAGACATACACGGTGTACAGAGCTTTCTGATTAATACTGGACTAGAATTTCACAAATTACAGAAGACAGAAGTCATATTTGTGATGTTATAAAGAGTCGAAATTTTAAAGTAAAAAACAAAAAGCAAAAATATACAAAACATTGCAAGGGTTTTTCGCAGAGGTTTATCGACTCCTTTAAAACGGGCTAGGGAGGAAAACTCCATGCCAATATTACAGAAACGAAAATCTGAACGCAGAAGGTTTCCAAAAACTGTCATTCAAAGACGTGAAAGCTGTTGAAAGATTTTTTAACTGCATGAGAATTTTCACAATTCTACGATCGAAGAACTTTTAAAGGATCAGATCTTATATAGCTAGTCCAATGTTAAAAAAAAGAAAAGATTTCAGTGAGTTGAGGTTATACTGGTCTGGTAGAGGTGGCTGCCCAGATACCAGTCCGGGCGCACATAAACAATAAGCTGGTCGGTTGTGATGCCACAGGATCTCAGAACAGACACCCACTCAATGAACCAAATGGAGTTCTCTATGAAGTATTGAAGGCTCATGGCTTCAATATTTGGCAGATTACCAAGCTATCGAAGAACTGTGCGTGGCGTTTTCAGTGAGTTGAGGTTATATTGGTCTGGTAGAGGTGGCTGCCCAGATACCAGTCCAGGCGCACATAAACAATAAGCTGGTCGGTTGTGATGCCACAGGATCTCAGAACAGACTCCCACTCATTGAAGCATTGAAGGGTCCTGGCTTTTATATTTGGCAGATTACCAAGCTATCGAAGAACTGTGGGTGGCATTTTCAGTGAGTTGAGGATATACTGGTCTGGTAGAGTAGGCTGCCTAGATACAAGTCCGGGCGCACATAAATCATTGTGATGCCACAGGATCTCAGAACAGACACCCACTCAATGAACCAAACGGAGTTCTCTATAAAGCATTGAAGGCTCTTGGCTTCTACATTTGGCAAATTACCGAACTATCGAAGAACTGTGCGTGACGTTTTCTACTGGTTGTAAGAGTCTAGAAATGCGGAAATAGACGCTCGTAGTAGAATAGACGAAACATATACGACCTCAAAAGAGAATAACCTGAAACAAAATTTCTTGGATGTCTTACACGGAAAGGAGAAAACTCAGAACAAACTGTGAATTATGGGAAATTTTGAAGACATCGAACCTGTTCGCTCTAATGTACTGACTCTAAGCGCATGTGATATTCTTAGGCCGGAAGGGCGATCTTCATATCGAAGCCTGATTGTTCATCCTACAATCTCTCCATGAGCTTTAGGTCGCTTAGACTCACAAATTTGATTGACTGCAATCTTAAGGAAAAGAGAACTTATAACTGCCAATATGCATACAAGATGTGAAGATGCCACGTAACAGCATGCCCCCTCCACCCGCTATTCTTAATCGGGGCATATCCCTTCTCGCGATCCTTGGAAATGCAATCGAAAGGATTATGGTCCGTAGGTTGCAAGAGAATGCAGACCATCCGATGTTTACGACTTTTGTGCCGGGTGATGCCCGAAGAATGCGAACTTTTGTGACTAGTTGAGCTGGAATGAAGTGGATAAACTTAGGGTCTGTGACTGCCAGAAATAGAATTCTCCAACAGGACGGCATACGTAAGGGGTTTGCGTGACACTGTCTGGAAGGTCGTCAAACGCAGTTTGCTTAGAGAGTTCCGTCATTTATTTCGAACCTAATTACGTATAACCTTTTTGTGTAGCTCGTGTAGTCATTCAGTGTCATTCAGATACGCTGACGATCAGCTTATATTAATGAAGAAGAACTGCAGAATTGGGCTTGAGCGCAAGGTTGCAGTTCGTAAGTCAATCGTTCGAGAATGGGCCTGGAAATAGGTGTAACAAAACTACGGAAGGGTCTAGCCTAGTGGATAGCGTGCTGGTCTACAAAGGTCGGGATGTCAAATCCCGGTCAACGCATAATTTCAGCACACTATTTGCGTGATTATATCTTGGCCCCCTAAGTCTACGAAAATGAAAATTCATAGATAGAGGGTTTTACGAAGGGCTAGCAACCATTCTAGAATAACAAAAAAAAATGTTAAGGAACCTGAAGGTCAGGAAGCCAAAGGCCGATTTGTGCTATAGTACCATTGAAGAGAATAACTACGGAAGAGACGGTGATGTTGAAAGTATCTGAGCATCCGGCTTTCTAAGCAGTAAACTTATGACCTGAATCTGCTTGAGCTGAAGGAGCGTCTCATTGCCGAATAGCTGAAAGGAAATATCTGTATGCAATACTATGGCAGCGGAACGTGGACTTTAACTCAGGCGTCCGAAAAACTATTTAACCCCTTTGAAAGAAAGGTCCTCAGAAGAATCCTCGGATCTATGAGGGAAGACTCGATCTGGAGAATACGATACAATAGAGAATTGTATGCCATCTTCGACAATCTAGCAGTGTCAACCCTCATAAAATTTAAGAAGTTACAATGGGCTGGTCATTTGGAGCGTATGAATTTTGGAAGAATCCCCAAACGCACACTAAAAGGAAAGTCAACGGACAAAGACCGGTCGGAAAACCACGGAACCGCTGGGAGGATTCGATTGACGCAGACAGCAAATCACTGCTAAGATTTTCTAACTGGAGGACGCGTTCACTGAACTGAGATAGATGGAAGCAAAGTATTCAGGAGGTCGCTATAGCGCAATCGTAAGTAAGTAAATCTGCACACACAATACATATATGTCTGTCTATTGATTGCATATCCAACGGTACGGTACCGACGGAGAAGGGAATTCAGTCACACGTGACAACGAGTGATCCTGCGGGCATGTCTATCTGTAATCCCTACAGATTCCATGAAAGTCATTATGTGCGCATGGGTTGCCATTGAATTTGGAGGCAAAACCGTCCAGATCCGGAAGGGACTTCCATTGCTGGATAACTGTTGGTTAACAGGATCCTCATCGCTATGCGGACAGATCTAAAACCAACTAGGGTACAGAGGGAGGGGCCTATTCCCACGACCACCACACTTCTTAACATCTTCCCGAACACGCCCCTGTGTTCCACGCGGAAGTATCGGCCATTGACGATTACGTGTTAAGTGTTTTTTTAGATATGCAGCTATACCAGCTTCACCACTCATTACGGTCGTTCACACCTCCCTTCACCAACCTTCCCAATCCCATTCCTTCCCCCTCCATGACTGTGTTTGTGCATTGCACCTAAAGGCCGAAATTGCCTATAACACAGGTCATTCTGTAAAAAAAAGATATGCAGAACAGTCTCGGAAATTGTCACATTTACTCGAACGGCAGAGCCGCGCTTCTCGCACTCCAATCCTATGGGACCACGTCCAAGCTAGTGTCCATTTGCATACACAATCTGAATTGCCTGAATACCGGGACATAGCGACATATTAGGTAACGATACAACGGATATGCTTGCCAAGCAAGGATCTGCAAACAATAACTCCAGTAGAAAGTCAGTCGATGAAGCACCAACAGTACTGTAGACTAACTTCTAGAAATATTTATTAAGCTCTTTCTCGACGGGATGGCGGCAGCTGGATAGCTGTAGAACGGCTAAACCCTTTTGGAAAGAACCGAACAAAAACATTACATCTCAGCTGTTACGTAGTACGTCCGTACTATTCTCGGTCGGACCACAAGTCATTGCCTGTTTAAGCTACACGCATTCAGGCTGCGAATAGCAAGCGACAGCCTCTACAGAAGTTGCGAGGAATTCGAAGAGTCTACTATGTTAGCTCTGCCACTGTCCGCAAATCTCCAACAGTCGTCTCCTCTTTTAGGCTCTAGATTCTTCTCAGAACTGGACGACCTCAGAGACGTCAAAAATTCAATCCTGCTTCGGTTCGCAAACCTTACCAAGTGGCTAGCACAAGCGGAATAACATCCATCTCATATTCTTATAGAGGGACAGTACAATGGACCCAACTAGATGGTCCCAGTGCAATGTGGTTGACCTTTCAAGACCACCCTCCTATAACTTAAAACCTAGCCTCCGATGAGGCTGGGAAGCCTTTACAAATACGATGAATTCCTCGAACTAGGTACGCTAGTCGAGTCAGCTGGAACTTATCGGAAGTGGGAAGGAGCTTGACGTAAGTGGTTGCCTTGCGAGCTGACGGAGTTTTGAATGTCGAACCATGGACCTGGGCAAGGTTTAGGGAAGGGAACAGAGCTTTCTAGTTTCCGAACGAATAGAAAGAGATTCTTAGTTATAAGCACCGACACCACTTATTATCACACATCAGTGGTACTGTACGGTCTCTCATTCAAAAGCTGCTTTTCGTCTTAATCCTTATTTCCTTCTTCGCTCTCACCCCACCAATATTGTGTGTCCACATAAAAGAGTAATTTCTCTAGGACTGGTCGATAATGGTATAGCTCCATGAAATGTCGGACTGATACAGCTAAACTATAAGAAGCTATATCAACCCTACACTTCACACTGCTTAACCATGACCACCCCTTCGAGCGACCCTTGACCTTTCAAACAACACCTATAGTACACAAATTAAGGATACCACAGAACATTTCAACCTCCAAAAAAGACACAGTACCGTCTATGTTCCGCTTAACTAAATCACCAGTTCACAAATCACCGTCTCATTCCATCCCGTCAATGCAGCACGCGGCTTACATCATGAAAACTTTGTTTATACATGAATGAAATATTTACCCAAAATGTCTATTAATAGGATACGAATTGTGCGAGAACCACCATATCGTCTTTACGTGGAGCTAGGTGTTGGCGAATACGTCAACGTTACGAGAAAGTTTAAGCAGTCTTCCTTCGGTAGAATTGTCAAGCGAACAGACCAAGTACATATTTAGAGTTTGTCAGCATGTGTGAACGATTCCTCAATTATTTTAACGTGAGAATGCATTTATTTTTAGGCCCACATTTAATGGGTCTTTCAAGTTCAACGATGATTGGAACTAGATCAAATCACTTTCAGTTTAGTTCGTATTTATCGATTCTTAGATGACTGCTTGGAATGCGAATAATAGTTTAAGTGGAAAGTGGAGAAGTTATTTCCAAATTAGAAGAAGTATTCGAAAAACCTGTCCTGATCAATGGTTGTCCACAAGATATGGATGCTTCCTCTGGGTGAGCATTATTGTATTAATCCCAACTACTCTTCGCCAGTATCATCCACCATACTATGCACTATGTTAACTGTAAGAAACAAATAATGCCTCCGAATGGAAGAGGGGTACCACCCCCAGATGGGGGTGTTTGTAGATACAAACATGAATATTCGTAGACAGGGGGTTGTGCAAAAGGATATCAGCACTTCATGACAAAATAAAAAGTTAATGAACCTGAAGGTCATCATATCTTACCAATTCAGTGATCTATTAGGTCCATCTATTGAAACATTCAGTCACTAAATCCGCGATTGGGTCATCGGTAGAATCACCGACTGGGTCACCTATTAGATCAGCCATTATTACATCAGTTGGGTCATTGTTTCTCCCATTTCGGACGTCATTAATGAGGAAACAATATATGACTGTTTCATCCTTTTTCTAGACATTTTGTTGGTGGAAAATTTCCTTGAAAAACCTTAACTCCTGAAATCTCACCAGAACTTCCTAGTCCCAGTGTAAAAATTGTCCAAATTTAAATTTAAACAACTGCCGTCTTATACTTATCGACGATACAAAAAAAAACATAAAAGACAATGACAAAAATGGAACAAAAGTATAAATATTAATCTTCGCTCTATCGTATCTGGATGGTGCTAATTGTCTTGATGTCGAACCACTTAAGCTTATGTGTGAAGTCAGGAAAAGTGATTGATGCCATTCAACTGGCACGAAGCGGCGAAATTTTCACACGATATGATCGACACTCGGTTCAATGTCTCGCACCAACCCCACATATACTTGGCCGATTGCCAAACTCATTCGGGTGTTCGTTTCGCGTCTACCAGCAATAAATTTTACAAATCTGACAGTCTGGAGGCCATTCTTCATTAGTTTTATCTCTATAATTCGGGCTTAACCAAACGACTCCTCCCAATCCCGCCGAACAAAACAGCCAAATTATTGGGGAATCCGTGAAATCCTAATATACTTGTATGCTATGAAACCTAGAACCAACTCCTTTTCTCTTCCCAGCGGGACATTCGAAGATTTATTATGTGCCTTCTCACAAACCGAATCCTCTTTTGAGTGCGGTGAGTTAATAGAAAACGTTTAAACGATGAATCAGCATGTCCTTTCATATGACTTAACTTCGGGGATGGGATCATCTTAGAAATATATGAAAGATGAGATGATAAATGAGATCGAATCATTCATATCAAATTGGAGCGAACAAAAAATCAATAAACCTCCACTACGAGACAAGGATATCACTAACTTTCAAGCTCCTTACTTCGGGAGAGTAATCCGAATTATGCCTGGTATTTAGGAGGTAAGCTGATAGCAGATAAGCACGCTTTACTGCCCAATAGCACGTCGATAGATCACAAGACATTGACAAATCGTTAACCCAATTTCATTTTATTGCTTTCGGTACGATGATTGGAACCAACGCACGCACATCCTCGATCGCAATGCACAAGTTTTTCGGTACAATTTGAATTCAAATTTTTTTTCTTTATCTTTCAGTCTCATGGTGTTCGGTTGTAAATAACATGAGAAATTTCATTATGTTGGTTTCAAGATTAGATAAATGGATTATTTTTTATTAAGATTCATTGAGAAATTGTTGAGAAATTCCAAGATTTGATAAATTTATTTATGTTTGTTATTTTGTCACAGGTACAATGTTAAAAAGTAAGGAGTGAAAACCTAGTAATCTATTTTACTAGATTGGTAAGTATTTTGTTTTCAAAAGTTTCCAATCAGTTATATTTTGACGTCTGTAGAAAGATCCGATAAACGATACAAGACCTTGTTACTATTTTAAACGTAATACACAAACATAACAGAATTATGATTGGGCGTAAATCCCAATCATATGATACTTTAGATGAAATAGGAAAGAGTTTATTGTACCGGAAAATATGTCATCTGAAATTCTTTGGAATAGTGAATAGTGACTTTTGTATGGGAGGTGGTAAAACCAGAGGGAGGAGGTTTGAAATTTTTGCATAAAACACCGAACGTAGTATACACAATATTTCAAGCAGAATTTAAAGTTTTCAGCTTTCATAATTTTTGAGGAAATTGAAAAATTTTTGTCTGAATTTATAGCATTTGTATGGGAGGTGGCAGAGAAAGTGGGAGGTATCAACATCCTAATCATTTTGCTTTGTTACAATTTGAAAGTCGATAGCTCTCATATGTTCGAACGAGAAATACTTTTCTTGAATTTCCAATCCGAAAATTTGTATGGGAGGTGGTAGAAGGAGTGAAGCGAAATTCATATTTTTTTCTATTTTTATTGTAATTATCAAAGGACAAATTATGGCAAAATTTTAAGTTTATACTTTTTCTAGTTTCAAATAAAATCGATTAAATGCGTTTATCAAAATTGTGCATTTGTATGGGAGAGGGTAGAAGGAGTATTCAAATCAAAATCAACATTTTCAATATCAATGATATTTGTAATAGTAAAGTATACTATTGCAAATATCATTGATATCTCAAAATTTAAAGTTGATAGATTTGACGACTTTCAAGAAAAATAATTTAATTGAAATTCCGAAATTTTGTGAAATTTGTATGGGAGTGGTTAGAAAGACCGAGGTGAAGGTGATAGTTTTTTCAAAATTGGTTGCAATTGTAATAAAATTAATTATGACAAAAATTCGTTCTTTTAGCTTTGCTACTTGCAATGAAAACCGAATAAATGCATTTGTATGGGAGGGATAGAAGGAGTAAAGGGATCAGATCAATATTTTTTAACGTTAATGATATTCGCATCATTGTAGTACGACCTAATTTTCAAGCGAATAGCTGAAATGGTTTCGAAGAAAAATTAATTTCTTTAAATTTCGAAATTTCATGAAATTTGTATGGGAGGAGTTTGGGAGGGTATGGGAGGAGTTTGGGAGGGGATAGAAGAAGTGGGGAGAAGGGGTAGAAGGAGTGGTGGAGGAGTAGAAGGAGTGGTGGAGGAGTAGAAGGAGTGGTGGAGGAGTAGAAGGAGTGGTGGAGGGGTAGAAGGAGTGGGGGGATGTGACTCGTTCACGAACTTAAAGATACTTTTTTGCTAAAAATTACATATAACAAATTTCAGCACGATAGGTCAAAGATTTCGAGAAATATATTGTAGGCATACGGACAGACGGTGACTCGGAATCGAGGTTTTTGAGCGACAACTAATATTTCTGTACCTTTGCGACTCTCTGCGAGCATTATTTTTTAGCGTTACAAACAGTAAGGCAAACACTCTCAGATTTCATCTAGAGTATAAAAATCCGTCGCATATTTCAACTAGATTTATGTTGCTAAAATAAAGAATGAAAACAAGATGGAGTCTGAAGACACCGTAATTCTGAAATCCTTCAAAAGATGGTGACAGAATACTTTTACTCTCGACATCCAGCTGATCCAATGTTAATATGCAGAAAAAAATAATGCTTGCACAGAGTAGCTAAGGATAAATAAATATTTGTTATCAGTCAAAAAATTCGATTCCAAGTGACCGTCCGTCTGTCTGCCTGTCTAAAACATAACTGTCGAACGCTTTGAGCTACCGAGCTGGTATTTTATTTATGACACTTTTCGCAAAAAAATATATTTTAAGTTCTTTAGCTGCCCACATTCCCTAACAACTTCTTCAATGTCCCTTAAACATTTCACGAAAATTAAAAATTAAAAAAAAAATCATTCTTCGAAACTGCTAAAGAAGAATAACGAATTGAATACCATCAACTCAAAAAAATCAGATCCGATAACCTTTAGAATTTCTATATTTTAAATAAGTGATAAGAATATTGATATAAAGTTCCGAAATCGGGCAAAACCTTCAACTGCCCACCTCCCATACAAATTTTATAATTTTAAAAAGACAATGTATCTATTTTCTTGTAAATAACAAAAGCTACAAACATTAAATTCCCACCGAAATGTTTGCATATTCAGTTTAGTGTCACATTCAAAAAATAACAAACCTTACTCACTCCTCCTCCCATACAAAAGTCATTATTCTAAAGAATTTGAGATGAAACATTTTCCGATGCAATTATTTTGTTTTCCATTTCATCTAAAGTATCGATTAATTGGGCATTATGCCCAATCATATATGTATGTAGTATATATAACGCTTTCGATAGCGTTAACCGCAGTTGTATATGGAATCCTTTGAGTACAAAAGGCAATCCAAATAGGATCACAGCAATGATTAAAGAATCCTAGGTCCTAAGAATCCTAGGTCCTAAGAATCTTAGGTCTGTTGGGCAGATCGCCTCCTCGTGGTGCAGACTCAGTAATGCTAAAAGATCTAGAGATATGGAGGAATAAGTCGAATAGCTTGCTGTCGGCTCCGTATCCTATCAAGATACGGGGGAATAAGTTGACCAGCTTACTATCGGTTTCGTATCCTATCTATGATCTTTGGCGGATGTGATAGGGGGGATTGAAATCATTCAGCTAGCTGTCGGTTCCGAATTCTACCACAGCATGGGTCCTTTTGAAATCTGGACTGGTCATGTTTCAGGCAGTTGTCAAGAGGTTCTATGGTGGGAATTTATCCCTATAGTGGTTCGCAAGTGTACGTACTACCTACATTGTGGCCATTATAAAGTATGACGCTAGAGGAGTAAGCATCGTATATAAAAATCCCCTAATCTATGGTGGAGCAGCATATGACAATGGATGAATGTTTAGTGGGTAACTAACCGCTAATATGCGAACTCTGGATACCAGGTGCCCTCCAGTTTTAATCAGCCTTCTCCTGGTAATGCGGAGCTCTGCCAGGGGTGACTCTAGTTTCTCGCACTACTCGTGGGATTCCCATGAATAACATTTTAAATAAACGAGGGGCTGATGCTTCCCCCAAGGAATCACAAACATCGGATAATGCCATTCAAGAGGTGGTAAGCGGAACAATTACTCCTCGAGAAACCGCGCTTATAGTGACTGTAGAGGCTAATCCTTCGGTCACTAAAAGGTTCAAGAGCCTGGCTTTTAGAGCGAACAGGAAACCCGCCAGCAAGCCTTAAATAGACGAACAAATGCTATCAGCAGAGCAATTGAGTCTTACGAAAATAAAAAGATGTTAAGCGATGCCGCTAGGAGACGGTACATGTACCACCTTAACCACGGCAAAACCACGAACGAGGCATACGATCTTGGCTGCATGCCAATGCAAGACACCCAAGCACCGACATAGAAAAAGGCGATAAAAAGAGGTAGAACCTCATGAACAACACCGCCTTCAGCTGGGAATGAAAATAAGAGGCACAAGCCCTTAAACAAAAGCGTCACGCATAGAGCTGCAGAAGAGACTTAGCCCTCCACGTCGGGCACTAGCTACAGAGACGCAGTCAGAAGAATAAGGGTAGGTATCATACATACCGAGCATCCGCTCAACATCCAGATTCCGGTCCAGCTAGCTGGTATCCAAAAATCCATGCTGGCCAAAATCCCAAAAGCGGCCTAAAAGGGTACAAATCCACAATTTGGTGAACTTAGCCTCAAGCCAATGTTGTTGCTAGTTGTTTGCCTGGAGTAACTGCATCTTGACTGGAACGAACAGCTGAGAGCATCAAGCCGGACGACTCATCATTAAGGCTGGCCGGGAGGAAAATATTCCACGATAAGAAATAACCACGGGATATTTCCCTCACGAAGAAGACTCGTCAGAAAATATTACCACCCTCATCGATGCTCAAAATGCTGGTTTGTGCGCCTCGAATTGCAAAGTCCTCAGTAGGAGGAAAGAGGGCACAAACACAATAATAACCTTTTCCATCGACGACCAATCAATGGAAAAGCTTAAATAGAAAGGGCACCGAGCCCGCTTCAAATTCTTGAGTGTGACTCTACGCCCTAAAGCCAATGAGGTTAGAAGCGGCAAGCCGCAATCTACCGAAGATGACATAAATAACTTAAAAGTTATTCAGGCGAATCTTCATCGTGCGGCAGCGGCCATGGACGTACTGACGTGGGGACTCGCAAAGGAGGAATTCCAAGTTCACCATCAATGGCGCGACAGCCCAAATCGGGCCTTGGCCTCGTGAAGTCGTCGCCTTCAATCGTCTCGATCCAAAGACCGCATCCTTTCCGGACGCGAAAATTCCAAGTTGCACTCCTACAAGAACCAAGAGCCGCTAAGGGTAAAATTATCGGTATTCATCAAAAAATGGGTAAGTTGATTTATGATAAAAGAAGCAACAGGCCAAGAGCCGCACTTCTAGTGTCATCTGAAATTAATTATCTAGATATGCCTCTTTTCATCAGAACAGATTTAGTAGCGGTCCTGTTGACAATTCCAACAGCAGGAGGGGTCCAAGAGGCGGTACTTGCCTCAGCATACTATCCTGGTGACGAGTCAGATGCTCCATCTCAAGGCGCCAAGGCGCTAGTGAAATACAGTAAGATCCACAATATACCAGTCATCCTGGGTTGCGATGCTAATGTACACCACACTATATGGGAAAATAGTAATATAAACAAAAGAGGTAACTCACTTTTAGATTATCTTACCACAAACAACCTAGAGATCATAAATAAAGGTAACACCCCGATCTTTATGAGTAGTGCCAGTTAGGAAGTACTTGATCTTACCATAAGAAGCCCCTGCCTAGCTGACAAGTGCGACAATTGGCATGTATTTAAAAAAGCATCACTTTCAGATCACAGGCCTATCTGTTTTGACATAAAAACTTTACTTAGCCAGTATAGAAACCCAAAACGTACCGACTGCAATCTTTACCAATTCTTGCGTACGAAGTTGGTAGCGCAGAAGAATCAATAAGCAGCCCAAACTGCATTGATCAAATAGCTAACGAACTCTCGCCTACCAACAAAGTTATCCTATCCTACAAAAGAAAAGGACCAAAGAAGCATCTTGGTGGAACGAGGAATTACCGGCAAAATGCAAAGAAACTGGAAAATTGTTCATTAGAGCAAAAATCTTTGGTAACTGGGACGAATACAAAAACATCCTTACTGAATACAATAAACTTTTAAAGAAGTCAAAAAGAGAGTCATGGAGAAGATTTTGTGAAGAGATAGATGATCTCTCAACGATCTCGAGACTCCAAAAGGTGTTGTCAAAAGACACCCCGACAGATATCGGACTTTTAGAGAGATCAGATGGATCCTTAACGTAAAACAGCATGGAAACAGTTGAAGCCTTATTGGCAACACACTTCCCAGGCTGCAAAATAATTAACAATAATGAAGATTACGAAGAAGGGGAAAGGACGTATCGTCAAACTCCATTCAGCAATAGTATTGCTGGTAAAATCTTCACTCCGGAAATGATAAGATGGGCGATCAACACGTTTAAGCCCTACAGATCAGCCGGAGTAGCCCAAATCTTCCCTGCCTTAAGAAAGGGTTACAGATCAATAATGATAAGGATCTTAAAAGCAAGTTTTATATGATTTATATCCTAATTATTTGGAGGAAAGCGAGGGTGGTCTTCGTACCAACGATGGAGAATGTACTGGACCTTTACATAAGAACAGGACCTAACAAAGTATGTCTTCGTAAGAATCAACATGCCTACCAGAAAGGCAAATCAACAGAGTCAGCCCTTCACGTTAGACAAATAAAAAAGGCTAAAGACTACAAAGAAATTGCCCTTTGAGCATTCCTAGATATTGAAGGGGCATTCGACAATACTCCACATGACGGCGGCTAGGAAAAAAGGACTTGAATCGGCCACGACAAAATGGATACAGGCCACGCTAAGGAGCCGATTAACAACCACGGATCTAGGCGATAGCATATTGACTGCAGAGACCTATAGGGGCTGTCCCCAAGGAGGAGTATTATCACCACTTCTTTGGTCAATCGTAGTAGATGAGCTCATAGACCGTTTAATATATGCCAATGGAAGACCTTGTTATTACCGTTAGAGGCAAATATGATATAACTTTGTCAGAAAGTTTACAATCTGCCTTCGAAGTGATAAGGAACTGGTGGCAGTCTAAGAACTTGAACATCAACCCAAGTAAGACTGAGATAGTACCATTTACGAATAGAATGAAAATTTACATAACATAACTACAAATGGAACGCTAATACCCTTATCAGATGAGGTCAAATACTCACGAAATGAAGTGAATTGAACAAGAGCATAGAATCTACTGGAACAGACTTTCGGGTCTATCAATCTCAAAGAAATTTATCCAAAAAAAAAACAAAGTAGAGGATATTCCGAAACTCAGCAATTATATAATATTAGTACTCTAATCGGCCTATTGAAGGGGCACAGAGGAGTAAACCACCACCTCAAAAATATGGGGCTACCTGAAATCGAAATCTGTCGCCTCTGTCTGAAAGACTCGGAAACTACAGAGCATGTCGTATGTCACTGCGAGGCAGTAGTAAGGAAAAGATTAAATCATCTAGGAAAAGGTTTCCTAATAACTGATGAACTTGCCAATATGGCTCCCTTAGCCATGCTTAGATTAGCCAAAACTATCAAGTTATGGTAGGGTAAAGGGGAAATAAACGCACAATAGGCCAAAAAGGTCGCGGTGCTTTCACGTGTTCCACTCAATAAATAAATAAATAAAAAGGGACCTATTTTTTTTTAATCAAAGTGCGATAAATCCAATTCACAATAATCACTAATTATTTTCTGATCAAAATTAAATCAATTCTACTGCAGCTTCCAAATTTTTTAGCAGCACAACTTATGTATGCATAGGTGTGGTTCCACTTCTGATACCAAAAAGCAACTTCAATTTGAACACAAAACTAAAATTTGAATTATCTAAAATCAAAAGCAATTCAAATCTGAATTCAACAAAGTCTCTGACATTCTCAAACGTTTTCTTATCATAAAATATTCATTTCGTATTTTCCAGTCACGCGAAGTCAAATGATAATCATCATTATTTACTACATTATTTATTTTCCATTTTGAATGATTAATGCATTATTGTGAATCATCTTACAAATTTATTATATTTAATCATAAACATGGTTAATTTACGCATATATTTGCTTTTCTCCAGTTGCAAGAAATCATCTTCTTGCAAATAGCTATGTGCATGTAAATATATATTTAGAATATAGCGATAGCAAAAAAAATGACATACGATCGTTTCTTATCTCAAGAAATCCTATCAGAACATGAATCGTATTTTATGAGGACTTATTTTAATAACAATAATCTTTATGCTGATTAACCTGATGCGTGTAAAAACTAAGCCAAAACGATAAATCGAGCTTAATAGTATCTGTGCTTGTTTTAGTTTCTTTTTTTTTTAGTAAGAGCATATAAAAAGATTACATAAATTCATAATTCAATAAATCAAACTTGAGAATGAGCACAGTATTGAGATAAGAAACAAACAATATCTGCAGAATAAAAAAAAAATAACTAACTTTTCGCGGGCTAAGACTCGAATGCTGACTATGTTCATTCTGGCGGCACCTTATCTAATATAAAAACCGTTCGATTGGTATTGTTTGTTCCGATAAAATGCGGTTATCTGCAATATTTACAAGACAAATGGCTATTTGTTATATGGTGATGTTTTGTTTTTATTCTGTTGCGGTAATTATATTGCAGTTGAAAAATGTTGCCGGTAAAATGATCTTGTTGACATGTATAAGATACTTGAAAGGAAGATGTCGAGACTTTTATTAGTAATGATCGCGAAAAATTCTAACATCCGGTTTTTGAAGGATTTCTACGATTTGAGGTTCTGGAAATACAAAAAAAAAGTAGTTTTCGCTGTGACATTTGTCTGTGTGTCACGACAATAACTCGAGAAACTTTCAGCAGAAAAAAGTGAGAGAGAGCGTAGAAGATTGAACACATTATCAAGCAGATCGGTATTGTTTTTGAGAATTATCACCAACTGAAAGCGGAAGTTATAAGCGTTTGAGAAAAAAAAAGAAAATTGCTTTACATGAATGATAAATTTCGTATAACAAACACAGATTAAAACTTATTTTTTATTTTCTTAATATGCATTTTTATCCTTCTGACCTATGCTTGTCGAGATAAATGAATTATTGGTCATATTAATCCCAATTTGACGTATTTTCAATAAGTAAAAATGGTTGAGCTTCCGAAAATAATTTATATTTCATATATCCAGTTTTACTATATTTGCATCTTTTCTGTGTGCTCTAGATGAAATTTGAGAGTATTATAAGTTTGCCATAAAGTTTGTAACGCTAAGAAATAAGGCCCGGAAAAAAAATGAATGATACAGAAGTTCATATCATCACTCAAAAAATCTCCCCATAAATTATCGATTTTTCAATCGAAAAGCAATGAAACTTGCTTGGCAGTACTTTTGTCGTCGCGGAGCTTTGATATAAATGGGACTGCATATGTCACCAATCAATCAATTAGATCTTAATACCCCGTGTATGAGCATGAGACATAAACAGTTCTCTTCCACAAGGCACGATTTTCGGCATCGGCCTTAAGGTGTCGTCAGAACTTATTTATTCCACTATTCAACTGCTCGCTTCCGTCTACATCATGTTCGACCAATCCGCCGTCATTCTTGAGACCTCCTTTAGAGAATTTTTTTCTCAAAGTTTGAGCAATCCATCCCCAATGCCACCTTTGAATCTCAATACCTTATCTGTCTAGTTATACTCCAAAGTACGCCAGCATAAATACAAAATGTCCAGGATACCCCTTCTATGCATTGATTTACCAAAGTTTACAGGTTCTTGACAAGCTTAGCAGTCACTCTCTATTTAGTAAAAACATATAACAAGGATATGACGCATGTATCCACATTTGCAACTTCGTGCCGAGAGAAATACCTCTTAATATCCAGAAAGCGAAAAGAATAACGGACGCCTGAAAAGTTTCATTTACAAAAGCCTCAATATTTTTTCGGCTCCACCGTCCATGCCAACAGCGGTTCCGAGATAACAAAAATTTTGCACCTTTCCCACATCTTGTTCGATAAGTATTATATAATCGGTGTGCTTGCAAGTTTTTTGTTTTGCGCACATTTATTTCCGATCTTGCCGCTTTCTGGAATACAAAGAGCAGGCATTCGACTTACGCGTAAGCAAACACTCATCATCGGCATAACCAATGTGACTTAAAAGTCCACGCTGATAGTTTTCAACTCCACCTTCAACAGGACCTCTAAAAATGTAGTTTATTACCACCAGACACAGGGCTGGTGATAATGTGCATCCTTGTCTGGCACTCGTTCGCACAGAAAAGCTCTCAAGCAGATGTCTCCTTTGGATTCTTAAATCATAGCTATGATCATATCTGGAATACCTCTCCTTCGTAAAGTATTCCATATGTAATCTCGCTTTACGCTGTCGAAAGTCCTCTCGGAGTTCGCAAAAATCAGTAGTGGTGGCGAACTCATTTCGGCGGCCTGCTGCGATATTATTGGTGAGGCATGGCTTGCATGGTGGGTATAAAACGACGAAACATGCTAGGGTATAGCAGCGTGTTGGTCTACAATACGAAGGTCGGGAGTTCAAATCCTGGTCGACGTATAATTTCAGCACACTACTTGCGTGGATATATCTTAGCCACCACAATCTCCGAAAAAGAAAATTCGTAGATAGAGGGTTGTGCGAAGTGCTAACAACCCTTTTATAATAATAGATAACATGCTAAGGAACCTGAAGGTCAGAAGGTCAGAAGGCCAAAACCCGATTTGGACTGTCGTGCCATTGAAGAAGAATAAAACGACCCTTTGCGGAGAGTGCTCCCTACAGTATCCCTCGCTATTATGAATTCGTTTAATTCATAGGAAAAAAAAGTTCCAAAAAATCTTTTTGAGTCGATTCTTCTTCAGACACAACAAGAAGTAGTTTTTATCACTTTCTTACGATTTACAAAACTGACACTTCAAAATAAAGTGTCAAACTATGCCGTAAAAGTTATCTGCTTGTGTTCTAAATTCATTGAATTTGTTATACAGAGGTTTTATATAGCTAGGCCATAAACTATTTTTATTACCTCATTCGATACGAGGCGACTATTTCACCAACATGAGTATTTATTCGATACACGTACTTAATTTATCAGTGCAACTATTCAAGTTTATTATCCTATGAAATTGTTTTTTTTTTTTTTTCGTAGTTCGTACCCTGACTTGGATAATATTGGAATCAGTGATTCAATTTAGGAGTAATGTCATGTTCAATAATAATTAGGCAACATACGAAATAGCTTCGGTGTATTTGACAAGTTAATTAGCAGGAATGAATGAATTAATTTATTAACTTCAGATTTTTTTGATTTCTTTTTTCAATTTAATAAAATAGCGTTTCCACTGGTACTTTTTCAGTGTACTTTAGCATGGAGTGAGTGCAGACCGCACTGCCTTAATTCTTGTGAAAAGGCTAGTATTCTCTCGGAGCTACTACAACTGCAGTCTTCTTACAGTTCCAAAAGTTCGAACTCAGAGCACGCGAAATGCAAGTATCTCGTTTACTGGAATGCAGCGCTCCGAGGCAGGTCGCACTGACATTTTCCAGTGGAAAACGAAAATCTGAAAAAGTGCACCCCGTGGAAGACACTATTAAGGTACGTACAGCCGATACTTCATTTCTGTGCGCTTAGCGCATGACTTCTACAAAAAAAGCGCAAGCGAAACGCCCTCAATAGCACACAAGCAAATCGTTCTAAATAGCGCATAAGCAAATCGTCCTCAATAGCGCACGTGATCCCAATATCAATCGGGGATCTTTGATATTTATTAGACTGAAACTTCCCGATAGAACTTAAGAACCATCGAAATCATTGGCGGCTCGTCAGAAAAGGCAGGTCAGGTACTGCCCCGCAAAAATGAATCTGCTTATGAATAATGAAACTAAATTCTTCAATAAAATATATCAGCAATTTACTTTTCGCTGTAACAGACGATACTAACTGTGGCATTTGTTTTCTTTTGTGCAACTAAATTCTATCTTTATCTACATATTATTTATTTTTTGTTTTTGTATGCTGTAACTTTCCTTACTAACACATAAAAATTGTCAGATGAAGAATGTCTCAAAGTTTCATACCATATCGATTATTGTTATCACTCATTTGTTGTATACCTATTACGAGAGAGATAGAGAGCACGTGAAACATGTAAGAGCTGCTGAGGCTGATGGTGAAGTGTTGAAATAAAGAATGTTGAAAAATGTTTATGACTATGAGAGTTTCTTCTAGCCAACGCTTCCGTTATCTGGAATTTATCGCTCAAATATTCAAGATCGGCTTGAAATTTTTAATGAATTTTAATTTTGATTATACTGGACTTAATTCCTTTAATCAGCTCCATTGAAATCTCTTAAAAAGGCATAGTGCTTTATATAAAAAAATTTCAGGCTACGTGACTATTATGTTAAGTGCAGTAGAACTTGCAGCGAATTTCCAAGAGAGCAAAAAAACTCCTTGGTTATAAGAAAGTTTTGAAGTTATTTCGAAAACTACGAGTAATTTAAACGAAGATTATCAAAAAAAACAAATATTACATTGATGATCATTTAGAATAAGAACAATCCAATTTTTATTTAAAACTTGGCACGAAATACAATTTGGTAAAGTAGATTTAAAGACATGATTGCGAATTGTTCATATTATTAAATTCCTGATATCCAGGCTACCAAAAATTCATTATTTTTTGATGCAGTTATCCCATTGCCATTAAACTATTTTAATAACCATCCAATAAATCGGTCTAGAATAGTTTTTTCCAAGTTAATCCTATTTTTAAAGGACGAATATTTTAGGAGGCTAAGACTTTTAGCTGATTCTTCTATGTTAAAGAAATTCAAGAGTAACGAAGAAAGTGAATAATAACACGAGCTACATCTACTATCTAACAACTCTGCCTATCTCTGGATGAAGGCTCCCGTTTGGAAAAACGCAACTCCACGTCGAAATCCTATAGGCTCCTCCCGCGATGTGGGTTAACTACAGCCACCACGTGCTGCACTAAGGGACCTGCAACCAATTCCCGGGAGTGGATATCACCTCCCATAGCTTTCCCGACACCCATGGTACCAGAAGACCTCTGGTCAGACTTCGTAACCCGAGAATTACTGCAGTTCAGTTCTTTGCCGGTCGTGACTGGTGGTACACCTCAGGTACGCTGAGACGGTAAACTTCATAGCCCCCCCCCCCCAATTGGCTCTTTTAAAATGCCAAACAGTTCTGCGGGGTATCTTAACTGCCAGTGGTTTCAGTGCTGCAACTGGAAATTGTACACGAATTAAGAATTGATCGATATTTCCAATTAGCGATGGGGATATTACAGAGAGAGAGAATTTCTCAGATTGACTGGTGAGAAATAAATCAAGAAGATTGGAGAATTGACGTTCCATTTCTGGTAAAATATTAGTGTTAGTTAGTTAGTTAGTTATTAGTGTTAGTCCGTTTAACGATGCTAAGAGCTCAGCATCACGACCCTCTTGGTTCTTGTAGAAAAAATATTTAAGACAGGCAGTGTTGTGAACATTGAAATCGCCCGCGATAACGATTTCAGCGTCAGGGTGTGTAGTGCATACATATGGATTGAATGGATTCTGCACACAATGCCGGGCTTCTATAGATGTAACAAAAATACAAGATATGCCCTTGGATTGAGAGTTTTATCCAGATAAAATTGAATTCCGGATTGGAGCAGGTACCTTAATGCGGAACCAATTGGAAGGGCACATCAATGCGGATGTAGAGAGCGATCCTCCGATGATGAAAAAATACTGGGATGGGATGATACCCGGGCACAGAATAAAACTGCTCACCTTCAGCTTCAGGGGTGTTATTGCGCCTAGCTCTTTGAAACTTCCTCCTGTGATACCGGACAGTTTTTCTCATTCCGTTGAGGGACGGTATTCGGGCGCGTATTTGCCAAACAAAGCGTCATTTGCAGCAGTCATCTAATCTGACAATCGGCATTCATAATACTGATTTCTGCAATGGCGGTACCCGAAGCAACCACCATAATATGGTCAGCATTGGTAGACCAGTTCGTTAATCTGACACGCCAAGCTATTTATGGCATTATTGCGGTCTCTGGCTGAGTCGTTGTATGTTTAAGCGTGATCTGAAACAGGTTACGTTTGCTTGTACCGCCTTCTGATCTTCCAAAAGAAATCGAACAACCTGACCGCCGCGTTCGCACAAGTGATATCAATGTCACTCACCCTCCAGTGTCCCTCGAGCGTGTGGTATCGACTCAGCTAGTTCAACATGCAAATTCTTTCCAACTATCAACCTACTCAGCGTCTCACCCCTAGCTAGGGTAGCTGGACGATTGGATAGTGATCCTGCTAACTACATTAGGGATGACGCATTCGCGTCCATGCCAAGAATTGTGAGTAGCCCGCTAGCCAGCACCACCTCATCCGTGAACCTTATATGAAGCTCAATTGGTTCACCAAATTTGCAGTACACATTGACGAGCAGAATTTATCCAAATGTACCCTTTCTACGCATCCAAACTCCCAACTCATTGCAGTGGTCATGCGCTGCAACGCATTGTATGGTGTTGTCATTAATTCTGAGAGCGGCATTCTTCACGCTATCCGAGCATACGAACATGCCCATGGGAAGTCCTGGTGTATGGTCCTTGACCAAATATAGAGATCTGCACAATGGTAATATTGGTCTCGTTCCCTAACTCGCACATAGCTGCATACGCACCCCAGTAATTAAGTTGGAGAATGTGCAACGTACGTACAGCCATGATGCTTGGTGGCATCCTTCTCTACCTTCGCCAGAAGACCAGAAAAACATTACCAATCGTCCCTCAAAGCCCAGTCTTATAACTTAGAATACTGGTGATGTGACCTGCTTCAGCTGTGCAATATACCTTGAGCCTCACATGATATGACAAACGCGATACAAGTGGCTATCCGGCGTCTATGAAAATTGCTGATCGTTCATTTTATTTTCCTGAAAAAAAAATCGAATGTTCCGCTAACCATTTTGAAGCCAAACTTACCAAGCCTTTTAAGTTTGATCCTGGTAAGTTTTCTCATATATTCATTCATAATCCCAAATTAACTGACGTGATCCTACCTATTGGTCAAATAATTTCAGCGTTACTTGATCTAAATATTAATCAAAACTGCGTATACTTTATTTCGGTTATTGCTTCCTTTGCTCATTGTGAAACTGCAGCAATCCTCAATTTCCTATTTGTTTTAAATTGGCACAAATCTGAGAGTATTATAAGTTTGTCACAAAGTTTTTAATGCTAAGAAATAAGACTCGGAGAATACAGAAATTCACATAATCGCAAAAAATATCAAAACCGTGTGTCCGTCCGTCCGCCTGCGTCCTCTCTAGCTTGAGAACGCATTGAGCTAG
Organism: Chorisops tibialis; assembly: GCA_963669355.1. Classification (NCBI taxonomy): domain Eukaryota; kingdom Metazoa; phylum Arthropoda; class Insecta; order Diptera; family Stratiomyidae; genus Chorisops; species Chorisops tibialis. The sequence continues at coordinate 246,628,427 of OY770263.1, read as the reverse complement.
AAAGTTCAAATTTTGTACATGACAAAAAGGTAAGGTCAAGTTCGTAAACGGACCAGATCGCTGCGCCCGCTACTACCCCTCCCACACAGAATGACACAATTTCGCAATTTGACAATAAACGGGTTTGCTCGAAAAGTATAAAAGCTATTGATCAGAAACATGGAATATATTACTTGTATGATGACTTAAATCTACCGTATTAAAATTATTCGTGTCCTCCCCCTCCTTCCACCACCTCCCATACAAGCTGCACTTTTTCATGAAATGTTCTAAACAAATTTACTGAGTGCGTATAAAATTTATCGAGCTGAAATTTTACAAATTGGAATTATTAGTAAGACCAAAAAAATAGGCTATTGGCTTTACCCCTTCTACCCCCTCCCATACAAAATGACACAATTTCGCAATTTTGTCAATAAACGGATTTGCTCGAAAAATATAAAAGCTACTGATCCCGAATTTGGAATATACAGGGTGTTTGGTACTCCGTGCACAACCTTGTAAGGGGTTATTCCTAGATATATTTGGAGAAAAACATTGTTCTACGGAGATGGTCAATTTTCAATAACCGCGGATATACAGGGTGATCAAGAAAAGGGTTTCGGACCTGTACCCTCACTTACTCAAAACGCTATATCTTGAAAACTAATAGTCACAATTCAAAGTGTTATAGCTTATTTTTTAGGGAATCAAATTACCTTCCATTTGGTGTAATAGTCCGCATTGTAACTGTACCCAATCCTGAGGTATTTGCCTCAGAACACAAATTTTTGATACTTTGACCCTCAAAATTCTGGGATCAATGTAGTTTTTCTCAAAAAAACGCATTATAAAAATGTCATTTTAATGTTGTTTTTCTATGTGCCATATTTTTGCCTATAAAAGATGCACACATACATATGACTTAGATTTTCCTGTTTTCCAGGTAATAAGCGAAAATACGTATGGCTTAAAAATTAAATGTGCCATAAAGCAACCTCCTTCTAAAAAAACTGCTTGAAATGTTGTTAAACTGAAATATTCTTATTGTCCTTTAATTACTATTTAAATTATCGAGGAATATCCTTTAATTAGTATTTAAATTATCGAGGAAATGAATTAATTTAAAATGAGTTTCAACACAAATAGGTGCAGCACTTTGCCTTTTTTAATGGGGTACCTAACAAAATGAAAAGCGTATAAAAGCAAATCTTACTTCATATTTTTATCAGTTGTAGTTACATTGTTAAAAGTACAAGGTGTCACTAAAATTTAGAAAATAATTTCGAAATGCCTGAGTACTCGAATGAAGAATATGCAGACATCATTTTCATTTATGGGGAGTGTCAGGGAAATTCACGAGCGGCGCGATCTTTGTATCATCAGAGATTTCCTAATCGTCGGATACCTTACAGGAGAGTATTCCAAGAAGTTTACAAAAGGATTCGGGAAACAGACAGCGTTAGGACAAGCAGAGTAAATGCAAATCCTGCGCCGATAACCGCTGTTCCAACCGATGTAGAAATACTACATGCAGTTCAAAATGATCCATCAATCAGTATCCGGCGCTTGGCATTGCAGTTAAACGTCTCTACGTGGAAAGTTTGGATTGTCCTAAAAGCAGAGCGTTTGCATCCCTACCAACACACACCAGTGCAGGAGCTGTTGCCCATTGATTTGCCCAAAAAGGATGGAGTTTTGCAATTGGCTCCTTGAACGACAACTAAGTGACGAAAATTTTATGAACAACATTCTTTGGACGGATGAGTCCCAATTCACCAGGAACGGTATCACAAACTTCCACAACTTACACACCTGGGCTGAGAACAATCCACATACAAGAAGAGAGGCATCATTTCAGCACAGATTCAGTGTCAATTTATGGGCAGGTGTTATTGGTGACGATTTCATTGGTCCTATTAGGCTTCCGCCTACCTTAAATAGTTCCAATTACTTGCATTTTTTGACAAATGATCTACAAGAGTTATTGGATGATATGCCACTGCAACGATTGTATTCTATGTTTTACCAACACGATGGTGCTCCAGCTCATTACGGCCGACAAATCACAGATTGGTTAAATTCTAATTATAGCAATCGCTGGATCGGTAGAAATGGACCAATACACTGGCCTGCAAGATCTCCTGATTTAACTATTATGGATTTCTTTGTATGGGGACGGATTAAGGACCTTGTCTACGCAACGGAAGTAGTAACGTTGCAGAATCTAAACACCAGAATCGATGCGGCAGCAACAGAAGTAAGGCAGCAGTTGAGGAGTATGAACACAAAGAAAACACTGGCAAAACGAACTTTAGCGTGCATTCAAAATGAAGGTGGCCATTTTGAACATTTATTGTAATTAAGGAAATTTGAAATAAACCATAAAAACCATTCTTAAGTTCTTTTAGTTCAAGCGGAGAGTGTTGATCAACATATTCTTGTTTTTTTTTTTTGATAAAAGTGCTAAATTATTGGAATGATAGTTTTTGCTAAACTATGAAACTATGCAAGGTGGTGCACGGAGTACCAAACACCCTGTATTACTTTTATGATTATTTCAATCTACCGTATAAAAACTATTCGTGTTTCCTCCCTCCTTCCACCACCTCCCATACAAACTGAACATTTTCATGAAATACTCTAAGCAAATTTACTTAGTACGTATAAAATTTATCGAGCTAAAATATTTATTTAGAATTATCAGTAAGACGAAGAAAAATTAGACGGTTACCTTCACTCCTTCTACCCCCTCTCATACAATATGACACAATTTCACAACTTTACAAAAATTCGATTTTCCTGAAAAGTATGTCAAAAACATGATGTTTATAGTTATTTCTGAAAAAGTCATTAAGAACTCGCACCTCCTTCTACCACCCCCCAAACAAACTGCAAAATTTCACTAAATCCAATACCTATTCAATTTATGAATCTTAAATTTTGTATAAAACATTTTGATACCAGCTTTAGCGTGATGTGAAAAAATTAGTTCAATGTCGTCATCCCCTCTACCACTTCCCCTACAAAATTTCTTAAAATCAAAAGATTTCACATTCACCTACAGTATTGTACGATTGAGCTTTACGCCCAATCGTAGTCCTGTTATGTTTAAGTCTGGATATAGATCTGACATTCGTAATTACGGAGGAATAAGCATTTTGTCATCTATGGGTAATGTTTTTGATTTTTTCGCACAAATTTTTTTTTTTTTTTCGTAACCAAAAGTATGATTGATCATTTGTGCGAGAAAATTTTCTCACGACTGGACGTAATTTGATATCAGCGCCCTTTGATTTATACTGTCACCACATGAAAGTAATTTTAGCTCATTTTTTAAACATGCATCTAGAATTCTGCACTGGTTAGTGATACATTGAATCCACGGAATTTTTATTTCTTCTAAAATTAAACCCGAAAAAAAATCGCATCAGTTCCGGAATTTCTTATCACAACGATTTGACTCTCGAGCCGGCATTACCAAAACTTAGAATGTTTAAATTTAAATGATTTCTTAAGAATTTTTTTCCAAGTCCATACGATAAAACATAGAACAACTCCCATATCTTCGTGACTACTAATTATAATCAACTTTCTACATTATCCATAGCTAAAATCGCAACACAACCCCAAACCACTTAATATCTGGGTCACACATAAAATGCGGAATTCTTCAACCAAATTGAACGATTGGAATCCAAAAGAATATCGAGCAAACCTAACATGGTATTGATTCGAAAATCGCGCTTTTCGCTTATTCAAACGCGTTCTCAAGCCGAAAAGCAACAAACTCGTATACGTGCCAAACGAACATGTGGAATCCAAAAATAAATTTTCATTCATACGGCGGTCACGTCCGACTTAGAGTCTTTTCTATGCACTTCAATTATTCAGCTATATAGCGAACAATACAAAAACAACAACACATATCGCAATATGTAAGAAAAAAAAAATGGCGATCTTATTGTGCATGGCGATCTTCAATTGTGTCCAATCAGACCCAATCAAAAATTTCTTAAAAGAAAATTTACTAAATGAAAAACACTGGACAATATAGGAATCATGGACAAGAAAAATGGATCTTAATAGGAGTCGCATGTACAAAAGGAGTTTGATCTTCTTATTCAAGTCAAGATCGTTCGTTATATCGTGACTGCACAACCTTCTCCGCTTGTCGTACTCTGTTACTTTGTAAATAAGTACTTCCGGATGAAAAATCTTATCGTTTCCAACATAGACTTCACCATAAGTTGGCGCTAATACGCAATTAGCGATCGTTCATTTGGCACATTTCCGATCTTATTCCAGGCGAAAAAGTTAATTTTGTATTCTAATGACGCGCGATCGACTATAAGAATATACCTTTTCCAATGGCATCTATGTATATTTTGTGACGTATGTAATTCTGATCATAAATGTTTAAAATTTTCAATCCGATTCGAAGCAATCGCATCGAGAAAATGGTAGGAGGTTATCCTGTCGATCGAACCAGATGGTTGCTTAACTTTTTGCTATTGTTCAAAACAAAAAAATCGGTATTTGAAAATATCCTCAAATAAATTACGATCGTGTGTGAAATTAAAACAACGATTTGGAATTTTGTTGATCTTGCATGGATCAGAAGAAAAGAGTGGGCCATTAAATCTGGAAAGATGCTTTTAAACTTGACCTTGAAGGAATTGCTGTTTTGTTTTTTCAATTCTTAAAAGAAATGAAGTTAAATTAGAGTTTTCTTTTTTCTAGTTCGAAAGAATTTAGTGTATACACTAAATTACGTGATCGTGTCAATTGTGTTCAGTTGGGAACAAAAAAAATCGAATCTTTTCGTCTCATCAAATTAGACTCGAAATTTTGAGCCAATTTAAGCTGAAAATTTCGAGAATTAGCCATACCCCAATTAGAAGCATGATGGTATTCATTAATTTAATATTTTTCTGAGGATTATTAGCAAATTTCGTGCAGAATATGTAAAGTGATCATGTGTTAGGATCAATGAAAACTTACACAAACTGTTGGACTGTATGATGGTGCTGATTGTCTAATAAAGATTGACAGTTTTGGTTTTCGGCCGGCATTCATTCTTTATTGTGATGATGTCGTGCTTATAAACATAAAACTTGCGTGTTGGTTCGCTTAAAATTGGCAATTTTTTTTGTTCTCTGTAAATAATATCTAATAATTTAATCGAATGATTTCCGGATTTCATACTGCTGAGGCAATTCGATAAAGGTCTCAGCATAAACCGAGACGTCACGATTAATAAAGCAGAACAGTGTGAAATCCGGAAATCTTTCCTTTAATTCGAAATGTTCTGTGAAATCATAACTATCATTAATTATTAAACTTAAAAAAACAAAATTAAAAAAAAAAAAAACTTAAGTACAATTACAATCATCGATACTAAACCTACGTGATAGTAAAACAGAGAAAAAAAATTTTAGAGTCAACATTTTGATTAGTATGAAGTCATGATGACGGTAAATTTTACTATTAATCAAATGAATATTGCAAAATTGGAGGTTGCTCGCCAATGCCGTAAATAGCAGGGTACAATGGCGTCCATAAATATGCAGATGAAAAATTCCTGTTAAGGCTTCCTCCTCTTCCATTTGCTACATGGTAGACCAACTCGACGTCTTCCTTGAGGATTATAATCCAGAGCATGTTCGGCGATGTTTCGCTCCAGTTTCCTCAAAGTATGACCGATCCACTGCCATTTCCGCCTTTAAGTCTTAGTGCCTATTTCAGTCTGTCCCGTTGTACTCCAAAGTTCGTCGTTGGAGATCACTTCTGGCCAGAATATTCCTAAAATGCATCGGAAGCATAGGTTCACGAAAGTTTGCAGTTTCTTGGTAAATCGAACGGTCGCATTCCACTTAGTACAACCATACAACAACACGGGTTTGAAACATGCGTCAGAAAAAAAGAGAGATCACGCTTAACTTCAACCAAGGGGAAAGGATATTGAAAGCCTGACGAGCTTTATTTAGACGAGCCTCAATATCCTTTTCGGCTCCGCCGTCCAAGCTGACAATGCTTCCAAGATAACAAAAATCTTGCATCTCTTCCACATCTTGTCCATTAAGAACAATCGGTAAGCTTGCGTTCGAATCTATGTGCATGTACTTGGTTTTATGTACATTTATTTTAAGTCCCGCCTCTTTGCATTTAAAATGCAATGAGTGAACATTTGACTCTAAGTCCGAACGGTTATGTGCAAGCAAACAGACGTCATTAGCATAATCAAGGTGACTTAAGATGTTAAATAGTCTCCATTGAAGAGCTTTACCTTCCCCACCTTTCAGTGCAGCTTTCAAGATGTCATTTATTACCACCAGAAACAGGGCTGGTGATAGTATGCAGCCTTGTCTGATACCCGTTCGCACAGGAAAGCTCTCGGACAGCTCTCCTCTATGTAAGACGCGATACCTTGCATCTTCGTAGGATTCTTTAATCATAGCTATGACCTTACTGGATTACCTCTCCTACGCAAAGCACTCCATATGTAATCTCGCTTTTCGCTGTCGCCTTCTCGAAGTCCACAAACATGAGATGTAGTGGCGAACCCATTTCGGCGGACTGCTGCAATATTTCCGTAGGTTATTCGCGTGGTCGGTACAAGACGACCCTTTACGGAATACAGCGTGATAAACTTTGCGCGTGCTCTGCAGGACATCACTAATTCTATAAAGAATTACCTTTTCGATACGGCAGTACGTAGCATATACCACACCAATTGCTACAATCCTGAAGGTCGCCTTTGTTCGGAATTTTCACAATGACCTCCTGACCATACAGTCGGATATCTTCCTTCAATTTACACCTCAGTAAAGAGAGGTATATAGGCGGTTATTTTGGGGTCCGCTTTGAGCAGTTCGGTTGGTAGTCCGTCTCTACCTTCCTTCCCGCTAGTGACCGAATGGCGAAAACTATCTCTTCCTTATCTGTGAGATCGTCCCTAATAGATGATTGTTGCAGTTGGATGTTTGGTAGTTGTGTCGTTTCTGGAATATATTCCGCTGACAACATGTTTAGAGAGAAGTATTCCTTCCACTGCCGCAACTGCTGCTCACTCATATTAAGGAGAGTTCCGTTGACATCTCTCACCAGGTGGTTGGCGGTGAAATTCCTGTTCGTCAACTGTTTCCTAATTTGAAATAGTGAAACCATATCCCCAAGGTAAGCCGCAGATTCTGCCTGGTTAACCAGACCTCAATGGCCTTCCTCGTGTCGCGTCTAAAAGCCTTTCTAAGCTGTATATGAGCGTCGTGGTAGTTCTGTCTCATTTCGAGTGTTCGTTGGTTGGCATCAGGTTGAGAGATGATTCCCAATTTGACTTTTTTCTGATCGCCAACCTTGTCCCATGTGTCTTGCGACATCCAAGGTTTTTCACCGGTTTACACATATCCCACAGATTCTTCAGCACTAGATAAAACCGTGTTTGTGGTTGCTTTCCAATTAGCGCTCAGTGTGCGCATTTCATATCCGCCAAATGTGGATGACTTTTCGCGTAGAATGGTGGTGTCCTCGCGCTTTTTGTTGAGGTCTCTAAGTTTATTCAGATTAAGCTTGCGCTTCATTTGAAGAATTTGTGGTCGTCAGTTAGCTGCTGTGTACAATCTCAAGCAGGCAACTATCAAGTGGTGATCGCTCCCCACGTCAGCTCCACGCTTTGCTCACACATCGAAGAGACATATTCTCCAGCGGCGACTTATAGCCAAATAGTCGATCTGGTTCTGAGCAACACCATCAGGGGAAACCCAAGATGTTTTGCTATGACTCTTGTGTGGAAAAAAGGTCCCTCCGATGACCATTTGCCGAGTACAACAAAACTACACAAATAATTCGTCGTTTTCGGGTCTCTTGATCCAAGCTTGTGACGCGTCGACCCAAGGGTCACCATGCTTCCCCATGACGTATTCTAGTCCAGTGTTGTCAGAGCCAAACTAGGCGTTCATACCTCCTGAGATGATAATAATATCACCTCTTGGAATACGGTCAAAGGTTATATAACTCCTCTGTGTCACCAGGTGTTGCGGTGGTAGTTGGTGCGTAGCACTGCAGAATTGTGACGTTTTTGACACTGGTCCTGAGCCTGATGACGATAATCCTATCCGAGTTTGGTTCCCAGCTGATGAGACTGTTTCTCGCTCTCGGTGTAAGGAGGACCGCCACGCCATTTTTGGCTTCACTCTCAGGACCAATCGGATGCATTTGCTAAACATTTGCACATAGCTTCATTTTTGCATTTTAAATTTATTTAACGTAACCAGGAAAGCCACTGAGGCTTAACTCCACGGTTGCCTTTAACAACACGTATTGTGTTTATGACGACAATTATTAACGCCTTTGGTGGTACCGTTTATACCTATTTTCAGTTCGGCATTCATACTGGATTGCGAGACCTATCTAATATCCCTGCCAGTCTGTGGGTCATAGCGCCCGGTTGTATAACACAACTCCACGCCAAGAAACGAGGAACAGTTCGAAGAATCTGTTCCCGCTATGTGAACATAACCTAGGCCACTACGTGTACCCTGATAGCACCTCATCCATGTACCGATTTGCTGGCTTCATGCCGTATCAACCCATCTCTCCAACTCTGTATGACTACTTGATGCTCGATCCATACCATCAATTTGCGCATCCGGATTTGATCCCTTCGGGTCACTACTTTACCGTCAGTAGGTATCATACAGCGTAGATCTGTGCGGTCGCTACTCTCGTCCGTATGTCTACCATATATTAACAAAGTTATCTGTAAGCCCCCGATCTCGCTTCCTCAATTAGCTACTTTATCAGTCTTAGGGTAATTACTATGAATCGCAGTTTGTGATGTATTTCGCTTAACTTGGTCGCTACTTTATTCCGCATTCACCATTAACTATTATTGAAAATTTTGTCATCCCGTTTACCTAAAGTTTCACTCCCTTCAGGACACTACTTTCACAGCCCACTTTACTTCCGTTCGAGACTAATTTGAGCAATCGAACTACTCAACAATCCAAAGCTCCGATTCAGAAGACTACTCTGTAATGCGTTTCGCTACTTGGGTTCACTAATTTCATTAAAGTCTACTTCTTGAACGATACATGATTATATCAGCGAATCCGTAGTTCACCGTTTCTTCATCAGTTCAGCCTCTTTGTATCCCAAACAAGCATACGACATGATTTGGGGTCCTTGGAACCTCTCCAGATATAGACCTCTGGTGCGGTCTTCATGGATTGCTACCCACTACAGCCTAACTTCTTGCAAAACTTTGGTACTGATCGAACACCTCGGGTCCGTGAACCTTCGAAAAAGTAGCTACTCCCCTGCGGGCAGTAGCGAGCCAACTAATTCACGACTGGGAGACGGGGTGGGGGGAAGGGAAGACATAGCTAAAAAACAAGAAAGTACGTAGACATTAGTTACGTATCACTCTAAAAACTGGAAGATCCGGGGAGTAAGCGTAGCTGGGGTGGGGGGGGGGGCTCTTAGTACGCCACTACTGGTCGCCTATCTCTATACATCCATACTCGAACCGTAAGATTAGACGTCTTAGCGCTTTCTGAAAGCAAAGTGTTTCCGGGTAGCGATCATATCCCTAGATACAATCTTCTCCCGAACAAGAAATCGACATAAGTACATATTTGCGATAATGTGGCCTTTCAATTAGTTCCTCAATTAGGAAGATGCTCCAACCATGAGTTTAACTACTCCAGCGTAAAACTTTGGACGTTAAGCACATAGTTTACAGAATCTTGGCTTAGAATACGGAGAACACCAGAAACGAATATGATACGTTCTCTATCGACATTCCCCAAATTTACTTGATCTCTTTCTCACAAATCAACCTCCCATATTAATACCATCTACAAGGCGCGTATTTTTGCGCATAACCGAGTGAACTTTGGGCCAAATGTCCACTCTTTGCATTTCAAATAACCACACTTTGCACAATGCAAAGATCTAGTGAATGCTGATGGATTCGAGCAAAAAAAAAACGAACCGATTGTCCTGAACGGAAAAGACGTGGAAGAGGTTCTTTGTTATCTCGGAAGCATTGTCAGAATGGACGGCAGAGCCGAGAGAAAGATATTAAGGCTCGTATAAATAAAGGATTATGATCAGGCCTTCGGTATAATTTGGTATTTATGGATATTAAGAGAGATCTTCTTACCACACAGCTGTGACTCTTTGACTCATCAAATCCGTGTTGTTATACGGTTCTATCACATGGAAGCAATCGTTAAGTTTCCCAAGAAACTGCAAGCTTTCGGGAGAAAATGCCTGCGAAGCATTTCAAGGATATTCTGGCCAGATTTTGTCTTAAGCGACAAAATATGATGAACAACTACATAGATAGGTTCAGGTAGTAGGAAGATGGTCTCGGACGGAGAACCACATTGCACTGATACCATCTAGTTGGATCCATTGTACTCCCTCTATTGATTATTAGAAGGATGTTACTAGGATGTAAAAGGTTTACGAACCAAAGCAGGCTCCAATTTTTGAAGCCTCTGAGATCGTCTATTTCTGAGAAGAATCTAGAGCCTAAATAAAGGAGAGGACTGTTTAAGATTTGCGAACAGTGACAAAGATAATGTCCGATAAATTCTTCGTCTTCGTCGCAACCTCTGCAAAGGCTGTCACTCGCGACCCGCAACCTGAAAACAACTAGATAAATAAACATTGAAATTCATATGTGAAAGTGGCAGTGGATCGGTCACATTTTGAGGAAGCCAAAGCGAAACATCTCGAAACAAATTTTGGATGATAACTCTCAAGGAACACGTCAAATTTGCAGATCATATAGCACATAGAAGTGAACAGCTGAAGAGAAGGCCAAAAGAATAAACAAGTTCTGGCGACAACTAAAAGACCATAATCAGGATCGCGCCTTGTGAAGGAGAACTGTTTTAGTTATATGCCCCTATTGGAGGTATTAACAGGAAATGGAGAGGTTCGGGTTAAAGAGCATATGTATATCGTGGCTCAGAACCAACCGCTTATTGAAACCTGCTCATATCAATCAATCAAATTCCTGTTAAGACCCCCTATAGGGGCATAGGACAGAAACAACTCTCTTCCACAAGGTTCGATCGCGAGCATCGGCCTTTAGCTGTTGCCGGGACCTGTTTGTTTCTCTTCTCATATAATGATGATGAATATTGCCAGATCATGAAGGGCGCGCCCTAGATCCACGACGACATAGACGAGAAGAACAGCGTACTAGAGTAAAACCAAAATGAAAGGGATGACCTGACCACCTAAAGAACACTTGAATGGTCACAATACTCTAAGAACTGTGGCAAAGCTCATCGGTTATATTACTGGAATTAATATTTTGCTCTTTTATTTATCAGTATCATAATCATTGCTGCCAAAATTGATGTATCTCTTCCACATTAGGACCATAAAAGAAAATTGCTGTTCTACTATCTAAAACCAAACTACTGCCATCTTCAGGATAAAATTGGAAGTATTATATAGTATATGAGCCACACGAGAATGTGGAGTTGGATTGGGTATACCATCAAAAGGTAGGCCAATATTTATGACAAAGAACGGCGTACTAGAGCAAAAGGAAAGAGAGGACATGGTCACCCAAAGAACACTTGAAGGTGCATAATAATCTAAAAACTGAGGCAAAGCTCACATGAGAAAATGCAAAAAAACAGAAATTCATACGAGTTATACAAACATCTAACTTCCTAATAACCTTTCCCATTAAATTACATTTCCTTCTCCGAAATAGATGACCAAGCATATTTCCTTCGTTTGTTTTTTATTATATTTATTTTTCTTATCTCTCTATGTATAAATGTTTTAGTGCTTTCGAGTCCATCTACTTGTGCTTTGTAAGTGGTCATTAAGTAGCTTCCTCAGAGTCGTTAAAGAGGCGTTAACAACCATCAATTCAACGTAATGTTAATTTTACAAAAGAAATATGGCAGGATAATATAGAATGAGAAATGGAGAAAAACAAAAAACTTGAAATTGTGAGAAAGATTCCTGAGATACTTATCTAGGATGAATACTACAAATACAATTTTCCAGAAGCATGAATGCATTTCGGGATGTGATACGGACGTGTTCACAGGCTCTGGTAGTACCCGCTAGCGTTTGTGTGTGTGTTTGAAATGTGGAAGGATATACACAAAAACAAACCCTTCAGCTATTTGGCTTGTCTGGCGACAGAGAAGTAACATAATCCAAAGTGAATCCTAGAAAATGCGATTTTCACTTCACTGTAAAACTGCACCAAAAGTGTGTGTAATAACGGAAAAAAAATTTACAAAAACTATTGCATTTCACAATCTTTTCTGTACTAGATTTTTTCTCTTATTGGGTTTTACACTCGGGTGGAAAAAACGCACTTTTCACAACAATATTGCGACTGCGACTATTTTGTCGCACCGAGCAGCAATGCTTACAGTTTGCAGTGCAACAAACTTTTCACTGGACACTAAACGAACCGTATTTTAGGGGCGAATTCTATGACACATGAAATATTTTTAACGTTCGTGTAGGTAAGCGGATTTTTACCACCTGGACGCACTTAACTCTTCATATTTTCACTGATGTGACTCAACTTATACTTGAATATTTTTTTTTTATAAAATATAGATAAAAGAAAAAAAACAACACGAAGGGTTCACGACCTTTTATACCCCGCGCGCGCCTTTTCACTTGCACAAAATTCGCACCAGCCCCGTAGACCGACCACTTTTTTCACTGGTGCTTAGTGCAGTACTAGAACTCTGGATCTGGTTTCAACATTGGAATATCAAATTTTCAGAAAGACTGGAAAACAATTTTAAGGGTATGTATAGTCGAAAAAGAAAAACACCAAACAAAACAAGACTTGCCGAAAATCTTATTGAACGCCCGAAGTAAATTAATTTGTGTGCGGTCACGAATTTAAACTTGAAGACTAGACGGGATGTTTATGGAATGGGCTGAACCAAAACAATAACAACAACAGTAATAAGATAAGAAAATACTGAAAAACACCTTTAAGGTGTCGTGTTCCGCTTCGAATCGGATTTCGCGCAAAAATCCTCCAAGTTTATCCGGTAAAAAGGAGCTTTTTTCGGGAGAGCCCAGAACCACCGATACCGCCGATTGACGAAAAGAACGCACCAAGAAACGCGACCAACCGACCGGGAGCACACTAATCGCATCGACGACTACTAAGATCGGCCAAGCTGCTGCCGCCACCGCTATCGCCGCTTCTGTTGCTGCTTCCACTATACGTTTGCAGCTCCGCATCGATTCTACTACAAAATCGACAAAGGAGGAAGAAAAGCGCGAGACGACGCCGACGCCTCCCCCCAAGTTCCTTGCACCCCCCAAAATCTCCATTGCCATCTTCTTCTCCACCCACAAGTATAGCGAAAGCCCCGGCAACTTCCTCAACCAGAGAAGTGGAATGCATCAGTAGTAGCAGGTAGCTTTAGCTACGATTCCTGCAGTACCACGGCCACGCTTCGACCAATACGTTTCGCACATTTCTGCCCAGCGCTATTCGGGTACATTATAGACCGGGGGGAGCGATTCAAGCGCCCAAAGCTCCAGCTCCTCTAAATCGTGTGTGTAGACGAGTGATAAGGAGGGCGCCATTCGCACTACTCGCCAAGCAATGCATATACCCCACACTCATGTGACCATAGCGATAGTCATCGTGGAAAAGCCAGCCCGAGGGTAGTGCTCGATTCGGAAAATTTTCGTACTAGAATTGAGTACCAAAGAAATCATCATATCACAGAAAGCCCCACACAATTCTTGACAATCTCCGGATGGCTGGCTGCTAGCGATTAGACGAGAGCTTTGAACTCGGCACTTGCGCCGATCGAAGCGAACTAACTATATCAACAACAAACAGGTGGTGTTACCACCATTACTTTCGAGTTGATGTCGAGTTGATTTTGATTGGCACGATTTATTGACACAATATTGACGGGAAATAGCTTTGAAGAGGCTCGTCTTCGAGAGCAAAAGGGAAAGATTGTCGCAAGATGAAGTGGGTGATAAGAAAATGAAAACGGGTGAAGAAAATCTTGAAATTAAGGAGATCAAAATTTTACGTAAATAGGGGTTCACGATTCACCTTTGTTAAACATAAAGGAGATCGAAATCTTTACTCGAAGTTTTTAGGCGTTCGTGTTCCTCATTAGCGTTAAAACTATAACGGAAATAGCTTTGGATCCGATAATAGCCTACACAGGAAATTTATGAGCTTGAATCCGGATTAGTTCATAGTTCCAATGTACTACCTATCGATGCTATAATTTTGTTGGTAAGCGTAAATAATGTAACCCCATAAAGAGAAGGTTTAGAAATTTCGAGAACCAAGGGACAAAACTCTATCTGGACCGTAATGCCAATCGAGGAAAGCATGAGTAAATTTTGATGGGTTCTGGATAAATGGTTGGGTAACCAATTAATGCACCGTCAGAGATCAAATCAAATTCTTGTTAAAACCCTCCACAGGGGCATAGGACAGAAACAGTTCCCTTCCAGAAGGCGCAATCTTGAGCATCGGCCTTTAGTAGTCGCCAGAACTTGTCCATTCATCCGGCCTCCCACTCAACTGCTGATTTCTATGTGCTACATGGTCGACCAATCCGACGTCTTCCTGAAGGATTATAATCCAGAGCTTGTTTGGCGATGTTTCGCTCTGGTTTCCTCAAAGTGTGACCGATCCAATGCCACTTCCGCCTCCAAATCTCAGTGCCTATTTTAGTCTGTTCCGTTGTACTCCAAAGTTCGTCATTGGTTAAAATATTCCTAAAATGCGTGAGAGGCATTGATTCACGAAATTTTGCAGTTAATTGGTAAGTCCAACGGTCCCGAAACAGCGAAATATTTTAACTCTAGGGATGCAAAGATTAGCATCCAAGTGACCCCTTTTCTTGATCCATTCTTTCTTTCAGTTGCTTTCTATCAAAATATTAACTAATGACATTTTTTCTTGCATCTCCGAAGACTGCTTTAATCATAGGAATGATCTTATCTGGAATAACTCTCCTACGAAAAGCATTATATGTGAAATCTCATTTAACTCGGTCGAAGGCGTTCTTGAAGTTCACGAGATGCAGTGGCAAACCCATTTCCTAGTCCAATATTATCCGTGGGATATTTGTACGGCTGGTACAAGACGACTCTTTACGAAATCTAGCATGATAAACTTCGGCAGTGCTCACTACAACATAGTCCCATTGAGAATTACCTCAGTCAGGATTTGCGTCACGGCAGTAAATAGACATAAACCATGCTTATTACCATAGTCCGGAAAGTATTTTGACAATGACGCCCTCCTTCCATTCAGCCGAATATCTTTATTTATTCCACACCTCAATAAAGAGCAGGAAGAATGAGATTCGTTGTTATTTTCGGTTCCTTTCGTAGTCCGTCCATTTCTGGAACTTTTTTCCCCGCTATTGAACAAATGACGGAAACTATTTCCCCGTTATGTAGGGATCATCCTTAATAGAGGATTATGAAAGGAACGTATCCTAAATATGCAGCTGGGACAAAAAAAAAAGAAACAAATTCCAATTCATTCAAGTCCATCGCGATATGAATTCATTGTTATGCTTGCCATTTTTTATGACCTCAAATTGAAGGAAGCAAAGCTCTAAATCATAGATTTTTCTAATTTTTATTTCATTTAATGTCATTAAATTGATAAGCAATTTGTTTCTGACTTAATTTCCTAAGCTAAGCACTTATCCATTGATATTGTCATAGTTTCTAATGTTTTCCACGTTTTACTTTATTCTAATAAAGTATTGTGATCGACACAGAAAAAAAAATTGAAATTTTGTTTTTTCGCGTTTCATGACTAAAATAGCCTAAAAATGCAAAAAAAAAAAAAAATCCGTTTGTCTGTACGCCGATGTGTACGCTCAGCGCACATTAACTCCAAAATCCTTTAATATGGAAAGTTCATTTTGGGTAGATTGTAGATGGTGGCGGATCTCAGGCGGACACCCATTTTGTGGGGTGTACGGGTTAAGGGGAAGGCGGTGGGAGCGTTAAAACCGAAAATTCAGAATTCGAATATCTCAGTCGTGGTTTTAGCTAGGAATCTGCAAATCAACTTATACATAGAGGGGTTTGTGGCACAACTTTTATCGATTGGGGTCCGAAAAGGGGGAAGGGGGGCTAAGAACAAATTGTCGGCCGATTGTTTTTTTAAATGATTATCTCTTCGAAACTACTTACCATAAAAAATTCATATTTTGGGACCATTGAGGTGGCATACATATCCACCAGAATCAGCTTAGAGGGAGGCTAATTATTGTAAGATGAGGGGGGGGGGGGGAGTGCAAGGAAAAACACTTAAAAATCAATATCTCGGCTATTTCTTAAGCTATGTAATTGAAACGTTGAACATACATATATTAAGCTATACTAGCGAATTATGGAAAAAAAATATACCAACTGGACATAATAATCGTGGGAGAAAATGAGGAGAATTTCAAAAATGGTGCACTTCCCAAAATTTCAAATCGAAATATCTCAAAACTGAGACAGATATCAAATTGAAATTTTTCAGATTGTAGAACTACTATATAGTTTTTAATTTTGGTAAAAATTTTACTTTGGGGGACGGAGGTGGTAAGCAAAAATATCGAAAAATTTTGAATAATTTTTTTAGGACTCTGGCAAAAGAAATAAAGTTTAAATTTTGGATATAGATACATCTATTTGATATACATACAGAAAATATAATAAAAATTCCACAATTGTTATGCACCGACCCTCCCGGTCTAACGTGAAATTCAAATTTTGTATGAACACCTAACAATAGAAACGAAATAAAACTGCATCACAAATGTTACGATTCCCTTACCTCTTCTACCCTCTCCTATACAAATGATTGGTTTCGTGAATGTAAAATACACCAAAAATCTCAAAACCGAATGTCCGTCCGTCCGTCCGTTCGCTCTCTAGATTGAGAACGCGTCGAGCTAGAAAGTTCAAATTTTGTACATGTTGTTTTTAGAAAAAAGTAAGGTCAAGTTCGTGAACCAGCCAAATCGCTCCACCTCTTCTACCCCGTCCCATACAAAGTGACTCATTTTCAATCATTTGCATTAATCAAATTCTCTTGAAAACTATAAAAGCTAATGATTTGAAATTTGGAATATATTATTTTTATCATAAATGTTATGTATAGAAAAAAATTTATTTGAATCCCCACACTTCCTCCACCACCTCCCATACAAACCGCACTTTTTCATAAAACACTCTAAGCCGATTTTCTCGGATAATATAAAATTAATCGAGCTCTCATTTTGTACTAAATACTTGATTAGCATTATCATTAAGATCAAAAAAATAATTAACTGATTAGCATGACTGCTTCTACCCCCTCCCATGTCGCAGTTGTACAACTTCACAAGAAATAGATTTTTTTGAAAAGTATGAATGTTACTAGTCCGAAATTTAAGAGATGTCAATTTTATAATATACATAGTTATTTCTGAAAAAATCACTAAAATCCTCTCATTTCGTCTACCACCTCCCATACAAACTGCACAATTTCACTAAATATACACTAATTTTCTCAGTTCCTATTCAATTCTTGGAGGTTGCATTTTGTATAAAATATTTTGATGGGAAAAAAAATTAGTTCAATGCCCTTCTACCACATACAAAATTTCTTGGGATCACAAAAATTTCTATTTCAACTAGAGTATCGTAAGATTATGTTTTATTGTGCATTTAGATGTAATTATTTTTGTCTATCATTATTTTTGTCTATTATTTCCACAACACTACACTAGTTCGAATGATTTAACCCTCTTGAACCTTTGCGCTATGGTCTCATTGTCTAGGAGTTGAATCGCATCGATATTGACGTGATGGTGAAGTCTTCGCTCGTGACTATGTACAAACTTTTTTATTTCATTCGTGACAAACTCTATATCTAGATCCTTATGTAGATTGTCATTGCAAAGGTACCATGGGGCGTCGACAATACCTCGAAGTACTTTACTTTGAAAACATTATATTATTTTGATGTTGCTTTGTTTAGTAGACTGCCGCTAGGACTTTTTTGTACAGCAGAAGTTTGTTGTAAGTTGACAAGGAGTAGTATCTTCCTATTAACCAATACATTTTCACACATGAACATGTTGTTAGTTTTAGAACTCGAAGAAATTATCTAAATTAATGATGTACCAGATACTTGACAATTACCTGGTATCCGGCATATTTAAAGGACTCGGCATTTACAAGCAAGAAAACAAGAAAATCTGCCAAATCGAACGCAACTTTATTATTCTTGGAACAAGTTACGGATGCATAGGAAATCAATGTATAGGTTAGGGTGTATAGGAGGAAAACTAAGTGAATGGGGATTCTAGGACGATCAATAGCTCCAGTACAAAGAATTAATATTTCATTCGTTTATTTATGCAAGTTTGGGTTTGTATAGGGGTTATGAGGGCTATTTAAAGAGTGAGTGGATGTTACTAAGTTTTTAAATGATTGCTTGAATCACGTTCAAAATTGTCTGTATAGAATGTTAGTTTTATAAAAAGAGTTGATTCCGAAACCAGATATTTGTATGGGAGGGGTAGCGGAGGTGAGGGAATCGCAAAACTTGGGATCCAGTTTTATTAAGTTTTTGGTTATTAGTAGATTTATTGAAATTGGTCGAAACCATACTTTTGTATGAGAAGGGGTAGAAGGGCAAAGGGAATTCTAAATGCAACTTTTTAAATATTTTAAAAAGTGTACAAAATTTCAAGTTGAAAGCTTTTAATGGTTTGGTGGTAAGTGACTTCTCAGTATTGGTCGGAAAAATATATAATATATAAAATATGGCAGGGAAGAAGTAGAAGTTTTGGAGGTTTTCGATCAGTTAATATTTTAAAATTTCATGCACCTTTTTTAAATGAGTTTCCCAATATTTGAAGTTTTGTAATTTAAAATTTCAATCAAAAATTTTGAGTTTTTGTGTGTGTGTGTGTTTTTTTTTAATTTCACATGAAACACCTCGTGCAGGTTAGGGTCCCTTTCGGCGGATAACAGTTGTACTTCAAATTATTATTTTCTCTTTATGTATATCAAATGGATGTTAGCACGTGCAAAATTTCAACTTTGTATCTTTTACCATAGCCTTAAGATTAAAAAATTACTCAAAGTTTTCGACTTTTCCACTCACCACCTCCCTCCCTTTACACCTCCCAAACTTAAAAATTACCAAAATTATAGTCATACAGTTCTACAATTTGATAAAATTTCAACTTAACATCTGCATTGGATTTTGAAATATACGGGTTTGAAAATTTGGAAAAGTGCACCACTTTTAAAATGCTCCCCATATTTCTTCACTACTATTATGACCAAATTTTATATTTTTCTCATATTTCGCTGGAATGGCTACATAATTGTCATAAGCTTCAATTAAATAGCTTGACAGATAGTCGGGAAATTAATATTTAAATGTTTTTCTTTGCAACCCCTTTTCCTAGTTTTAATGGAAATTTAATACATTTAACAAAATTATGCATTTGTATGGGAGGGGTTAGAAGGAGTATACGTATCAAAACAAAATTTTTCGTCGTCAATGATATTTCTGTTATTATATTTTCCACAAAACTTCAAGTCGATAGCTTTGACAGTTTCGAAGAGAAATATTTGAACTGAAATTTTGAAATTTTGTTAAATTTGTATGGGTGGGGTAGAAGGAGTGAGCTGAAGTTGATAATTTTTTCAAAGCTGATTGCAATTATAATAAAATTAATTGTAGCAAAAATTCGTTTTTTCAGCTTTGCTAGTTGAACACCTTCCTTTTGTATACCACTGAATAAAAAAATAATTCAATTTCACTTTTTTTTTCACATAAATCAATATGCCCGGATGTCGAGTTTTAGCTGTCAATCTATATTTGCAGTGGGGATATTAGCAGTCGCAGTTATCGACCTTAACCATTCCCCTTTCAATCCATACTCTACAAAACTAAGGCAATGAAAGCTCCCTATCCAATTCTATAACCCACCCAAAAATGAATTCCCTATCTATAAGAGTTTCGGAGATATAGGTCTTTAACTGTCGTTTGAGCGTACATGTACGGCGTACATTACAGACGGATTTTGTTGTTGCATTTTCAGGCTTATTTAGCCATGAAACGTGAAAATACAAAATTCCAGGGTAGCAAAATGTTTTTTTTTTCTGTGTGATCAGAATAGAAATTATAAAGTAAAACAAGAAAAAAAAATGTTTCCTACATTTTTATAAAAGTAAAATATAAGACTTCTTAAAAATGTGGTAAATTGTCAAAATTAGGAAAATATTTCCATTTTATATCCGGTATGTTGGGATCGTAACTTCATTTCGCCCGGTACCCCGTTGTGCACCGGGTTCCCCTAGAATTTAATTTTTAATTATATAACTTTATATAACTTTCAAGAATATTAGATAAAATTAACAGATCACTAATCTGCAATCTAATGCAAGTTTAAATTTCAAAAAAAAAAATATAATAACTAGACTTACATTGTACATTACTCCACGCATTAACATAGACAAGAATTCAACTTACCTGGAAAAAAAGAATGGTTTGATTAATGAATAATACAAAAGAAATAAATAAACATAAGTCTAGAAGGTACTAAAATAACTTCGAGTACGTAAGTGGCAATGGACTGGTCACACTTTGAGCACAAAGCAAAACATCGCCGAATATGCTCTAGACTGGAACATGAGGCGACCGTGTAGCAGATAAAATGAACATGTTATATAATTCGGATGATAAACTAAAGGCCGAAGCACATTACAGCATATTTGAATAAATTAAGAAACTATTTAAAAATAAAAAAATAATAACAAAATATAAAAAAAAATTGAAATTGGGGCTAATGCTCAATCATGTGATACTCTAGGTGAAATAGGATAGACCATTCTTTGGAATAGTGAATGATGACATTTGGATGAGCCTGAGTGTAGCACAGTGGGTAGCGTGTTGGTCTAAAATTCCAAGGTCATGATTCCAAATCCCGGTCCTCTACGTGAGTACATCTGGGTTACCTCAATCTGCGAAAATGAAAATTCGTAGATAGAGGGTTTTGCGAAGAGCTAAAAGCCCTTTCACAATAATAAAAAAATTTTAAGGAACTTGATGGTCGGGAGGCCAAGGCCCATTTCAGGCTGTGGTTCCATTGAAGAAGAAGATATTTGTATAGGAGGTGGTAGAATGTGTGGACGGAGGATACAGTTGAAAAAGTCATTGCATTCGGTATTCAAGCTTTTTGCACTGGATTGCACACTCGTAGCTTCAACAATTTTCAAGGAAATTGATAAATTGGCTTCTCTGAAATTGTGGCATTTGTATGGGAAGTGGTAAGAGTGTAAAAGAATTTAATCGTACAAGATCCTCATGGTACTCACATCATTATATTTTGGTGGAATTTCCAAGTCATTAGTTTTGATAGATTTGAATAAGAATTTCGTGAAATTTCCATACGAGGTGGCTAAAGGAGTTGGAGTATCTGGCTCGTTCACGGACTTAAGAATGATGTTGGCATAAAAAAAAATTCAACTCGATAGCTCGAAGTGTTTGAAATTTATTGTCTAGACAGACGAACACACGGTCACTCGCACTTGGTAATTCTTTGCGAGCATTATTTATTAGAATTATAAATATTAAAGCAAATGCAATATACCAACATATTTCAAGTACAGTAGAAAAATAGGTAATAGTTATTATCTTGAATGTCGTTTCAACTTGGTAGTTCTTTTATGTCTAAGGTCTAACTATACTGGTAGAGATCAAAAAATCAAAGTCTGCAGAATGGTTTTCCGGAAAAAAACCTGGGAGGACTCCGTCATATAAGTCAAAAATTCTTTTAAATCATTTGGTATTGGCTAATACTGGTCTAGATGGATTTCAAACACCAAAAACATTGTTCTGCACTGCAGCGATGATGGTTTATTAATTTGTGCGAAAGGTGGTAGAAGGAGTGGTGTGAAGTTAATAATATTTTAAAGAATGATTACAATTGCTGTTACGATCCATTATGCCAATTTTCATACTGTTGTTTATCTAGTTATTAAGAAAATTACAATAATATACAAGACTTCTCAAAAGTTGTGGAATTTGTATGAGAGGTGCTAAAAAGGGTGTAAAGATTTGAATAAAATTTTCAATCCTAACTACTATTTTTACCACTCAGCATCGCATTATTTGATTGATTGCTTTTATAAATTCGAAGAAAAGTTGTTGTTTTTTTCTTTTAATTCCTAAAATTTTGCTAGAGGTGCAAGAATGATAGCAATAAGTTTTACTGCAATCAATACAAAAACCTTTCGTGACAATTTTCATATCGATTAGATTAGATTAGTTTAATTTTATTATGATATTATGATAGACAATCAATATTGGTTAATTACAGCTGATAGTACAATTCAAAGTTTAAACAATAGGCTCCCGTGGAGTAGTGGGCAGCGTGCTTGCTTCACAGTCAATAGGTCGTGGTTTTGATTCCCATTCCTTGCTTTGAGATTTTTTAAGCAAAAATTTTTTAGTCGCTACTGGCAATGAAAATTATTCGAAAAACAATGGACAAGTGATGTAAAACTGAAACAGTTCCACTTCAAGAAGGTCTACACATATACTCAGTAGATGATTTCTGTTCGCTTTCTATGATTCAGTCTCCCATAATATCTGCAAATATTTGTCAGTATGAGCCAGTGCAACCGAAAAATATACCAGCTTCACCACTCTTTACGGTCGTTCTCACTCCCCTTCTCCTACCTTCCAAATCCCATTCCAATTTCGATTTCAAATTAATTAATGGGTACACTATTCGAATTTGTCGAAATTGTTTCGTTATTTTGAAAACTGTTTCTTCAACATGATTTTGGAAAGTTATTTTTTGATCGAAATGTACGCCTAGATATTTGATTGATTTTGACCAAGAATGTTAACACCTGTAATTGGAAGATAATGTGTCGCCCGACACTTTGTGAAGAATATATGTAGTTTGACATTTTGACAAATTCATTTTTATTTTTCATTTTTTTAAAAAAATCTAGAATATAAGGCTATAAGAGAAAAGGTGGTCTAATCCCAATATGATTCTATTGGGGTTAGCCCACTGTTGCTCTCATAGCGTCATATATCCTCGGATGTAAATTTTTTTTACAAATATTGTTTTTTTTTTTTTAGATTTAATTACAGTAAAAATGTCATAATTTTAGCGAAGCACGGCAGGTGATGTGCCCGTGCGATTCAAGGCCAAGCACAATTACTTTTAATTAAACACGGCCCCTATGAGTTTTATACAATCGCGTCCGTAGAAAAAATGGCTAGTTGGAGATAAGATTTTTTATAATCAGGGACGGGTCGTAAATTTTGGTATATACATGTGTATAGCAGTGTCATCGGTGAATGTCGCCAATTCGTAATAGTTAGTTTTAAGAACGTCTCTAGTGAAATTATTATACAGTATTGGACTAAGTGGCGTATCTTTGAAGAACCCCTAGTTTTGGAATCGGAGAGTTTATTTCGAATTTACCGTTACCGACCGTGTTACTCAGAAAGGAGTTGATCATTAATTGGTGGAGTGATTCGAACGAAAACCGAATTTGTGATGAGAAATTATACAAGAGTCTTCAATCGTGTTCAATATGGGCTTCATTATATTTTGTTCGAAAATTTTACCCATAAATTAATAGCAGACTTATGAGGCGATACCTTTTCATTTGAGAGAGATCTTTGTTTAAGTTTTAAGCAGAAATTATATGTAGATAAAAGTTAAATATTGTAGATTGTAGAAGACGAAAAGTTAGATATATTAGAGCTCTATTTGGTAGATTTTTTACCATTGGAGTAAGTATTTTATCCATACCAGGGCTTTTTAAGACCGCGTAATATGCGCTTAACTTCTTTTGGCTTAGTAAGTAATGTGGCTGATAAGACTATTTTGGGAAAATTCGAAGTAACTTGCCATACATCATTTCCAGTCCGAGTCCTTGAAAAAGGTTATCGTTCTCTAGAAAATTGTTAGCTAGTATTTTCGTATTCTCTTTATCGTCCGCGATTATAAGATTACTATGGTTCAGCGGTGGCATTATATGTTTACCTTTTCTGAATAGCTTATTCAGCTGGCACAATTTTGCTGACCCTTTTTCAAGATTTAGGAGGGTATTATTCCAGCGGTAATTTCTTATTTGGTTTAAATTATTTGAAATGCAGTAATTCAGATCATTGACTCTTGCATTTAACAGAAGGTGCCTATAGACCTCTGCCACTGACGTCTTGACTGATTTCTTAATTGAATCAACGTCAGAGTATCGTTATTCATTATGGGTGGATAGTGCGACATTAGCTTTGAAAAAAGGTGTTAATTTTATCGCAGCATTTAAGATAAGTTTAGGTAATTAATTTTATGTTTAATTTCAGTGTGACTGCAAGCGCTAGATAAATCGAGTTTTAGGTTAACGAGCTCTCTTTTTAGAAGATATTGGAACTTAAGAAAATTGGATTGTTGTTTCGTTAGGTTGGGTGTTTAGACTTCAGCCTAATAAGTTCTTTTATTAGGATGGGAAAAGATATTGGAACAAAAGGAGAGAATATCTCATTTGGTATCACGGGATCTGTTACTGTTGTTAGCCCATTATTGCTTTTAGGAGGGTGAAAATCAAGGATGTATTCCAAAGGTCGTTTTGGATGTTTGTTCGTAAAAGATTTTTTCCGCTTTGTTTAATTATGAAACAGTTCCAGTGACGGTGGTTGAGATCATCACCTATAATAACGCTTGAATTAATTTTGAAGAGCTTGTTTATGTTGTTTTTGAATAGATTCAATTTTGTCCACGGAAAATAAGCTGCAATTACTTTAATTTTCACCTCTGTTGATTCTATGGCTATTACTACTAATACAATAACACTACAGCCCAAATCGGGCTTTGGCATCCTGACCTTCAGGTTCCTTAACATTTTAATTTGTCATTGTGAAAGGGTTGTTAGCCCTTCGCACAACCCCCTATCTACGAATTTTTATTTTCGTAGGTTTCGGGTGTACCTCAAGGAAGTCATTTGGGACCACTCCTGTTTCCACCTTTTGTGAATGACGTACCTTCCATCTAAAATCTTCATAGTGTTATATTCAAATGATGATAAAAAAAAAGTTCTCTAAAATTGGCTTTACAGGAAACTGTTATAAGCTCCAACAAGATATTAATGCATTTGCGAGTTGCTGTAAAAAAATTTACTGACCCTTAGTCTCCCTAAATGCAAGATTTTCTCAACCTATGTTATAGACGTACTAATCCAATATCCTTTGAGTCTAAAATTAATAACAAAACTTTCTTAAAAACAGATGAACTTAAAGATCTCGGTATTAGTTTTGAAGTTGAATTATCTTTTAACTCGACTATATTACTGCCAAGACTAACTCAATGCTTGGATTTATGTAAAGGAATTCCGCAGTTTTTTACCATCTTGTCGTTTCGTCTTTTCTAAGACCGATCCTGGAATACTGTTGTGACGTTTGGATCCCATCGTATAATATACATGTTAGTCAGTTAGAATGCACTCAGAGCAATTTTACAAGGTTTACGCTACGTAGATTTAACTATGTTTCTGGGTTACCTAATCATGTGCTCTAATTGGGCTCCAGAATCTCTCTATGCAAAATTGAACAAACTTCGGAGCAATGGGTTACGCAATTTCAATCCAATTTATGTACCGAATGATTGCATTTGATCCAATGGTAGCATTCCCATCCAAGTTTAAAAGTCAAACTTAATTGAGTACTCGGTTGATCAAACAATCACTCCTTTCACTGTACTTCCATCCGTTTGATCCGACTCTTATTTCTCTTCTATCGCATTGAATGACGACAATGAGAGCTGTACTATTGAAATTTCCATTCGCTATTGTAGACCGGAAGCCAAAGAAAATTTTCCCTTAAGTAGGAGGTCAAAATCTTTTGAAGACATTGTCACAAGTTTACAACCAAGAAACTGTGGTCCTGCTTTGATAATGTGAAATTTTCACCCGCTAAAATCCATTATCACTGAGATCTACTTATGAATTGTACTGCCCCTATATTCGGACCTTCAACCAATTTCCTGTTATACCAGCGTAGGACAGAAACTTAAAGGAGGTTATAGCAGCATAGGACAGAAACAATGTTCTTGGCGCGAACTATCTGCCTTTAGCTATCGCCAAGACTTGTTTCCTCTGGCCCCAGAGAGAGACCGATCCACTGCCACTTGGGGTTTGGCATCGCAATGCCTATCTTACTCTGTCTAGCTGTACTTTAAAGTATGTTGTAGAAGTTAGCATCGGATCAGAATATCCCTGAAATGCGTCGAAGGCATTGCTTTACGAAAGTTTGCAGTTTTTTTGGTAATGTATTTGAACTATGTAGCAATAAGGATTTCAATCATTCGCAGCTTCGTGCTGACAATGCTTCCAAGGAATCTAACAACAATTGTGCACTTCTTCACCTTTTTGTCCGTGCATGTACTCGGTTCTATTTAATCCATGTGGAAATGGAGTTAGAATTATTTCACAGGAGGCCTACTTGCCGTAAGACGCGTTAATTTATCGACCTGTGGAATAAAAGCTATGGAATTCACTCAAAGCCAGCCTTGCTTCACCTATAAATGGCAAAAGAACACTCCTTGGACCCCGCACCTATTACCCGTGTTTTTTTAAAAGAATAAGAGAAATTGATACAAGTCCTCGGATACGGACAAATCCCACGGTAGCGACCTTTAGAATTTGAAAACGAATAATTGCAATTAAACGTTTACAAATTAATGATTTTCGCCGAGGCATTTTTAAGAATATGAATCAAGGCGTAATCTTCAGATATTCATTTCAGCCATCAACTCAAAAGTAATCCACTACCCCCTCCTCACAGCTTCATAAAAATGTCACTTTTGAGTGTTCTGAAGAATTCAAGATGATATAATTTCTTAGCCAATTCTCAATTTTAGGTATTACGCTGAGCAATTTTGGCATACCCCAAATATTAATCAACAACAACAAAAACTAGACTAGAAGAACTAAATCAGTCTGAATGTAGCCTAGTGGGTAGCGTTGGTCTCAATGCGAAAGTCATAAGTTCAAATCCCGGTCGACGTATAATTCTACCACACTGCCCACGTGGGTATATCTGAGTCACCTCAATCTGCGAACATAAAAATTCGTAGAGAGGGGGTTGTGCGAAGGGCTAACAACCCTCCCACAATTACAAATAAAAATTATTGAAACTGAAGGTCAAGAAGCCAAGGTCCGATTGGGGCTGTAGTGCCGTTAAAGAAGAAGAAGAAGAAAAGATTTCCGGATTCTACAATGTTACGCTTTATTATTCATGACGTTTCGATCTTTCCTGAGACCTTTATCAAAGCAGTTTGATAAAGGTCTCAGCAGAGACCGAAACGTCACGAATAATAAAGCGTAACAGTATAGAATCCGGAAATTTTTCTTTCAATTCGAAATGCACTGTGAAAACATTCACCAAACTATAAGAAGAATTTAATCAGAAAGACTGATAGATTTGTGAACGTATTGAGTGGAAGTGTGTTAAACATTCGCCTCTAAATAGTTACCAATGAAGCATTGCTAGAAACGGATTCGAGAACAAATTCTACCGAGATACATGCATTTCGGCAGGGACTTATTTAATTGGATGATATTTCCTAGATCCGACCGTAGTTCAAAGCACACACTTTTGAGCTAAAACAAAAACAACTTCATTAATATTTATAAATTAGACAACATTTCACAAAAAGGAAAATCCCACCGCAACTATCTTAATTCTTTAATTACGAGCAAAATCCTCAATTCATTATCGTCCAACTGGCGGGAAGCGATTCAAATTGTCTGCTCTACAATAGACAAGAAGCAGAGCTCGAACGAACTTTCATCCAGCAATTCCGGTGTTATTTGTTCCGAAAAGTTTTCGGCGTAAATAATTGATGACTTTGCTGAGAGGGCAATAAATCATACCTTCCACCTGCCTGAATCTTCATCAACCACAACCACCCACCTCTGCCTCCCCTCTAGGCATATTGTTTTCAGAATGTTGTCCTTCTGAAAAGATTCCATCATCGTAGCGCTCTAACAGGCCTGAATAGAGCGCCACAGGACAAATGTAAAGGACGTGTGTGTCTCAATAGATCGATTTCCATATCGAATTAGAGCCATCAAGAGAATTGCACACTCGAACTAAAGTGGCAAATCCGACAGAAGTCGTCTGTCTTCATGTCGGTTTTATTTCCAACTTTTTCACAGACTTCATCGTAACAATTCGCTCAATAGCGAACAAGGTTGCCAATTGTATTATGCACCTCTCCCCCAACAGCTCTAGTGCTGTCGTCTACACATGACGAAACATGGTAGCCACAAAGTGGCGCCATTTAAAACGAAAAATCAATAGGACTAAAACAAGGAGAACAAATCCAAAGTGCAAAGAGGCCTGTAAATAAAGGAAATGAAAAAAGTCAACAAAGTTCGACCACCATTGCTTCAGACGACGCTAACTTTTGGTTACAGCACAAGTTGGTGGTGGTAGCTGTCTTCAAAGAAGGTTCCTTCGGCCCAAACAATAGCGTGAGAATTTTCCTAATTGCCATTGTCGGCGAGGTGGCATTGGAAGGGTTTCGTATCAGCTCGCACCGGGAATGTAAAGGACACCACCCTATCCTTAGGCCATCTACCAGACTAATTACACACCTTCACGTCATCATTGGATTCTCTAAAATAGAGTTCACTCGAGGTTGAAATATGTAAGGGTGTGCAGAGGGAGGACCGCGGCGAGATGTTTGTGCACATAGCTTAGCGGAGTATGGACTGAAAATGCAATGGAAATTCCTGCGCTATTATGAGGCAGTTGTGACATAGTAGGATACATCTGTCCCCGCATTTGTCGAAGTTGATGGATGGCTTTCACCGGATGGGATACGCGAATGTTACGGATGCTTTTACGATTGGCATTTCTAGTTCTAATTCGATTTCAGTGTGAATAATTTCCGCTATGAATTTGTCTCGAGGACATTGAAACGGGGCCTAGAATAGCTCCGACTGACAGCCAAATTGAATTTGAAATTTAAATAAATTCTTCAGCGAAAGAACGAGATTGAAGAAAAACGAGGTTTTCATTTTGTCGACGGAGGAAGAGAGAGATTTTCAATTTGATAAGTCCACTAGATAGGTATATCGAATGAAAAGCGATTTCCGTATAAATAGCACAAGGAAATCGCCAAAAAGGATCATTCAGGTCGAAGTTGATGACTTTGAACTTAATTGGTCACGTTTTACCGACATATGTATGTGTACGAGTATCTTGGTTTGTAATTAGAAGGATTTTCATCGAAATGTTTCTAATTTGCCTTTATAGAAACACGTAGAACACGTGCTATATACACGAACGAACTTAAATTTTGAGATGAAGCTGATTTAATGTTTGAGTTTAATTTCGATTTCTGTTTTACCAGAAAGTTTTTCTTCAAAATCGATGGATGTGATATTTCTAAACTGCTCGAACCTTTTCCAAATCAAAAACAACTTTTTCAAAGCTGAAATCAACCATATTATTTGTGTTACAGAGGTTCCTGGTCGGACAATAAAAGGCTGTTTTAGAATTAGATTTAGTTATAAATGAATTTATAGAACGGTAAGATCCTTTTTGTAAAGAACCAAATAAAAACATCACAGCTCAGCTGTTACAACGTAGTCGCAATAGCGTCCGTACTATCGATTTGACCACATTTCATTGCCTTCTTAAACACGCATTCATACTGCAAATCGCAAGCGATATCCTTTGCAGAGGTTGCGAAGAAGATGAAGAATCTATCAAACGCTATCTTTACCAATGTTCGCAAATCTCAACAGTCTTTAGATTCTTCTCAGAACTACTCGACCTCAAAGGCCTCAAACATTCGAGCCTGCTTGGGTTCGAAAAACTTAACAAGCGGCTTGCACAAGAGGAGTAACACCCATCTCATATTCTTAAATAGGAGGAGTACAATTGACCCAACTAGATGGTCAAAATGCAAAGTCGTACTCCTTTCGAGACCACCCTTCGATAACCTTAACTTAAAACTAGGAATGAATTTCAACTGGAGTCCTCAGGATGTTATTGAGCTTGAGACAATACCACAAATTACCTCCTCTCGAAAAAGGTCATTCCATAACAACCCTTCTACAACGCTTCATAAAAACTTCCTATCCGAAAATCCCAACAAAAAATTTATTGCACACAAGTCGAACCCTTTTCATTTTGTTTTGTTTTCGAAAAGAAATCCTCGCCCAAAGGTATCACCCGATAATTCTAGAAGCATTAAAGAACAGTCGCTCAATCTACCACAATCTATTTAAGGATATTTTCTTCTTACACCTTATGCGCCAAACAAACCGATAGCGACCGCACTATTATGGGTGCGGTACGAAAAACTGCCCAACCGAATGAATTCTATGTGCGAGTGACCTTGCTGATGAAATCCTATCGATTCGAGCAGTGCGCCCAAGGGATAAGAAGCTTCCATCTTGTCCGTCGTAACTTGCCAGGATATTATTTTCTTCTTTATCCCTTTCAAAGTATCTCTTTTCAAATTGTTTTTAGGTTATGCCAAACTAATATCCTTTCTTCAGGCTATGTGGGTAATACCGAACGCAAAATAAAGATGGAAAATTAAAAAAAAAAACCCGAAAGCCTAGATTGCCTATGAAATGAGGAGAACGCTTTGAAAGGATTACGGCGATAAAGCTCGTGATTTAAAAACATGATGCAGACACGAACGAATAGTTTAACATATTGCCGTATCTTTCGCTGACAGATAGACATACTGTAAATAAGTTTTTCGGATAATCCTTTGTGATGTAAGTAGATGGTGAATGGAAGCTCGTGTTTTATTAAGGTTTCAATTTGAATTATAGAAGAATTTTTTTTTTTTTTTTTGAAAAACTTTAATTTATGAATATAGAATTCTGTTTGCTTATAAGATAAGAACGGGAAAAAGAAAATGGAGTTGGATTGGTCGTGTTTTATAGTACGAGAAGAATTTCTAGGTCGGCTGTACAGTACTTTTTCATTACGAATATTGAAAGGAATTTACTCTAAGATTAATAAGACAATAGTTAATTAGATAGCGCCATTGCTAGTCGCTATCTACACGT
Source organism: Chorisops tibialis (assembly GCA_963669355.1). NCBI lineage: Eukaryota > Metazoa > Arthropoda > Insecta > Diptera > Stratiomyidae > Chorisops > Chorisops tibialis. The sequence goes on along the minus strand of OY770263.1, from coordinate 246,597,305 downwards.
ATACGACAAAGAAAACAACAATTTCAACCCAAGATTGCGTCGTCGACATTCCTTTGAGTGGGACTTTGTTTATCAAATGGCAAAGCTTTCTGTTTGTTAAAAAAAAAGCAGTAAAAAATTCCAGCAAAACCACGTTATCTTTTTCACCAACTGTTTGTTCATTTGATAAGATATAAAATTTGTTTTTCCAGAATAAACTCTCGACGCAAAGTGTAGACCATTGGAATTAATTTATAGACCAACAAGATTTTTTTTTTTTTTCTAAAATCTTGTTTTAATTATTCAAAAGCTCTGAGGCATGAATATGAAGAACACAGAAGCATGTCATCCAAGGATATTCCGTAGAGTTAGAAAGGTGGTGCACTCTACGATAGACTGTTTGATTTTCCTACACTTTTATGCTATAGCTTTACAAACTTGACTTGGCTAGCGAGGAGGATTTCTAGCACAATTAATTGGAAGCAATTAAATGCAATGTGTTATCGTAAATTTTATGCAAAGCTAAAACACCAGTCCAACCGAATCGTTTAAACCGTGTGCTTAAGGGGTTTGTATTCCTGGTAACCTTTGTGATTTCGTAATTCAATTTGCCTAAACGATTCCTATGGTGAGAAATAATTGATCACAATAGAATATGACCTAACTCTTACATAGACGGTCCCAAGCCCAGTTGATAAAGGAGGAGAGAGCATGGAGTTAACCTGAATGGCCAGTACCACCAGTGCGTCTCTGGAAGTAGGCAAAAATTATGACATAGTTAGACTCGCAGCATAACTGTGAGAACTCCAGCATGTCATAATTAGCTGAAAACTCCCACATTTTTTCTACCAGGGTGTAATATATAAGTAGGGCTGGTTCTGGTCGGGGATTGAACGAGGCATCAACAACAAACTACTAGAAAAAACCACAGTCCAGAAACTTGAAGAACAGCCACGAAAAGGATTGAATCTTGATCTCTGAAACGGTTCCTCGAAGAAGTGGTAACAAATGTTTTCACAGTGCATTTAGAATTTAAAGGAAAGATTGCCGGATTTAACACTGTTTGCTTTATTTTGTGTGACGTTTCGGTCTGAGACCTTTTTCAAACAGTTTGATAAATGTCTCATCAGAGACCAAAACGTCACACCAACAGTGTTATATCCGGAAATTTTACTTTAAAATCAACATAACTGCCCTGCAAGAAACGAAATGGATCGGCAAAGAAATCATGGATATGAGATCGCACACAATCTTTACAAGTGGAAAAATTGTCTGGAAGCAAAGAGTTTGAAGTTGCTTTTGTCATTAATGAACGATAATAGAAGAGAAAATAAAACACGGGTCGCTGCAAAGACGCAGAAGGCAACATCACATCCTGATGGTATTACCCTTAAAATGTGCTCCTCTTCTCTGGTCAAACCACTTCGCAATCTTTTTCACCGAATGTACTCTCCTGGCTTCTTGCCATGATCGTGGAAAGTTTCAAATGTTCAGCCAATTCACGAGAAAGGAAGCAAAGCGAACCGTGCTACCTACAGCCCGATAGCCATTACCTCAGTGCTTTCGAAAGTAATAAAAACAGCTGTCGCAAAATCGTTCAATATCTCAATGATAAACAGCTTATTCACGATCGTCAATATGGTTGTCGTTCCAGAAGGTCGACGGGAGATCTGTTCGTCCACCTGATGGAACGTGGGAACTCTTTCTTGCATAAATACGGCGTAGGTCAAGCTCTTGCGCTTGACATTGCCAGAGCTTTTGACAGACCTTCACATTAATGTCTCCTTGTTAAGGTAATGACCGCTGGCTTCCTGCCCAAGTAGTTTTAGATTGTGTTACTTCTTCCTCCTTCCCAGTTAAATCTGGTTTCCCTCAGGGCTCTGTCTTATCGCCCACTCCGTTCTTGGTATTCATTAATGAGCTTTTGTCATCTACTCTTAATCCCATCCATAGTTTCGCAGATGGCAGTACTTTGGATAACACCATGCAATTGACTCTGCTGCCAAATCTCCCAAGCAATCTGTTGCTTTCAAACGCAAGAGTTATTCGGTTCGGTGAACTTCGACCTCGACTTAATCCTGCGATGAGGCAGGAAAAATAAAGTAGAATTCAACGCCGCCAGCACACAGGTTTGTCATTTTTCCCTTATGTACAACTTTACTCTTTAAATTATTTGATCCTATTAGGCGTAAAGTTCAATAACCACCTCGATTGGAGCAAACACATCTTTGATATTGCCTTCAACGCCTCTAAATTTCTAGGAATTCTTCGCGAATGCAAAGAATACTTTACACCTGACGACCTAGCTACCACATCCAAGGCCTACATTAGACCTCTAAGCGAGGCTTCTATTAACTACCTCGAGCATCGTAAAAATGTCGGAGTATTCTCCATTTACTATTGCTACTTCCATGGTAAATGCTGTTCGGAACTAAGCGCACTTATTCCTCGACGTTATACCTTTCCAGCTGAACATACGTACGAGTATACTGTCAAACTTTTATCTTCCCGTACAGTGAAATTAGGCTGTCATTTATTTCCCGAACATCTAGAACGCATTGCCGGTTAACACATTCCCAAACGGGTATAACCTCCAGTACATGAAGAATAATGTTCGCCGTCATTTCCGTCTCTCCCCACCCAAATTTTCATTACACACCGAAATTTTATCCACTTCCGATTAAACTGTGAAATAAGTTAAAGGGTGAACCCTAATTTACACTTTGAGCCTTAAAAAAATATTCTTTGCCATGATATCCGATACGGCAGTAAGTAACCATATACCGCGCCAATTGCCACAATCCCGAAGGTCGCTCCTCTTTGGGATTTTCAAAATGATGACCTCTTTCCATTCAGCCGGAAAAATTAATATCTAGACATATTTAGGTAAAGCTCGTCAGACCTTCGGTATCTTTTCCTCTTTCTGGAGGTTAAGAGAAATCTTCCTTCCCACGAAGCTGTGAGTTTTTGACGCATGCATCAAATCCGTGCTGTTATATGGTTGTACCACGTGGAAATTGACCGTTCGACTCAGAAAACGGCAAACTTTCGTAAACCAATGCCTCTGACCCATTTCAGGAATATTCTGGCCAGGAGTGATCTCCAACGACGAACTTTGGAGAACAACTGGACAGACTAAAATAGGCATTGAGATTCATGGGCGGAAGTGTCAGTGGATCGGTCACACTTTGAGGAAACCAGAGCATAACATCGCCAAACAGACTCTGGATTATAATCCTCAAGAAAGAAGTCGGGTTGGTCGACGATGTACCACATGGAAGCGAGCAGTTGAGCAGGAGGCCAGAAGAATAAAGAACATGGCAACAGCTAAAGGTCGATGCTCAGGATTGCGCCTTGTGGAAGAGCGCTGTTTCTGTCCTATGCCCCTAGAGGAGGTCTTAACAGGAATTTGACGTGATTGATTGATAGTCAGGCTACCTGGAAGGCATTAGAATCGAGTACTATCAAGTCTAAGACAGTATTCAGCTGTCATCGTGCACTAAGGAATCTCTGTGCCAAAAGAAAAGTCTGGGTTCCGGGCCACAGTGGCATAACAGGTAATGAAGTAGCGGGCGAGCTACCAGAAAGATGTGCTAGACTTAAACTAGATTCCGCAGAAAATTAATGTAGAATGCGAGTGACGCGAAGAAGACAAAACCTTTGTTATCATTAACCAGGAAGCAATGTGCGAAAGTAGCTGGTATATGTACTTACTGGCCACTGCCTTATTGGAGACATGCTTACAGAATAGGTTTGGTAACGCATGATCTCTGTAGAAATTCCAAACAGCCAGGAAAGAGAGACAGTGGAGCACGTGCTGTGTAACTCCCTTGCTAGAAGAAGGCTTAAAACCCTCGGCGCACCGTTCTTCCCCGACCTCAAGCAGGTCTCGAGCTGGGGCATGCGGAATCTGTTGAGTTTCGCCGCGGCAACGGAAACCTTCGAGCCCAACAAGGAACTCGTAACACCGCTGAATAATACACATAAGGTTTTCCTCAATTCACGTGGTATCACAAAGGGGTCTACATGGGCTAAGGTCGCCACTCTAACCTATATCGGCAGTTATTTCCGAGTCAGCTTTGAGGATTTCGGCTGGTAATCCGTCTATAATACCTGGGGATATCTATCCCGCCATTTTCTGAATGACGGAAACTATTTATCTCTTATCTGGGGGATCGTCCTTAATAGATATTGTTGCGGATAGATGTTTGGCAATGGTTCTGTTTCTGGAATATCTTCCTCTGACAAGATATTTCAAATATCAGAAAAGTATTACTTCCATTGCTGCAACTGGAGTTCCAGTATTGAGAAGAGTTCCTTTGACCTCTATCATCACGTGGTTGGAGGTGAAATTCCTGTTTGTCAACTTATAATTTTAAATAGTGAGCCCATATCCCCAAGGTAAGCCGCAGATTTTGCGTTATTGACCAGATCTGCAATGGTCTTTCGCTTGTCGCGTCTACCAGTCTTCTTAAGCTGTATATGAGTATCGCGGTAGTTTCGTCTCAAGTCGGGAGTGTACTTTGGTTGGTATTGGGTTGAGAGATGATTGCCAATTTGTTTTTTTCCGATCGCCAACCTTGACCCATGTGTTTTCCGACATCCACTATTTCTCACCGCTTTGCGCATGTCCCTCAGATTCTTCAGCACTTGTTAGAAATACGTTCTTGGTTGCCTCCCAATTGGCGTCGCGTGTACGCATTTCATATCCGCCCAATGTGGATGAGTTTTCGAGTAGAATTATGGCATACTCACGTTTTTTGTTGGAGTCTCCTAGCTTATCCACATTAAGCCTGCGCATTTGAAGAACTTGTGGCCGCCGGATAGCTGCTGGGCACAATCTCAAGCCGGCAACTATTAAGTGGTGATCGCAACCTACGTCAGCTCCACACTTCGCATGCACATCGAGAATACATATTCTCCATCTTCTCGACTTATGGCCAAATGGTCGATTTAGTTCCGAGTAAAACCATCAGGAAAACGCAAGATGTTTTATGGTGACTCTTGTGTGAAAAAAGGGTCCTTCCGATTACCGTTTCTCGAGTACCACAAAGCTCCACAAATAATTCGTCATTTTCGGGTCTCTTAATTCAAGGTCATGACGCGTTGACCCAAGGGTCACCATGCTTCCGCATGACGTGTTCTAGTCCAAGGTTGTCAGAGTCAACGTGGCCGTTCATATCGCCTGTGACGATAATATTGGGAGTACTAATTGAAAATCGCCGTTTTTTTTCGAAATTCGAGCCTTTATTTTACAAAAATGGTTATATATTTATTATTCAAAGAAATGTCCATCGCTAGCCACAACTTTTCCCATCTTTCTGGCAGCATACATATTCCGCGTCAAAAAAAACTGCTCTTCTTTTGAGCCGACCCAATTTTTTGCTTTTTCGTAAAAATGGAAGTGCTGCTCAGCCATGCTATGCGTCATCGATCGGAATAGGTGGTAGTCGGAAAGGGCCAAGTCTGTAGAATACGGCGGGTAGAATAGGACATCCCTTTTAAGTGTTTCCAGGTAGGCTTTCATAACGTGAGCAACATGTGGTCCCAAAAAAACTCTTTCTTTTTTTTCGTTGGAGCAGCTGTTCGCATGTGATTCGACGTTTCTTGGATTTAACTCGTTTGGCACCTAATTTCCTCGGTTTTGCGTCAAGCTTTTCAAACGATGTGAAATGGCTTGTTCAGCCACGCCCAATGAATCTGCAAGTTTTTGTTGCGTTTGCCATAAATATTCATCCAATAATGCCTCTAATTCTGCGTCTTCACACTTTTTAACCGCTCCGGAACGCTCCCTGTCTTCCACGACGAAATCACCCATTTTATTATTAATTTATCAGATTTTTTACCAAATATAATTTCATTAATTTTATCCCAGAGTCTCTTATGTCCTCGATACACGACGCGAGTTTAAATATTTCAACTCAAAATTTTGATAGAAGTAGGCTAATATCGAAAGGCAAGTATTTTAACTCGCGTCGCGTGTCAAAGGCATAAGGGTTATTTTTCATACTGTTTATTTGCTCACGAAAAAATTTAAGTAAATATAAAACTAATATGTGACCTGTACTCTGTTATGGCAGGGAGACATGGACATTAACGCAAACTTCCTATAAAGCAGTTAGCGCATTGGAAAGAAAAGTTCTGTGAAGAATTTCAGGACCAGTAAAGGAAGGAACAGAATAACGAATAAGACACAACCATGAGTTTAATTATACTCTAGATGAAATCTGAGAGTATTATAAGTTTGCTCTAAAGTTTGTAACGCCAAGAAATAAGGCTCGGAGAAAAAAATGATGAATACAGAAATTAATATTATCACTCAAAAATCTCAAAACCGGATGTCCGTCCGTCCGTCCGTCCGTCCGTCCGTCCGTCTGTGCGCGCTCTAGCTTGAGAACGCGTTGAGCTAGATAGTTCAAATTTTGTACACGTCGTTTTTGACAAAAAAGTAAGGTCAAGTTCGTGAACGGGCCAAATCGCTCCACCCCTTCTACCCCCTCCCATACGAAATGACACAATTGCGCAATTTGACAATAAACGGATTTGCACGAAAAGTATAAAAGCTATTGGCCTGAAATTTGAAATATGTTACTTTTATGATAATATCAATCTACCGTACGAAAATTATGCGTATCCTCCCCCTCCTTCTACCACCTCCCATACAAACTGTACTTGTCATGAATTACTCTAAGCCAATTTACTCATTGCGTATACAATTTAGAGAGCTCAAATTGTGTACCAAATATTTATTTGAAATTGTTAGTAAGCCCAAAAAAATTTAGACTATTAGCTTCACCCCTTCTACTCCCTCCCATACAAAATGACACAATTTCGTAATTTGACAATAAACGGATTTACTCGAAAAGTATAAAAGCTATTAGTCTGAATTTTCGGATATGTTATTTTCATAGTAATTTTAATCTACAGTAGAAAAATTATTTGCTTCCTCCCTCTCCTTCCACCCCCTCCCATACAAACTACACTTTTTCATGAAATGCTCCAAGACGATTTTCTCAGAACATATAACATTTATTGAGCTCATATTTTGTAATAAATACTTAATTAGTATTAGCACTAACATCAGAAAAAAATATTTGATTAGCTTCACTGCTTCTACCCCCTCCCATACAATATGACACAGTTTCACAACTTCACAAAAAATCGATTTTCTTGAAAAGTATAAATGACACTAGTCTGAAATTTCAGGGATGTCAATTTTACAATATTCCTAGTTATTTCTGAAAAAAATCACTCTAATCGCCCCACTCTTTCTACCACCTCCCATACAAACTGCACATTTTCACTAAATCTAACTCACTAATTTTTTCAGTTCCCATTCAATTTTTGGAGTAAGCATTTTGTACAAAACATTTTTATAGCTACTTTAGCATGATGGGGAAAAATTAGTTCAATGCTGTCATCCCTTCTAATACTTCCCATGCGAAATTTCTTGGGATCACAAAAAATTCTATTTCATCTAGAGTATCGTAAGATTGCGCTTTACGCGCAATCGTAGCCCTGTTATGTTCAACTCTACGACGAGCCAAAACCTTCAACGTTCATCAAGTTACGTAAACTGCAGTAGGCTGGCCATGTAGAGTGAATAGAGGAGAGAAGAATCACAGACAAACCACACAAATGATGGGAAAACTCAGTTAACGAAGATAACAAAGCCATCTTAAAAGTTTTCTTTGGATTGAGACAGACAATTGGAGGCGACAACTTCAGGAGTCCAGGATCCGATTTTTGCTGCCGCGCCATTCACGATGATGACCACATAGTTCTAAATAAATAAATAAGTAATGGAAATGTCAAGGAACTTGAAGAACAGTAGGCTAAGGTCTGATTTGGGCTGTAGTGCCATTGTAGAAGTAGAATTGGGACGGCTACATGTTGATAGTACTAGTTTGTTTGTTCCTCTTTTTATTTTTTTCTATTATATCTTAATAAAGAAATTTCTCGAATTCCAGACTGAGCAACTATTTAATAAAAATCGATTGAATAATTTCAAAATTCAAGATACTTAAACTCAGGACATCAAAATGACATTCAGACAAATTCCATTTTCTATCGCATTCAACAAGCACTAAAGAGCAAACAGTCAAGGACGAATCAACAACGTCACAATAACTTCGATCGTTATCGGCAGGACATTCTTTTACGTGCCATTTAATGCAATGAATTGAACACAAATTTAATGCCAAGACACTCAGCAGTATAGTGTCCTTACAAGAGAATTGTCAGCTCCCATCGAAGATTATGGGGAGTGGCATTTTGAAAACCCGAAAGGAAGAGGAAAAAACAATCATGCTGCTGCTATATGATGACACTTAAGTGGGTGAACTAAGAGGTGTAATTGATAGGACATCGGCAACTACAATTTCGCCGTCACTATACATCGTAAAAATACAAAGACCGGGCATCGGCCCGCCACCCCCACCCGTACTTACCGAGATTGTTCCGATCGAAATGTTGCTGCAGCTGTTGCGCAAGTGCCTGATGATGTTGAGCCAGTGGTGTAAGCGGAGGCCCGCCCGAATTCCCCTGTCCTAATTGATGGGCTGATTGCGAGTGCGGAACGGACAAGCTGCCGGTAAGACTCGGGTGATACATTTGATTGGGCCCAGCGCCTCCGGTCCCCATCGTATTGTTCCCGATTCCACCGCCGACGCAGCCGCCACCACCCCCAATCATTCCACCAATTGTCGAGCTGATTTGTTGCACGGAATGTGACGAAGGCACATTATTGTTTGTTGTTGTTGTCGTTCCAGTTGTTACTGACGATGACGTCGTTGTGTGATTTTGCGTGTGATTGGAATTATTACGGACGGCTAATGCAGGACTGGTGCCATTCGCTGTCGAATTGTAGAGTTCTTCGCCTGCAAAAGTTCAAAGAAAGAAGTTGTTCATTATTTATGAAGTTGAGTGTGGTTTGGAGATATGATGAAAGCTTTTCTCGATTGTGGTTGTGTCTTAGATAAGTGATGGGTTTTGTACATGGAAAATGTTACCAGAGACCACAAACAGTTTGACAATGTTTGGAACTGAGTAGAAAACTACAGGTTGGGATAGAAGTTTCGATACTATTTATTTATTATTATTTATTTAAAGATAAAGACTGCATATAAATACAAAGCCATTTTATAGAGGCATCAAGGCCATCTAAGGCCATACGATGCAGTTTAATAAGTTTTTGTTGCAATCATAATTCGTATAACTAGGTTAAGTATTAATTAGTCAAAGTTGCTTCCTTTTAATTAATTAATTTTTTTTTTATTCTTATAGACTATACTCTAGATGAAATCTGAGAGTATATTGTGTTTGCCTTACCGTTTGTAACGCTAAGAAATAACGCTCGCACAGAGCTGCCAAGGGTACAGAAATATTTGTTAGCAAAAAAGTAACTTTAAGTTCGTGAATGGGATACATCCCCAAAACCCTTCTACCCCCTACCATACAAATTTCTTGAAATTTCGAAATATCAAGAAATTTATTTTTCTTTAAAACTATTTAAGCCATCGACTTGAGATTTGGTTTAATGTATTGTGATATAGATGTCATTAATATGACGGAATATTGATCCAATCCCCTCACTCCTTCGACCCCCTCCCATACAAATGGACTATTTTGAAAAATACATATTTTAGATTTTCATTGAAACTAGTAAAGCTGAAAAGACGAAATTTTGCCAGAATTAATTCTACTATAATTGCAATTAGTTTCAAAAATAATTATCGACATCGCCGCACTCCTTCTACCCCCTCCCATACAAATTTCACGAAATTTTGAAATTTAAATTAAATTGTTTTTCTTCAAACTGTTAACGCAATTGATATTTCGTATAAAGTATAAAAATAGAAACATCAATAATGCGAAAAAACATTTGTTTTGATGATCCGTACACTCCTTCCCATACAAATAAATAATTTTTGTTAAATGCGTTATATCGATTTCCATTAAAACTAGAAAAAGTACAAACTTCAAATTTAGCCAGAACTTGTTTTTTTAATAATTGCAATAAATGCAAGAAAAAATTATCAGATACGTTTCACTCCTTCTACCTCCTCCCATATAAATGTGTATTATAAATTCAAAAAAGCATTTCTCCTTCGAATATATGAGAGCTATCGACTTTGAAATTGAATCAAAGCATGGTGATAAGGATGATGATAAGCAGTCAAATCATCGTAAACGCTCCACTTCCTCTGCCACCCCCCATACAAGCGCCCCAATTTCACGAAAACTACGTCCAATTTCTTTAAAAATAATGAAAACTAAAAACTTTAAATTCAGCAAAAAACATTTTGCATGCCATATTCGGTGTCATATACGAAAAATACAAACCTCCCCCTCTACTTCTACCACCTCCCGTGCAAAAGTCTCTATTCACTATTCGAAAGAATTTGAGGTGACATATTTTCCGGTATATTAAGGTCATTCCCATTTCATCTAGAATATCATATTATTGGGATTTACGCCCAATCATAATTCTGTGGTTTTTTTTTTCATTATTTTTATAACCATTTTATTGCAAATAAACATTTTCTCTTTTTTAATTCATGATCTTTATACATATACAGGGTGTTTGGTACTCCGTGTGCCACCTTGTAAGGGGTTATTCCTAGATATATTTTGAGAAAAAAATTGTTCTACGGAGATGGTCAATTTTCAATATCCGCGGAGATACAGGGTGGTCAAGAAAAGTGTTTCGGACCTGTACCCTCACTCACTCAAAACGCTATATCTTAAAAACTAATAATCACAATTCAAAGTGTTATAGCTTGTTTTTTAGGGAATCGAATTACCTTTCATTTGATGTAATAGTCCGCATCGTAACTGTACCCAATCCTGAGGTATTTGCCTCAGAACACAAATTTTTGATACTTTGACCCTCAAAATTCTGGGATCAATGTAGTTTTTCTCAAAAAAACGCAATATAAAAATGTCATTTTAATGTTGTTGAAAGGTAATTCAATTCCCTAAAAAACAAGCTATACCACTTGGAATTGCGATTATTAGTTTTCAAGATATAGCGTTTTGAGTGAGTGAGGGTCGAAGTGAAGTCGAAGGGATCGAATGAGAAGTTTGGCATAGCTGTTGTAGAGGATGATCGACAGTGAGAAACCTTGGGGAATCCCATTATCTACGGGAAGGGATTGGGACTAGTGGCCGTCACCTTGCACTTGAATTACTCTCCACGAGAGAAAAAATTACAAAAGTGTAAGGCATTTGCTGGGGATACCCCAAGCATGTAAATGGAAACGTGTTGGTATTAAGAGGACACGCTCAAATGCTTTTTTTATGTCAACAGATAAAAGTACGCTATGTTTGACCGCTTGCAGATTCTGTACCATTTGGTGCTCGAGTAGGTGCACTTCACGTCCTGGTCGGAAGCTGTGTTGTTCGTTCTCCAAGTGAAGCTTAGTAGCACCACTGATCCTTCTGGTCAGGATCTTCTCCAAGATCTTAGAGAGGACAGGCAGGAAATATATGGGGCAGTAACTAGCAAGCATATGCGTATCTTTTCCACTTTTTGGGATGGGTATTAGGGTGGCGGATTTCCAGAAATGAGAGAAGATGCCTGTAGATAGGATATTGTTGTAAAGGAGAAGAAGCCGGAATTTGAATGCCATGGAGGAGTGTTTCAACATGGCGTATGACATTTTGCCCTCTCCAGGCGCTGTGTTTTTGGTAATGCTGAGTTGATGATGCAACTCAATCATTGTGAATGGGGCCTGGAGTCATTCATATACCAGAGGTTGTGGTGTAAGAGAATTAGAATTGAAGCGAAGTTTTTATTCTATTAACTGGGAGAGGAAAAAAAGAGTCGGAGCTTACTTGCTCCATTTAGTGGCGAGAATATTAGATATCTGATTTACGCATTATATGTAATATGTGCGAAATTAGAGGGTAGCCTGTTCGACATTCGACTTTTGCCCAAAGCATACCATGATTCAAGAGAGGGGTCCAGGGAATTGACAAATTTCATCCAGGAGTCTCGTGTATTTCAGAAGGATTTGGGACCCCATTCAGCATTTTTGACGTTCGCAATAGATGTTAGTTACAAGGATGTGTGGTTGAGTGAGAATGGTAATTGTAAGGTGAAGAAGTTCAGATGTAGAGGAGACAGCAGGAGGAAAGTTGGGATGGTCTTGACTAAAAAGCCGATTCAACCACAGGAGGTATGATAGGAATGATTATGGTGATAACATTAATATTACGGATGTTTAAACAGATGATGTGGGTTTCTTGTAGAGCGATGATGTCAGGGTCATAGTGGGAAATGAGTTGTCCCAGGGCATATTTATTGTTCATATTTTTCCCGGTAACTTTTTCGAACGGTTTAACGGAACACAGCTGGTAATGTGCGGTTATGTCAAAATTTAACTCCAATTTATAAGAAAATACTGCGTCTGAAGTCGTACTAATTTTACGTAATTGAGTGTGTTTATACCAGTGCGTAAGTCAACTTACTTAAAACTAGTGGTTGTTTAATTTTTCGCTGCTGATATTTGTCCCTATACCTTCCCATTCAGGACTCGAAATGCAGTTTCGAGCACATTGCTAAATAACAAAGGGGATCACAGATCTCCTTGTCTGACTTCCTGTTTAGGTGGTCTATACTTTTTCCGCCGTCGGGCGTTGCTTCTTTAGCTTCCTAAATTGATTTCGTGCTCTCTGTTATATCTTCAGAAATCTGTTCATTAAAGTCGATGACATTCCTCTGTGTTCCCTTTCTTATCTGGGTCAGATAAGCTTTTTTCTTAGCTCTTCTCTGGATGAAATGGGTTCCATTGCGCAGCCTTATTATTTTGACTGTTTTTCCATAGTTGTTCTCCATTTTAGAATTTTTAGCTGCAGCGAATATTCGTGATTCTAGAATGTTATATTTTTCTTACGTTGTATCCAATCAATCAATCAAGGCCCCCTATAGGGGCACAGAACCGAAACAGTTCTCTTCCACAAGGCGCGATCCCAAGCGTCGGCCTTAAGTTATCGCCAGGACTTGTTTATTCCTCTGACAGCTTAACCGCTCGCTTCCAAGTGCTACGTGGTTGGCCAACCCGACGTCTTCCTTGAGGAATATAAGCCAGAGCTTATCTTGCGATGTTTTGCTCAGGTTTCCCAAAAGTGTGACCGATCCACTGCCATTCCCGCCTTTAAAATTCAGTGAGTAGCTTAATCTGTCCACCCCAAAATTCGACATTGGAAATCACATCTGGCCAAAATATCCCCTAAGCGCATCGAAGGCATTGGTTCACAAAAGTTTGCAGTTCTTTTGGTAAGCGAGTTTGACGCAAGCGTCCTCATTCAGGATTCTAATTTTAGATTATAGGTCTTTTTCTCTTATGCATCTCGGAATAGCCATCTTGATGTTCCCATTATGATGCTTTTAGTTTTATGATTAAGAGTAACAGTTGTTCTTTCTAGGCGATGATCGCTATCAAAATTTAAGCATATTTTTCAAACAAGTCCCGTTGATCAATTGTCAAATGCAAACTTATGATTGGGCGTGATATTCAAAGGACATTGAAATACCCCTATGTTATTTCAAATTCTTTAGAACAGTGAACACGGATTTTATCATAGAAAGCGGTCGAAGGCGTGAAGGGAAAGTTTATCATTTTTGAATATGATACTGAACTTGTTATGCAAATGTTTTTAGCTTCATAATTTTCTGGAGAATTCATACATTGCATTGCTAGGTAGGTGGTAGAAGGAATAAGTGGTTTTGGACAATTTTGGTACTTCTCATTAACATTTTTTCACCATGCTGTACTTCAATTTTAAAGTCCATAGCTTTCATATATTCGAAGAGGAACTGGTTTTCTTAAATCGCTAAAATATGATAGATTTATATGGGAGATGGTAGGATAATAATTTTTTAGCATTAATTTCAATTATCAAAAGATAAATTTTTAACTCTTTTAGTTTTCGATATAATTTATTTTTCAATTATGCATTTGTATGAGAGAGTAATTCTTCACCAAGCTCAATGTTCAGCGGTCCCTTCTACCGATGAAGCTCATTAGTTTCACCGGTAGAGCGGACTGGCTGAATGATATGTAGGTCCACATTATAAAAGCACGACGGGGGTGTCCAAGCCCACCTACGTACATCGGGGTCCAAACCCTCCACGAACCTAACCTAACCTATGGGAGAGAATAGGAGGGGTGAGCTGATCGGAACAGAATTTTTCAACCTTGTCAACTTTTATAGTCAACAACTTTCATAGTTTTTAAAAAAAAAAAAAAAAAACTTGAATTGTCGTGAAACGTGGCCCGTTTACAAGCTTAAAGTTAAAAAATTCTGTACTTAAGATGCTAGAGTAGCAGATTTCTTTAGCTCCAAGAAAAAGATAGTAGATTGTTATGCAGTAGAATGAAACCACAAATATGAACTTACCCGATTCTGATATTACACCTATCGGACTTTCGGGCATAAGAATTCCTTTTTGGACGAGTTCGTCTCTGTTGGCACGTACTGATATTTTTCGCTCGAGGGCTAAAAAAAAAAGAAAAATTCATTAAAATTTTAATAAATTATTGAAACAGATAGGCATAGTAGAGAAACCTAATTTTTTTCGGTATCAAGATCAAAATACAGAGTTCATGTGTTTTCGGTCTAGAAGTTTTAAACTTCACGCTTGCAGTGATCGAAAAGTATTAGAATAAGTTTTTGAGCATTTTTAAAGAAATACCTTTGAAAGAAATGAGATCACAAATTGGTGTACAATACAACGATTGATGTCAAGGTCCTGTTTCCCATTGCTGCAGCAAAGGAGAATAGTGTGGCATTTCAAGAAAGCTCATGGGGAGGCTCTTGATGCATTCTGTGGCGTCATGGAGACAATTTTGACATAAACTCGCAACTTTTATTTCATACTATCTCAAAAGGATCAGACCTTCGAAAGTTTCCTGGTTCGCTAGTGAGTGCATCGAAGCAAATTTTCAAACAATTCGTATCAATCCGTATGCTGAAAACAGGGACTCATTGAGAGTGTCGAAAATCTTTAAGCATATCAAATTCGAACATGGTTAGAAACGCCGACTCAAGATCATTGAAAATCCCAAATGCACGATATTTTTCTTTCTGGTCATTTGTGCAGTTGTCCACTAACAATTTTACCTGGACTTCAGCATCTCCGCTTCTCAATAGCAACCGGATTGTTGTTTATCCTGCTGAAAAAGAACTTTTGGCAGCGAGCTTTGCTAGAAACTCCAGAATTCCACGACCGAATTAGTCCTCTGGACCTGCCAGCCTCTGGCTTCTCACTGTCACTGTGACCATTAGGGTTATTCCTACGAATCTACAGGACAATACTATTATGTTTGTTGCCTTCTCTTCACCTCCCCCATTCTGCTTAAGAACTGCGCTTTATCTTTTCCTATTTATCAATTTCACTCCTCCTCCACCCCTCCCCCAAATTATTGCATTCAACCCTTAAATGGCAGTTGTATGAAGTATTTTATTTCGACGGGCGTAAAGATTTATCCTTAGATAAAACAAAATACGCGTGGAAATCTGATAGCTTGCCTAGCAAGCGTATATGCTGCATCGTTGCCAAGCAGGTCGCTATGAATTAATGTAGATTTCGGTAATATCAGCTAGGCGACTTAAATTGTGTCTGTAAATTTCCAAGGCTAGGATGTAGCCTAGTGGGAAGCTATATGGGTACCTTGGTCATCTCAGTCTACGAAAATGAAAAATTCGTAGAACTAGGATTGTGCGAAGGGTTAACAAACCTTCAAAAATAGATAACCGAAATGTTATGGATTTGGGCTGCAGTGCAATTGTAGACTAGATTACATACATGCAATATTTCTGCAGTCACTCGTCGATGGCTAATAATTTGGCTTGAAAGAGTAACGAATGTCGAGATTATGGGAATATTAATATCCTCCTGTACCCTGGTTAGTTTTTGATCCGTCCGTATAAATATGAGTACCATAACAGCCACTGTTTGAGGTAGAGTGAAAATCACCTTCGCAGCTGCAGTTAATTTGGGTACACCTGTTATGCACAAACATGCGGTTGAAGTAGTTACAGGGTTGCTAGTCTAGTTCTTAGTTCGGACAACAACCAGCGCTTCATATCAAGTTATTGATCTTAGACTATTATCGAATGGATGAGATGGGCCACATCTCAAATCGAACAATGCTTTGGTAGCTTTCTTTTCTCGTTCTTAATTATGATTTGCTATTCAAATGAGGCTCAAAGTTTGGGAAAGGACCATAGTTATACCTCGAATGGTTGCTGGATGGTCTTCTGAAGAAGAGCACCAGTTTTTCGGAGGTGATGGCAGGTCTATTATCTTGCGATCTAGCATTCCTAGAGAAGATTACCAAAGATCAACAAAATTTTGCTAAAAATTACCGGTTAAGTGGATCATAACATCAACAAGTGTAGAGTGTAGAGTAACCGTTCCGATTTAAAATGGATGATGGATGAAATGGACTACTATTAACTAACATTAAGGACCCATAGAAGATGCGAAATTATACCGCCTTTGTGAACCGAGCCCTTTTTATCACATTACCCACCCATGCGAAAATATTTCGTGACCGAAGAAGTTTATCTATCTATGCAATCAAAAAAGGCTCCACACTATGACTGCTTCATAAGGCATCAAGTACGGCTTCAATGTTGAAGTGATTGAATGCGACTCCCACGGTTAAAAATACACTTAGTGCTATTTCTACTTTTCAAGGTATTTTAAAAGGCACGAAATTTAGGCTGTTAGGTCAAGGAAGCTCTACGTAGTTTAAGTATAAATACCATCTGAATGTCTTCCCATAACTTCGGTATGTTGCATTGGATTTATTCTTTGTATATGGCAACCGAGCTCGTCAGTATATTTATTTATTCCTTTAATATATATGGCGTTTTTATTTTGTAGAGCCATACAAAGTATTATAGTAATATATAAGCTATAAGCTGCAGCCGAAGGCTGGCCTTGGGCTCCTGTCTAACCAATTTTCTCGGTCCAATAGCCGCGTTCTCTACGTCGAAAATTTCGGCGATTGAATCCTTCTAGCATTTTCTTAGCTTTCCGACTGGCCTTTTTTCTTCCGCCTTTAGTTTTTCTACACATTCGGGTATTCTTTTGTCCTCCCTTCGCTGTACTTGATCAACATTGTATCTTTCGAAGTTTGGTAGGAGTAGAGACTATAATGCAAGGCACAGCTGTGTCGGTATAGGAATTGGAGAAAAAAAAAACTAAAGTTGAGTCAATTTAATTTAGGTGGAGAAACACGAAAGTGACGGTGTATATTGCTTTTGAAACACTGGAGGTTGTACTCATTGGGAAACACTTTGGCTGGTAATGTTTTTGATTCAATGCCTAAATTTCACTGTACGAGAAGGCAAGGACTTCACGGTGTACTCGTGTGCGCGCTTGTGTGATTCCGCAGCAGAGTTAAATTCATAGGTGTTATCTAGAGTACTTTCATCCGCAAAACTATGAATTGGATTGATAGTAAACGACAGAAGGTCATTGATAAAAACTAAAAAGGAGTTGGAGATAAAATAGAGCCTTGAGGGACGCCGGAATCTATTGGGAAAGAGGGATAAGTTGCGCCATCTAGTACTACTCTTATAATGCGTTCAGAAAGAGAACTCTCAATCCATTGAACAAGGTTAGCAGTAAAACATATGGAACTAAGCTAAACTATGAGACATTCATGCCTAACTCTGTCGAAAGCTTTTGCAATGTCAAGTGCGAGAGCTTGACCTTCGCCGTATTTATGTATGCATGAGTTCCAACGTTCTGTCAGGTAAAAGATCTCCCGTCGACCTTTCAGATGGGTTCCGACCCATGCTGACGATTATGGGTTAGCTGAGATATTCAAGGATTTTGCGATTGACAGCAGTTTCTATTACATTCGAGAGCACTGAAGTAATGGCTATCGGGCGGTAGATGGCGGAGTTCACTTTCCTTCCTTTCTTGGGAATCGGCTGAACATTCGCAACTTTACACATACATACGTGGAAAGCACCTATAAGAGTAGAAAAGATAGAAAAGATTGCGAAGAGGTTTAGGTAAAGAAGAGGAGCACTTTTTCAGAGTAATAGGGTAATACCGTCCGGACCAACAGATTTGGTGATATTTAGCTCTTGAAGGATCCTAGAAATAAGTCTCGTGCGAAAATGCAGTTTAGGCAGTGAGATTGTATGACCATGCGTCTTGTTCTTTCACCGCTCCGGGGATTCGTCGTAATACCTTTCTCTCGCAGGCATTAACCATTTTTTTGTATTTGTTGGTGGACGTTGAGTTTGAAGCGTCGAAGGTCGACAATGACAACGGGAATACAACTTCTGGCAATGCATTCCAAAGCTTCGAAGTTCGGGGTATGAATGATTGCCTGTATTTCACTGTACGGGAAGATAGAAGCTTAACAGTTAACTCATGTGCGCTTGAAACTAGGCGAGTGTTTCTAGGAAATGTGTACATAGGTGGAATAAGTTTAGCAAGTTCCTTACTGCATTTCCCATGAAAGTAGCAGTAGTAAGTGCTCAGTACTCCGACATCTCTGCGATGCTCTAGGAAGTCTATAGAAACTGTGTTGGCCTCATCTCCAATTAATGGGAACGCCTGTCTCTGGACACGATCGAGCATCGCAAGTTTTGTTTTGGGTGCCTTAGCCCATAAATACGAATTGTACTCGAGGCGTGGTCTAATGTAGGCCTTATAGACATTTGCTAGGTCACTGGGAGTAAAAAAATTTTATATCTTCGGAGAACTCCTAGGCGTTTTGAATCGTCAAGAGTATATGCTGGTTCCAATTAAGATATAAATAAATGTCCTGTTCTGGTTGTTTTACGCTAGGTATTTAAGAACCTGAGTACATTCCCTTACCAATTACGTCGTGATTTCGTACGACGAAAGTTCTAGGAATTATTCACACATGAAAAATCCCATGAGCCTCTTCAATCACTAAAGATTCCATTTAAATTCTTTTATCCTTCTTCTGATGCTTTCAAGACATTCTTTCGAAAGATTATTGCATTTTTCGCAATCTGAAGAAGAACTACTTCACAGAAAAATTTATAGAAAACTTTTAATTGAAGCGTCGTTTTTCCTTTCTCTCTCAAGAAACTTTTCAACGTAGTAGTTTTTTTTCCGCTTTGAGTAATTCCTGTATTCCTTATAATTTCTTAAAGCGATAAAACACATTAATGGGGTAGAGGAGGCGACTACGACGCCGACTCTGGTTTCCTTTATCCCACTCTGTTAATTATCGAAGGATATGAAAATTGGTTGACTTTCTTAAATCGTCTACGAAAAGCAATAAAATCGAGAGAGAGAAAGAGTAACGCGTACGAATGTAAGTCTGATTGATGCTTTTTGCTGACAAATTGTTTGGTTTGAAAGATTTATGCTTTGAGATTGAGAAGTTTTCGAAGAATTTAAGATTTGAAAATTACCTTATAATTAAGACTGGATGGAAAATACACTATTGACGGCAGGGCAATAACCTTATGGTATGGTAATTTAGAATTTCAGATGTTATTTATTAAGGAAGGATGTTCGTTCACCTTTTACAGAGATTTCGGAGTTCAATGAACCAACAAATAATTCTACGAAAATCTTAAACGTGAAATCATTAAATAAAATATGAAACAGTAATAATGTATAATAATTTACTGAACGACCAACACGAGCCAAAAAGGATAGATATGACCTTAGCTTAGGCGATATGAAAAAAAGACCTGCAAGCGAAAACAAGGGAAATACCATAATGACAAGATACACAAAAATGGACGGCGATATAAATTAAATAAAACGCGGGAGGCATCTATTGCGTATGCGTCCCGCATAAGACCTATAATTAAAGGATGTAAGCCAAAAACCAGTCTCTACAAAGACGCAGAGGGCACATAGGTGGGACATCAACACACAAGACATCAAAAGGAGATGGGTTTCCTTTTTCGAACATCTTCTCAATCCTTCTCCATTAGTACCGATCACAATAGACAACATCTCAATTGAGGTTTCAACTGATGAAGAGCGCCGGAAATTGACGAAATACCAGTTGAACTTTCGAAAAATTGTGGAAACCATGTCACTGAAATGTTAGACAACATGATATGCAAAATTTTGACAGAGGAAAACATACCTAACGATAGGCGAAAAAGCGTAATATGTCCAATTTACAAGAAAGGAGACAAACTTTGATGTGAGAATTACAGACGAATATCATTGTTGTGTACGTCCTATAAAATACCGACAAAAATAATTGAACGTCGTCTTAAGCCCTATACTAATCAAATAATTGGCGAATACCAAGGCGGATTCACAACCGGATGATCTACAACAGACCAGATATTCTCGGTGAAACAGGTGCTTGAGAAATGCTGAGAATATGCACCAAATCTTCGTAGATTTTAAACAAGCATACGACAGTATCAACAGGAGAATACTGCACTAAATCATGTTTGATTTTGGGATTCCTCCAAAACTACCGACTAACAAGACTCACAATGATGAACACTAAATCCCAAGTGAGAATAAAAACCGATTCCACAACCAGCTTTCGAACGGAATGTGGCTTAAAGCAGGCAGGTGGTCTAGCCCCCATGCTTTTCCACTTGGTACTAGAGTATGTCGTCCGAAGTATCCCAGTAGAAACAAACGAGTATCAAGGATACTTAGCGAGTTCCCAGGGTCACCTAATCATCTCTCATCTCTGTAAGAGAGCACCGATCTTCAATAAAAATTAAAGAAGCTGTACTAAGGAAAATCTATGGAAAATATTTATTTAAAAAAAAAGTATTATTTTTTGATTTATAAAGTTATTGAAGTGCGCAAGGGGTCGCTGGATTTCAAGTAAAAATGAAACTAGTTTCAAAATTAAAATAATCGCAAACCTTATTTATTGCTTTTAAGATTAACTTTAACACACTTGATCGCCTTAATATTCGCGTTGTCGTGTTCCGTCGTCAATTCCGACTCTAAACATCGACTGTGTCTTTCGCTTCCACCGCCAACTAACTTTATCGACTTCACTACATGATGACTTGATCTCGACTCTTTCGCTTTCAAATCTGAACTCCGCCGTCGATCAGCTCAGTGGATTCCGCCTGACCATCACAGGACTTACTCGCTTACTGAACTCCGCCTGTCGCTCACAGGGCTTGATCCCGTCCGTCGACCACACTCGCCTGTCGCCGGCCGACGCCCATACGACGACGTATTCCTGACTGTCGGCTTGGCCGTCGGACATTGTTGGCCGCCATCGGATATTGTCGGCGCTCGTCGGACATTGTCGGCGCTCGTCGGACAGTGTCGACTTCCGTCGGATATTGTCGATGAGTAATGTGTGTACAAAATTTTAGGAAGCTAAAGATCGCGAATATTCAGTGAACGACTAGGGCAACATTATTTTCATTTCGTTTTTATGTTTGCAATATTTTTAAGGTTTTTCTTATTTTTTATAAAATATATATTTTTTTTTTTATATTATTTTTCCTGAAAATTAATATAGCAAACTCCATATCTATTCTATACATTGCAGCTTATTTCATATAAGGGTATTCAACCCCTGGTAAAAATATCTTCTTTCAAATGGATTTATTTCAACTCAAGCATAGAATAAAAATTATTTGAAATTATTTGAAATTATGATATGTTTGCTCTAGTCAAATCGTAAAAAAATACTGGCTGAGAATCGTACCTGGGCCGCACGCGTGACAGGCGAGCATTCTACGACTGAACCCCCGATGCTGACGAAACTCATCTCTCCAAAATTTAGCTATCTACTTAATTTGAGTCAAGTGACTTCAAATATACGCACAATTTTTACTTATTGTAATACAGAGTCAGAAAAATACTTTAATTGCTATTGCAATCCCTTTGATCACCACGCCAACTTTGTTTTATAACTGGGAGCTCATCTGTATAAGTGTATAATAAATTTTTGCGTAGAATAATTAAATTGTAGATCAATATTATTGATGATTTGAAGTTTTTTTTTAAATTGGTCACCGGTAACTACTCTAGCCTTGCAACGTATACCCTCTGCTGGACTTACGATTACAGCCCTGAGTTGAAGTCGTTCTTGCTAAGGAGGAAGACATATTAGATCTGACCAGGGAAGACTCTTGAGAGCAAATCTTAAAAATCTTCGCAGTACAGAATCGATTCTTTTCTTAAGAATATCGTAATAAGGAGTCCAAACGGGGCAAACATATTCAAGAATTGAACGTACAAAAGCACAGTAAAGTGTCTTCGTAATTTAAGGGTCATTAAAGTCCTTGTACTATCGTTTTACAAAACCCTAAATGGAGTTAGCCTTGATAACAATACTGACAACATGGACGTCGAAGCTAAATTTGTCATTAAATTATACAGCTAAGTCGCGTACTATGCTTCATTTCTGTATAGCAATTCCCTCTACAACATAGATAAATTCAAATGTATTATTTTTTCTGGGGAAAGATGCCATGGTGCACTTTCCAACATTTAAAGGCATTTTGCAAATGTAGTGTGATTTTGCAAAAGTAGATCCACCAATCAATAAAATTCCTGTTAAGACCCCCTATAGGGGCATAGGACAGAAAGAACTCTCTTCCACAAAGCGCGATCTTGAGCATAGACCCTTAGCTGTTGCCTGAACTTGTTTATTCCTCTGGCCTCCTGCTCAACTGCTGCTTCCATATGCTACATGTTCGACCAATCCGATATCTCCTTCAGGATTGTAATGCAAAGCCTGGCGATAATCGTGAAAAATTCGTAGATGAAGGGTTGTGCGAAGAGCTAAAAATCCTCCAGCAATAAAAAATGATAAGGAATCTGAAGGTCAGTAGGCCAAGATCAGATTTGGGCTGAAGCGCCATTGAAGAAGAAGATAATCGTTCGTACAGATGATAGTACGAACAATTTTTGGATCATCAACATACAAGAGAATATTTGAATTGAATATGACCGAACTCACGTCATTAATAAATAAAATAAAAAGAAGTGGACCAAGATGACTACCTTGAGGTACACCAAAAGAGTTTGGAATAATCAATGAGACAGCATCTCAAAATTGCACTTGTTGGGAGCGGTTAGAAATATAGGATTTGATCCACGTAGTAAAAATAGTAGAAAATCCTAGTGAGTAAAGCTTCAGAATCAGTTTGTTATGATAAATTTTATCAAATGTTTTACTTAAATCTGTATATATACAGTCAATCTGTTTGCCTACTTCAATCACTGAAATCGCAAAATTTTAAAATTCCAGCAGGTTTGTTGCTGTAGATCTAGCTTTGATGAGCCCGTGTTGGGTTGGGCTAATTATTGACTTGCAATGAAAGTAGTGGGTAGCATGTTTGTTTACAATGCGAAGATCGTGAGTTCAAATCTCGATCGACGCATAATTCCAGCACGCTGCCTGCTTGGGCATACCTTGGTAACGTCAAGCTTCGTAGATAGAGCGTTGTGCGAAAGGCTCACAACCCTTCCACAATAAGTAATAAAAAAAATGTTAAGGAATCTGAAGGTCAGAGAACCAAGGCCCGATTGTTGTGCCATTGTACAAGTAGACGTAGAATTAAAGTAAATTACGTCACAAACAATTGCCTCGAATAATTTTGGAACACTAGACAGCCTAGCTACAGGTCGGTAGTTACATACGTCGCTCCTTCTGCTTTTCTTGAACAGGGGAGTTATTGTCGAGTATTTCCACAACCTTGGAAAAACCCCAAGTGGAGATAAAATTGCACAGGAGCACCTTTTGAGCACAATAGACGGTATTCTATCTGGGCCGCTATTAAAACTTATCATCTTCATACCAATCAGCTAACACTGAAAATTTTTAAATAAATCTGGAAAGAAATAAATCTCTCAACTCAGAGTAGCGCTTGTAGTTAGATTCAATACTAGAGAGACAGTACTTCTTCCATGCTTTAGTTTTTAAATTTCGTAGATTTATTAAATCGTCGTCAAAACAATGAAAATTTTTACATGAACCATTACTCGTAACTGGCACGCATCACCTAACATATATAACGTATGCTTCACGAAATTCGAAAAAAATTCATGGTATACCACGATATTCGTTGTATAGCGCGTAGTTAAACCTTCTTGAGTGGGGTGTGCTTAAAGCTGGTAAATGTCTGAGCTGAACTGTCCCATGTGTCCATGATTTGTGATATTCGATGTCAATAATTTGATTTTGAATTCTTGAAAATCGATGAGATCATCAAAATAAGTCTAACGTTGCCATGCGAAATAGCCATTTAAATGATTTGGTGAATATTTTAAAGCATAAATTGCGTATAATTTTGCAGATTTTCCAAAAAATATGCTGTTTGAAATCAATTTACGAACAGCTTATGTCAATCAATACCACAGATGACCAGTGTATGAAACCTCCTCGTATGTTATACTCAAGGAGGATATATAAAATGGAGTGCCTGTTAGGCTGTCTCATGTGGGAATACTTTTTGTTTCGGAAATTTTCGAAAATTATGTCCAAGCTTAACTTGGCTTCAAACTTTTACAAAAAAAACCTAATTTGTATTCTCTCTTGGTTGATAATATTCAGTCAGCAATAAAATAATTTTCAGTAAAATGGAGTTTCCTGTTTTATTTCAGAAATCTTTTTTTGCAATTTTTATTGGTTTTCGGTTCGAGTCTAAGCTAAGCATTTTAGCAACGGACAATTTAACGCGAGACAGAGATAGTTGCATTGGGTCTAAGTATGCCAGACAAGAATAGCGAAACAATTCTTTCGAAAATTTGACAATGGTTTCGAAAAATTTAACGTGGGAAAGAGTTAGTTGCAATATTTTGAAGTGTGCCAGACAAAGACAGCGAATCGATTTTTTCGAAAAATTTCGACCATTTCGCCAGTAAGGGAGAGAAATACTTTCATTCCCATTTTCTTACACGGCAAATCATGCTCATAGTCACTCCATAATATATATCCTCCTTGGTTATACTGCATTTGCCATATGATATCATAGGGGGAAAAGGAAATTAATTAGAGAAAAAAAACAAATACATATACAAAATACTTACATTTCGATGTCGCCTCGAATTTTTCGCTTTTCTTTTTCCGTCGCCATTTCCACGGTTTAAAGAAACGACCTAACGCACTAAATTTACTTTTACGTTCCAACGGTGGAGTTCTTGTACCAGAACCTAAACTATTTGTTCGTAGAGCAGCACCATTTTGTTTTTTGGCTGAAATGAAAAATGAAGAAAAATTTATTAATTACCAAAAATAATGTGTTCAACCAAAATTTAAATTATTCTATGATATATCAGTTAACTAAATCCGTTTAAAAATTGCAAGACTTATCTTTTTATACTCTAGACGAAATCTGAGAGTGTTGTAAGTTAGAAATAATGCACGCACAGAGGCACCAAGGGTATAGAAATATTTGTTGTCGTTCGAAAATCTCAAAACCGGATGTCCGTCCGTCCAGACGTGCGCCCTCTAGCTTGAGAGCGCGATAGTTCAAATTTCGTACACGTCGATTTTAGAAAAAAAGGAAGCTCAAGTTTGTGCACGGGCCAAATCACTCCACCCCTCCTATTCCCTCCCATACAAAATGACACAATTTCTCAATTCGACAATAAACGGATTTGCTTGTAAAATATAAAATCCATTGGTCTGAAATTTAGAATATATTACTTTTAGAATAACTTCAATCTAACGTATACAAATTATTCGTGTCTTCCCCCTCCTTCTACCACTTACCAAGGTTTTTGAAAGATTAGTTCATAATGTAATATGGGATAAACTATATCACTTGATATCACCAGCCTAACATGGATTCGTGAAAGGTAGATCTACTTCTACTAATTTATGTGAATTCACTAATTTCGTTGCTCAATCCTTAGATCGTCATAATACTGTCTCATATATACCGATTTTTCAAAAGCTTTCGACACTGTTAATTGTAAAATTCTAATCTCAAAACTTGGAAGGTACGGTGTCTCTGGCTCTCTCCTGAACTGGTTCAGTTCGTACCTTACGGACCGTCGTCTCCGAATAACGTTCAACGGATACTCCTCTACTGAGTTTCTTGCTAACTCTGGTGTCCCGCAGGGATCGATCCTTGGTCCTCTATTATTTACTCTCTTCATAAATGATTTGCCCTAATTTGTATCTTCGAACTGTCTCTTATTCGCTGATGACCTCAAACTGTTCCGGGAAATTTCCTCCGTTTCTGATGGCATGATTCTCCAGGCTGATTTGTCTGCTGTCTCTCGTTGGTGTTCAAACAACGATATCTTTTTGAACATAGAAAAGTGTTTTACTATGGAGTACTCGTATAAGACTACCTCCTCTGTTCTCTCTTACTCTATTAATGGATCCATCCTTACAGCAGTAACCACAATTAAGGATCTAGGAGTGGCCTTTGATCGTAAACTTAAATTCGTCAATCATTTCTCCGAGATTACTAATAAGGCATACAGACTTGCTGGCTTCGTCCTCCGCACGACCGTCCAGTTTAATCGTCCAGGAACAGCTGCTCTCCTATTTTCCACACTCGTCCGTAGTATTTTGAAATACTGTTCCACCGTCTGGAACCCACACCATTCTTGCCATGTTCGAACCATCGAATCTGTTCAGCATAGATTCACTCGAACCCTTTTCTATAGATTAAGGAAGCCTCATATCGACTACAATGGCAGACTTGAAGTACTTCACCTACAGCCACTGCATTTAAGGCGGACATTCCTCGATGCTTGCTTCCTCTTCAAGCTGTGCAACTACCTGCTCAATACCCACCTCTGTGACGACCTGAACTTTAGACCAGGAATAGTCTCAACAAGGAATTCAGACATCTTCAATCCTCCACGAGCCTCTCTCGATGTATACCATCACTCTCTGATGCTAAGAATGCAAAGGAACCATGACCGACTTCAATTTGGTTCTTTAGCTTCTTCTTTTCCATTATTTAAGAATAGAGTTAAATCTATCATCTTCAATGTTTAAATTTTCCTCTTTGCTATTCTTTTATTTTCCGCTTTTTTAATTGAAATTGTAATCTTTTTGTTCAAGAGCCCAAATAAATAAATAAATACAAACTGCACTTTTTCATGAAAACCAATTTACTCAGTGTTTATAAAATTTGTCGAGCTGAAATTGTGCACTAATTATTTATCTCGAATTACTAATAAAAACTAAGAAAAATTAAACGATTAGCTTTACCCCTTCAACCCCCTCCCATTCAAAATGACACATTTTCGCAATTCGACAGATTTGCGCAAAAAGCTATTAACATTGAATTTTGAATATATTACTTTTATGATGATTTCAATCTACTGTATAAAAATTATTTTACTCCTCCCCTTCCTTTGACCACCTCTCATATAAACTGCACTTTTTCACGAAATGCTCTAAATAAATTTATCGAGCTATTTATTTAGAATTATTAGTAAGACCAAATAAATACATGAGTAGCTTCACACCTAAGTAGCTTCACACCTTCTATCCCCTCCCATACAATCTGACACAATTTCAAAACTTTACAAAAGTATGATGTCTTGAAAAGTATGAATGATACTGATCTGCAATTTGAAACATGTTTATAGTTATTTCTTAAAGTCATTAAGAACTAGCCGCTCCTTCTACCCCCTCCCATACAAACTGCACAATTTCACTTAATCCAATACACTAATTTTCTCAATACCTATTAAATTTTTGAATCCTAAATTTTGTATGAAACATTTTAATATCAACTCTAGCGTGATGTGAAAAAATTGGTTCACCCCCTCTACTACTTCCCCTACAAATTTCTTAAAATTAAAAAAAAATTCTTTCATCTAGAGTAGTCCTGTTATATTTCTTGAATAAATTTAATAAAATTACTAAAATATCCACATCAGACATTCTTTCTAAAATAAAAAAAGATTTTCGACAAAACAAAACTTCTTGACAGTCTGGCAGAAGTTTCAAAAGTTTTCTCCATCTTTTCTAGTAGCGAAACTCGAACAATTTATCATTTTGGCACAAATAACAAAAAAAAACATGCATGTACTTAACTAAAGGACAGGACAGGGACATTTCGAATAAGCCTCGAGACGACACTCGAAACAAAAGTTGATAAGGAAGTTTAGTTCAGGATGTGGCTGACATTTTCAAATTTATCTTCCACTATTTTTTTTTTATTTCTCTTCCACAGTTTAATTCATTTCGACAATTGAATTATTTCTTTTTTTGAAATGAGAAAATATAAATTTCCTTTATTTCAAAAGCATCCTGAAGCGTTCAAATTTTAATTGCATGTCTCTCTAATATCGTTTGTTAGATCGATCTAAAATACTTTTAGCTTTGAATCAAACTGAAAAGATTCTTCTCTTTTATCGAAAACTCTCGAAAAACTTTTCAACTTTTCTTTAGGGCTGTCGGGAGAAGTCACAATAGCTAAGAGTTCTTGTTATCGTTCACACCGGAAAAAAATAGGGAAAGTTTTTCGCCGTAAAGGAAAGCAAAAGAAAATTCGAATGACCCGAATATATTTGATGTGGTGGTTTTTAGGGAGCAACGAAATCTGAACTGAATCCTTTCACGGCAAATCTGATAAAAAAAAACTGTTTGGTTCGACTATTCTCGATTTATTGAAAGGCAAAGGATGATAAAAATACGAGACACCACAAAACACCGAGTTTATGTGACTTTGGATTGCTTCCAAATCGACTGCATTTCAGTCAAAAGTTATGCGAGTTCGATTTGGGACTCTGGGACGTAGTATAGTTTTCCTTTGGGACGATTTTGCTCGATTTGTAGTGTCATATTCAGGATGAGAGGATGACTAATGGCAAATATTGATATGGTAAATTTTTTAGTTTTTCATTTTCCATACAATAGGCAAAAAGATGGAGGACAGGTGAAGGATAAATATTTTTTTTTGTTAGTCGTGTCATCTGAAAGGCATTGCTTAATGGCTTGAAAAACTGATGACTTATTGATGTGTTCTAGTCAGGAAGTTGTTGAATTGAGTTATCGATGGTTTACTGAAATGAATTTTTTGTAAGGATCATTGTAAAAAACGTAAATAAATGAAAAAAAAAAATTTTTTTTTTAGAAACTTGCAGGTCAATGCTTAGCTCGAGGCCACCTAAATTGCTTTCAATGCATTTGTATGAGAGGTGGTAGAGGGGTTGGCAGGAAATTAATTTTTAATCTAATACCGGCAATTCTAATCACAAGATTAAATCGTATTTTGTGTTCACAGGTCTGAAGAAAATTCGTGAATTTATTTGGTAATTATTAATAAATTTATTTTTTTGAAATTGCCCTTTTCATATGGAGGGTGGTAACGGAGTTGAGAGAATTTCGGTAAAATTGTAAATTTTTGAATACCTCAGTTATGGATAAATCAAAATTTCGATTCATTCGAAAAACATGATGAAAGTTGAAGCATTTGTGCTATTTCTATGGGAGGTGGTGAGATAAGTTCAATGTTTTTAAATAAACTTGATCGTTTTTTAAAAATTTCTCCAAAGTTTATATGTCTGGCTTTTATGAATTTTTATGGAAATGAGGTCTGAATTATTTCACAGCAGGCCTGCTTGTTCAGAAGAGCGTGACAGAGTTACTCGAAAAATGGCAAATTTACACTCACTCAATCCAGGGCTTATCACTCGTGATATTGAAACACTAACTGATATGAGAACCGAGTACAGTACCTCGGATGCGATCATAGTCTGCTGTAGCTACCTTCGACATTCGAAAACGGACTACGATTGGCTTCTGGACAGTCCGAACATTGAATGAAAGTGGAAGGAGTGGGATCGATGATCCTCCGTAAAATCGAGCACTATAATATCAAAACCTTAGGATTGATCGAGATCTGGTGGACTGAAGGCAGAAGAAGAACGAACCTTGAACGAAAACACCATTTTGTACTTTGGTCCTGAGTGTGAAGCCAAAAATGCTGTGACGATTGTTTTTACCCCGCGAGCGAGATTAACCATACCATAGATGGGAACCAATCTCGATTAGGACTGCAGTAATCAGACTCAGAACAAAGGTCAAAAACGTCAGAATTCTGCAACGCCAGGTACTCATTAATGCCACACCTGGCGAAAAGGAGCATTTTTGTGTCCAAACGAACGCCATCTTCGAGCGTGTTCCAAGAGGTGATACTACCATCTCAGAGAAGTGAACGGACATATTGGCTTTGTCCATACTTGACTAGAACATATCATAGGGGAAAACATAATGATCACTACCTTGAATTAAGAGACCCAGAAACGAGAAATTATTTTTTTTGTTTTGCAACGAACGACAAATGATCATATGAGGGGGATGAAACGAAATTTCTTTCGTTACCCAGCAGCACAAATATACGCGATCTTTTTTGAACTCGACCAAAGACCATAAAATTGCCTATCGGGCAATGCTGCAGGGTGACAAGAGCGGTCCAGCGGCCTGCGAGGGATTGGAGAGTGAACGGCACCTCCCGCATGATTGCAGCGATCCCCCCCACATACTTCCTACAGCGCGTAGACAGAACCCGAATTTTCCTAAGCCTCCTCCCCACACCCTCCTGAGCCGCCAGGAAGCCCGGCAGCATCTGATATAACGGGCTGGAATTACCTTTCAGACCATTACAGGAAGGAGACCCTTCTTCAACACAAGAGTAATCATAAAATAACTTGGGTTTCTCTAGATGATGTTACTCGAAACCAAATCGACATTTGGGGAAGATGTTTCCTTGATGTGCGAGCGAAAAGTGGAGCTGATGTGGGGAGCGATCAACACTTGACGGCTGTCTGCGGATAAACTTGAAGACCGCAACAAATAATGCGAGTACCACTCTGCACGACAAGTCGTCCACATTAGGAGAAAATAAAATGTATACACTGAACGCCAAGTGGAAGTCTACCTACCAGAAACACGTTTTAATTTCTTAGACATCTTGTCAATTCAAGATATTCCAGAAACAGAACCATTACCAAACATCCAGCCATAACAATCTTCCATTAGAGACAATTCTCTGTCAAGGACGAAAGAGTTTCTGTAATTCGGTCAATGGCAGGATAATCTGTATTGTTATATGGTTATACTACATGGAAAGTGACCGTTCGACTTACCAAGAAACTGCAAATTTTCGTCAACCAATACCTCCGACGCATTTTAGGGATATTTTAGCCAGAAGTGATCTCTAACGACGAACTAACTTTACAGACTAAAATTCTCATCCAGATTCGTAGGAAATGACAGTGGATCGGTCACATTTTGAGGAAACCAGAGCAAAACATCGCCAAACTAACTATTATAATCCTCAAGGAAGACGTCGGGTTGGTCGACCATGCAGCACATGAAAGCGAACAGTTGAGCGGGAACCAAAAGAATGTCCTGGCGACCGATTCTCAGGATAGCGCATTGTGGAAAAGAACTGCTTCTGTCCTATGCTCATATAGGGAGTTTTAATTGATGCCTACTTACTGCCGTATCGTAAGTCATGGACAATGGCTTAGAGACCATTCTCGAAGCTTATCAGGCTGGATTCCGTAAAGGGTTGCACAAGCACACTGACTGTTTTGAACAGTCAAGATGATGTGTAAGAATTTCGTTACCTAGAAAGCATTCTCAGCAAAGGATATTGACCCTCGTATAAATAAAGTCTTCGGGTCCTTTCCCGTTATGGAAATTAAGAGAGGTCTCCCTTCGATCCAAGCTGCGAGTATTGGAGGCATTCAACTTTTGCTGGATAAAATTGACCCTAAGTAGGCACATAATATTTTTTTGCTATGTGTGTAGAAGGCTCCGTTCGACCACACCAGCCATGAATTGGATAAGTTGTGTGGCTCAATACAGCAGATATATGCTATTCAGCATGAAATCGCTATTGCGGCCTTGGCTTCAATACTCTAACTACACCGACCAACAGGGATGTAATACTGAGATCTTTGCTTCTATCATCAAACTTAAAGCTGGTAAGGTAGTCCACTCGGCTACCTGATGTTGCAGATCATTATGCCAGTCTCTTTTATCTTTTTCTCACATACTAGCTACCGTGAACTGTAGCCCATCTGCAGTTTGATAAACGTCTCAGCAGAGACCGAAACGACACATATAATAAATGAAACAGTGTAAAATCCGGAAATCTTTCGTTTTAATGTAGCATATCTGTTGTTACCCACATCACCAGTTGATGTGATTTCTGATTTGTGCAACATTTTCAATATCGACATCAAAACCGCCGACAATCAAAGTCCCAAAGAGGATCGTTTGACAGTTCAAGAGAGTTAACTGAAGCGCATTCTTCAAAGCTTTTGAATGGATACTGTGGTTTATGTCCAAAGAGGGCAATATAGCCTGCAATCTTATTACCAAGAAAATTTCAATAGGAGTGCCGCTCATTATTTTGCTTCAACCTCAAAAAAGTTAAACTACTCGTACTTAGGACTCGTTGCTTACCAAAGACTGTCTCCAAGCAATTTACAGGCAAAAGATGCTTGTATCTAGCAAAGTTCAGATCATACTCCACCCCAATCAACAGAGCTTACCATATAATTTGCCATACTTAATCATAGTACCAGAAAAAATTAAGACGAAAAGTACCTCAGTACTCTTAGGGATCAACATTCTTTGGTCAAAGTGAAAAAGCTGTAAGTAATAACATCTCGTCGTATGTTTCTCATTTCAGCCGCAAAATCATTGATTCAGTATACCTATAAAGTAAATTTATTAACTACGAGTTTCGCGAGAAATCCATCTTTTCACCTAGTTAATCAGTTTCACCGTGCCTAGAAGCTAAAATTCTTCGGGACCTCTATAATAAATCCTCTGATCCGGGCAATATTCCCCCTCTCCGTAACAAAACGCTTCTGATCCTCGCCAATATTATTTTCCGTCGGGAAGATTCACAGGTAATTATTTTTTGGTTCACCTAACCGACAGACCAAAACTTGACGAAGTCCAGGTACTTGCGTTAGAGATTGCAAAAGCATTTGACAGAGTTTGACACAAAGCATACTTTCTAAGCTAAAGCATTGAGCAATTGAGAGTTTTCTATCGAAGCGGTTCATAAAAATTAGATGCCGTTTCTTCGTTTTCGTTTCTTTTCGATTCCGTCACCCTTCAAGGCTCAATTTCATCACCAACCTTATTCTTAATTTTTATTAAAGAGCTTAAACTGCCAACTCTCATTTCAATTCACTGTTAAGTAGATGACAGTAAACTACAAAACACTTACAATTGTGCCCTTTAAACGCAGATATATGATTCGTTAAATGCCACCTTGGCGCAATCCTGAAATGGAGCAGGGCGAATCGAGTAGAGTTTAATGCCGAACACAAGCGATCCTAGTATCTTTTCTTTCGAACTCGTTGTGGGTGCCTAACCTAACCTCTTATGGTGTGACACTTGATGCTTTGGAGAACTTTCACCTTATAGGTATGCAAATTAATAAAAAGAACTTGGCTGGAGCCAGCACATTCACACTAAAGATTTAGATGTCTCCAAGCGCCTAGGCTTTTTCCAAAGGTCCAAAAAATATTTTCCACTATTTTGTCTTGCGATCATCTGTAAGTCACACATCGACTCAAATACAAATGGGTTTGCCTCTTCCAAAACTCATCGAATACAGCGATTTCTTCGTGCCGACTTATTGGAGATGATACCGTAATAGTGACATCTATGGGCTTCCTTGAACATTCTAGAAGTGTTGGAGTACTCAGCATCCATTCCAGATATTTTCAACTATTGCTGTAGTGATAAAGTTAGTCGTTTTAATACTCCTTTATGTAAGTTGCTGAGTAATATTTGATGCAGATCAAGCTCACGAGTAAATAATTGAACCACCCAAATCACTTACAGAGAAAGATAGAGCAACCAAAATGTGGAATGCACTACCCGTGGCCGCTTTTGCTAGAGTTTATCTTCTTCAATGGCACAACAGTCCAAGTCGGGCCTTGGCCTCCTGATTTTCAGGTTCCTTAACATTTTAATTACTTATTGTGGAAGGGTTGTAAGCTCTTCGCACAACCCTCTATCTGCGAATTTTTCATTTTCGTAGATTGAAGTAACCAAGTTATATCCAAGCAGACAGTGTGTTGACCGGGATTTGAGCTCACGGCCTTCGCATTGTAAGCTAACACGCCACCCACTAGGCTACACCCTAGCCTGTGGTTGTCTTATACGTAAATTTGTTAATTTTTGTATTTTTTATTACTCACTAAGCCGACTGGTCTGTACGCTACAATATCAAAGGATGATATCTAAATCCAGCTTTGCACCTTAAAAAAAATAAAAAAGGAGTCTACGATGAGCCGTCGTCGAGTGCGTATATGTCTCTTTTCCACTCTGGGTTTCGGTCACGCCTTCTTCGTCTTGCTCTGTGTGTGTATCGGAATCGGAAGTGAAATAGATTTTGAATTTCGGTCGTGTGCACATCGTTTCACTGTAGGTGATTTTGGGATTTACGAGGTCTAAGGAGCTGTTCCTCTGTGGGGTTTATGTGGGATGAAGCGAAGTGGCGCACACCCTGTTTCTGATTTATAATATTTTTTTATTTATTTAATGATTTATTTTGGCGATTGAAATTTTAAACAAAGCCAGTAGATCTTAAGATATGTTCCACGCCCAGTGCAAAAATCACAAAACATCCGCCTTGGCGGAGTCCCTTCCGTCAGCTAGTGTCACATACATTTCCTCTGCTCTCCTCTTCAGCGTTAGCTTGTTTTTGGCTCGTTCCATCAAACCTCGTCTCCCTTGTGGATTGGTCAGAGTTCAATGGTTCCTCTCACAAACGAAAATTCAGGATAGTTCCGAGACCTTAGAGGTAAATTGGTATCTTAGATTCTCAGGTGACTTGAGCGTGAAGCGTAATAAGCGGTTAAGGTATCATGATTTCAACAGTGTCACCATTCAAAAATTAATTTTACGGCCCCCGAACTAACTATTATACCATCAACAGCGAAATTTCCAGCAAAATTTCCTACCTAGACACCTGCGTAGCAAATGTCTGAGCAGAGTTCTAATCCGATGTAAACAGGCAACCGAAAGGACATCATTCGTTATTTGAAGAATATGGGAAACTTAATTTGGCAAGGTTTTCTTCTTGATTTAAGCATCAGAAGAAGAGAGCTGATTCAACAGTCTACCTGACTCCCTGCAGAGTCGCATTGTTCCATAAGTTGCTTAGCTGCGGGGTTTCACGACTAGACGGGTGTTTTTCAGCTGGAATATTATTTCTACCTTGCCCTCCATGCTCAGTCGCGCACCTCCCTGAAGACGCCGGTCGGGGATAGATCCGGCCTCTCGGAAGCCAAAAAGCGTTTATAATTCGCAAAGCCACATATCCATCCAAGTACGTCGCAGAAAATCACCAAAGAAGGAAAGGGGAAATACAAAGTGTTTGCGAGTCACACTTCGACCCAGCCATCCGGCTCGACAAATCAACTTCTAAGCCTCAACCAATTAACCAACTGCCTCCAATTTTCGCAAGCCTTTGCCCTCCCTACCACGCGAGCCAACGTTCCTTGACCATTCAACCACTATGAGACTCATAAATGGCAGTTTTTGCATTCCCCCAATCCTCCAACCAAATTCTAGTAGAACTCACCCGAACTGCACCACAGAATTCAATCAAATTAAGAAACAAATAGATATACCTCATGCTCGAAAAGCATCCAGAATCTGCAATTAAGATGAAAAGCACCCAACAGACTGCCAAATCTTGCAGTTCCGAGGGTTGGTCTGACCCCCAAGCACTGCACTCATCATGGTTCCGGGTGACTTCTTTCTCTTCCCAAGGCTTAAAATCTTATGCTCAAGAAGTACCCGAAATTCGGAGTTTACATGAAATACTAAATAGCTATGGTGCAGACTAGTGAGTAGCGTGTTGGTCTATAATGCGAAGGTTGTGGGTTCAAATCCCGGTCGACGCACACTGCCTGCTTGGGTATGCCTTGGTCAACGCAATCTACGAAAATGAAAAAAAAAAATCGTTGATAAAACATGTGCGAAGGTTTAACAAGCCTTCCACAATAAATAATCAAAAATGTTAAGGAGCCCGAAGTTCAGGACGCCAAGGCCCGATTTGGGTTGTAGTGCCATTGTAAAAGAAGAAGATGAAATACTACATCTTTAAAAAAAAGTAAATCTATCGCTGAAGAGCCAATATCATCCCCAAATTACCACACGCACCGGATATGGCTACGCGCGACCTTCCTTTCCTCCCAAGGCTCAAAACACCTCTTCGTGGAAAGCGTTCCGAGACGATTGGAACAGCAAAAGGAAATTCGCAGAGGAAGCCGAACGCCACG
The DNA here is from genome assembly GCA_963669355.1 of Chorisops tibialis. Classification (NCBI taxonomy): domain Eukaryota; kingdom Metazoa; phylum Arthropoda; class Insecta; order Diptera; family Stratiomyidae; genus Chorisops; species Chorisops tibialis. Next base: position 246,561,100 of record OY770263.1, on the reverse strand, counting down.
CCGAAATCAGCCTACGGAAAATATTCTGAAGACTGGAAAAAAAAAGCTGGCATCCATGATCAGCATTCAATGGGAGTCACTTTGTAGGAGGAAAAAAGTAACATTGGTAAATATTCGAGTCCCCGTTGCCTATCCACAAATTTCGGGCACCTTTCTTCCTTCTAGCATGGGGTATAAAGGTTTTCCTAGGGTGCTTTATCAGGAAAAATGTTGAGGGGGGGTGGGGGGGTTCAAGATTGGGGGATGGCAGCCCTTCGTGTATGGCAGATGCAGCGGAGATAAGGCACTTTACGGCCTTGTTTTAGGCAGGTTGTATTGTCTAAAAACTTAAATTATTAGCAAACTTTGGCCTCGATTATCTCAAAAAAAATGTTTCCTACTTAAAAGTTCGAGACATTCGCCCTTGCAGAGTTCTCTTCAAAATTTTGTCCGCTGTCTTCAACTGTACCCACTACTTCTTCTTCTACAATGGCGCTACAGCCCAAATCGGACCTTGGCCTTCTGACATTCAGGTTTCTTAACATTTTTCATTACTTATTGTGGAAAGGTGGTTAGCCCTTCGCACAACCCTCTATTTACGAATTTTTCATTTTTCGTAGATTGAGGTGACCACGGTATATCCAAGCAGGCAATGTGCTGGAATTATAAATTGCGTCAACCGGGATTTGAACTCACGATCTTCGCATTATAAGACCAACACGCTACCCACTAGGCTACACCCTAGCTTGTACCCTCTATTTGATTATCATCAAATTAGTGCGCTTACAAACGCAACAAAAGAACGCTATGCGACTTAATCGAAGTGGCAACGTCTTCAAACAAATATTCGCGCGATAATCATCCATAAAGAACGTCTGAATTGCATCGTAATCAACAATAAACACGTGCACGACCTTCAGCGTTCCATCAACTAGCAAACTGCACGAGACCCGACCAACATGAACAAGAACCGAACAAGAACGAAATAATCCCGAATATCGATTGGAATGTTCAACAACAACAACAACAGGGAAACGACTCAGAGACGATCGGTGACGAACGGCAGCGATCGGGTGGACTCGGGTAATGACGAAGAGCTTCAGGGGGGGCACCAAAAACAACACATGTAACGAAGAGAAGCCGCCGACTGCGATCGGGTAAACTCGGGCGATGACTAAATGCTTTATGAAAAACAACAATAGAAACAAGTATGGGCTCGTATGAATGGGAAAGGATTCGGGTAACGATGAAAAGCAATAAACAGCGAATTACGTGACAAGGGGAACGAAGAAAGCCGACGGTGGCCGAAGGCGAACGAATAGCGAATAGCTACGAACGAAGACGATATAAATAGAGCAAACATTCGTGAAAGAGGCAGGTGAGTCGATACTCTGAAGCGAAAGAGTCCAGTTCGAGTGATCGACGGGTAGTCGAGAAAAGGGACAACCGAAAGATTTAGAAGCGATTCTTTGTAGTGGAAAGTTTAAATAAAATTTCGCGGTGAAATTAAAAGTGAGATCTCTGTTTTATTTTTACTTGAAATCCATATACTTTACGTCGATTTGTTTTATGTTGTGTTGTTCTCTCTGCACCAACAGACGACAGCAGCGGTGATCGCCGGGTCTGTTCTCATCCTCATCCATTTTCCCCAATATCCAAACGTTTTCTATTTTACAGTAACATAGCTTGACCTGGTCGTAATCCAGGATGGGCGTAACACTGGGCTGTGTTCCCGAATGAATGAATAATAAAAAGAAATAAGTAAAACTCTAACAATCGTGACACGTTTTAGAAATGTCTTAGCCAGATGTCATCTCCAACTACGAACTATGGAATACAACTTAGGCATTGAGATGTAAAGGCGACAGTGTCAGAGGATCGGTCACACTTTGAGGAAGCAAGCAAAATATCTCCAAACATGTTCTGGATTAAGACCTTACCACATGGAACCAAGCAATTGAGCAGGTCAGAGAAACAAACAAGCCTTGGCGACAACTAAAGGTTGATGCTCAGGGTCGTGCCTTTTGGAAGAGAACTGTTTGTTCCCTAGAAGAGGTGTTAACAGAAAATCAATTAATTGATTAATGATTTTCAAGAGAATTGATAAATTTGTTTTTATAATTTTCTGAAATTGTAACATCTGTTTGGGAGGTGGTAGAAAGGGTAACAATTTGCAGGTTGATAGCTCTCATACGTTCGATTGATTGTTTGTCTTAATTTCGAAAATATGGGAAATTTGCATGAAAGGTGGTAGTGGAAGCAGTGTAGTACTTTTACCCATTTTTTACATTTATATGCCTGTTTGAGCTGAAATCATATAAACTACGAGTTTTTCATTTTTCAATACGATGTTATGAAAATCTTTAAGTCCTCCTTTGATTACCTACACCTCAAATGTTCATCAAACTGACACCAACCAAAACAAATTGCTTTCATTTGCTCCCATTGATTTACGTATCCCATTGGTTCATTATTATGACCGGAGAGTTAGTTTCAGCTTGGATAAAGCAATTACGGGCTACTTTATCGTATTACGTGGTATATTCGTGTTTCGTGCCGACAACAAATGTCTTTAATTACATGTCTATCGTTAGCCAGGCACTGCACTTCCATACGATTACCAATAGAATACCCGTCCCGGACCATAATTGTCTTCGGGCTCATTAAGCTTCACACAGAAGCGCCTAACTCCCTTTCTATCGGCTTTTCTTAATATCGCCACAGCACTAATCACTCGTAATTGGAGCATGTAATTGACCGGCACTGGTCGCTAATTTCCTCAAATCTGTTTTCTGTCAGTTTGGGCAGTAGAGTGAGTCTTTCGCGCACGAAGAGGTTTCCGTTTTGGCTTAGTCTTCAGCTTATTACTTCTAATGAATAGTTGCAATTTTCTTCAAACGTTGATCGCGAAAGATAGCGCGGAACAGCAAATTTGAAGATATTTCGTGCGGATAGACACAAATAGTATAAGCTACGCAAATCCCCGTTTCAACTTATCGGTAAAGAACAGGTATTAGACGGCCAAGCTGGAAGCTAGAGACGGTCTTCTTATACATCTGGGACAATGGATCATTCATTTTCCTAATGCCATAAAATCGACAGGTTTTATTTTTTTATTATTTTTTCTTGCGAACGCCGCTTGGGTATTAACTATGCCCTGGACAGACGGCACAGTAGGCGCAACTTTTGCTTTCAATTTCGTATGAGAGAGTTCAACGTGTTTTTTTTTTTTTTTTGATTCACCTGTACGGCTTTCAAGTCCAAGGAATTCATGATTGCAAGAAAGATAAATAGCTACAAGTTTTATTGTTATGATTCTGTTTTTTTTTAACGTTATTAACGTCTGTGGAAGAGGTGGTGGTTTAAGACGCAAAGAAAAAAGTTGTTCACCATCTTCCAAATTTCTCGTTTTCAGAAGATTCTTTTCGGTTCATTTTTCTCTGGTGCGATCGACACGGGAAGAAAATCCGCCATTCATTAAGACGATGTAAAGACCGAGAAGTACGTATTTTTTTTAAGATGCGGTTTAGTCGCAGGACTGCTTTCAGTTTGTTCCAAATATTTCTTTTTACTTGTCTGCAGCAAGCAGCCTCTACAACTAAAAAGAATAAAATCGTAAAAGAGGTTATTAGCCCTCGTGTTTTTGGATAGAATTTTCTTAATAACTTGTTTTCAATTGCTTTTATAGGTGTTCAGCTTTAGGCGCCCAGGTTAACCATATTTTCAAAGTATATGCTCATTTTTGTAAATTATGAAAGAGCTTGTTTTGCTTTTACTGTGGGATTTTTTTCTGGACCGGCATATTTTAAGCGCCTTTTTTTACATGAAATCTGAGAATATTATAAGTTTGCCACAAACTTTGTGGCGCTGTCCGTCCGTCTGTCTGTCCGTGTCCATTCTAGCTCGAGAACGCGTTGAGCTAGAAAATTCAAATTTTTCACAGGTCGTTTATGACGAAATAGTAAGGTCAAGTTCATGAATAAGCCAAATCGCTCTACCCCTTCTACCCACTTCTATTCAAAATGAGAAAATTTCTGAATTAGACAATAAACGGATTTTCTCAGAAAGTATAAAAGATTTTAATCTGAAATTTGGAATACAGCAATCCCTCGCGAATTTTACTTATTAGCGAACATTGAAAAGGGGAGCGTTTCAACAATCGCGTTTTGATTATTCGCGGGAGAACAGAACAGACAGCTCCAGGCCTCAAGGTGGTAAAAGATCGAGTTTCTCTTTTCTTGTGTACAAATGCCTCTGGTGATTACATGGTAAAGATTATGTTATCGGTCCCTGAATCCCCGAGTATTGAAGGGAAAAAACAAAAATCAGTTGCCCGTTTCTTTGGTGGGCTAATAAGAAATTGTAGGTCATTGGGGTGGGTTGGTTTATTTCAGGAGTGTTTTAATGACTGTTTTATTCCTGAAGTTAAAAAATATCTGGGTTCTCAAAACCTTGTCTTTAAAGTGCTTTTAATCGTACGCTGTACGGCGTGAAAATAAGCACTAACACTATTCCTGCTGATTCTTATGCAAAATGAATTCCTGAATTCGAATATGTCCCTCGTTTTTCCCCGTCACCCACCGTTTTCGGTTATTTTTATAAATTTTTCATAATTTAGGCGGATGAAAATTTTAGCCTTTAAATTCCTTTTGAGGGGCTAGAGAGGTGAAAATATTTAAAACATAGACATTTCGTGGAAGGAGGTAGATTTGGAAGGGATTTGAACCGTTAAATTGTAAGTAGGTAAAGGTGCACTTGGGCGTGGGAAAATTTTTAAGACCGTGGGAACTTTTTGTTAACCTTGAGATTACCTTGAAAACAGGTGTTGGTGACGTCATAGGGAATCCCCGTGTAATCTATGGGTTTTGAATGGGGTCATGGAGGTCAATGACCTTTGAGGGATTCCCTTGATCACCTGAGGGTTTTGCACCTGGGCGGGGAATATTTTGAAGACCGTGGGAACTTTTAGATTAATCACCTCTCATGGGACTCCTAACTACTTTAATTGGATTGATTGATTGATTGATCGGTTGATTGTTTGACTCTCTCTCGCTCTCTCTCTCTGGTTCCTGTTAACACCTGTTTTCCGTAATCGCCTTTTATCTCTCTCCACAATTTGCCAATACAGGCACCCACGCTCTCAGCTGACTTTCTCTACGTGTTTCTCGGTCGGCCAACACGGTGTCTTTGCGTTGTATTTATCCTATCTATCCTATACTGGCGATTGATCGATTGAAATTTTAACATGAATTGATGTTGAATTCCATATGAATCTGATTTGATTTATTGCCGGGGACGTATTTTAATAGTTGCACTCGGCACTTAAATTACTTTTGTCGAAAAAAAACTGTTGCCACCAAAGGGACTTGAACCTGGAACCACATGCGCAAGAAGCGGTAGCGTTAACCTTACGCTAGCCAGACTACATACTCGGCCTTGTTCAATATGCAAATATGTGGTAAAAAAGCTTAGTGGAGATCCAAACCGGAAGTTCATATGGCAATACTTATTTAGTGGAGATCCAAACCGGAGGTGGCTTATGGCAATACTTATTAGTGGGGATCCAAACCGGCAATACTTATTAGTGGGGCCATCTTTTGTCAAACGGCGGAAACTTATTAGTGGGGATCCAGACCTATAGTGGGGATCCAAACCGGTAATACTTATTAGTGGGGCCATCTTTTGTCAAACGGCGGAAACTTATTAGTGGAGATCCAGACCTATTAGTGGGGATCCAGACCGGCAATACTTATTGTTAGTGGGGACCTAAGTAAAATTTTCAACCAACTGACCTAAACTGGAAGTGAAATAGATAGATGTTGGTTCTCCTAACTGACTCTTTTTTTGAAATGTCAAGATTGATAAGAGTTTTATAAATTATGCCCCTAACTGACTCTTTTTTGAAATGCCAAGATTGATAAGAGTTTTATAAATTATGCCCCTAACTGACTCTTTTTTTGAAATGCCAAGATTGATAAGAGTTTTATAAATTATGTCCCTAACTGACTCTTTTTTGAAATGTCAAGATTTATAAGAGTTTTATAAATTATGCCCCTAACTGACTCTTTTTTGAAATGCCAAGATTGATAAGAGTTTTATAAATTATGCCCCTAACTGACTTTTTTTTTGAAATGCTAAGATTGATAAGAGTTGTACGAATTATGATTCATATATGATGAAATTGATATTTACATTGATAGGAATGAACACGTGGGTTATATTTTTAGTTGGACTTTAAGAATGCTTTCGTTGTTTATATTGTGAAATAGGTTTTGATCAGCTTGTTTAGTTTTATGAATTAGGTGTCATATACATATGATGAAAATTGATAGATTGTGTGTATGGAGATTGTTATTGTTATTAATAGCGTGATATTTTTTTTTATGAAGTCATCATCGAGTAGGAATAATTCTTTCGAATTGTTTATGGTTTAGAGTATTCATATGATAGGTTGTTTACATTTTTTTTTGTGTATGGAATTTTTTTGGTTTACGAGTGAGATTGATATGAAAATTTCACCTCAATTCGCTAACATATATGATCATTTTTTTGATGAACGAGTTCAAGGTCTTAGATTTGTATGAAAATAACTTGTATTTGTGGTAGATGAAGCACTTGTATGGTTACATGGATATAACGCTGTTATGCGATAGGGATAAGCTTTGTATGGGATGTTGGTTAGTGATGATGTACTGACGTTCCATGACGTCATCAATTAGGGTTGCCATAAGGGCATCGATTATAGTTTCATGACGTCATCACCAATTGGGGTTGCCATAATGTCAAAAAAATAAAAAAAAAAATAAAAAAAAAATAAAAAAAAATAAAAATAAATAAAAATAAAAATAAAAAAAAAAGCAATAAAAAATCAAAAAAAATTTAAAAAAAAATTTAAAAAAAATCAATAAAAAATAAAAAAAATCATAAATTTACAGATTCGCATGACAATGTTCCTATGCCTAATACTGATAAATCCGATTAATGGGCTATTTAACGTACACGAACTGACAGGATTTACGGAAATACAACTTAACAAAGTAGAAATAGTGACCAAAGCAAATATTATCATACACATAATTGACATAAAAGAAATTTTAGACTTAATAAACGAATTTTCAACCAATACATACAGCTAATTTAAACGAAGAACAGAAGAATTTACTTATAGCAGAACTAAATCAATTGACAAACAAAATTAAAAAATATAATTCCTAAAGAAAATAGAAAGAAAAGTGCTTTATTGAATATAGTCGGATGTACAGCAAAATGGTTATTTGGAACGATGGACGAACAAAACAGACTAGACATATAAAATCATATAAAGACGACAGACGAAAATAATCATAATCTCATTACCGTAATAAACCAACAAATAATTATAAACAACAATTTAATGAATCTTTCAGACAGCTTAAAAATTGAAAATAAATATATAAGACCATATCAACTACAACAACAACAACAACTACAACACTAGAAAATACAACCAAACAACCATACAAACACCTGCTACCAACTTACCTTATTAAATTTTACTATAAGTTAAGAAATAAAAAAGAGTCTTGTGTGTTGTTATACTTGTATACCAAATTCTGATTAATATGCATATTTCAAGAAAAAAAACAAACTGAATGATGGTTTTAAGCATATTTATTGTCAAGATATTTTTTTTAAATAATAAACATAAGAAAATTATGATATGTATCGGTTATATTATATATAGAATAGCTATTTCTTTAACAATGAAACAGTTTTCAGATCCTCTAAATTTAATATTTATATTATTACTTCAGCTTTTCTCAATGCTTCAATGATGGCAACAATCTCGTTGATATGATAAATATCTCCCGCCTGTAGCGCTGATACAAGCAATTGTAACCGGTCCACCAATTCATTGGGGTCATCCCAAGAAATATACTGTTTTGGTTCGATTGATGTTTGTATTAAATCTCCTCCTCTATGAGTTAAAAGTTTGTTAATAATTTTTGTATATTTATAGCTACGGTTTCCATTTATTTGTCCTTCGCTGGTATAGTGACGTCTATAGGCATTAGTATCGAGCAGAATATTTCTATAATTCTGTAAATCATCTTTATTGTACAGAGTCTTATCTGGAACTTTCATAAATAGTAGCTCATATATGCCCGGAGTACCCTCATAGGTTTTATCTTTTATTAATATTTGACTACCATCGATTGTAAAAATCGAGTTTCCAATTTTCCATTGTTCATTTTCATGATAAACACCATAAGTACTATCAATGAAATCCGGATTATTTACAAATATATTTAAATATTTTGTAGGTATTTCATCAAATTCTCGCTCGTTCATATATTCAATGAGTTCTTGCCGACCTGAAGGAGTTGTCACATATTTACGTATGCTTCTTACATCCGGAGACTTTAATGGTGTTTCAAAAGTATCAGTTAGATTAAGCTTTCGTCCGAATTTGGGTGTTGGAGTTTCAAAGTCTACGTCACTTTCACTATCATCTGTAGATTGAGTTTCCATGTTTTCTTCTTTTTCAGGTTCATATTTACTATGATTATGATTTTTTACATCTCCTTCTCTTTTAGGCTCGAATTTACTGTGTTCATACAGTTTAACTAATTTTTTAAGAGGTCTTGTGATTGGCTTAAAAGTTTGTTCTTGTCGAGTTTCAGCATTAACTCTACCTGTTTTGAATTGCTTATATTTTTTACGTATCGAGTTAGTAGACTTTATAACTTGTCTAAGAATATCTTTATCGGTCGACTTCTGCATTTTTCCTTCTTACACAACAACAACAGATTAACAGATATCGTACTGCTTTAATACTGCTTCTGTACTGAGGTGTACTGCTTTAATACTGCTTCTGTACTGAGGTGTACTGCTTTAATACTGCTTCTGTACTGCTTTGTACAGCTTTAATACTGCTTTGTACAGCTTTAATACTGCTTTGTACAGCTTTGATACTGCTTTGTACAGCTTTAATACTGCTTTAATACTGCTTCTGTACTGCTTTGTACAGCTTTGATACTGCTTTGTACAGCTTTAATACTGCTTTAATACTGCTTCTGTACTGCTTTGTACAGCTTTGATACTGCTTTGTACAGCTTTAATACTGCTTCTGTACTGCTTTGTACAGCTTTAATACTGCTTTGTACAGCTTTAATACTGCTTCTGTACTGAGGTGTACTGCTTTAATACTGCTTCTGTACTGAGGTGTACTGCTTTAATACTGCTTCTGTACTGCTTTGTACAGCTTTAATACTGCTTCTGTACTGAGGTGTACAGCTTTAATACTGCTTTGGACAGCTTTAATACTGCTTCTGTACTGAGATGTACTGCTTCTGTACTGAGATGTACTGCTTTATACAGCTTTATTACTGCTTTCAGGTTTTTAAATATAGTTTTTCAAACTTTTTTCTCATATTACTGGATCAAAGTCTTCATATTGATTATATATAGTTGTATTTATTTGATATTGGAATCAAGATAGGAAATAATTTGGTATACAAGTATAACAACACACAAGACTCTTTTTTATTTCTTAACTTATAGTAAAATTTAATAAGGTAAGTTGGTAGCAGGTGTTTGTATGGTTGTTTGGTTGTATTTTCTAGTGTTGTAGTTGTTGTTGTTGTTGTAGTTGATATGGTCTTATATATTTATTTTCAATTTTTAAGCTGTCTGAAAGATTCATTAAATTGTTGTTTATAATTATTTGTTGGTTTATTACGGTAATGAGATTATGATTATTTTCGTCTGTCGTCTTTATATGATTTTATATGTCTAGTCTGTTTTGTTCGTCCATCGTTCCAAATAACCATTTTGCTGTACATCCGACTATATTCAATAAAGCACTTTTCTTTCTATTTTCTTTAGGAATTATATTTTTTAATTTTGTTTGTCAATTGATTTAGTTCTGCTATAAGTAAATTCTTCTGTTCTTCGTTTAAATTAGCTGTATGTATTGGTTGAAAATTCGTTTATTAAGTCTAAAATTTCTTTTATGTCAATTATGTGTATGATAATATTTGCTTTGGTCACTATTTCTACTTTGTTAAGTTGTATTTCCGTAAATCCTGTCAGTTCGTGTACGTTAAATAGCCCATTAATCGGATTTATCAGTATTAGGCATAGGAACATTGTCATGCGAATCTGTAAATTTATGATTTTTTTTATTTTTTTTTTTATTTTTTATTGATTTTTTTTAAATTTTTTTTTAAATTTTTTTTGATTTTTTATTGCTTTTTTTTTTATTTTTATTTTTATTTTTTTTTATTTTTTTTTTATTTTTTTTTTATTTTTTTGACATTATGGCAACCCCAATTGGTGATGACGTCATGAAACTATAATCGATGCCCTTATGGCAACCCTAATTGATGACGTCATGGAACGTCAGTACATCATCACTAACCAACATCCCATACAAAGCTTATCCCTATCGCATAACAGCGTTATATCCATGTAACCATACAAGTGCTTCATCTACCACAAATACAAGTTATTTTCATACAAATCTAAGACCTTGAACTCGTTCATCAAAAAAATGATCATATATGTTAGCGAACTGAGGTGAAATTTTCATATCAATCTCACTCGTAAACCAAAAAAATTCCATACACAAAAAAAAATGTAAACAACCTATCATATGAATACTCTAAACCATAAACAATTCGAAAGAATTATTCCTACTCGATGATGACTTCATAAAAAAAAATATCACGCTATTAATAACAATAACAATCTCCATACACACAATCTATCAATTTTCATCATATGTATATGACACCTAATTCATAAAACTAAACAAGCTGATCAAAACCTATTTCACAATATAAACAACGAAAGCATTCTTAAAGTCCAACTAAAAATATAACCCACGTGTTCATTCCTATCAATGTAAATATCAATTTCATCATATATGAATCATAATTCGTACAACTCTTATCAATCTTAGCATTTCAAAAAAAAAGTCAGTTAGGGGCATAATTTATAAAACTCTTATCAATCTTGGCATTTCAAAAAAGAGTCAGTTAGGGGCATAATTTATAAAACTCTTATAAATCTTGACATTTCAAAAAAGAGTCAGTTAGGGACATAATTTATAAAACTCTTATCAATCTTGGCATTTCAAAAAAAGAGTCAGTTAGGGGCATAATTTATAAAACTCTTATCAATCTTGGCATTTCAAAAAAGAGTCAGTTAGGGGCATAATTTATAAAACTCTTATCAATCTTGACATTTCAAAAAAAGAGTCAGTTAGGAGAACCAACATCTATCTATTTCACTTCCAGTTTAGGTCAGTTGGTTGAAAATTTTACTTAGGTCCCCACTAACAATAAGTATTGCCGGTCTGGATCCCCACTAATAGGTCTGGATCTCCACTAATAAGTTTCCGCCGTTTGACAAAAGATGGCCCCACTAATAAGTATTACCGGTTTGGATCCCCACTATAGGTCTGGATCCCCACTAATAAGTTTCCGCCGTTTGACAAAAGATGGCCCCACTAATAAGTATTGCCGGTTTGGATCCCCACTAATAAGTATTGCCATAAGCCACCTCCGGTTTGGATCTCCACTAAATAAGTATTGCCACATGAACTTCCGGTTTGGATCTCCACTAAGCTTTTTTACCACATATTTGCATATTGAACAAGGCCGAGTATGTAGTCTGGCTAGCGTAAGGTTAACGCTACCGCTTCTTGCGCATGTGGTTCCAGGTTCAAGTCCCTTTGGTGGCAACAGTTTTTTTTCGACAAAAGTAATTTAAGTGCCGAGTGCAACTATTAAAATACGTCCCCGGCAATAAATCAAATCAGATTCATATGGAATTCAACATCAATTCATGTTAAAATTTCAATCGATCAATCGCCAGTATAGGATAGATAGGATAAATACAACGCAAAGACACCGTGTTGGCCGACCGAGAAACACGTAGAGAAAGTCAGCTGAGAGCGTGGGTGCCTGTATTGGCAAATTGTGGAGAGAGATAAAAGGCGATTACGGAAAACAGGTGTTAACAGGAACCAGAGAGAGAGAGCGAGAGAGAGTCAAACAATCAACCGATCAATCAATCAATCAATCCAATTAAAGTAGTTAGGAGTCCCATGAGAGGTGATTAATCTAAAAGTTCCCACGGTCTTCAAAATATTCCCCGCCCAGGTGCAAAACCCTCAGGTGATCAAGGGAATCCCTCAAAGGTCATTGACCTCCATGACCCCATTCAAAACCCATAGATTACACGGGGATTCCCTATGACGTCACCAACACCTGTTTTCAAGGTAATCTCAAGGTTAACAAAAAGTTCCCACGGTCTTAAAAATTTTCCCACGCCCAAGTGCACCTTTACCTACTATTGTAAAAAAAAAATCGTTAAAAATGATCGATTTTTTCACAATTTTGTCATTTATTTTGTATATTTTCCAGTATCCATATTGCATATCCACATATTCCAGCTTTAATTTACCTGCTCGCTTCCATGTGCTACATGGTCGACCAACCCGACGTCTTCCTTGAGGATTATAATCCAGAGCCTGTTTAGCGATGTTTCGCTCTGGTCTCCTCAAAGTGTGACCGATCCACTGCCATTTCCGCCTTTAAATCTCAATGCCTATTTTAGTCTGTCCAATTGTACTCTAAAGTTCGTCATTGAAGATCTCTTCAGGCCAGAATATTCCTGAAATGCGTCGGAGGCATTAGTTCACGAAATTTTGCAGTTTCTTGGTAAGTCAAACGGTCACTTGCCACGTAGTAAAACCATATAACAACACGGATTTGACAGATGCGTGAAAAACTCGCAATTTCGTGCGAAGGAAGATCTCTCTTAACCTCCAGAAAGGGGAAAGGATACCGAAGGCTTGACGAGCTTTATCTAGACGAGCCTCAATATCCTTTTCAGCTCCACCCTCCATGCTGACAATGCTTCCGAGATAACAAAAATTTTGCGCCTCTTCCACATCTTGTCCGTTAAGAACAATCGATGTACTTGTTTTCGAACCCATGTGCATGCACTTGGTTTTACGCACATTTATTTTCAGTCCCGCCTATGTAAGACGCGACACTTCTTCGTAGGATTCTTTAATCATAGCTATGACCTTATCTGGAATACCTCTCCTACGCAAAGCATTCCATATGTAATCTCGCATAACGCTGTCAAAAACCTTCTCGAAGTCCACAAAGATGAGCTATAGTAGCGAACACGACTTCTTAAAACTGCCTACAAATTGTACTTTGATTACGAAATTGGCTGCACTACTTGTTACAGTAGCTTGACCAAATGGCTCAAAAGTACCCGCAAATCAATGCCATTTGCCGTGCCCATGGTTTGGCGCGAACCTCGCAATCATCTCACAGATTATTACTTTTTGATGACTTCCACCTTCAGGTTCTCTAGCAAAAGTAAGCATACATACATTTCACTAGCCAGGGGACAGGTGCAGGGATTTATTCCCACGACCTCGACATCCAAACTTCATTTCATCTTCCAGAACACGCGACAGTGTTCCAAGCAGAAGTATTAACGAGTGTGCAAAAATTATTCTTGATAAGCAGAACAGTCTCGGAAATTGTTACATTTTCTCGGACAGCAGGGCTGCACTTCAGGCACTCCAATCCTACAGGACTACATCCAAACTAGTGTCCATCTGTAGACACAATTTAAATCGCCTAGCGGCCATAACGGAAGTTTTTCTAATTTGGATACCGGGTCATAGTGACCTGCTAGGTAACGAGGCGGCAGATACGCTTGCACGGCAAGGATCTGCTAACATCAATTCCACTAGGAAGTCAGTCGATGTAGCACCAACAGTGCTGAAGACTAGCTTCAAACAGACTATTGTGGATTCTTTCTTGGCGGGGTGGCGGCAGCTGGAAAGCTGTAAAACGGCCAAATCCTTTTGGGAAGAACCGAACAAAAATATTACAGCTCAGCTGTTACAACGTAGTCGCTATAGTATCCGAACTATTGTCGGCCTGACCACAGGCCATTGCTTGGTAAGGCTGCACGCATTTAGGATGCGAATCGCGAGCGACAGCTTGTGCAGAGGTTGCGAGGAAGACGAAGAATCTATCGAACATTATCTTTGTCACTGTCCGCAAATCTCAGTCGTCTCCTTTGTTTAGGCTCTAGATTCTTCTCAGAACTAGACGACCTCAGAGGCGTCCAACATTCGAGCCTGTTAAGGTTCGCAAACCGAACCAAGTGGTTAGAGCAAGAGGAGTGACTTCCAACTTATAACTAGACCCGGAAACGGATATGACAAACTTTGAGCCACAGCCTGCACTATCAAATGATGCGTCCATCGATGATGAAGAGTATTCAGCAGATCCAATTCATCGACAACCTCACCTCGTTACTCAGTCGGAGTGGAATGAACTAGTCAGGGATTTGAAGTTACTTCTAATTGTGCGGACCAACAGGGACGAAATACTGAAATTTTCGCTTCCATCAACGGACTTAAACAACTGATGAGCGAGCCTTCTCCTAATACATCTGTTATTGCACCATCGCCAATTGGTGATACGAATCACTTCCTGATTCGTGAACAGTTTCCAATAGCGGCATTAAAACCGCTGGTAGTAAAAATTCCAAAGCGGATTGTTTGGCACTTCAAGAGAGCCAACTGGGGCGGACTAAACGCAGTCTTTAAAGCTTTTGATTGGAAACTGTGCTTTATATCGAATAACTGCGATTTAGCAACATTATTACTGAAACAATTCTCAAAAGAATGCGGCTCTTTATTCCTTTCAACCTCAAAAGAGTTAGACCATCTAAGGACTCTTGGTTTACCAAAAATTGTCTCGATGCAATTCACATGAAAAAAAACTTGCATTTAGCAAGTTATATCAAAGCAAGGAATTCCTGCAACACCATAATTTACCACGCAAAAAAAAACAGCATGACTTAAAATTAAGACGAAAAGTCCTCGAATGCACTAAAAGATCTAAGTCCTTTTGGTCATTTGCTAAAGCCGTCAGTAATAATTTTATTTCATCGTCCACACCACCTCTTTCTGACGGCTGCCGCACAGTCTTTGATTCAGTTGAAAAGGCAAATTTACTAGCAGCCAGTTTTATGAGAAATTCAACCCTCCCACCGAGTATTCAGTCACCCCCAACTGTATCGCCTAGAGGCACCATATTGCGTGACATAAAATTTCGGACACGCTTGATTGCTAAAATTCTTCAGGATCTCAATATCAATAAGTCCTCTAGTCAGGACGGTATTCCCCCCTCCCCACAGAACCCTTAAAAAATGTTTCTTATCATTGGCTAAACCTCTTCGCAACCTTTTCCACCTATCCTACTCTTCAGGAAAATTCTCAAATAGCTGGAAACAAGCAAATGTACAGCCTATACCCAAGAAGGGAAACAAGTCGGACCCCGCAAATTATCGCCTAATAGCCATCACTTCCGTGCTGTCAAAAGTTATGAAAACTGCTGTCAACCGCAAGGCCATGCAATACTTGGAGAGCAATCAACTTATAGATGATTGCCAATATGTTTTTCGGTCGGGAAGATACACAGGTTATTTGTTGGTTTACCTAACCGAACGCTGGAATACTTGCATACACAAATTTGGCAAAGATCAAGTACTTGCATCAGACATTGCGAAAGCGTTTTAGCTCCCTACTTTCTAAGCTCAAAGCATTTAGCTTCGATGGTTCTTTTTTGTTATGGATTGAGAGTTTCCCATCGAAGCGCGCCATATAAGTTGTTATAGATGACGTCTCTTCGACTCCCTTTCCTATTAATTCAGGCTCCGTATTAACACCTACTTCATTTTTTATCTTTATTAATGACCTTCTGTCGTCGACTTTCAACACAATTCACAGCTTCGCAGATGACAGTACCTTGAAAACAATAACAGCTTCGACTCAATTGCTGAGGCGTACCAGTGTTCTGTGCCTATTAAGCGCCGGGAGTTATTAAATTCATTAGATTGTGACCTCAACACAATCCTGCAAAGGATCAGGGCGAATCGAGTAGAGTTTAATACCAGTAAAACACAAGCCTGTCATATTTCTCTTAAATACGACGTTATCTTTGATGATGTAACACTTGATCATTCGGAGAATTTCTACCTGCTGGGTATGCACATTAATAAAAAAAACTTGACTGGAGCCAGCACATCTTCAATGTAGCTTTAGACGCCTCCAAGTGCTTAGGCTTTCTCCGAAGGTGCAAGAAATATTTTACACACATCAAGCCCCGACTCGAGTACAATTCGCGTATCTGGACTATGACACCCAAGACTCATCTAAAGGTACTGGATCGAATTCAGCGATTAGCATTTCGACTATTGGAGATGATACCATAACGGCATATTTAGAATCCCTTGAACATCGCAGAAATGTCGGGGTACTCACCATCTACTACAGATATTTCCATGGCCGCTGTAGTCATGAAATTAGTCGTCTTATCACTCCTTTATATAAATTCCCGCGTAACACTCGTGCTACTGAATGCGCTCATGAGCATACGCTTGAGCCACCCAAATCACGTACAGTGAAATATAGGCAGTCATGTCTACTTCGAACAACCAAAATGTGGAATGCACTACCCGCGGCCGCTTTTCCTAGTGATTATAACATCAAGCAATTTAAATTAATATTCACCGATTTCTTTCATACTGTCCGTCCCGTCCTTATTCAATTCATTTTGTTTCATCCCTTCCTAAGCCGACTGGACTGCACACTACAGTATTAAAGGGTGACCCCTAAGCTTAAACTTGTGCTTAAAAAAAAACTAAGAGAAAATCTGAACTTCCTGTATCTCGACTTCAGCTATGAAATCTCTTAGAAAACGACGTAAAAATTTGTTCTTACAGGATGAGCCCTGTTTCTGGTGGTATAAATGACATCTTGAAAGCTGCACTGGAAGGTGGGGAAGGTAAAGGTCTTCAATGGAGACTATTTAACATCTTAAATCACCTTGATTATGCAGATGACGTGTGTTTGCTTGCACATAACCGCTCGGACTTAGAGTCAAATGTTCGCTCGTTGCATTCTATATGCAAAAAGGCGGGACTGAAAATAAATGTTTTAGGGTGTAGCCTAGTAGGTGGCGTGTTTGTCTTGTAATGCGAAGGTCGTGAGTTCAAATCCCGGTCGGCGCAATACATAATTCCAGCACATTGCCTGCTTGGATATACCTTGGTCACCTCAATCTACGAAAATGAAAAAATTCGTAGAAAGAGGGTTATGCGAAGGACTAACAACCCTTCCACAATAAGTAATGAAAAATGTTAAGGAACCTGAATATCAGGAGGCCATGGTCCGATTTGGGCTGTAGCGCCATTGTAGAAGAAGTAGAAAATAAATGTGCGTAAAACCAAGTACATGCACATGGGTTCGAAAGCAAGCACACCGATTGTTCTTAACGGACAAGATGTGAAAGAGGTGCAAGATTTTTGTTATCTCGGAAGCATTGTCAGCATGGATGGCGGAACCGAAAAGGATATTGAGGTTCGTATAAATAAAGCTCGTCAGGCCTTCGGTATCTTTTTCCCTTTCTGGAGGTTAAGAAAGATCTCCCTTCGCACGAAGCTACGAGTTTTTGACGCATGCGTCAAATCCGTGTTGTTATATGGTTTTACCACGTGGAAAGTAACCGTTCGACTTACCAAGAAACTACAAACTTTCGTGAACCAATGCCTCCTAGGAATATTATGGCCAGAAGTGATCTCCAACAACGAACTTT
This sequence comes from Chorisops tibialis, assembly GCA_963669355.1. Lineage (NCBI taxonomy): Eukaryota > Metazoa > Arthropoda > Insecta > Diptera > Stratiomyidae > Chorisops > Chorisops tibialis. The sequence goes on along the minus strand of OY770263.1, from coordinate 246,543,434 downwards.
GGAGTACAACTGACCACACTAAAATAGGTATTGAGATTCAAAGGCGGAAGTGGCAGTGGATCGGTCACAATTTCAGGAAACCAGAGCGAAACATCGCCAAACAGGCTCTGGATTATAATCCTCAAGGAAGACGTCGGGTTGGTCGACCATGCAGTACATGGAAGCGAGCAGTTGAGCAGGAGGCCAGAGGAATAAACAAGTCCTGGCAACAGCTTAAGACCGATGCTCAGGATCGCGCCTTGTGGAAGAGAGTTGTTTCTGTCTTATGCCCTTAACAGGAATTTGATGATAATTGAGTGTTTCAGCGTCAGAGTGTATGGTGGACATGGATTGTATGACAAACCATCCAGCTCACTAGTTTTTTTTTTCTGTACTCAATGCCGGGCTTCTATAGATGTAACAAAAATACAAGATATGCCCATGGATTGAGAGTTTTATCCAGATAAAATTTAATTCCGGATTGGGTGAATGCACACAAAATTTAAGTTAATGCACACAGAATTTAGTTAATGGGCACAAATTTGGTTGAATGCACACAAATTTGGTGTAATGCGCGGAAAATTTAAATGAAAGTACACAAAATTTAGTAAATGCACACAAATTTGGTTGAATGCATGCAAAATTTAAGTGTTAAATGCGGAGTCAATTGGAAGGGCAGAGAGCTACACCCCGCTGGCGAAAAAATGCTGCAATGAGGTGATAGCCGAGTGCAGAGTAAAACTGCTCACTCCCCGCTGCTAACATCTTGCATTCGCCTAGTGTTAGGATATCCGGTCTTTCTAATTATGTGTATATATATAGCGAAATGTAGGCGGAACTTAATCCATTGGCCTGGTCAGTGTTGAACAAAATTATTATTAAAAAAGTCATGGAGGGAAGGAATCGGATTAAGAAGGTAACGGGAAGAGGAATAAGAACGACCGTAACGAGTGGTGAAGTTACTACTAGCTTCTACTGACAAGTATTTGCAGATTCTATCATTGATTCCCCCTTAACATCTGCAAGGGAACAGAAATTATCTACTGAGTATATAGATCTTACAGAAAAGGAACTAATGGTTTGGTGAATGTTTTCACAGTGCATTTTGAATTAAAAGAAAAGATTTCCGGATTCTACACTGTTACGCTTTATTATTCGTGACGTTTCGGTCTCTGCTGAGACCTTTATCAAACTGATCGACAATTACAAAAGACAATTATTCTATAGACAAGGGGGTTAATTGAGTGTGGGAAGGATAATTAAGGTTAATTAATTAGTATCAGGTAGTTAAATTAGTTAAGGATTTTTGGGTACGAATTTTGTTCTTACCAAATTTTAACGCAGGTAGCCAAACTGCTGATAACTTGTATCCGGTGTCTCGGTTGAAGTTCTGTGGATGTTTCGAAATTTCTATGGCTTCTCGTACTATTCGTTGATAATATTTATTTGTCCTGGCCAGAATTTGCACATTGTCGAAATCGATTGTATGGTCCTCTGTAGTTGCATGTTCCGCGATCGCTGATGACTGTATCTGGTTTTTCCGTGTGCATCGTTGGTGCTCCTTGATCCTTGTTTGGACTGTGCGTCCCGTTTCTCCTATATATACTTTATCGCAAGAGCCGCATGGTACTTTGTATACTCCTTCAGTCTCCAATGGTTTTTTGTCCTTCTGGTTTCCTAAAATTCCTCGGATAGTAGTCGGGGTAGTGAATGTTGTCTTGATGTTCGATTTTCGAAGAATTTTTCCTATCTTATCCGTCGTGCCCTGGATGTAAGGTAGTTTTACCCATCGTTTGTCAGCATTTCCTTCTTCAGTGTCTTCTCGTTCTGTTGTCCTTGGATGCTTCGGTTTCCATGCCTTGTTAATTTCGCTCGCTTTGTATCCATTTGCTCTGAATGCCCGATTCAACTGTTCCTTTTCTTTTCGTAAACTGCCCGGATTTCCATCAGTTATACGTTGAGCTCTGTGTATTAGGGTCTTCAATACGCCTGTTTTCTGGCTTGGGTGGTGATGTGAATGAGCGTGGAGATATCTGTTGGTGTGAGTTGGTTTCCTGTATACCCCGAAGCTTAGCGACGTATCGTTCCTTTCGACGAGTACATCCAAGAATGGCAGTTTCCCGTTGCTTTCCGTTTCCATGGTGAACTTAATTTTCTCGTGGTGTGCGTTCAGGTATGCTAAGAATTTGTCGAGCTCTTCCTTCCCATGTTGCCAAATGATGAAGGTGTCATCCACATACCGAAGATATAATTTCGGTTTTAATGGAGCTGAGTCCAGGACGTTCTTTTCGAATTCCTCCATGAAAATTTCCGCTACCACTGGTGAAATTGGAGATCCCATTGCCGCTCCTTCCGTTTGCTTGTAGAGCTTCCCTAGAGCTGAAAAGAAAGTATTATTTAAACAAAATTCTATTAATTCATACCTGTTGTCCGGAATGAGTTTCCTGATGATGCTTAACGTGTCTTTAATCGGGATGTTGGTGAAAAGTGATTCCACGTCTAGGCTGACTAAAATATCAGTTGGTTCCACGTTGATTTTTTGAAGAATCTCTACTAGATGAGCGGAATTTTTGACAGAGCGTGATGTGTTACCTACTAGTGGACGTAACTCTGTCGCGAGAGTCTTAGCCAGTTTTTGGGTAAGTGAATTTACCGAACTGACGATGGGTCGAAGCGGGGTATTCTCCTTGTGTATTTTCGGAAGTCCGTACATTTTTGGTGTATGAGGATCTGAAGGGATTAACTTGGCATATTTTTCCGCTAACATGGGATATTTCTTGATGAATAGGGTTAGTTTCCGGTGGAGGGCAGCGGTTGGATCTCTCTTCATTTCTGTATATGGTCCTGTTTGTAGAATATCTCGTATCTTCTCCTCGTATTGTTCTTTGTCCATGACTACCGTTGCGTTTCCTTTGTCAGCTCGCATAATCGCTATTTCCTTCGTTTGCTTAAGCTCTTTTAAAGCTTTCCGTTCTTTCGGGGGGATATTCGTCACAGGTGGCACTGCTCGCTTGATGATGTGAGAGACCTCGTGTCGGATTTCAATCGCTTGCGGAAGACCTCTGATTGCCGGCTCTATTTGCTGAATGATCTCTTCGGTCGGAATACTTGTTGGGGTAAGCGCGTAGTTGAATCCTTTGCTTAGCACATCCTCCTGTTCCCTGGTTAGCTGCATGGATGAAAGGTTGACTACTACGTTGTTGCTTCTCGTTGGTATCGGTTGCGCTGCTTCTAATGTCGATTCTAAGCTCCTGAATTTTCGTTCCTGTATCGTTTTCTTCTTGATGAATTCTGCTTCTCTGCGTTCTGAAATAAAAGAATCAAAATGATTAAAGGTGTCCCTCGGTAGAAGGCTACCGAGGAGGAGGTGAAGGGATAGGGCTAAAAAACTATCCAATTAGCTCGGCGATTGGAGACAACAAAAAATAAAATCGACACCATTCTCAACCAGATAGCCTTCGAAAAACGATGCAGAGATAAGAACCTCATTCCTAAAGGCTTCAAAATCGTGGGCACATGGGACAACCATCGTAGCAAGGCTATTTTGGAGAAAGCAAGTCAGCAGCTCTTGAGGAATGACATCAAACTCAAGAGAACCAAGCTGGACTACCTTAACAAAGAAGCCCTATCCCTTCACCTCCTCCTCGGTAGCCTTCTACCGAGGGACACCTTTAATCATTTTGATTCTTTTATTTCAGAACGCAGAGAAGCAGAATTCATCAAGAAGAAAACGATACAGGAACGGAAATTCAGGAGCTTAGAATCGACATTAGAAGCAGCGCAACCGATACCAACGAGAAGCAACAACGTAGTAGTCAACCTTTCATCCATGCAGCTAACCAGGGAACAGGAGGATGTGCTAAGCAAAGGATTCAACTACGCGCTTACCCCAACAAGTATTCCGACCGAAGAGATCATTCAGCAAATAGAGCCGGCAATCAGAGGTCTTCCGCAAGCGATTGAAATCCGACACGAGGTCTCTCACATCATCAAGCGAGCAGTGCCACCTGTGACGAATATCCCCCCGAAAGAACGGAAAGCTTTAAAAGAGCTTAAGCAAACGAAGGAAATAGCGATTATGCGAGCTGACAAAGGAAACGCAACGGTAGTCATGGACAAAGAACAATACGAGGAGAAGATACGAGATATTCTACAAACAGGACCATATACAGAAATGAAGAGAGATCCAACCGCTGCCCTCCACCGGAAACTAACCCTATTCATCAAGAAATATCCCATGTTAGCGGAAAAATATGCCAAGTTAATCCCTTCAGATCCTCATACACCAAAAATGTACGGACTTCCGAAAATACACAAGGAGAATACCCCGCTTCGACCCATCGTCAGTTCGGTAAATTCACTTACCCAAAAACTGGCTAAGACTCTCGCGACAGAGTTACGTCCACTAGTAGGTAACACATCACGCTCTGTCAAAAATTCCGCTCATCTAGTAGAGATTCTTCAAAAAATCAACGTGGAACCAACTGATATTTTAGTCAGCCTAGACGTGGAATCACTTTTCACCAACATCCCGATTAAAGACACGTTAAGCATCATCAGGAAACTCATTCCGGACAACAGGTATGAATTAATAGAATTTTGTTTAAATAATACTTTCTTTTCAGCTCTAGGGAAGCTCTACAAGCAAACGGAAGGAGCGGCAATGGGATCTCCAATTTCACCAGTGGTAGCGGAAATTTTCATGGAGGAATTCGAAAAGAACGTCCTGGACTCAGCTCCATTAAAACCGAAATTATATCTTCGGTATGTGGATGACACCTTCATCATTTGGCAACATGGGAAGGAAGAGCTCGACAAATTCTTAGCATACCTGAACGCACACCACGAGAAAATTAAGTTCACCATGGAAACGGAAAGCAACGGGAAACTGCCATTCTTGGATGTACTCGTCGAAAGGAACGATACGTCGCTAAGCTTCGGGGTATACAGGAAACCAACTCACACCAACAGATATCTCCACGCTCATTCACATCACCACCCAAGCCAGAAAACAGGCGTATTGAAGACCCTAATACACAGAGCTCAACGTATAACTGATGGAAATCCGGGCAGTTTACGAAAAGAAAAGGAACAGTTGAATCGGGCATTCAGAGCAAATGGATACAAAGCGAGCGAAATTAACAAGGCATGGAAACCGAAGCATCCAAGGACAACAGAACGAGAAGACACTGAAGAAGGAAATGCTGACAAACGATGGGTAAAACTACCTTACATCCAGGGCACGACGGATAAGATAGGAAAAATTCTTCGAAAATCGAACATCAAGACAACATTCACTACCCCGACTACTATCCGAGGAATTTTAGGAAACCAGAAGGACAAAAAACCATTGGAGACTGAAGGAGTATACAAAGTACCATGCGGCTCTTGCGATAAAGTATATATAGGAGAAACGGGACGCACAGTCCAAACAAGGATCAAGGAGCACCAACGATGCACACGGAAAAACCAGATACAGTCATCAGCGATCGCGGAACATGCAACTACAGAGGACCATACAATCGATTTCGACAATGTGCAAATTCTGGCCAGGACAAATAAATATTATCAACGAATAGTACGAGAAGCCATAGAAATTTCGAAACATCCACAGAACTTCAACCGAGACACCGGATACAAGTTATCAGCAGTTTGGCTACCTGCGTTAAAATTTGGTAAGAACAAAATTCGTACCCAAAAATCCTTAACTAATTTAACTACCTGATACTAATTAATTAACCTTAATTATCCTTCCCACACTCAATTAACCCCCTTGTCTATAGAATAATTGTCTTTTGTAATTGTCGATCAGTTTGATAAAGGTCTCAGCAGAGACCGAAACGTCACGAATAATAAAGCGTAACAGTGTAGAATCCGGAAATCTTTTCTTTTAATTTTAAGAAAAGGAACTGTTTCACTTTAACATCGTTTGCCAATTTTATTTCGAATAACTTTTCATTGCCAGTAGCAATTGAAAAAATTCGTGCTTAAAAAAACCCTGGAGTGAGAATCGAGACCATGACGTCTTGACTGTGAAGCAAGCACGCTGCCCACTACGCCACCGAGGCCTTGCTTTGCCAGTCGGTTCGTCAGTGTTCATTCCTTTCGCGTGGTTACCCCACACCTCATCTGAATTGTAAACAGCGACAATTTTTTGTTAATTTAACGTAAATTTAAAAAATAAAAAGTCCGTAACTATATTTCGTTTGGAAGTAGCCTAATGGGAAGTGTGTTGATCTACAAAGCGAAGGTCGTGAGTTCAAATCCCGGTCGACGTATAATTCTAGCACACTGCTTGTGTGGGTATCTCAGGGCTACCTTAAGGGGTTACATAGACGTGCGTAGTTTAAAAGCATTCATTTTTCGAAAAGTTGCTCATTCGAAAGCACTATCTTTTGAGAGTCTGCCCTGAAAATCTTATAAAGAAATTCGCAGTAATGACGAAATTATAGCGTTGTGTAACCGATAGGGTGAGAAACGACTATGAGATGATTTCTCGAAACACTGTTTTCAAAATCGGTGAATATTTCCGGAAATATCTCCGCGACCTCTGGACCAATCAAAATCTAGTTTAGCACAGTTATGTTTCACACAAGAATCTAGTACTAAGCGGGCCGTTTTTTCGATTTTTTTTAACAAACAATTTTGAGGCAAAAAATCGCCTGTTTTATTCCAGAGACTGCCATGATCCGAACAAATTTAATTTTTACACTCTAGATGAGATCTGAGAGTATATTGTGTTTGCCTTACCGTTTATAACGCTAAGAAATAATGCACGCACAGAGTCGCCAAGGGTAGAAGAATATTTGTTGTCGCTCGAAAACCTCGAATCCGAGTGACCGTCTGTCTACAATATAACTCTCGGAAGCTGTGATCTATCGTGCTAAAATTTGCCAAATGTAAATTTTAGCAAAAAAGTAACTTTAAGTTCGTGAATGGGCCACATTCCCCCACTCCTTCTACCCTCTCCCATACACATGAAATTTCGAAATTTAAAGAAATTGGTTTTTCTCCGAAACTATTTCAGCTATTGACTTGAAAATTAGGCTATAGTATAAAGATGTTTATGTCATTACCGCCAAAAAATATTGATCCGATATCCTTACACCATCCACCCCTCCCACACAAATGCACAATTTTCAAAAATGCATTTATTCGGTTTGCATTGCAACTAGCAAAGCTAAGAGAACCAATTTTTGTCATAATTAATGTTTTTTACAATTACAACCAATTTTGGAAAATTTATTAATTTGACTTTACTCTTTCTACCCCCTCCCATATAAATTTCACGAAATTTTGGAATTTCAATTAAATTATTTTTCTTTAAAACCGTCAAAGCTATCAACTTTAAATTTTGAGAAAAGTATACTAGTATAAATATATTTCTTAGAAAAAAATTTTATTTTTATTTGAATAATCCTTCTACCCCCTCCCATACAAATGTACAATTTTGTTAAATGCATTTAATCGATTTTCATTGAAACTAGAAAAAATGCAAACTTCAAATTTTGCCAGAATTTGTCTCTTAGTAATTGCAAGGAATGCTAAAAAAATATGAAATTCGCTTGACTCCTCCTACCATTTCCCATAGAAATTTATGTATTGGAAGTTCAAGAAAAGGATGTCTCCTTTGAACATATGAGAGCTATCGATATTGATAAACAATCAAATTCCTGTTAAGACCCCCTATAGGGACATATGACAGAAACAACTCTCTCCCACAAGTCGCGATCCTGAGCATCGGCCTTAAGCTGTTGCCAGGACTTGTTTATTCCTCTGGCCTCCTGCTCAACTGCTCGCTTCCATGTGTTACATGGTCGACCAACCCGACGTCGTCCTTGAGGATTATTATCCATTATAATCCAGTGCCTGTTTTGCGATGTTTCGCTCTGGTTTCCTCAAAGTATGACCGATCCACTGCCACTTTCGCCTTTGAATCTCAATACCTATTTTAGTTTGGCAAGTTGTACTCCAAAGTTCGTTCTTGGAGATCGCTTCTGGCCAGAATATTTCTAAAATGCGAAGGCATTGGTTCACGAAAGTCTGTAGTTTCTTGGTAAGTCGAACGGTCACTTTTCACGTAGTACAACCATATAACAACACGTTTTTGACGCATGCGTCAAAAACTTGCAGTTTCGTGCGAAGGGAGATCTCTCTTAACCTCCAGAAAGGGGAAAGGATACCGAAGGCCTGACGAGCTTTATTTGCCGAGCCTCAACATCCTTTTCGGCTCCGCCGTCCATGCTGATAATGCTTCCGAGATAGCAAAAATCTTGCACCTCTTCCACATTCTGTCCTTTACGAACAATCGGTATGCTTGCGTACTTGGTTTTACGCACATTTATTTTCAGTCCCGCCTCTTTGCATTTAGAATGCAACGAGCGAACATTTGACTCTAAGTCCGAACGGTTATGTGCAAGCAAACACACGTCATCAGCATAATCAAGGTAACTTAAGATATTAAATAGTCTCCATTGAAGACCTTTACCTTCCCCACCTTCCAGTTGAGCTTTCAAGATGTCATTTATTATCACCAGAAAAAGGGCTGGCGATAATATGCAGCCTTGTCTAACACCCGTTCGCACAGGGAAGCTCTCGGACAGCTCTCCTCTATGCAAGACGCGATACATTGCATCTTCGTAGGATTCTTTAATCATAGCTATGACCTTATCTGAAATACATCTCCTACGCAAAGGATGTAATCTCGCTTAATGCTGTCGAAAGCCTTCTCGAAGTCCACAAACATGAGATGTAGTGGCGAACCGATTTCGGCTGACTGCTCCAATATTATCCGTAGGGTATTTCTGTGGTCGGTACAAGACGGCCCTTTACGGAATCCAGCCTGATAAACTTCGAGAGTGCTCCAAACGGCATCACTAATCCTATTGAGAATTACCTTGGCCATAATTTTTGATAAGACAGTAAGTTGACATATACCACGCCAATTGCCACAATCCCGAAGGTCGCCCTTCTTCGGAATTTTCACAATGACGCCCTCCTTCTATTCAATCGGATATCTTCCTTCATTCCACACCTCAATAAAGAGTGGGAGGAGTATATCGGCTGTTATTTCCGGGTCCGCTTTGAGGAGTTCGGTTGGTAGTCCATCTATACCTGGAGCTTTCCTTCCCGCCATTCACCGAAAACTATCTCTTCCTTATCTGGGAGATCGTCCCTAATAGAGGATTGTTGCAGTTGGATGTTTGGTAGTTGTTCTGTTTCTGTGATATCTTCCTCTGACAAGATGTTTATAATATCAGAGAAGTATTCCTTCAATCGCCGCAATTGGTGTTCACTTATATTAAGGAGAATTCCGTTGACATCTCTCACCAGGTTGTTAGCGGTGAAATTTCTGTTCATCAACTGTTTCATGATTTTGAATAGTGAACCCATATCTCCAAGGTAAGCCGCAGATTTTGCCAGATCTTCAATGTCCTTTCTCTTGTCGCGTCCAACAGCCTTTTTAAGCTATATATGAGCATCGCGGTAGTTCTGCCTCAGGTTGGGCGTTCGTTGGTTGACATCGGGTGGAGAGACGATTGCCAATTTGGCTTTTTTCCGATTGCCAACCTTGTCCCATGTGTCTTGCGACATCCAGGGTTTCTCACCGCTTTGCACATATCCCAGAGATTCTTCAGCACTAGTTAGAAAAGTAATTCTGGTTGCCTCCCAATTGGCGTCCAGTGTGCGCATTTCATATTCACGCAATGTGGATGACTTTTCGCGTAGAATAGTGGCGTATTCCCGATTTTTGTTGGGATCTCTGAGTTTATTCACATTAAGCTTGCGCTTCATTTGAAGAATTTGTGGTCGTCGGATAGCTGCTGTACACAATCTCAAGCAGGCAACCATCAAGTGGTGATCGCTCCACACGACGTCAGCTCCACGTTTCGCTCGCACATCGAGGAGACATCTTCTCCATCGGCGACTTATAGCCAAATGGACGATCTGGTTCTGAGGAACACCATCAGGGGAAATCCAAGATGTTTTAAGATGACTCTTGTGTGGAAAAAGGGTCCCTCCGATGGCCATTTGCCGAGTACTACAAAACTCCACAAATAATTCGCCGTTTTCGGGTCTCTTAATCCAAGGTCGTGACGCGTCGACACAAGGGTCATCATGCCTCCTCATGACGTGTTCTAGTCCAGTGTTGTCTGATCCAACCTGGGCATTCATATCTCCTGAGATGATAATAATATCACCTCTTGGGACACGATCGAAGGTGGCACTCAGTTGGCTATAAAACTCTTCTTTGTCACCAGGTGTTGCGGTATTAGTTGGTGCGTAGCACTGCAGAATTGTGACGTGACACTGGTCCCGAACCTGACGACAATAGTCCTATCCGGGACTGGTTCCTAGCTAATGAGACTGTTTCTCGCTCTCGGTGTAAGGACGAACGCCACGCCATTTTTGGCTTCACTTTCAGGGCCAATGTACAGAATAGTATTTCCGCTAGGGGTTCGTTCTTCTACTGATCCTGTCCACCTGACCTTGCTCAAGCCCAAGATTTGGATGTTATAGTGCTACATTTCACGGTCGATCACTGATTGACGGTGCAAGGACCGAGTAACCCCAGCTCTTCTCCCGTCATTCAATGTTCGAACGTTCCAGAAGCCAATTATAGTCCGTTTTCAAATGCCAAAAGTCGTTTCCGTAGAATTAGTCCGTATCCGAGGCGCTGTATCCGTTTTTCGTATCAGTTAGGTCTTAAGGATATTGATATGCAGATTCAAAATCATCCGAAACCATTCACTTTCTCTGCCACCTCCCATACAAATGTTATAATTTAGACAAAAAGTGTTCCATTTTCTCAAAAATTTTGAAAGCTACAAACATTAAATTCAGCATGATACATTTTGCATATTACGTTCGATATTATATACAAAAATGACAAACCTCCTCCCTCTGCTTTTACCACCTCCCATACAAAAGTCATTATACAGTATTCGAAAAAATTTGAGATGACATATATATTTTCCGGTAAAATAATCTCTTTCCTATTGCATATAGAGTATCATATGATTGGGCTTTACGCCCAATCATTATTCTGTTATATTTAAATTCCGACCCGATAAGTATTAGTCTTATCTCTATCTTCTTTAAGAAAAATTTTCCTTTTTTGTTTTTGGATAAAACATGGCGAAGGCACGTCTGGTACCGCAAACGGTGTCAACAAAAACACGTTCCAGGAAAACGACTGCCACTTTTTTACTGTTTGAAATTGTTCAACCAAATTTTCGCATAATATAGATAAAATGTCATAGTTTAAAAGATATATCATTATTCTTCAATAAAATTTAGTTTTATGCACGAAAAAAATTCTTAAACATAACCGTAGTCTTAGCCGTCTCAGGTGTATGTAACCCCTTAATCTGTGAAATTGAAAATTCGTAGATAGAGGATTGTGCGAAGGGCTAGGGTTTGAGGAACCTTAAGATCAGGAGGCCAAGGACCGATTTGGACTATAATGCCATATAGACATATTTCGAACAATAAAATTCATTTAAAACACGCGTACAATTCCGTCTTCATCGTCGCACCAGCGAAAAGTGATGTTTCCTCTCATTTTCTCGTACCGTCAATTCATCGTTTTTGTAATCCAACATTCGATTCGGGTTAACTGCTTGATTTAAATTCGAATTTTCACTACAAACCGAAGGATTTCATTGACTTGACCTTTTTGTTTCCGGACCGGCATATTTTTAAAGGAATTTTTTCTCAATAGAATTGAAATAAGACTATGACTATTAAACCAGTACCCACAATAGGTCTAAAAACATCTGCAAGCAAAGCATATTTGTTAGCAATATGATTGTTTTTTTTTTGAAACTGGTGGTTATTTGTAACTTATAGTGGGTGGGTATTTCCTGGGACTTTTTTGCGAATTTGGGTTTTTCGTGGGACTTTTTTTTTGTTACGTAGATTTTTTCTAGTAGTGAAGCTTTCCGAAATAATCGAAGACATTTTATTGCCTTAACTTAACAAATCACAATAACTCTTTTGATAGACCCTCTTACGACTAAGATTTAGCGAAACCACTCTTAGTTGATCTACTAGAACGCAATTAGTATTAACTTCCTCTTCACTGTTTTCTACTCTTAAGATGCTGTACTATTGAGAAGTGCTTCACAAAAGGGAATTGAGTCATATCCAATTGTCTTGGTCTATTAAAGCTACGGGTACAAGTGCTGGGGCATCCACTATGGCATTCGGAATAGTCGTTTCATCTGTGCTAGAGCCTAGCACGTGCCAACACTAAGCTTTTAAACTTGTTAAAAGGTCTTAAGGCCATAAGACCATCGTGGTGATGTAATGACGAGACTATAGTATAGGATCATCCAGTCATTCGTTCGTTGAACAAAAGGGTAAAAAATGGATGAGCCGCTCTATACAATCAGAGCCTTTTTTTAATATCTTTTTTTTTCTGCTACAAATTGGCTGCGCTCTCTTTGCGATTGAACGAAGCCGTGTACACGTATGCATATGAGCGTATAGTCAAGTCGGATAAATGGAGTCCGAATTCGAGCCCCCAACTCAAGAGTATACAGCCATATAGCAGATATTCGCAGTGCCTTGCTTAGGTTATATGCTCGTATTATGAGCTTGCAGATTAGCAATTTTTCCTCATTAGTTTGAAAATGCGCCATTGAGCCAATGTGTGCGGTTGTCCGGGTTATGTGATACATATGTCTGGTTGGGGGGTCAAGCTAATTCGAACGGAAATTGCAGAGAATTACAAGCAAGCCATAAACTCGAATAAATGCGGTGACGGTGGTGGTTGATGTCTGCGGATGATCACACATTTGCCATTCATCCCAATTTAATGTTGACCTCTACGGAATTTTTCATCAAGTTATTAAATTTATCGTGTATTGTCGCCAGTCCTTTTGGTATAATGGAGGCACTATCAGCGTGGACAAAAGCTTTTTGTTATTTTGTAATGGAAATTGATGAAAGCTATTGTTACAGGTGTATGTAGTGAATGAGGCGATAAATTCTTTAGGTTGGGGGCCCAATCCCCCAACAAAAGGAGTGAAAACCTAAAGAAGATAGGGGGGAGGTGGGGAGGGAGAGGGGGAAACGGTATTATTGCAAAGTCATTCAACTAAAAACAAAAATTAGGAAACACTTTAAGAGATAATGCTACGACTTTTAACGACTTATATCTCCGAAACTCTTATATGTAGGTAGAAAATTCCTTTTTGGATAGATTGTAGATTGGGTAGGGTAATATTTTTTGTGGATTGTGGTATAAAAGGGAGAGGCGGACAGGGTTAAGGTCGAATACTACGCTTGTTAATATCATCACTACAGATAGAAAGATGAAACTCGACCTTCGGGTGCATTAATTGATGGAGAGGAAGAATAATTATAATAAAATATTTTATTTATCCAGTGGGGTACAAAAAAAAAAGGAGAGGGCTGGACTATAAGCCAATTATCGACCGACTTTTTTTTTTTTTTGCAAATGATTATTACAAAAAGAGATGTTCGTACAAAATATAAAGCTCATATTTTTTTATTTATTCTATTATTCTATTTGTAGTTAAATATAGCGAAATATAATTTAGTTTGATTCAAAATGTAATTTAAAGCAAAATATAATATAAAATTAAAATCCAAATGATTACGTAAAGAGAAAAAAAATATTTTAAACATGTTTACATATTGAGATAATATTTTTTTAATTGTTTTTTGTTAAGTTTAAGTTATTTATTTCTTTTTTTTTTTTTTTTGTAATAATTTTATTTTGTTTGGTATAGCTTTTCATTTGTAGGTTATTTATTGAAATTGGTCGAAATTATACTTATGGAAAGCGGTAGAAGGGCAAGGGGGATTTCCAAACTTTTTATGCACCTTTATTTTAAATATTTTTAAAAGTATTTCGACAAAACAGCTTTTAATGGTTTGGTGATAATTGATTTCTTAAAAATCGTAAAAAAAATACTTTTGTGTAGGGGGAGGGTAGAAGTTTTGAAAGTATTCAACCGGTTAATATCTCAAACTGTTATGAATTTTTTTTAAATGAATTTACGAGATTTTCAAGACGCTGGCTTAATATTTTAAATAAAAATTTGGCGTTTTCTTATTCACGTGAAACACCATTTGCAGGTTGGGGCAACAGTTCTGGTTTAAATTATTATTTTTTCTTTATGTATTTTTGCAAAAAGAAATATAAAATATATATATTTTTTTTTTAATTAAATGCCCACCAATCGCTTTGAAACAACAACTTTACTTTACTTCCTTTCATGTACTAGAATCACATAATTAATTATTATTAAAAAAAAAACGATGAAAAAGAACAAAAAATACAGCAATACTCTAGATGAAAGAGAGATTTTTTGATTTTAAAAAATTTTGTAGGGAAAGTGGTGGAGGGGGTGACGAAATTGAACTAATTTTTTCACATCACGCTAGAGTTTTCATCAAAATGTTTTTTATAGAAAATATAGAATTCAAAAATTTAATAGCTATTGATTGTGCAATTAGTATGGGAGGTGGTAGGGGGAGGGGCGAGTTCTTAATAACTTTTTTTAGAAATAACTATAAACTTAATGCTTTTGATATATTTTAAATTGCAGATCAGTAGCATTCATACTTTTCAGGAAAATCGACTTTTTAAAGCTGTGAAATTGTATCGGATTGTATGGGAGGGAGTAGAAGGAGTAAAACTAATCGTCTTATTTTTTTAGACTTACTAATTATTCTAAATAAATATTTAGTGCACAATTTCATCTCGATCAATTTTATATTCTACGTACTGAGTTGTTTATAGTTTTTAATGAAAAAGTGCAGTTTGTATGTACATAAGTTCGTAAAAGAAAGGGGAAGACTCAAATAACTTTTATACCGTAGATTGAAATCACCATAAAAAACATAACAGGGCTGGTGGAGCAGCTATATTTGCTGATCTTAATAAAAATCATCATAATGTTAATCTAGGTATAAAATTTAATAATCCTCGATTAATTAATAAACTTCGACTCCCTAATCGTTCATAAGATATATATTATGTTAGAAGGGATGATAGCATTGAACTAATTTTTTCCCTATCATGCTAAAGTAGCTATAAAAATGGTTTATACAAAATACTTACTCCAAAAATTGAATGGGAAATGAGACAATTAGCGAGTTAGATTTAATGAAAATGTCCAGTTTGTATGGAAGGTGGTAGAAAGAGTGGGGGGATTTTAGTGATTTTTTCAAAAATAACTAGGAATATTATAAAATTGACATCCCTTAAATTTCAGACTAGTGCCATTCATACTTTTTAAGAAAATCGATTTTTTGTGAAGTTGTGTAACTATGTCATATTGTATGGGAGGGGGTAGAAGCAGTGAAGCTAATCAAATATTTTTTTTAGATCTTAGTGATAATAGTAATAAAGTATTTATTACAAAATATGAGCTCAATAAATGTCATATGTTCTGAGAAAATGGTCTTAGAGCTTTTCATGGAAAAGTGTAGTTTTTATGTGAGGAGGTGGAAGGAGAAAGACGACGCAAATAATTTTATATCATTATGAAAGTAATATACCCCAAAATTCAGACTAATAACTTTTATACTTTTCGAGTAAATCCATTTAATGTCAAATTGCGAAATTGTGTCATTTTGTATGGGAGGGGGCAGAAGAGGTGAAGCTAATCGTCTAAGTTTTTTTGACCTTACTAATAATTTTAAATAAACATTTGGTGCACAATTTCAGCCCGCTAAATTTTATAAGCACTGAGTAAATTGACTTAGAGTATTTCATGAAAAAGTACAGTTTGTATGGGAGGTGGTAGAAGGAGGGAGATCACACACATAATTTTTATACGGTAGATTGATATCATCACAAAAGTAATATACTCCAAAATTCAGATTAATAGCTTTTACACTTTTCGAGCAAATCCATTTATTATCAAATTGCGAAATTGTGTCATTTTGTATGGGAGGGGGTAGAAGGGGTGAAGCTAATCGTCTAATTTTTTTCGGCATTGCTAACAATTTTTAATAAACATTTGGCGCACAATTTCAGCCCTCCAAATTTTATAAGCACTGAGTAAATTGGCTTAGAGTAATTCATGACAAGTACAGTTTGTATGGGAGGTGGTAGAAGGAGGGGGAGGACACGCATAATTTCTATATGGTAGATTGATATTATCATAAAAGTAACATATTCAAAATTTCAGGCCAATAGCTTTTATACTTTTCAAGCAAATCCGTTTATTGTCAAATTGCGCAATTGTGTCATTTTGTATGGGAGGGGGTAGAAGGGGTGGAGCGATTTGGCCCGTTCACGAACTTACTTTTTTGTCAAAAACGACGTGTACAAAATTTGAACTATCTAGCTCAACGCGTTCTCAAGCTAGAGAGCGCGCAGACGGACGGACGGACGGACATCCGGTTTCGAGATTTTTGAGTGATAATATTAACTTCTGTATCATTCATTTTTTTTTCTCCGAGCCTTATTTCTTAGCGTTACAAACTTTAGAGCAAACTTATAATACTCTCAGATTTCATCTAGAGTATAATCAGATTTCATCTAGAGTATAATAATGAATTCCCAATTTCAGATCAATAGCATTTATACTTTTCGAACAAATCCGTTTATTGTCAAATTGCGAAATTGTGTCATTTTGCATTGGAGAAGGTAGAAGGGATAAAGCTAATCGTTTAATTTTTTTTGGTTTTACTAATAATTCTAAATATATATTTATTACACAATTTCAGCTCGATAAATCTTATACACACTGAGTAAATTGGTTTAGAGCTTTTCAAGAAAAAGTGGAGTTTATGTGGGAGGTGGTAAGTTGAAAATATATTTTAAAAATAGAAAAGGGTTAATTAATGGAGCAGCCAATTTTTCTGTAAACACATTATTATAATTATAATAATCACATTAATACAATAATATTGAAAGTAAACAATAAAAAAGCAGTATTTTTGCTTTAAAAAATATAAAATAATGTCATTTGCCCCGTTCTGACCCGGGCACGGAGCAGAATGGAGTGGTTATACTAGTGGAAATGCAGAAAAAATAATTTCGCTCTATATTTATTTAGTTTTATTTGAGTAGGAAGGTTTAACTACATTTTTCATTAATTGTGCCCTTTTTGCAAAATTCCCACTCTAGGACAGCCTCATTATTTTGGGTTTTTGATTTGGAACAAGCTACTCAATCTTTAACTGATTTTGAGTAAAACTCACCGCAATATAAACATTCACAGTCAGAATGGAGTACTTTCCCATTCCGCTCCACCCTTTCCGCCCCAGGGACACGATTCAGGTTAGGGAGGTAAGGCGAGAAAAATACGTAAACTAACATTTAAAATTAACGTTTGTGGACTGAACTCTGCCTATCTCTCGCTGTGTATCCATACCCAAACCAAAAGACCGGATATACTAGCACTTGGCGAATGTAAGGTGTTAACGGGAAATGAACAGTTTTATTCTGTTCCCGGATTTCACCTTATTCCCGCATTTTTTCGCCAACGGGGTGTCGCACTCTACATCCGCGATGATGTGTTTTTCCAATTAGGTTCCTATTTGGGGACCTGCTCCAATCCATAATTTAATTATATCTGGATAAAATTGTTGATCCAAAGACATGTCATGTACTTCTGTTATGTGAATAGAAGCCCAGCAATGACTGCAGCGAACACTTTATTAGAACTGGATGGGTTAACTGAATCTATCCAGTCAATAAACACTGCAAACCCTGACGCTGAAATCGTTATCGCGGGCGATTTCAATGTTCATAACATTGCCTGGTTTAAACATTCCTCTACAACGGACCAGGAGGGGCGTGATACTGAGCTTTTTGCTTCTATAAACGGTCTAACACAGCTGGTAGATGAGCCTACTCGTTTACCAGATGTTGCAGGACATTTTTCCAACCTTCTTGACCTTTTTCTCACCAGCCACCCAGAGAAATATTCTGTCTCTGTCCTATCACCATCGCCAATTGGAAATACGGACCATTTTTTTGATTCGTGCACAATTTCCAGTTGTAGCACTTACACCGCTGACAATTAAGACACCTCGAAGAGGTATTTGGCATTCCAAAAGAGCCAATTGGAGGGCGCTAAATGACTTCTTCAGCTAGGGTATAGCCTAGTAGGTAGTGTTTTGGTCTTGTAATGCGAAGGTCGTGAGTTCAAATCTCGGTCGGCGCAATATATAATTCCGGCACATTGCCTGCTTGGATATACCTTGGTCACCTCAATCTAAGAAAATTAAAAATTCGTTGAAAGAGGGTTGTTCGAAGGGCTAACAACCCTTACACAATAAGTAATAAAAAATGTTAAGGAACCTGAATATCAGGAGGCCAAGGTCCGATTTGGGCTGTAGCGCCATTGTAGTAGTAGAAATGACTTCTTCAATGCCTTTAATTGGAAATTGTGCTTTGATTCCAATGACTGCGATGAAGCTTGTAGACTTGTCACCGAGATTATCCTGAAAGGTATGAAGCTCTACGTACCTTGCAGTCATAAAAGAGTTAGACCGTCGAAGGACTCTTGGTTCAACAAAGAATGTCTCGATGCAATTCAGGCCAAGAAACAAGCATTTCAAACTTTTAAAGGCAAGAAAACACATGCCAACAGAGAACTCTTCAATGAAATGCCTGAAAATCCATTCTCAATCGTGTTAAATTTGAGCATGACCAAAAACTTCGACGGAAGATCCTTCAGTGCCCTAAAGGCTCGAGATATTACTGGTCATTCGTCAAAACGGTCAACAACAATTTCATTTCTTCTTCTATACCACCTCTTGTTTATGGCGACCGTAACGTTATTGATCCTGTCGAAAAAGCTAACTTATTAGCAGTAAGTTTCGCTAGAAACTCACGCCTTCCACCTTCAAACCAATCGCCCCCCTCTCTAAGTGATTCTGGTTTCTCACTACGTAAATTGCATTTTCGCACGAGACTTATTTCTAGGATCCTTCAAGAGCTCAATATTCACAAATCCGCTGGTCCGGATGGTATTCCCCCCATTACCCTTAAAATGTGTTCCTCTTCTTTAGCTAAACCTCTTCGCAATCTTTTTTATCTTTCCTACTCTTCTGGGTGCTTTCCACGTTTGTGGAAAGTTGCGAATGTTCAGCCAATCCCAAAGAAAGGAAACAAAGCGAGCCCCGGAAACTACCGCCCAATAGCCATCACTTCAGTACTCTCGAAAGTAATGGAAACTGCTGTCAATCGCAAAATTGTTGAATATCTCGAGGATAATCAGCTAATTCATGATCGTCAGTATGGGTTCCGTTCTGGAAGGTCAACGGGAGATCTTTTGGTCTACTTGACAGAACGTTGGAACTCGTGCATACATAAACACGGTGAAGGTCAAGTTCTTGCACTGACATTGCAAAAGCTTGTGACAGAGATTGGCATGGATGTCTCATAGTTAAGCTTAGGGCTATAGGTCTTAATGCTACCCTTGTTCAATGGATTGAGAGTTTTCTTTCTGAACGCACTATACGAGTAGTACTAGATGGCGTTACTTCTTCCTCTTACCCAATAGATTCCGGCGTCCCTCAAGGCTCTGTTTTATCTCCAGCTCTTTTTTTAGTTTTTATCACTGACCTTCTGTCGTCTACTATCAATCCAATTCATAGTTTTGCGGATGAAAGTACTCTAGATAACACCTATGAATTGAATTCTGCTGCGGAATCACATAAGTATTCTATTGCTTCAAATCGCAGTGAGTTATTCCGTTCGCTGAACTCGGACGTCAGCTTAATCCTGGAATGGGGCAGGAAAAATAGAGTAGAGTTCAACGCCTCCAAAACACAGACCTGTCATTTATCCCTCAAACGTGATGTCCCAGTGTTATCTCACAGTGTGACCTTTGGTGGCGCACTACTTCGCACCTCGGATAACTTCACACTTCTTGGCGTTAAAATTAACGATCACCTGAATTGGGCCCAGCACATCTTTGATGTTGTCCTCGACGCCTCTAAACGTTTGGGTGTTCTCCGAAAGTGCAAAAATTATTTCACACCGAACGACCTCGCAACCATATATAAGGCATACATTAGACCACGTTTAGAGTACAATTCACATGTTTGGGCTGGTTCACCCAAATCATACCTCGCGTTGCTCGACCGTATTCAAAAACATGCATTCCGACTGATTGGAGACGAAACCATCATGTCTTCTATCGATTCTCTCGAGAATCGCAGAAATGTCGGAGTACTCAGCATTAACTATAGCTACTTCCATGGTAAATGCAGTGCGGAACTAAGCACACTAATACCCCCACTCTATAATTTTCCCCGAGATACTCGTCAAGCTGAACGCGCACACGAGTACACTGTTAAACCCTTGCCTTCTCGTACAGTTAAATATAGGCAGTCATTCATTTCCCGAACGTCAAGACTTTGGAACTCATTACCAGCCAAGGTGTTTCCCAATGAATACAACATCCAGAGCTTCAAGAGCAATGTACACCGTCACTTCCGTCTTTCTCCACCTAAATCAAATTGATCCAACTTTTTTCTTTTTCTCCAACTCCTTCACCGACACAGCTGTGCATAGCATTAAAGGGTAACCCCCTAAGTTGTGTTCGGCTCCTTAAACAAAAAAAAAAAAACTAACCGAAGTTAAAGACAATTAAACGTTCTTCATGCCTGTACTAACTATAGTTGTAATGAAAACAAGTATGTATACCTTACCGTGGTTACAAAATCAGCAAGAGTTTCAATAAAAGAGCAAAAAAAACACAGAACGAAAATTTTTCGCACCAATGCTTAAGAAAACTATAATGAAATGGTTGTTTTAGTTGAGCAGTAACAGGATCGTCTACATCTATTTATGGCCGCTCGCAGGCAGTACCTCCTTGATACCGAAAAACGTCGAGAACGAAGCGAGACGTAAAATGTTCAGGACAAATGTTGTAAGGTTTCGAAAACTTTCCCTAGTGGTGGTGTGACCTTCTCATGATCTTGAAATTCGTAAGTGGATCTCGCTTCGTTCTCGAGATACAATTAGCCTGAAATGCCCTCTCTATCGGGAAACCAGAGCATTTTCGAAAAAAAAAATGTTTGCTACAAGAAGTACGTATTTTTTCTCGTAGAATACAATATGAAATAAAAAATATGGGTTTCCCTTAAAAAAAAAACTTGACCTTGGCTTAACCTTGAAAACTGGTTTTATGGTCAACGGCAAAGTCACTGGACCCCCTTCAAACTTTACAACTTTCATGAAACTGCATGTCTGGAAAGATTTCGGAGGTGGTACATTAAAATGGGACACCCTGTATAAATTTTTTATGATTTTCAAGATTGTGTTCATTTTTGCAATAGGCTGGTGGGAGTTTTTTTTTTGTGCCTTCGACATGATTTTTAAGTAAAGTATATGATGGAATCCTGGCATGGGCGCCCATATGAAAATCTTTTCCTCAAACTTCTGGGATATCTAGTTTTAGTGTTTATTTGCATATAGGTACATATATACAGTACGATCAAGGAAGAGCGATCTTCCGGGTACCTTCTCCCACTCCATTGTTCCTGAGCCAGCCGGCAGGATGCGCTGTCAAACCTGGAGGACTCCCTTTACGAAATCTGTATCATGAGAAGACCACCTGCAAGATTTGTACTTTTTATCTCTACCAGAGCCCTAAAAAAAACCTCAAAATTTTCAACATTTTGGCTCACTACCTCCCGCCCCTAACACCACTCAATTGAAAACTGTTTGTCAAAATTACAGATCATATAGCTCTACAATGTGACGAAATTTCAAATTAATTCCTGTATCGGATTTTGAGATATAACGGTTCAAAATTTTGAAAAAAACAACATTTTTGAAATGCTCCGTATTTTCCCAAATACAATTATATCCAAGTGTTATATTCTTCTCATATTCCGCTAGTACAGCTTAATATATGTCCCAAGTTTGGAGTGTATAGTTTAAGAGATAGTCGAGATATTAATTTTTAAATGGTTTTCTTTACACCCCTACCCCTCCACTCTCCCCCTTACAAGTATTCATCTCTATCAAAGTTAATAAAAGGAGAGCTGTACACAACCTAAGTGGTACTAAAATATGAACTTTTTGCGATAAGTAATTCCGAAGATATAATGATTTGAAAAAAATATTCGGCGGACAAATTGTTTTTAGCTCCCTTTTTCAGAGCCCCACTAGATACAAAAATTAAATTATTTTTGCTTTTTTCCACATAATTTCAGGTTACAGCTTTTTATCTTCATTCATAGTTCAGATATTTGGACTCCACCTAGAAATGAACTTCCTATCTCTAAGAATCGCGGAGGTATGAGTTCATCTGTACGGCCGGCATACAGGCAGACGAATTATTTTATTTTTTTTATTTTTAGGCTAATTTAGTCATGAAACGGGAAGAAACCAAATTTCAGGGTTGCAAATTTTGTTTTTGTTTTTTTGCAAGTTGGTCACAATACCATAAAATAAAATTATAATTTCAGATAAAAACATAAACAAAAACATAAATTGTTACTGCCAGCATGCAAAATGCTAAATGGCAAATATCTGTGTTGCAATTGTACACTCCTTCAAGCCTACCCACATCCAATTCAGCTGAAAAACCGACATATGTAATTTCTGTCATCAAATGTTACCATAAATTAAACATATTCATCCGCCATGCTTATTATACAAAAACGTAAAAAATAGTCGGAATGAAAATGGAAAATTTTCCCTGTTGTTCGGTGCAATGCACACATTCAAAGAGAAAAAGATTTCCATTAATTATGCGATTGCAACATTTGTTGACTGCATAAATTAATGATACATTGTTGAGCTGCACAGCCATAGATTGTATTTAGATTGGATTGCATATACATTATATTCATATATGCGTTACAATTTTAATTTATATCATAATCGTTATACGACAGGTTTAATCGGAAAAATAGTAAAAGGATTTATCAGGAAAACATTTTTTGAAAAGGTTTAATCTAAAATTGAAATGCAGCAATTTATTCGTACCCCATGTAGCATAACTTTGTCTCTGGGGTGATTAAAATGTTTTCATTCTATTGTCAGTTACTAATTCCGTAATTTTCACAAAATTAATTAATCGATAACAAGTCCGGAAATAAAACATTCGCGAAAAAAAAAATGCTGTTAGTTGAATGTCACTAGTATATTGATGTGCTAGGGTGCAGACTAGTGGATAGCGTGTTGGTGGTTACACTCCAACATGAAGGTCGGGAGTTCAAATCTCAATTCACGCATAATTGTAGTACACTACTTGAGTGGGTATACCTTTGCTACCTCAATCTGCGAAAATGATCAGAGGGTAGTGCGAAGGGCTAAGAATCCTTTCATAATAACAAATCAAATGTTGGGGAAACTGAAGGTCAGGACGCCAAAGCCCTATTTGGCTTGTACTGCCATTGAAGAAGGAAAAGAATGAGCTAAGCTTTGCACAACATTTACGCAAGTAGCTACAATAAATGCTGAGTACTTCCACATTTCTGTTATGCTCAAAGAATTAATAGAAGTTCTAATAAATTCGTCTTTTGGACATGGTCAAGCAAAGCAAGATGTGCCCACTAAGCAAGGTCGAATGTAAGTCCTATATATGATAGTTAAGTTGTAAGGCGTTAAATAGCTTTTGCATTTTCTAAAAATACCTAGAAGTTTGCAGACTATTGCCCTTGACGCCTCCAAAAATACAAAGACATGCCGTATAAGATCGAGACAGTTTCTTTACGGCTAAAAGTAGACAACAGAAGGACAGTGATAAAAAATAAGAATAAAGTAGAAGACAAAAGAAATCCTTGAGAACGCCGGAATCGATTGGGAAGAGCAAGAAGTAAGACTACTAATACTACTCGTACAGTGCGTTCGAAAAGAAAACTCTCATCATTAGATGATGGTAGCATTGAGGCCGAACTTAAAGAAAACACATTCATGTCAAACTTTGTCAAAAGCTTTTGAGAAGTCAAGCGCAAGAGCTTGACCTTCGCCGAACTTATGTATGCATGAGTACCAGCGTTCGGTCAAGTAGGCATTGCGGCCATTTAGAATGGACCCTATACAAGCGATCGTTAATGAGCTGTTTATCCTCAATTCCTCAAAATATTCAATAATTTCATAGTTTCCATTACTTACCAAAGTACTGAAGTCCGGGTAATCATTGACGAGATTCGCTTTTCTTCTTGGGAATTATCTAAACATTCGCTGCTTTCCACAATCGTGGAAAGCACCTAGAAGCAAGGATAGATAAAAAAAAAGATTGCGAAGAGGTTTAACTAAAGACGAGGACCATATTTTAAGGCAGAGAATGCCTTCAGGAACTATGGATGACTTTATATGCATACCCCTGTGACATGTGGCAGTAAAATAAACATTCAACAAGTCCTGCTGGCCCGAAAAATGGCAAATTAACATTCAATGGATCATGGGCTTCTCACCCGTGATCTTAAAGCACTAAAAGAAACAAGAAAAGGATGCTACGCCTCGGAAACGGACGGTTTCTACAATAACAACTTTTGGCATTCGAAAACATACTACGATTGGCTTCTGGAACGTTCGGACGATGGTAAACGCAGTGGGATCACTCAAACCATACACCAACAGACAGAGATCGACCGTGAAACGGAACACTTGAAGAAGAATAAAGAAGTCCTGGCGGTAACTAAACGCCGATTCTCAGGGTCGCGCTATTTTCTTTTCTGCGATGTTCTATTCTGTCCTATTCTCCTACAGAGGGTCTTAATAGGAAAATGATTGATATGTATTCTGTCCACTGCACGCATTTCTACCGTATAGGGTTGGAAAAGCCTATTTTTTGACAGCTGGTCGCTTGAAAGTTGTCAAATGTTGACATTTGTCATCTATAAACGCGGAAAATTCACTATGGAACGCTACACAGTGAAAGAAAAAATAGATATCGTTGAATTTCATTACGAAAATACGTGTTCAATTGCAAGTATGATGCGCAAAATTCGAGCAAATTTTGATCGTAATCATGTTCCTTCTGAAACGTGTGTGCGCAACCTAATCAAATGATTCCAAGAGACTGGCTCAGTGGAAGATGTGAAGACACCGAAACGTCTTCGCCTCGGACTTTCGATCGAAAATATCGCCGCAGTGACGGAAAATGTTGAAAATGACCCAAAAACCTCAATTCGTTAAAGTCCTCAAGAACTTGAGATCTCCACGTCCATACTGTCGTATACTCTACCACCGGGGCAGCACTGAGACCGACATCGGAGGCTACAACATCAGTGGCAGCCCCAGAGTCTCCACAGCCGTTGTCAACTGTCACTCAGTAAAATACCGCCACGAAACATGTCAGACAGCAGTCAACCTAGTAGAGGAGGATCTTCGGCAGCTATCTTCACAACACATTTAAATTACTGAATAAATAAACGAAATACACAACACACACTGCAGCGAATATTGATGAAAGATACAAGGTCCAATTGATTCAAGAACTGCAACCGGCGGACCACCAGCATCGCCGCACGTTTTCTGATTGGGTCTTGGAGATTGGTGATTTTTGCAAAAAAAAAAAAATTGTGGTATCTAGCGAAGCTCATTTTCACGTTAGTGGTTACGTTAATAAGCAAAATTTCCGCATTTGGGGATCCGAAAACCCGCCCTTAAATCAAGCGAACGCACTCACAACGAGTGACTATTTGGTGAGGATTTTATGCCGGAGGCGTCATGGGGCCGTACTTTTTCGAAAATGACAACGGAAAAGCCGTTACAGTCAATGGAGTGCGCTACAGACGCATGATAAACAATTTTTCGCGGCCGGAGATGTAGTATATATATGAACACAGACTGCTTTTAACAGGATGGTGCTACGTAGTATTCAAGTTCCGAGACAGTTGAGTTATTGCGCACGAAGTTCCCGGGTCGCGTAATTTCGCGTTTTGGAGACACCAATTGGCCACCAAGTTCCTGCTATTGAACACCGTTGAACTTTTTCCTTTCTTCCTTGTACATCCGCAAACAATGCTAACTCTCAAAGCGAACATTGAAGCTGCCATCGGCGAAATAGAGCCCCGATTTTGCGAAAGAGTGATTGAACATTTCGAGAAAAGGATTGAGGTCTGCAAGCGAAGCCGATGTGGCCGTTTGGCAAATAATCCCCATGTATCTACTTTATAATGCAATAATAATTTTAAAGACATCCAAACAATTGCTCGTTTTATTCAAAAAAATAAATAAATAAATCCTAAACCTTTTGTTGATACACCCTATATAAGTTTACGACAAAGTTTGTAACAATAAAAATAAAGTCTTGCGAAAAAAATTTATGTCACCGAAGTTCACATCATCACTAAACTAAAACTCAGAACTGGATGTTCGTCCTTGCGCTCTCCAGCTTGATAACGAGTTAACCTAGAGACTTCAAATTTTGTACATTTTAGTCGAAAAACTAAGCTCAAGTTCGTGAATGACACCCCTTCCACCCTCACCTAAACAAAATGACGGAATATCAAACTTGATAATAAGTTGATTTTTTGAAAAAATATCAGATCTGAGATTACTTAGTTATTTGTATGAAAAGCAGGAGGTGGTAGACGAAGTGATAGTGTTACTCCTTCTACTTTGGTGGTAGGTTATTAATAAACTTCAACCACTTGATATAAATATTTTAAAAATTATTCATAATTTTTATAATTATTTATTTTAATAATTATTTTAACAACAATTAGTTATATGCAATTATTTATTTTAAGAAATAATATTTAATGCGCTTATCCAACAAAAACTTTTTACAACTGGCTTTTATAAAATTCGTTTTTCAACTGACTTGTTTTTTTACAATTTTTGTCATAAAAAACTAATATGATTATTTTTATATTTTGTGCGATCTATTCATTTATCAAAAGTAAAGTAGCGCTATTAAAGTAAGTTTCTACGATTTACTTAATTTATAAAAAGTAAAGTAGTGATAGTAAAGTAGGCACTACACTACCACCTCCATTACAAATTATTATTAATTTTATTTAGCTAAATCGCGGGTTTTAATCTTAGCTACGCTTTAATTGCGTATCGCTTTTAAGATATTTATGCATCATTTTTCTACGCCTTGGGTCTTTACGGATAGTCAGGTGTATGGGTTTAGGCTAGTGGGTAACGTGTTCAATGCCGTCACCCCAACAACAAGAAAATACAATAATTTCTTAAAGTTGAAAAAAAAATAGAAACGGGTTTTGTCGGAAAAAAAAAATTGTTAGAATTCTCGCAAAAGTATTTTGGAAAAAACAATCGGTCAAAACTTTTCAATCAAAATTCTATTAATAAACAAAAAAAGAGAAACTTTATCCGAATTAAATAAGTTCTAATCGGATCAAAAAATCTGCTGACCTCACCCGAAAAAAAAATACCTTTGACAATGTACAATCTTTTTATCCGAAATGTTGAATAAATGAATCCCAAGCCTAATCCAAAAAATGTTTCTTCCACTCGAAAAGAAATAGAAATAGGGTTCATCCTTAATCCCACCCAACTCTACATAATATCTCCTTTTAAATTGTTTTATTTTCAAGCTAAATTTAACCCAGAAAATAAAATTTACTAACATTATACCACATTCGCGTCACAAATACTTTAGCAACATCTTGAAAATATTGCTTTAATTTTGCGTCCTGGTTTTTAAAGTTTCTTCATAGAGTTGTAAAGTTAATTTGCTTATTCTTTCTCTTCTTGTAAAATTTTGATGAAAACACAAATTACCGAGATTTTTATTAAAGTTTCCAAGTTTTCATTTGAGCCCTTCAAGTTTTCGGCACTGGATATTAAGGCCAACCATAAAATTATAATCAAATTGCTGAAGGGCTTGAAATTATTCAGTGAATGTGTGGACTAAATGTACGAGTCGTGTATGATAAAATGGTAGAGACGACGATAGTTGCTCCTCGGGATGGTAATGAGGCTTTAGTCAGCAAAAAAGAAATTTGTATAGAACTGGCAACTAGCAAGATAAAAAGGGTACACGGAAAACTCGTAGTGGAAGAGATAATTAGATGTAATAGAGTTTATTTAAAATTACATAAAAAAACTAATAATAAGTTTTTGGGCAGTTCAGCGTTTTAAAGTTTCTCTGACGCTATCTACATTAATTAAGGATGCTAAATCGCAGGGAATAACTGATGAGAGTGTACTTAATGTCATATTTTTTCCTGTGTCTGTCACTATACACGATAACCTATTTTATTTTTAGCATTTAGAAAAGAAAAGCAATGGGAATTATCAAGAATATTTAATTCTGTAATCAGTTTGCAGGCAAGCGAGCAATATTGTGCCAACAAGGAAAATCAATACTTTACAAATCCTCTGTACTTGGTTACGTGTTCAATGCACCAGCTTCTCGCAAAATTTTTATAAACTGATTCAATGACTTACCTAAATTTCTTATCTTATATTTTGAATGAATTATAATCCGAAACTTACCTGAAAAAAAGAAAAAAAAAAATATATTAGAAAATTCAATTGCGTAAATAAATAAGGTTAAGTAAAACAAAATTGAGATGGTTTTATTTCCTTGATAACTACTACATTTTCATTCGCAAAATGCTGGAGAAAGCGATGGTGGCTATGATGTAGAGAAAAAAGGAGCTTAATTTCTACCAAAAAAAATATATATACATATATACGAAAAAGTTCAGCACTCCAATTAATTGAAACTGGAATTAACGATAAAGAGCAGACAAGCGGCTAAGTCTTAATTACCAGCTAAGTAACTGAATTATATGCATTTAGGAAAGGCATTACGCCCAATCTAAAAGTAAGGTGTAGCCTAGTGGGTAGCGTGTTAGTCTACAATGCAAAAGTCGTGAGTTCAAACCCCTACCGACGTGTTAGTCCAGCACGCTACCTGCTCGGGTATAACTTGGTCACCTCAATCTAGGAAAATGAGAATTTCGTAAATTGAAGATTGTGCGAAGAGCTCAGGGCAGGTCCTTTGAAGGTGCAAATGGTGCAGTTGCACCGGGCGGCATACTAAAGAGGCAGTGGCTTTACTAAGAACAGCGCCCCTCCCTACAGACTATTGCGGTAAAATTTTTATATAAGTTTATAATGCAAAAATGAAGCGCTGTACAAATTTTTAGCAAATGTACCCGATTTTTCAAGTGAAAACCCTGCTGACAGATAATTCTTATGCTCCAAATGGAAACTGAGATTATTTTAAGTTTGCTCTGAAGTTTGTGACGCCAGGAAATGCTCGCACAGAGTCGCGAACGTTACAGAAACAAATTGTCGTTTAAAAATCTCGAAACCGTCCGTCTGGCTATTCGTTCTCTAGCTTGAGAACGCGCTAAGCTAGAAAGCTTAAATTTTGGAAACGTTATTTTTGGTAAAGAGGTAAGACAAAGTTTGACTTGTTCATCCTTGTTCTACCTCCTCTCATAACAAAAGACACAATTTCACAACT
This sequence comes from Chorisops tibialis, assembly GCA_963669355.1. NCBI lineage: Eukaryota > Metazoa > Arthropoda > Insecta > Diptera > Stratiomyidae > Chorisops > Chorisops tibialis. Next base: position 246,514,092 of record OY770263.1, on the reverse strand, counting down.
TAATTATAAGTCAATTTTCTTCTTCTTCTTCAATGGCGCTACAGCCCAAATCGGGCCTTGGCCTCCTGAACTTCAGGTTCCTTAACATTTTCATTATTTATTGCGGACGAGTTGTTAGCTCTTCGCACAACCCTCTATCTACGAATTTTTCATTTTCGTAGATTGAGGTAACCAAGGTATATTCAAGAAGGTAGTGTGCTTGAAATTATGCGTCGACCGGGATTTGAACTCACGACCTTCGCATTGTAAACCAAACACGCTACCCACCAGACTACACCCTAGCTCAATTTTCTTGGAAGATATAAATTTATTTATTTCTTAAGAAAAAAAAGTTTTCCACTCCTTCCACCACCTCCCATACAAACTGTACTATTCCACGAAATACAATACAACACGTTGATTTTCTTGGAAAATATCAAAGTTAGAGCTCTGAAATTTGAAAATTAATATTATTTAGTTTTTATTAAAGAATTTAAAATACTCCCACTACTTCTACTCCCACCCACACAATCTACATCCTTTCAAGAAATGGAATGTACCAATTATGTACCAGAGTTATGAAGCTTGAACTTAATACAAAAGTATTTTGGTAGTGATTATAGTTCTTGCACTTGACATTGCAAAAGCCTATGACAGAGTTTGGCACGAATGTTTTCTTGGTAAGCTCAAGACCATTAGCCTCGATGTATCCCTTATGCAATAGATTGAGAGTTTCTTGTCCAATCGTACTACATGAGTCTTATTAGGTGGCGTTACTTCCTCCTCCTTCCCAATCAACTCCGGTGTCCCTTAGAATTCTATCTTATCGCCTACTCTGTTCTTGGTATTTATTAAGGACCTTTTACTTTCTACTCTCAATCCAATTTAAAGTCTCGCAGATGACAGTACTTTAAATAATACCTTTGAATTCGACTCCGCTGCGGAATCTCACAAGCAATCTGTTGTTTCCAAACGAAGAGAGTCATTCGGTTCGCTGAACACCGACCTCGACTTAATCCTGGAATGGGGCAGGAAAAATAGAGTAGAGTCCAACGCCGCCAAAACACAGACCTGTCATCTTTCTCTTAAACGTGATGTTCCAGCGGCTTCGTCTAATTTAGCCTTTTATGGCGTACCACTTTGCTCTTCAGATGAGTTTATTCTATTTGGCGTAAAGTTAAATAACCACCTTGGTTAGAGCAAACACATCTTTGATTTTGCCCTTGATATCTCCAAACGCCTAGGTATTCTTCGCAAATGCAAAAAATATTTTACGCCTCCCGACATACATATGTAGCTACTCGACCTCGTTTAGAGTACAATTCGCTTTTATGGGCTAGAGTTCTCAAAACACACCTTGACCTGCTCGATCGAATCCAAACACATGCGTTCCGACTAATTGGAGATGAAACTGTTACGGTTTCTATTGACTGCCTCCAGCATCGCAGAAATGTCGGACTACTCAACATTTACTATCACTACTTTCATGGTAAATGTAGTGCGGTAGTAAAATCACTCATTCCTCCACTTTACATTTTTCCCGAAATACTCGTCAAGCTAAACGCGCGCACTAGTAGGCCATCAATTCTATTCCTACTCGTACAGTGAAATATAGACAGTCATTCATCTGCCGAACGTTCAGACTCTGGAATGCATTGCCGACGTTTTCCTAAGTAGGTATAACCTCCAGTCCTTCAAGAATAATCATTTCCATCTCTCTCTAACCTAATTTCCATCAATCAATTAAATTCCTGTTAAGACCCCCTACAGGGGCATAGGATAGAAATAACTCTCCTCTACAAGGTGCAATCCCGAGCATCGGCCTTAAGCTGTTTCCAGGACTTGTTTATTCCTCTGGCCTTCTGCTCAACTGCTTGCTTCCATGTGCTACATGGTGGACCAACCCGACGTCTTCCTTGAGGATTACAATCCTGAGCCTGTTTGGCGATGTTTCGCTCTGGTTTAATCAAAGTGTGACCGATCTACAGCCACTTCCGCCTTTGAATCTCAATGCCTATTTTAGTCTGTCCAATTGTACTCCAAAGTTCGTCGTTGAAGATCACTTCTGGCCAGAATATTTCTAAAATGCGTCGAAGACATTGGTTCACGAAAGTTTGTAGTTTCTTGGTAAGTCTAAGTCACTTCCCACGCAGTAAAACCATATACCAACACGGATTTGACGCATGCGTCAAAAACTCACAGCTTCGTGCGAAGGGAGATCTCTTTTAACCTCCAGAAAGGGGAAAGGATACCGAAGGCCTGACGAGCTTTATTTAGACGAACTTCAATATCCTTTTCGGCTCCGCCATCTATGTTGACAATGCTTCCGAGATAACAAAAATATTGCACTTCTTCAACATCTTGTCCGTTAAGAACAATCGGTGTGCGTTCGAGCCCATGTCCATGTACTTGGTTTTACGGACATTTATTTTCAGTCCCGCCTCTTTGCATTTAGAGTGCAACGAGCGAACATTTGACTCTAAGTCCGAACGGTTATGTACAAGCAAAAACACGTCATCAGCATAATCAAGGTGACTTAAGATGTTAAATAGTCTCTATTGAAGACCTTTACCTTTCCCACCTTCCAGTGCAGCTTTCAAGATGTCATTTATTTTAACCAGAAACAGGGCTGGCGATAATATGCAGCCTTGTCTGACACTCGTTCGCACAGGGAAGCTCTCGTACAGCTCTCATCAATGCAAGACGCGACTCCTTCCATCTTCGTAGGATTCTTTAATCATAGCTATGACCTTATCTGAAATACTTCTCCTATGCAAAGCATTCCATATGTAATCTCGCTTAACGCTGTCGAAAGCCTTCTCGAAGTCCACAAACATGAGATGTAGTGGCGAATATATTTCGGCTGACTGCCCCAGTATTATCCGTAGGCTTCCGTGGCGTAGTGGGCAGCGTGCTTGCTTCTCAGTCGATAGGTCGTGGGTTCGATTCCCACTCCAGACGGGATTTTTTTAAGCGCAAATTTTTCAGTTGCTACTGGTGATAAAAAATTATTCGCAATAAAATGGGGAAACGGTGTAAAAGTGAAACAGTTCCACTTCAAGAAGGCCTAGATACTCAGTAGATGGTTTCTGTTCGCTTTCTATCATTCAGTCCCCCATAACATCTGCAAATATTTGTCAGTAAGCAGCCAGTGCAACTTAGCAATATACCAGCTTCTCCACTCGCTACGGTCGTTCTCACTCCCCTTCCCCAACCTTCCCTCCATGACTGTGTTTGTGCATTGCACATAAAGGCCGAAATTTCCTATAACACAGGTCATTCTGTAAAAAAAAAAAAAAAAATTTGTGTGGTCGGTACAAGACGACCCTTTACGGAATCCAGTCTGATAAACTTCGAGAGTGCTATCCACGACATCACTAATCCTTTTGAGAATTATCTTAGCCATGATTTTCGATACGGCAGTAAGTAGACATATGCCATGCCAATTGCCAAATCCCGAAGGTCGCCCTTCTTCGAAATTTTCACAATTACGCCCTCCTTCCATTCAGTCGGATATCTTCCTTCATTCCACGCCTCAGTAAAGAGTGGTAGGAGTATATCGGCTGTTATTTCGGGATCCGCTTTGAGGAGTTCGGTTGGTAGTCCGTTCATACTTGGGGCTTTCCTTCCGCCATTGACCGAATGGCGGAAACTGTCTCTTCCTTATCTGGGGGATCGTCCCTAATAGAGGATTGTTGTGGTTGGATGTTTGGTAGTTGTTCTGTTTCTAGAATATCTTCCTCTGACAAGATGTTTAAAATGTCAGAGAAGTATTCCTTCCATCGCCACAACTGGTGTTCACTCGTCAACTGTTTCATGATTTTGAATAGTGAACTCATATCCCCAAAGTAAGCCGCATATTCTGCCTTGTTTGCCAGATTTTCAATGGCCTTTCTCTTGTCGCGTTTAACAGCCTTTTTTAGCTGTATATGAGCATCGCGGTAGTTCTGCCTCAGGTCGGGCGTTCGTTGGTTGATGTCGGGTTGAGAAATGATTGCCAATTTGGCTTTTTTCGATTGCCAGTCCTTGGTATATGTAGCTTGCGACATCTAGGGTTTCTCACCGCTGCACATATCCAACAGATTCTCGGTAGAAACGTGTTTCTGGTTTCCTCCCAATTGGCATCCAGTGTGCACATTTTATATTCGCCCAAAGTGGATGACTTTTCGCGTAGAATGGTGGTATACTCGCGTTTTGTTGGGGGTCTCTAAGGCTATCCACATTCAGCTTACGCTTCATTTGAAGATTTTGTGGTCGTCGGATAGCTGCTTTGCACAATCTCAAGCAAGCAACCATCAAGTGGTGATCGCTCCCCACGTCAGCTCCATGTTCCGCTCGCACATCAAGGAGACATCTTCTCCATCGGCGACTTATTGGCAAATGGTCGATCTGGTTCTGAGTAACACCATCAGGGGAAACCCAAGATGTTTTACGATGACTCTTGTGTGGAAAAAAGGTCCCTCCGATGACCATTTGCCGAGTACTACAAAACTCCACAAATAATTCGCCGTTTTCGGGTCTCTTAATCCAAGGGCGTGACGCGTCGACCCAAGGGTGACCATGCTTCCCCTTGACGTGTTCTAGTCCAGTGTTGTCAGATCCAACTTGGGCGTTCATATCTCCTGACATGATAATAATATCACCTCTTGGAGCACGTTCGAAGGTCGCACTCAGTTGGCTATAAAACTCCTCTTTGTCACCAGATGAGTTGGTGCGTAGCACTGTGAATGTGACGTTTCTGACACTGCTCCTAAGTCTGACGACAATAATCCTATCCGAGATTGGTTCCCAGCTGATGAGACTGTTTTTCGCTCTCGGTGTAAGGACTAACGCCACGCCATTTTTGGCTTCACTCTCAGGGCCAACGTACAGAATGGTGTTGCCGCTAGGGGTTGGTTGTTCTCCTGATCCTGTCCACCTGACCTCGCTCAAGCCCAAGATTTGGATGTTATAGTGCTCCATTTCACGGTCGATCACTGGTTGGCGGTGCAAGGACCGAGTGACCCCATTCAATGTTCAAACGTTCTAGAAGCCAATCATAGTCAATTTTCGAATGTCAAAAGTCGTTACCGTTGAGTCCAGAGAGTGTCCATTTGTCATTTTTAGTGCAAGCGGGACTGACTGTGAGTGAATTCTATTGCCTTCATCCCACAGGGGGATAGTGCAGGAATTGGTAAAACCTCATCGTACAACTACTCTCTAACGGGGAAACAAAATATAGGAGTCATGATTTTTTTTGCTCGAAATTGAGGTTTTGGATTTCTTGGAAGATTATGAACTAGTATGTCGCCACTGTAATGACTGCCTTTTTCTCACCTTCCAAATCACATCGTTTAAGGAACTCGTGAAAAAAATCCTCGTAGTACGAGAGGGCAATCCGTACTCTTATTTTCTGCCTTATATACTTTCAAAATTAAAAAAATTTGCATTTGCTAAATAAAAAATCATAAAATGTTGACTACTTTGCAATAATATCTTTAATTTTGTCAAATTATAAATTGCTAAATGTAACGAAACAGGCGACAAAATTGTAAAAAAAAAAGTATGATTGGGCGTAAATCTTCTCAAATTCTTTCGAATAGTGAATAGTGACTTTTGTATTCGAGGTGGTAAAAGCAAAGAGGGGGTTTGTAATTTTTGTAAATAACACCAAACGTAGTATACAAAATGTTTCATGCTGAATTTAAAGTTTTTAGCTTTCATAATTTTCGAGGAACTTGAACAATTTTTGTCTGAATTTATGGCATTTGTATGGAAAGTGGCAGAGAAAGCGGGAGGTTTTGGATGATTTTGAATCTGCTTATCAACATCCTAATGACATTGCTTTCTTACAATTTCAAGCGAAGTTCATATTTTTTTTCTAGGATTTATTGCAATTATTAAGAGACAAATTCTGGCACAATTTTAATTTTGTACTTTTTCTAGATTCAATGAAAATCGATTAAATGCGTTTACTAAAATTGTGCATTTGTATAGGAGGGGGTACAAGGAGTATTCGAATCAAAACCAAATTTTTTTTGTAATAAATTTTCTCAAAATTTAAAGTTGATAGCCTTGACGGTATTGAAGAAAAATAATTTAATTTAAATTTCGAAATTTCGTGAACTTTTTATGAGAGGAAAGAGTGAGGTGAAGTTGATAGTTTTTCCAAAATTGGTTGCAATTGTAATAAAATTAATTATGATAAAAATTGGTTCTTTTAGCTTTTTTAGTTGCAATGAAAACCGAATAAATTCATTTTTGAAAATTGTGCATTTGTATGGAGAGGGTAGAAGGTGTAAGGGGATCAGCAGATAATTTTTGACGTAAATGATATTGACATCATTATGCTATGACCTAATTTTCAAGTCAAGAACTGAAATGGTTTCGGAGAAAAATCAATTGCTTTAAATTTCGAAATTTCATGAAATTTGTATGGGAGGGGGTAGAGGGAGTGGGGGGATGTGGCCCGTTCACAAACTTAAAGTTCTTTTTTTTTTTAGTATTAATGAAAAATTTCAGCGCGATAGGTCAAATTTTTCGAGAGTTAAGTTGTAGACAGACGGACAGTCACGGTCACTCCGAATCGAGGTTTTAGAGCGACAACAAATATTTCTGTTGTCCCTTGGCGACTCCTTGGGAGTATTATTTCTTAGCTTTACAAACACAATATACTTCCAGATTTCATCTAGAGCATAAAAGAAAAAAAAAATACAAAAAGACAACTCTTTAGTTAAAATGTCATTAACAAAAAAAAAACAAATCCTGACAACATACAGTAAAAACCATTCAACTATCATCACATTTTCCGTGTTGCTTTATGGAAAGTTTTCCATTTTAATTTCTATACAAGAAAAAAAAGATGGAAAAACGTGATAATAAAACTTGACGTTAAATTCCATTGAGAGTTGGCGGTTCTTTCTTCTCCTTATGCTCGTTGACAATATGCAGCGACAACGGCACCTCATCATAACCATCGCATGGAAATAAGGACCTTTCAAAAAAAAAAAAAAACTGATGCATGAAATATGTTTCTAGGCGCATAAATTCCACAGCATGAAGCCAACAGGAGAAACACCTGAAAAGTATTCACCTGATGGTTGAGAATGATGATGACATCACGAGGCGATGAATAACAAATGACGAGACACTTGAAAGTGTCTCTGACACAGATTCAGATTGAGGACAGAATTGTGACATATGCGAAGCACTGCCAGTGGGAAGTCCTTCTTACGCTCGAATATCCTTCTCAATGCGACTACCCAGTCGTTAGATTTAAACGCTTCGGCTAAAAGGAGCCCACTTTAGCAGCGAGCGCGTGAATGAAAGCAGAGCACACTATTTAATTTTCGATGCATTTAACTTAAATGAAAATAGATACCACTTCGAAATTCGTTCGAGTTACGGATTAGTAGCTAGCGATTTCTTGCGCTTTTTATTTAAGTCCATCCGCTATAAATTACCAAACAATATACGAAAAATTCGCTTCGCCCGATTTCGGAGCGCGAAAAATGAATTTGATTGATGCGGCGACATTACGACGTGAAAATTGTTTGAGGAGGCATTAAACTGGTTTAAAATTCACAAACTTTTTATATATTCCGCAATGGAAAAAAAGTCGTTGTACTCTACGATAGAAATAAAAAATAAATAAAAGCTAAGATGGTTGAGCTCATTCGCATTATGACTCACATTTTGTTGCTATTTAAATAAATAGGAAATCCCAAAATCTTTAGATGTAAACAAGTTGAAAGCTTCGAGCTTTATTCCGATATTATTCAAAGCTATGAGTCTTTAGTTTGGCAGCGAATTATATGCAGATTAAATTTTTCAGTAAATATCTTCAATTAGTGAAAACAAATTTTATTTATCGTACTCCAAAATGTTTATTTATTGCTGTTATTACGTAAGGATTAGGGAATTTTTAAATATTTAATTTTGTCTCGAATAGATCAATTGTTAAACTCGAGAGAACTAATTTGGATCTACTAGGATTTTAGAGGTTATTTCCCACAGAACAATATGGAAACCAGAAAACTAAATAAAAATAGGTTTCCGGCAGTCCAAATATAACAGTCCCTCATATACGCAGTCCTATTTATAACAATGTTCTTCGACGACGAAAAGCAAATAGTCGCACAACAGGCGACTGGCAGGTGAAAAGCTGACAGATAAAAAGCGGGCGAAAAGCGGATGAAAAGCAGACGAAAAGCAGGCGAAAAGCGGCCGTCAAGAATCATATAAAAAGTCGAGCATTTGAAACGATACAGTTAGTGTTGGGTAGGACAAAAAATTGTTATCCCAAGTTTTTATGAAGGGTTCTTTTGCAATTTGAGGTGGTACAAAGTCCCACCTCAAATGTACCAAGTCACATGGCAGGTTCGCATACAAACAATTTGTGTCCTCAAATGAGGTATTAATGTGAAATTGCGAATATAGTAAAGACATAGGGCTAAAACACTAAACATTCTATGCACACGGCATAAGAGCACAATATATTGTCTGTGGCCCTGACCGAGGCTCTCATTATCATTAATGTCTATGTCATAACCTCGTTCACTTCTTTCCCACTATAGAACCTCAATAAGACAAATTTAATGCATGCGAACCCGCCATGTGATAGGGTGTAGCCTAGCGGGTAACGTGTTGGTCTACAATGCGAAGGTCATGAGTTCAAATCTCGGTCGACGCATAATTCCAGCACACTGCCTGCTTGGGTATACCTTGGTCACTTCAATCTACGAAAATGAAAAATTCGTAGATAGAGGGTAGCGCGAAGGTCTAACAACCCTTCCACAATGAATAACGAAAAAAAAAATGTTAAGGAACCTGAAGGTCGGGAGGCCAAGGCCCGATTTGGGCTGTAGCGCCATAGAAGAACTTGACTTGACTTGCATAAATGGGATATTTCTACCACCTCAAGTATGAGTAACCCAACACTAGATACAGCCAATCTGAATTGGGAAGCGAAGGAGTAAGGATCGGGTGATCGAAAGTCGCGATAGTCAATCGGAGATAGAAAAGCGGTCAATTGGTGAACGGAAAAAGTGTTTGTGAGAGTTAGTGAGAAGCGAAAAATAAAGTTTGCGGTTATTTTGATTTAAAGTTTAATTTTTACTTACGCACTTCAACATTAACAAAAATCTGTACAAGTCACACGTTTAATTAGGTCAAATCGCACATTTAAGACCTTTAAATCGTATCTACTATGATTTTTGATGGGGGTATATCCAAAGCGATGAAACGTTGGATATCGCACGGGATATAGGACAAGGTTACCATCGGGAAAAAATTTTCAATTACTTCCTAATCCGATGACAACCAAAGAACTTCCAACTTAAGAAAGAACTACCGCAATGCACATATATAGCTTAAGAAGGCTGTTAAGGGCTATTACGGAGCTGGCCCATAAGGCAAAATTTGCAACTTATCTTGTGGATATAGGTTATCCATTTAAAATTTTAAGACAAATTACGCACAAGGATTTCACCGCAAACTACCTGATGTGTTAAAGTTATTAACGGAATTCTCTTTTCTTAAACTAACAAACTATGTTCAAGGTCTGAACACCTTGAGCATTCGATCAACCAACAACAATAACACGGGCGATGCAGAGAAACGGCTAAGAAGGAAAAAATTCGTACGACATGAGAAGGAAATGCCTTATAGAAGTAACCAACAGCGACCGGCCGAGAAGGAAAAGAAAGATTCGTATAATAAGGGAATGATTCGGATGAGAGGGAAATGGTTTGGTGAATGTTTTTACAGTGCATTTCGAATTGAAAGGAAATATTTCCGGATTCTACACTGTTACACTTCATTATTCGTTTCGTTTCGATCTCTGCTGATAAAAGTCTCAGCAAAAACCGAAACATCACGAATAATAAAGCATAGCAGAGTAGAATCTGGAAATCTTTCCTTTCAACGAGAGGGAAATGATTTATAGAAGAGGCCAAGGTCAACCGACAAAACAAAATACAAAAAGGTCGAGTGTTCTGAAGAACAGTCAGTCCAGATAGAGGAGTCGAAATCAGAGCATTGATTGATAAATTCGCGAAAGAGTTGAAACCGATAGAAGAGTCGAGATCAGGTTATCGCGCAGTCAGTCCGAATGGAACAGTCGACGGGTCAGTCAATGTTTAGAAAGCAAAAGAGTCAAGATTGGAAAGCAATAATTTGTGAGCAAAATAGTCTCAAGGAAAATTTTAACGCAATTTAGTTGAAAGATAATTAAATAAAGTTTTGCGGTTCAAGTAAAGTGAACTTATTAAACTAGTCGTCTTATTATACACTAGATGAAATCTGAGAGTATATTGTGTTTGCCTTACTGTTTGCAACGCTAAGAAATAATGCTCGCACAGAGCCGCCAAGGGTACAGAAATATTTGTTGTCGCTCAAAAACCTCGATTCCGAGTTGCTGTCTGTCCGTCTGTCTACAACATAACTCTCGAACGCTTTGAGCTATCGTGCTGAAATTTGTTATGTGTCATTTTTAGCAAAAAAGTAACTTTAAGTTCGTGAACGGGCCACATCCCCCCACTCCTTCTACCCCCTCCAATACAAATTTCACGAAATTCCAAAATTTTCAGAAATTGATTTTTCTTCGAAACTATTTAAGCTATTGACTTTAAACTTGGGTTAAAGTATAATGATGTGTATATCATTTCCCTCACAAAATTTTGAGCCAATCTCTTCACTCCTTCTACCTCCTCCCATACAAATGCATAATTTTGAGAAATGCATTTTTTCGATTTTCATTGAAACTAGCAAAGTTATAAAAACGAATTTTTGTCAAAATTAATTTTATTATAATTGCAATCGGTATTGAAAAAATTATCAACAACTGAAAAATTTGCGCTTAAAAAAATCCCGTCTGGAGTGGGAATCGAACCCACGACCTATTGACTGAGAAGCAAGCACGCTGCCCACTACGCCACGGAAGCCTCAATTATATTATAAGTTCAAAGAAAGCATTTCTTCTTCGAACACATGAGAGCTATCGACTTTGAAACTGAAACAAAGCCTGGCGATAATGATGTTGATAAGCAGTTTCAAAATCTTCTAAACCCCTCCACTTCCTCTGCCACCTCCCATACTACAAACCTTAAATTCAGCACGAAATATTTTGCATACCACATTAGGTGTCATATCCAAAAATTACAAACCGCCCTCCTCTGCTTCTACCACCTCCCATACAAAAGTCACTAATAATTATTCGAAAGAATTAGAGGTGACATATTTTCCTTACGCCCAATCATAATTCTGTTATGTTTTTTACTTGAAATCCAGCGTCCCATTGTACACTTCAATATTATCCTGATATTTTTAACATCGTATCAGATGAAGAGAAGCTAAGGTGTAGCCTCTGGGGAAGCGTGTTCGTCTACGATGCGAAAGTCGTGAGTTCAAATCCCGGTCGACGCATGATTCCCTTCCACAATATATAATGAAAAATGTTAAGGAACCTGAAGGTCAGGGGGCCAAGGGTTGATTTGGGCTGTAGTGCCATTGTAGAAGTAGAAGATGAAGATATTCCTGAAACCGAGCCATTAGTGAAAAAACCAGAATTAGTAATTCGTTATTAGGGACAGTTCCTCCGATATGAAATGAAATGGTTTTTTTCATTTGATCAATGGCAGGAAAGAAAAAAGCCTTAGGTACAGACCGACAACCAAACGAACTTCTTAAGGCCGACCTGGGATTAACAGTCGAAATATCCAAAGACTATCAATAATATAAGATATTCCAAGCTTATGGAAGAAATAATACGGATTACGATGCGTCGAAATTGATAGAAAAGCTCATGATCGCCGCTCATTGGTCGCTACCCGCATGCCCATGTCTAATAGCCAAGCAATTCAATCGCGACTGTCGCTTTGGGTGTTTGAAACCTTTTCAATCAATCTCAGCGCATCGCAATGTGCAAAATTTTTTCCATAGGCTTGGAATATCTCACATTATTCATAGTCGTTGATATATCGCTACCTCAAAACAAGACAAGCTAGAGTATAGCCTAGTGGGTAGTGTGTTGGTCTTGTAATGCGAAGGTCGTGAGTTCAGATCCCGGTCGACGCAATATATAATTCCAGCACATTGCCTGCTTGGATATACCTTGGTCACCTCAATCTACGAAAATGAGAAATTCGTAGAAAGAGGGTTGTGCGAAGGACTAACAACCCTTCCACAATAAGTAATGAAAAATGTTAAGGAACCTGAATATCAGGAGGTCAAGGTCCGATTTGGGCTGTAGCGCCATTGTAGAAGTGTAGAAAACAAGACTGTCACAACTAAAAAAAAATTTGATTTTGGGAAATCACCTTTAAAAGTTCACTGACCCACAATGGTACTTTAATTTTGATATTTTAAAAACTACTAGAGAAAGAAGATTTACCTGCTTAATAGTACTTACTTTAAGCGCAACTTTTATTTAGGTTGTTCCTATGAAAGGACGGTCTGTGGAAATGGCACTGCACACGGTAATATCGAAAATTAAAAAGTCGATGGAACTTAAGTATACTCCTTGCAGTGCTTTTGTAGATGTAGAGGCGCGTTCAACAATATATGCACGAATGCGCTAATAGACGCGTAAATCGCACATAGTGTAAATTCAATGCTCACTGCATGGATTCATAACATTTTAGTGGACACGAAAATTACTGCCACAATGGGAAATGACTGAAATGACTAATGGATAGAGGAACACCACAAGGAGGGGTTTTGTCACCTTTACTCTGGCTGGTAGTCGTGAATGATATCGTCTCGCAGCTAAACGCTGCTATTTATTACACTGTCGCCTATGCGGATGACTTAGTCATGCAAATTAGTGTGAAATACTACAACTTTAGGCGAACTAATGCAAAATGCATTAAACCTTGTTAACGGTTGGTTTAATTCGTGTGAATTGAGAATCAACCCTGATAAGACTAGGCCAATACTCTTCACTATAAAACGACGTATAGACAGTTTCAATCTGCCATCCATTGGGGAGTTGCTTTAATCCGAGGGCGACTGATTGTCGAAGAAAGAATCATGAAAGTAAATAAGACCTTCTTCATATGGAAAAAAAAATTTTTTGGCAAAAATTGAGGAATGAAGCCAAATATGGTAACGTGAATGCATATCAGTATCATACTACCAATCATGACATACGGTGCGTTGATATAGTGGGAAAGTACCGAACTGAAATATATCCAATCACAATTGAGTCACATCCACAGAATCACCTGCATAGGCATAACAGGGGCATTGCGTACAACGCCCACAGAAGGACTGGAAGCCATTTTGAATCTTCTTCCGCTGAATGCTGTGATTCTGGAGAAGGCAGGCGGTGTGACTTGAAATCTTTGGCGTATGGCCTGGGACCAATTTATGCTACCATCCTTGAGCGTATAAAAAGGAATCTTCCTTCCCAAGGTAGTAGTGATACAATACAAGCACTATGAAGTCACTCTACCTGACAGACAGCAATGAACTGAGAATCATGTCATGCAGAATGACGAGATTGCAATATTTACTGATGGTTCGAAAATGGAAATGGAAGTAGGTTATGTCATCTTATCTGAAAGCTTTGATCTGCAAATCTCCAGGCATCTATCAGAATATGCCACGGTCTTTCAATCGGAAGTAATGGCTATTGCGAAAGGGGCGGAACTGGCCCTGCGGGCATGAATAAATAATAAGCAAGTTAGTTTTTACTCGGACAGCCAAGCCGCACTGAAGGCCCTCTATGCTTACTGCTACGATTCAAAATCCTTGAACCAATGGACATGATGGAAGAATTGGGAAAAAAAACCTCCACTTTGCGACTTTGTTAGGTTCCGATGCATCGAGATATACTTGGAAACGGAATGGCAGACAGGCTGGCCAAAAACGGATCTGCCGCTGCTACTGTTGAGGAAACGGACAATGTTGGTATTGCCTTAAGGAGTCATTAAGAGAATTTACGGGGAGGGGAAATCTCAAATGGTTACAGAACGACTCGTGTAACACCACGGAGATGCTATGGATTTGATAGAGGGAAATCAATAAAAATATTGAGACTCGACAGAAACTCCGTACTGACACTATTAGGCCTAGTCACGGGCTTCTGTCTACTTAGGAATCATGATCGAAGACTTCGCCTTACAACCGATGACATTTGAAGAAGTTTCGGTGAGGAGGATGAGACCGTACAGCATTTTCTCTGCCATCGCACATGCCTCCGAACAATTCGAAGACAAATTTTCGGAGAGTACTTCTTCGCCGAGCTGAATGATATCCCGTCCCTTGCACCCATGAAGTTCGTTAGTTTCACTGGTAGAGCAGGCTGGCTGCTAGTAGGTCTACATTGTAAAAACACGGAGGCATGCAATAGGGTCACTGGTTTCCTACGTACATTGGTGTCCAATCCCTCCACAAACCTAACTAGGTTAGATTAGGTTTGGGGAGGGGTTGGACACCAATGTACGTAGGTCCTATGAGTTTAGTATGAATTTGATATTTTTGTGTTTTTGTTTTTGTGACGACAATCATTAACGAAACCAAGTCCTGCAGTCATACCACACACTTTATTCAACATTTTTCTTATAACCACTTTCACACTTGTTCACTAAATCGCATTAATCTTCGTGCTGTCGATAGAACGACTTAATCGCTTTCCCAACTTCGACCAGCTCTTCGCTCCATTCGTGCTGTCGATCACATGATTTAGTCGCCTTCTGAATTCAGACTGGCTCCAATATTTCGCATCAACACTCGCACTAATCGCGCTGTCAATCACACGGCTCGATCGCCTTCTTAATCTCGACTCACTTATTCATCGCAAATTCTCGAAAACGCACTGTGAAAACGTTCATGAAACCAATATTATTCCTATTTGAGCACCCATTTGTTCAATATAGAAATGTTAAAATATTTAAATAAAAGAGGGATAAAAAAAATTCTATTTAAATGTTTTCCTCGTACATATAAAATGCAATACCACTCTATTTCGATGCAATAACGAAAGTTTTTTTTTTCTCGTATGCTTATTTGAAAGGAGTACGATTATAAGGACGTCATTGGAATTCACTATCGTCACCGGAGAAATTGCCGTCATTCTACTGCAGCTAAAAGTTTAAATTTTCATAGGATATCACGGATGTCAGGATTAGCATTTATTTTCATCCTAAAATATTTTACAGAGAAGTGTGGTTCAAATTTAACGAGCTGGCACAGTAAAGATTTTCTAGTTATATTTCCAACCAAAAAATTTTCCGTTCAAAAAAAAGGCTAGAAATATTTTTATAGAGCATATGAAATAAGTGACGTCGTCGGTCTGCACCATTTCCTATTGCTAATTGAATTTTCGTCATAGGACAATCGGATTTGCCGGGCTAATAGGGAAGAAGAAGTGGAATACAACCAACCACCATATGTATTTTTCCAAGCATTTCTTAAGTTCAATTTGCTGCACTTTTAACCCAGATGACATAAATTCGTTTTTCCCACAATGTAAACGGCAAAGAAAAAAAACTTTCAACTTATTTCACAGACTGCAGTAGAGAATGGGCCTTAGTTTGCGCTCGACTTTATACAGAAGGAAAACGGAATGACTTTACTGGGATTAGGAAGTCGTTATATGCCACATATAATAAGCCAGTAAATCAGGGCAGAACAAAAAAAAAAAACTATAAGAAGTAAGAACGAAACAAAAACCGTCCTTATTGCACTAGAATGGCATTGTATGAACTCGAGGAGCACATATGAGGTACATATATGAAAATACGAGGCATTTAGTTCAATGGGAACCTCTTCCTTTCCGCATTCGAAGATATAATGCAGTTCTATGGTAGATAGCTGCCATCTTCAACATAACATAGAAGTTCATATCGGATAAATACAAGCTTTAAGATTATGACTATGGCGAAATTTCCATATAAGCTGGCATAAATTGTTGCTATGTGACATTCATATTGTCGGATGCAATATGGTGCATTTGAAAGTTGTTCATCGAGAAAGTGAAGGATACAGTCGTCGAGTCAAGATTGTGCATTGTTCTGGAAATGAGGAAGATTTAATGGAGTCGAACTGACAGTTATTGCATGTAGACAACAGCCATAGTTTGCCATCAGAATAATCCGTACCTAGTACGAGTATATAAATACATTGCTACATTCTTGGCAGAGATATGTACGTCGAGTTAGACAAACCAATAATACCAAACAAGGAACATTCTCATAGAACTCTGTCCACAAGACGTTTAACTGTTCAGATAACTCTACTACTAACGTATACCTTATTGTCATATAAGGCAAATATCATCGAATAATAACCGAATACAACAGGTATTCGATAATCCTTTTTATCAATAGTAACTATCGAACGACGGAATAATCATATTGAAAGGTTTTTCAGAATTTATTTCGCTAAAGATAACGACGGTCGAATGACATTTTCAAATGAAATAATATAATTTTGCTATTGATAGCACCGATCAAATTACTTTTTTTAATAAATAAAAAGTATAATCGATACTTATCGCACGTTTTTACTGCCCTGAAATTACGTTATTTCGTCCAAATCGATGAAATTACATTCGAAATTACATAATTTGCCATACAAGGTCTGTTCAGAAAATAACTTAATTATTAATTTTAAAGATTATTGGTCCTTGTATCCATCAAATTGCTCCCCTCCCCTATTCACACACTTTTCCCAGCGGTGTTTCCATTTCGCAAAGCAGTCCTGGCCTGTGACGAATTTGCTTGATTTAATTTTTAATACTCTGAAAACGGCGTCCTTTCAGTACTGAGTTTAACTTCGGAAATAAGGAGGAATCGCAAATATCCAGGCGAGTAAGGAGGCTCCGGGAAGACAGTCATATGATTTTTGGCACACAACAGATGAATTGTTGAAGATGAGTGTGCGGGCGCATTGTCGTGGTGCAAGAACCATGAGTTGTCGCGCCACAACTCTGGTATCTTTCTCGGATTTTTTCATATAATCGTCTCCGTAAAGTTTGTTTCAAAAGTTGAAACGTTCCCCAGTTTTCCCTACTTTTACGAAAAATTTTACGTTGCATCGTTGCTCTAGAAAATCGCACATTTCAAAAATCGCAAGTCAGTGCTGCCAACCAACTAAACGTCTTCGCTGGCGCGTAATTCAAAATGTTCGGTTATTTTCTGAACACGCCTCGTACAATGAAGTCATTTCGAAATTACGTATTTTTATGTAATGTCATCGAAATTAGATCCATTATTACGTTGCGCAGGGATTGAATGTACTCAGATTTTTAAATTCAGCACGTCAATTCAGAATTCCGTTGACGTTTCTGACGATTCTGACATTTCTTAATAATAAATCAACCAGTATGGAAAACTGACAAATGAAAATCAAAATTTCATTGATGTTTCTGATATTTGTGAATATTAATAATTATTCTGCCGGTGTCCGTCAAACGAAATTATGAACACTTTCACCTACTTTACAAATTACCCGCTCGAAATTATGTAATTTCGATCCAGTAAAAACGCGCTATTACAAACTTTTTTCAAGCCGAAAAATTATACTATTGATAAAGACTATTGAATAAATTTTTCGATTGAATAAGTGAATTTTGATACCGATATGGCATAAAGCCAAACGATCGGGACTATCAAACGATTTCAGATAGGTTATCTATCGGTATGTTGTCTTGAAAAGAACAAACAATTATCGATATTTTCAAATTCAATTATTTATAAAGCTCTTGAACAAAAACATTTAACATTTGCGACTATGCGAAAGCAGAAAATGGCAAAATAATGAAGATGGGAATTCAAATATTACATTACTGTACTTTTAAAGATGAGAAAAAAAGCTGCTAAGGATCCAAGTTAAAGTTGATCGTGGATCCTTTGCATTATCAGCATTGGAGAGTGATAGAAGAAAATATCAGAATTCCTGGTTGAAAATGTTCCTGGTTGAAAATTCAAGTCGTCACTGAGGTAAGTATTAAGATCAAGTAGTTTTAGAGTTTAAAGAGGAAGCAAGTATCGAGGAATGCCCGTAGTAGGTGGGGTACGCTGGAGTTAAAGGGCTACAAGTCTGTCATTGTAGTTGATTTGTGGCGACTGAGAGCGTCTAAGCTTAAGTTGGATGGATTCGATGGCGTCAACATCGCAAATATAGCGAGGGTTCCACATTGCTTCCATGGTACAACAACAACCCAAAACGGGCCTTGGACTCCTAACCTATAGATTCCTTAACTTAATCTCGAATAAAAATTAACGAATATAAGCTTGCCATCGAAAGTCACTCTTAGATACTTAGTGGTTGTTAATGAAGAGTGCAAATAGTAGAGGACCAAGGATCGAGCCTTGTGGAAAATCCAAGTTGGCAGCCGACGATCCGTGATGTAAGAATTAAATCAAGTCAGGAAAAGTTTCTAGATAAGAATTTTAGTATTAACAGAGTCAATAGCTTTCGGCAAATCAGTGTATATGACGTGAATAGTACTATGGCGGTCTAAAAATTGTAAAACATATTAGGTACTCGCCACTGATTTTAGGACTTAGAGAATTACTAGGAAATAATAGAATAGATCTTTGTTATAGAGGTGTAACCTAGAAGAAAAGAATTTCACAAAAAGTTCACACATTGCTTGCGGATTGGTAATTGTAATAATTGTTTGGACTTATTCCGGGAAGGCCTTTTTGATTTCCGTTTTTACATGCTTACGATGAGAGTATAGTCAGATAAGAGGGAGAAACGTTAATAACCAAGTGGTTGAACCCTTTTGTGTATTCTTGTTTCGGAGGGATAAAAATCATTTCATGAATTGCGTCACCAGAAATAAATAGAAGCTTTTATTTATAAAGAGTATACGACATTTTTGTCAATAATTACCTTTATAGAAATTGTATTTCTTTATTATACAATTGCGTCTACAGAGATTTAAACCCAAGTTAAGAACACTAGATGAAATCTGCGAGTATACGAGGGTCGTTTGATAAGTCCCTGGCCCAAGTAAGAAAAAAGCACTTTTTCCGGAAAATTTTTTTTTATTTTTCAACATAATCTCCCTGGAGGTTAATACATTTGGTCCAACGTTTCTCAAGTCCTTTCATACCGTTCAAAAAGAAATTTTTGTCACAGTCTGCAAAAAATTGGGAAACGGCGTCTTTCACCTCTTGGTTCGATAAAAATTTTTGTCCACCGAGGTGAGTTTTCAATTTGGGGAACAAAAAAAAGTCACATGGGGCCAAGTCGGGCGAATAAGGTGGGTGGTCAACGATCTCATACCGCAAATCGTGTAATTTGGACATGGAAACCGCGCAGGTGTGGACAGGGGCGCTCGGTACTGGACGTGCTCCATCGTTGACGATTCGCGTGACACGTCAACTTAGAATGGCTGCCAAAAACAAACTGTTACCTACAGAAACCTGAAAAAATTCATGAGACCGTTCGAAAGTGCCATCTACCTAGCGACAGCAAAAACTTTTTCGTGAAACCACGTTTTGTCATTTGGGCCAGGGACTTATCAAACGACCCTCGTATTATGTTTGCTCTAAAGTTTGTAACGATAACAAATAAGGTCAAGAGTGCAGAAATGTTTGTTTTTCGCTCAAAATGGAATGATCGTCTGTCGTAAAACACTATCAACCCAGGAAATAGGGGAGTCGCTCAAACTAATAGCGTTAAGTTTGACTAAGAAGGCGTTGTGCCATACTCTGACACAGGGCTTGGAAATTTCTTTATTCATTCATTTTTACAATTATTGTAATCGGGTATTTTTTGATGATATAATACCCTTGAGTGAGTCATGTAAGCCCGAGCTTTATTCGTACTAGTTTTTTTTTCATATTTCTGGAGAGGTAAAGGTGGATATGCGCTGGACGCACCATGGAAGAACAACGCGTTCACAGGAAGTTAGCGTTGTTCTTCCATTGAATTTTATCCATAACCACGTAGGTGCTGGCTTGATTAGATTCAGATACATTCGTATAAATCTGCCACCAGAAATTTAATTTCGAAGTAAGTTCAAAGTGTAACAGAATAAAATGACTGAAGTTCTTTTCTCTTTTTGTGTTTGTTAGAAAGGTATAAGATGTTACTGATTTTGGCCCTAAAAGTATTGGCGGAACAGTACGAAAATTGCATTGTCGATGCAGGATGAGAGGTTTATGTAGACATGAAGGATGATGGCTCTAAGGGAGTTGCAACTATAGAGACTACAGTGCCTTGCCTCTGAACAATTCGAAGACAAGTTCTCGAAGAATACTTCTCCACCGAGCTGAATGATCTTCGGTCCCTTGAACTGATGAAGCTCATTAGTTTCACCGGTAGAGTTGGTTGGCTGAATGACATGTAGGTCCACATGGTAAAAACACGGAGGCGTACAATGTGCCCACTGGTGGCTTACGTACATTGGTGTCCATCCCCTCCACGAACCTAACCTATGGGGGTTGCAATATACATATAGATTTTTTTTTAACTTTTCTAACTAGTGCTATTTGATGCAAATGTCATGAGATAATGTACCACTTTCTTTTAACATTGCTTCTAGGGGATTTGATTGCAGAGCTCCTAATAAGGATCCACTTATGACTCCTCATATTGTTTGTATTTTTTTTTAGCTACGACTTTTCCGTAGTGGATTCGCTGAATTTTCGCTCATAGTCATGGTTCATATTTATGGCCAGCAATACTCAAGATGCTTAATTTTTAACACATCGAGCCGAAGATGTTAAATATGAGTATTCCGTGTTAATTTTTTGAAAAGATTAAAACAAATATTTTTATGCTATTCGAGGCATTATGCAAAGATGTTCAGTTGCAAAGTACCTTTTCTAGCAGATATATACAAGTTCTGATTTGATACTAGGGCCTTTATAAAGTTACAACATGAATAAGCTGCTTGAAAACTTTGTGTAGAAGCTAATTATACTGCACTAGTGTCTCTTCTTCTTCCACATAGTCCTATAGCCAGGACTTGGCCCCCTGACTTTGAGGTTCCTAAACGTTTTCATTACTTACTGTGGAAAGGTTGTTAGCCTTTCACACAACCTTCCTAGATTGGCATTATCAAGATATACCCAAGCAGGCAGTGTGCTGAAATTATATGTTGACCTTCGCATTGTAGACCAATACGCTACCCACTAGGCTACACCCAGGTTTAGAGAGAAGAGCAGAAAAGGAAAGGAGAAATATGTTAAAGAGAGAAGTAGAAAGAGATGATCCTTGAGGTACTCCGTTTAATAGTGAGAATAATTGTGCGGAGAATCCATAATTTATTGTTCGGTTTGTTAAAAAATTTAATATTAGTTCTGCGAAAGGAGTGACGAATATCCATTGAATCATCTACTTGGCCCCTCTAAGTCTTCCCAATTTTTCGAAGGGTTTTTTTTTCCAAATCAAGGCATAATATTTTCGAAAGAAGCTCGTTCGGTTACGTTTTCGCCTTATCATGTTTCATAATATGGAAAAGAGTTGTTGTGTCACGAGAGGAACCGAAACCGTACTTCTACTTCTACAATGGCGCTACAACCCAAATCGGACCTTTTTTATTACCTATTGTGGAAGGGTTGTTAGCCCTTCGCACAACCCTCTTTCTATGAATTTTTCATTTTCTTAGATTGAGGTGACCAAGGTATATCCAAGCAGGCAATGTGCCGGAATTATATATTGCGCCGACCGGGATTTGAACTCACGACCTTCGCATTACAAGACCAACACACTACCTACTAGGCTATACCCTAACGAAAACCGTACTGCTTACGGCAAACGGATGGAAGAACACTCCAAAAAGTGGAACGCTTCACGATTTTGCGTGTCATCCTTGTGCAGGGTCCATACTAATCTTACCTGAATAGGTCCAATTTAAATAATGTTTTACCGAAGCAAGATCAACCTTGGAAATATCAGAAACAACAATGCAAGTTTCACCAAACTGATAAATACTTTTGTTCCAACGTTCGAGATGATGGTAAAAGGGAGACCTGTGGCATGTTTTTCGGAATCGATACTCTTTGCTATCAATAATAATAGCATTAGTGTTAAATCAATCAGTTATTGGGAGATAATTAGCGGGACTACTTTTCTTGTTATTGGAATGAGCTAAGCATTTGCAAGCTTCGAAGAAAAAGTAGAAGTACCAGAAGGAAGGACGATAAAATTTGTCCAGAGGTTTAGCAAGAGAAGCGCAGTAGTTTTCAAGAATATGGTCAGGAGCAGGGCGGAAGCAGCGGTAATTAGTAGTTTCGAAATCACCAGAATTCATCACTTTCTATACATAAATTTATCAAAAATTAAAGATTGGAAAGTTAAATTTAGCACGAATAGTTTTCGTACCAAGTGCTATTGCATGTACAAAAATTAGATACTTCTCTTATAATCCGTCCCTCCCAGTCAGGCCACAGTAAACTTTCCTCTTTTTAGTAGTTAATGGAGATCTCCCTACGCACGACGCTGCTATTATAAGGTTGTACTACATGAAAACAAGTCTCGGCGGCAACTATGAGCCGATGCACAGGATCGTGTATTGAGGGGGGTCTTAACAGGATATTGATTAACTGGTAAGTGATCGTTAAGATTGCCAAAAGACGGCAAACTTTCAAAAACCAATGTCATCTCAAACTACGTTTTTCAAGTAAAACTAAACAGACTGACATAAGCATTGAGATTCAAAGGCAACAGTGGCAATGGATCAGTCACACTCTGTGAACATTCAGAGTAAAGCATCACCAGAAACGCTCTAAATTATAGCTCTTACGGAAGACGTCAGGTTGGTCAAACATCTAAAGCGTCGGATAAATGAAAAATGTTTCTACTTTTGAGCATATTTCAAATTCGAATTGAATAAAAAAAAATGGTATCGGAATCCTTTCAACATACTGTGTAATGCATCATTTGATAGCTTTCTCCATTCAAAACTATCCTTTTGTACTGAAGCACACCTCCGGTGAGGGGAAAGGATTTTTTGGACACGGAAGTGGCTATGAATATTTCTTTTGAATTGCTGAATGTTGTAGTCATGCGGGAATACTAAGATAGGCAGCGAGTTCCATATTCGAACTGTCCGATTTAAACACGAATCACGAAATTTGACAGTGCGACCGAAGATATGATTGAAAGAATACTTATGAGGCACACATAGGGGTAAGAGATTAGAGATTTCGAACAATCTCCATTGTAGTAGCGATACAAAAGGGTTAGGGAGCTCAAAAATCTATGCTCGATTGAATCGAACGATGAAGTGATGTCAGAATCTCCTATAATTTGGGTACTATCCAGATAGGAGAGATAAGTTTTTTTGTTTTCTAATATAGGCCTTATAAATTGTAAGTACCCCAGAAGCGGTGAAGGAGTTTTTACAACGTTTTAGGTAACCCAAAAATTTAGATACTTCCTTGGCGTTATTAAAGTAACACAAATTAACCTAGTCAACTACGGGTTAATACTTGAAGAGTTGGTTAATGGCTGGCCTCCGAAGGTGATTGAATCAAGGTTAGAGTCACGTTTGTGGGACACAAGACAGCACTGGGTTTTCGAAGCATTAAATTCGACTGGATTCTTATTGCCCCAACTAAGAATTTTAGCCAAGTCGAAGGAACGAAGTCGATTGAACCATGTACCTACGTTGTTCTACTAAGCTAGTAGGACGCAGTGTTGAAGTGATAGGAGAAGCCCAAAGTTCTGTCATCAGTGAAGCTATGTATAGGATTGAAAGTTGAAAATAGCAAGTCATTAACAAATATTAGAAAATGGATGAGAGAAAGAACCGAACCCTGAGGGACACCAGCGTTAGTTTTATAAGGGGAAACCACTCCATCGAAAACCATACGCATTGAACGATTGGCTGAAAAACTTTCAATCCAGGAAATAACGTAGTCGACCAAACCAATAGCTTTTAGTTTGATTAAAAGGGCGCTGTGCCATACTCTGTCAAAAGCCTTGGAAATATCGAGAGTAATAATATAAGATTCAACAAACATTCGCAAGCTTGCATTGAGATGGGACAGTGTAGGACGATAAGGAGAAATGGTAAAGTTTGCATAGAGGTTTAGCAGCAGAAGCACAGCAATTTTTAAGGACAATGGCAGGGATTCCATCTGGACCAGACGATTTGTTAGCATCTAGATTCTTAAGAACTCGGTATACATTAAGGAGGAATTTAGTGCAGTATACTTTAAAAGGCTAGAGTTCGTTGGTGGTAAAGAGGAGTTGGTAGCAAATTGAGCAGCTAAGATGTTTGCCGTCATGTTAGAATTCACAATAACCTCATTGTTGTAAATTAAAAATGGAATTGATGATTCAGAACTACTTCTGATAGAACGAGCGAGAAACCAGAAACTTTTGCTGCCCTTAGAACATCTCAAAATGTTTTGCCTCAGATCCTGGTCATGCAAATATTTTTCTCGTTGTAAGCTGGATTACAGTTTCCTTTCTTTTTTGAAATTAATCCAATTAACATCAGATGGCAGCTGCTTATAAGCACGGTAAGCTGCCTCTTTAGCCCGTATCGCAGTACTGCATTTTTCATTAAACCAAGCTTTAGAACTGGGCTTGATCGGTTTGTAGCTTTGTGGGATGAAAAGTCTCATACCCAACAAGATGGTCTCATTTACTGCGGAAGAAGCATACTCAACACCTCTGTTGAAGCATATTAGCCAATCAAATGAATGATAAAATTGCTTAAAACTGAACCAATCGGTACTTCCGTAATGCCATACCAACTTTTTTAGAGCTGGTGTGATTGGCGCCGAGATGGAGACTGGGAAGCGGGTGGAAATTAAGCAATGGTCTTAGCTTCCGAGTGGAGAATTAACAGAAGTCGAGTATTTAGCTGGGTTTGAAGTTAAGAAAATATCCTTGGCCTGCAACGTCAGGGATACGAGTAGCCCTGTCTACAGTTTGGCATAGGTTATTCAATGATGCGAATAGTTCAACAAATCGGCCGGCTGGAGATGTGTTACGGGACTGTCGACGCCAATTTATATTATGGATATTAAAATCACTCGCTACTGCTATTTCGGATTCAGGGTGTTTGGAGAGAATTCGATCAATTGACTATGAAATGCTTTCAAATTTACTGATTATGTCTTCGATACCAAAAAAAAAAAAAACATACCGATAAAAACGAAAATACTTTCCACAAAAAAGTCACATTTTGCAACGTCCACGCAGTTCGAAAAAATACGATAACACAAAAAATTATTAAGCTTTGAACCTGTCCACTCCACTCAACGAACCTCGACCATCCTCTATTTCAGAAAATTCCTGACCACAGAAATGCAATATACGAAAAGAAATAAATCTCTTCCATGACAGAGCTAAGAATTTATGACGTTGAATCGCGCAGGATGTCTTCTATGTTATGACAAAAGTTATGAAAGTTGTAATCAACGTTCCTTGCCGATAAAAAAAAAACGTAAGAGCTACATTCCAGCATGTCAACATTGTGACATGTGCTATATGACCGGAACTACGTATCATTGTCAGAAAATATCGAGAAAAAATAAAACCAATCCTTCGAAAGTTTACTAATGAAGAATCCACGTGTCACATTGCGAATGCTTATAACTGCCTGATAGGACGATTCCAACAGGAATTATGAACCATGTTGTAACAGTTTATTGTCACAGTTTTGACCGAAATTCCTTGTGATTTGCTGTCAAAATGACAGGAAGAATTCCTTTCTTTCTTACGTTGAAAATCTCTGTTCAAAAATCCAACATATTAAAGGAATAAAAATAAAAGAAGTAAAGAGCAGAGTAAAATGCAATGGCATTTATATTAGTTGCAATTGTCACGATAGCACCATTTACTTTCGGAAATATGTCATCAAACGACAGGCACGATGAATTATTATGAAACAGAAATAATTTTTGTGTCTTGAGTTAAAACCAAAAGTAATAAAGAATGAACATTTTTATGACAGCTTTTAAGTGAGGAAGAAAGCTTTGTTGTTGTGGTGTACAGCGTAAAAGTGTTTATCGTTTATTTTTTATGGGTGATGAGGTTTCCATGTAATTTTTTAGTTATAGCTAAAAGAAGTATGAAAATAATATTCTCCGTGACACTATAAACAAATAAAGGATTTATTGAAAAAATCTTTTAAAATGAATTGAAAATTTTTTTTTTATGGTTATCCCACTTCTGAAAACAACTGCCAAACGCGCTGTGACTTAATAGTTACTAGTACTTTATGACGTCATATTTATAACTTGTATTGTATTGTTTGTATATTTGTGAAACTAATGTATCAATGTAGTGCA
Source organism: Chorisops tibialis (assembly GCA_963669355.1). Classification (NCBI taxonomy): domain Eukaryota; kingdom Metazoa; phylum Arthropoda; class Insecta; order Diptera; family Stratiomyidae; genus Chorisops; species Chorisops tibialis. Next base: position 246,487,918 of record OY770263.1, on the reverse strand, counting down.
AATAAATATAAATAAAAATATTTCAATGTTAAAACATAACACTACTACGACTGGGCGTAGAGTCCAATCATGTGATACTCTAAATGAAAGAGAAATTTGCTGATCGTAAGAAATTTTGTATGGGGAGTGGTAGAAGGAGTGACGATATTGAACTAATTTTTTCACATCATGATAAAGCTGCAATAAAAATGTTTTATACAAAATTTAAGATTCAACAATTTGATGGATTTTTAGAAAATTAGTGCATTAAATTTAGTGAAATTGGGGAATATGTATGGGAGGTGGTGAAAGGAGCGGAAGGTTTTCATTGCTTTTTTTATTTTCAGTAGTAACTGAGTGAAGCTAATAGTCCTAAATAAACGTTTAGTCCAGAATTTAATCTCTATAAATTTTATACATACTGTGTAAATTGGTTCAAAGTATTTCATGAATAAGTGTAGTTTGCATGGGAGGTGGTAGAAGGAGTAGGGCGATTCATATAAGTTTTATACCGTAGATTGATGCAATCATAAAAATAATAAAAAATATAAATTTCATGTCTATGGCTTTCATACTCTTTGAGAAAATCTGTTAATTGTGAAATTGAGTTATTTTGTATGGGAGGAGGTAGAAGAGATGGAGCGATTTGGCTCATTTACGAACTTCGTCTTACTTTTTCATCAAAAATGACGCATAGAAAACAGACGGACGAACATCCGGTTTTCAGATTTTTTAGTGATAGTATGAACTTTTGTATCATTCATTTCTTACTCCGAACCTTATTTCTTAGCGTTACAAACTTTGTTGAAAATTTATAATACACTCAGATTTCATCTAGAGTCTAAAAATTTAAAAATAAAATATAGCCATAAACTCACATCAGCCAAAGGCTTGTGTGTGAGAGTTCAATTCTTTTGTATGAAAAAAAGAAAAAAAATGTTGAATTAAAAAATAGTAAAATAAAAGAATAAAAGCTTACTACTTACTACTAGCTACTAATAACTTCAAATTTAAAGGAGATTAAAAAAAAAGTTAATGTGAAAATCTAATTGTGATAACTAACGAAAAGAGATGTTATGATAAAATATAATTGTTATTATAGAAAACAGGCTCTAGTACGGTAGCATGTCTTTTACTGAGTTCTTTCTTACATTTACTTATATATAATAAAGATCTTACTTGGCTTCTTGTATTATAAATGGTAGTGAATAGAGAAGGTATGCTATTTTACATACCTGCAATTTTTCACTGCTATTTTAAAATAGCAATTGCATATTGCGATTGAAAATTTAAAAGAGCTGCGATTAGAAGAGCAGAGTAAATGCATACTGCTTACGGTCTATCGCCAATAAAAACATAATAGGACTACGATTGCGCGTAAAGCGCAATCTTACGTTACTCTAGATGAAATAGATTTTTTTCTGATCCCAAGAAATTTTGTATGGGGAGTGTTAGAAGGGGTGATAGCATTGAACTAATTTTTTCCCCATCATGCTAAAGTAGCTATAAAAAATGTTTTATACAAAATGCTTACTCCAAAAATTGAATAGGAGCTAAGAAAATTAGTGTGTTAGATTTAGTGGAAATGTGCAGTTTGTATGGGAGGTGGTAGAAAGAGTGGGGGGATTTTATTGATTTTTTCAGAAATAACTAAGAATATTATAAAATTGACATTTCTTAAATTTAAGACTAGTAAAATTCATACTTTTGAAGAAAATAGATTTTTTGTGAAGTTGTGAAACTGTGTCATATTGTATGGGAGGGGGTAGAAGCAGTAAAGCTAATCAATTAATTTTCTCTGATCTTAGTGATAATGCTAAATAAGTATTTATTACAAAATGTGAGCTCGATAAATGTTATATGTTCTGAGAAAATCGGATTAGAGCATTTCATGAAAAAGTGTAGTTTGTATGGGAGGGTTTGGAAGGAGAGGGAGGACGCAAATAATTTTTATACTGTATATTGAAATCATTATGAAAGTAATATATCCCGAAATTCAGACTAATAGCTTTTATACTTTTCGAGCAAATTCATTTATAGCCGAATTGGGAAATTGTGTCATTTTGTATGGGAGGGGGTAGAAGGGGTGGAGCTAATCGTCTAATTTTTTTTACCCTTACTAACAATTTTAAATAAATATTAACTGCAGAAATTCAGCTCGCTAAATTTTATACGCACTGCGTAAATTGGCTTAGAGTAATTCATGACAAGTACAGTTTGTATGGGAGGTGGTAGAAGGAAGGGGAGGACACGCATAATTTTTATACGGTAGATTTATGTTATCATAAAAGTAATATATTCCAAATTTCAGACCAATAGCTTCTATACTTTTTGAGCAAATCCGTTTATTGTCAAATGTCGCATTTGTGTCATTTTGTATGGGAGGGGGTAGAAGGGGTGGAGCGATTTGGCCCGTTAACGAACTTGACCTTACTTTTTTGTCAAAAACGATGTGTACGAAATTTGAACTTTCTAGCTCAACGCGTTCTCAAGCTAGAGAGCGAACGGACGGACGGACGGACGGGCGGACGGACGGACGGACGGACGGACGGACGGACGGACGGACGGACATCCGGTTTTGAGATTTTTGAGTGATAATATTAATTTCTGTATTCATAATTTTTTTCTCCGAGCCTTATTTCTTGGCGTTACAAACCTTAGAGCAAACTTATAATACTCTCAGATTCCATCTAGAGTATAATTACTGCAATGATCATCGCTAGAAATCCCAGAGTTTTTGTTCGCGTTTGTACATTAATCACGCAACACACACATCTCACCTCACCCCGATGAGATCATAGCTCCCAACAAAGCTCGCCAAACAAATCGCCGCCAAACAAACCGCCGGTTACCCACGCACGTCCCACCTTACCGATCAGATCAAAGCTCGCTAAACAATTCGCAGTCGCACTTCACCGACCAACCTCTTCATAGAGCATCAATCAGCTCGCTTCAACTCTAAGCTCACCGATCGGGCAACGAAAGACGTAGTTCATATGGAAGCTCTTTCGTTGTCCGATTGCCACATGGGACATCTGATATATTCTATTGTTTTTCTTTTTGTCTGTTCACTGCTCGAGCTCAGTGATACCTGCAAAGTGTTAACTGCTAAGCTCAGTGATATCAAAGACTATCAATTATATAAGATATCCCAAGCCTAACTGATAGTCTTTGGTGATATCTACACGCTGCTCGTGCTCAGTGCTATTGCTTTAAACAGATGAAATATAAAAATTAATGAATAGATGAACAGGTCGTAGGTGAAGTGCGACTGTGATTTGTTTGATCTGATCGGTAGGTTTTATGATCTGATCGGTGAGGTGGGATGTGCGATGTGGTCCATGAGGTGCGCTTTCCTGGGTAAGCAGCTATTTGTTTGGCGAGCTTTGTTCTGCGCTACGATCTGGTGGGGTTGAGGTGGGACATGTAAGTTGCGGCTATTGCAAATTCCGCCGTTTGCAGTCCACTGTATCGATAAGAGCTGTACGTTCTTCATTGATGAAATTGTTCGTGTGAATAATATCGTGTGAAAAAAGAAAGCAATAGACTCTTTTGGTTCGATTTTCTATGACCGGATGTTTATTTTTTTTGATTTAGTTTGTGTACATGCAATGCGATTGACATTTTTATCGTCCTGACTAGATTGCATTTGATCGTTTTGTTGTACTTTGGATAGTAAGAGAAAACCTTTTCATTCCGAGGGTGAAATGGGGGAAATGTTCAGAATGCGCACTGAACTGATGGTTCTGAGCATTAAATTGGGTCTGCCTGATTGTTAGATGCAGGATTTCGCTGAAAATTGCTGTTTTGTCTGTTTTTTTTTATTCATGTTATTGTGTTATTTTAACCAACATGTAAGTACTTTGAATTTTTCAGATTTGATTTCAATTCAGTTTTCTGTGCTCTTCCGTTTAATTCATTTCGTTTTTCTGTTCCATTTTGAATCATTGCTAGACTAAAAAAAAAAATGGAAAAGCAGATCTTTTTGGGAATAATTATCACTGCAATAGCAGTTTTTGCTACCCTTGCGCACTAACATGGAGAATAGAAGTGAAAAAATCACTGTTACTGGAAGAACTGCTCTTTTCATACAGAGGATTGTGTCGTAGATGAAAATTTCGATTTTAAGCATATTTTTTCTATTCTCCTCTGCAAATGTATTAAAGGTGTCAAGGTAGCCTTATGCGTTGAACCCTAAATTATTAGACCATATTGAATTTTACTTTGTGTAAGACAGAAATACATCATTCTCAAAAGATTTACATTTAAAACGATGCGTAGTAATAGATTTGAGTAGATTTTCCCCCCAATCCTTTTGCATATATATGTTATGTGTATGTCCCATTTTAGTTTTTTTTATCTATAATGATACCAAGATATTTCACTTCAATGACACTTTTTAATACACAATTTCGTGAAAGAATGGAGCATTCATCTCGTCTCATCTACAATGGCGCTACAACTCAAATCGGACCTTGGCCTTCTGATATTCAGATTCCTTAACATTTTTCATTACTTATTGTGGAAGGGTTGTTAGCCCTTCGCACAACCCTCTTTCTACGAATTTTAATTTTCGTAGATTGAGGTGACCAAGGTACATCCAAGTAGGCAATGTGCTGGAATTATATATTGCGTCGACCGGGATTTGAACTCACGACCTTCGCATTAAGAAACCAACACGCTACCCACTAGGCTACACCCTAGCTAAGAATGGAGCATTGCGAAGCATTATTATTGAAAGTCTTTCTAAAAGATATATAATTTGTTTTATTTAAATTAATTGCCATTTTGTACTTAGTGAGCCAATCTTCGACAGTCCTTAAGCCAGCATTTGCTTTTGTAAAAGTATCGACCTAATTTGTGTCTTTAAATATCAAAGAAGTGTCATCTGCAAAACATATTAAATGCATATTTATGTTGGCCCCATCCATTCTGCAAAGATCATTTAAATATATAAGAAACAATAGCGGATCTGAAATTGCTCCTTGTGGTATTCCACACTTAACGGTTAAAGGCACACTATTCATTTCACCTATTCTAACTATAGGGTGTTTTTTTAGAGGCGGCAAACTTTAATTTGAAATAAAACACAGAAAAATCTTTTTAATTTAATATCCATGAAATTGACCTTATTTGAAAGATAATTTTATAGCATTAAAGTTTGAATATGATTTCGGGCATATGGCCGCTGCGACTGACGCGTACATGGCGTAATCTGGAAGTCCAATTTTCACACATACATTTGTTCAGTGATGAAGCACACTTTTGGCTAAATGGCTGTGTCAATAAGCAGAATTGCCGCATTTGGAGAGATGATAATCCACAAGCTATAGTCGAAACACCATTACACCTAGAAAAAGTCACCATTTGATGCGCTTTATGGACCGGTGGTATCATTTGTCCATATGTCTTCAAAAATGATGATGGTCAGAACTTTATAGCAAACGGCGAGTGGTACAGAGACATGGTTACTAACTTTTTCGTGCCTCAATTGGAAGGCATTAATGTCGCAACATGTGGTTTCAACAGGACGGCGCCACATTCCACACAGCGCGCGATACAATTAATTTACTGAAAGAAACATTTGATCGATTAATTTCACGAAATGGACCTGTTCACTGGACAACTCGTTCGTGCGATTTGACGCCATTCGATTTTTTTCTCTGGGAATACATATATAAAATCCCATGTCTACTCCGATAAACCGGAAACTATTGAGAAGTTGGAAGCCAACATTCGACGCGTTATTGCCGAAATACAACATGATTTACTGCAAAGATCGTGTGAAAATTGTACTCCCAGACTACACCATGTACGCGCCAGACGGCCGCATTTGACATCATCATCATATTCAGCTAGGGTGTATTCTAGTGGGTAGCGTGTTGGTCTACAATGTGAAGGTCGTAAGTTCAAATCCCGGTCGATTCATAATTCTAGTACACTACCTGCTTGGGTATACCTTAGTTACCTCAATCTACGAAAATTAAAAAAAATTGTAGATAGAGGGTTGTGCGAAAGGCTAACAACCCTTCCACAATAAGAAATGAAAAATGTTAAGGAACCAGAAGATCAGGAGGCCAAGGTCCGATTTGAGCTGTAGTGCTATTGTAGAATAGAGAATCGTATTCAAACATTAGCGCTATAAAATTATCTTTCAATTAAAGCCAATTTCATGAATATTAAATTAAAAACATTTTTCTGTGTTTAATTTTTATTTGAAGTTTTCCGCCTATAAAAAAAACATCCCAGATTTGCGTGCGATCTGAACGATAAGATCTTAGCAATGGTATTGCCAATCCTTTTACTTTATGGTTCTAATCATAAAATATTGTGATCGAACGTACACTGATTTTGGGGGTGTAGAGGTTAAGGAAGAGGCGCGGAAGCGCTAGAACCGAAAACACGAATTCGAATATCTCAACCATAGCTAGGAAGCTGAAAATCAACATACGTATAAAAGGGGTTGTGGGACAAACTCTAAAAATAATTTAATATTTTTATCCATTGGAGTCCGAAAAGGGGCCGCTAAAAACAAATTGTCGGCCGAATTTTTTTTTTTTATGATCTTCGGAACTACTTATCATAAAAAAAAATCATATTTTTTGACTAATAAGGTTGCATATAGGTCCACCGGAATCGATTTAGTAATAGGCTGATTATTATAAGGGAGAGGGTCAGTGGGGTGCAAAGAAAAACACTTAAAAATTAATATCTCGACTATCCCTTAAGCTATGTAATTGAATCTTGGAACATATATTAAGCTATACTAGCGAAATATGAAAAAATATAAGATTTGAAAAAAAAAATCAACGGGGGAAATGCGGACCATTTCAAAAATAAAGCATATTTCAAAATTTCAAACCGTTATATCTTACAATCAAACACAGGTATTAAGTAGAAATTTTGTCAGATTTTAGAGCTTTATGGCCTTTATTTTTGGTAATTTTAAGTTTAAGGAATGTAAGGGGAAGGAAATGGTGCGCCAAAGTGTCGAAAAATTTCACTAATTTTTTTAGTAGGGCCCTGGTAAAAAATACAAAGTTTAAACTTTGCGCGTGCATACATATCTCTGATATCCACAAAGAAAAAATAATTATTTGAACCAGAACTGTTATGTGCCAGGGGAACTCAACATTTTTAATTGAAATTGTACCTATAAACTTTGTGAAATTCATTAACAAGAATGCTTTGAGGTTTAAGATATAAACTGGTCGAATATCTTCAAAAGTTCTACCTCCTCCCATACAAAAGTATTTTTTCGATCATTTTTAAGAAATTGATTATCACAAAACCTTTAAAAACTATCAACTTGAAGTTTTGCACAACCACTTCCTAAAATATTTAAAACAAAGTTGCGTCAAAAGTTTTGAAAGCTATGTATGATTTCGATCAATCTCATTAAATCAACTAAACAACAAATCAAATGCCACGAACTTGAAATTTTGTACGAACATCTTTCATAACGAACGAAATAATACTCCTTCACGAATTTTACGATTCACTCAACACTTCTAACCTCTCCCATTGAAATGGAATGTTCAACAACAACAACAACAGGGAAAAGACTCGGGGACGAGAAAATGCCTTATGAACATCTGTGAGTTCTTTACACAAAAAGCAAGAAAAACGAGACGCATAATTTCGGTCGTGAAAGGACCGATAATGGCCGAAACAACGGAGAAGGCCGACGAGTACTGACTGTGGTCGCAACAACAAAAATGGCTGCTTCTGGCCGATGGCGAACGATCAGAAAACGGTATAAATAGACAAGCGCTCGGTGAGAGGAATCAGTCTGGTTCGGAACCGTCGACGAGTGAGCCGATGTTTTGGAAGCGAAGGAATTAAGCGATGATTTATGAGCGAAAAAGTCACAAGTACGATTTAGTTAAATTAAATAAAGTTTTGCGGTTTATTAATTATTATTATTTCTTAACTTGAAATCCAGCTGCCCCTTGCGCACATCAATATATTTTTTCAGATCATTTATTAGTTAAATATATTGGTATTTATTTGACAGTATTATTTAAAAATTTAAAACAGACAAATTTTTCACATAGATTGAATTGCTGTGTTTCTTTCGAACCTGTGAACTCATTCATTCAACTCTGCCTTGTATGTCGCAAGAAACATTACCTGACTGTCATATACAAAATCGGATCTGAAATACTCGGCGCCCAAAATTCAGTAGCAAGCAAAAGTATTGTTATCGACTTGCGCTCGGCCAGGAAAAAACAATCAAACGCCGCCTGAAATTCGGCTCCTTCCCATGCAAGATACGGACGGAAACACCCAACGCTCTTAATTCAGTAGCAAGCAAAAATGTCGATCAACTTGGTTGCGCGGCAAGAGAGAAACACAAGCAGAAAAAGCACCACCCTCCCCGGAGAAAAATCAGACCACAAATGCGGCCGGCAGTTCGACCGCTTCGCGTACAAAATCCGACCTAAAATACCAGGCGACCATAGTTCCGTAGCAAGCAAAAAAGTCGGTAACAATTCCGTCGCTCGCGAAGAGTGTCGTTTCGAGGCACTAATTGTTAGTTAACTTTAAACACTTTATTGAAGTATTTCTTAGGTTCTTAGTGCTCTCAATCAGAGCCACAATTCAAATGATCGATCGACACCACCTTGAGCTTTTCAATCCGGTCAATCTAGCTGACGCCACATGCCGGTCGCTAAACTCACATGGTGTCGAACTTACATTGATCATACATATTTCTAATATTACGGATATTCAAGATCATTTGAGTTTTTGCAACTTTGCAACTTATGATACGCATGGCATGTGCTGATGGATTGCATGATGTTGAATTTAACTTGTTGTACATTAAGACAATGGCCTGTCGATTCAACATCATGCAATATCGTCAGGGCATGATCCCTGACAAGAAAAACACCGTCGTAATTTCACAATTTTCATACCGAATCTGAGTAGCCCGGCGAGCATAGTCCTGCATGCCTGGTGCTTCCGATTCAGTTCGACATGGAAGAAATGCGGATTTTTCGGCTGGCTGCCAGCGCATGCGCATTAAGTGGGCTGAATATTTTTCAAGAGGAAGAAGAAGAGAGACGACAAGGACTCCAGCTTTGGGGGCTTGCTGCTGAGCTATAGTCGCCAAGTTGCGCAGACTCCATTCGGTATGAAAATTGTGGAATTCCTGGCATGATTTCTTTCGAGCGGACAATTTTGAGTTGGTCGACATATTTTTATTTACTGCTCGGTTGAGATTATGGGCGCCTGTAACGAATTTCGGGACGCACACAATATCTACGTCAAAAAATGCACAAAAATATAAGGTTTTAATTGGTCCAATAACTTCAAAACTTTCATCCCCCTCCCCCAACGAAAAGTATTTTTTGAATATATTTAAAAAAAAATTATCACTAAGCCTACCACAGTTAAGTATTAAATTATTGTCAACAGCCCTGCCCCTTCACTTAGTTTGCCTATCAGCCCCAACCTGTACATTATTGGCTTCCTCAACTTGTCCCTAGAATAATAAAGTTGCGCCCGACTTGTTGGCACATATTTTTTATTGATTTCAGCACAAAAAAAATTCTTACAAAAAAAAACCAACATCTTAGATTATTTGTCCAAAAATAGCGATCATCTTGCCGGTTCAAAAACAATGATACAGCTTTTTTTACATTGAAGCATTCAACTTTGCTCCTGCAATGTTAAGAGAAGAAAACTTTTCCATTTCTAAAAATGGCGGCCATCAAAAGATAATTTCAATTTTTTTGTTGTAGACCTTATGCAATACCATGACAATACAATGCTCTAGTTCGGTGTGATAGCACAACGCGAGAGCTATATTAGTCTAAAGGCCGAAACAGATTACTGCTACATCAGCGCTTTATTTATCTAAAGCCTAATAAAACAAAAATCTATGGAAATTAAGCATAAACTTGGTGGCATAATCGGGGGCTCACCGCCATTTTACTGGTCACGGTTCGTTAAAGCAGCAAAATTGCTAACATCGCGCGGTCAAAATTCGTTGCACTCTTCAAACGAGTTTTTGATTAATGCCATACTGGCTGATGACCTTTAGATCCAGACTCTATTTAACTTTAGATTCAAGAAAATGTTCGATTTGGCGAATACAATACGTTAGTTCACTTACGACGACTGATTGTGACGGTATCATAGGTTCATATCAAATAGATAGTACACAAATAAATTTAGCTAAATCGTTATCGGTAATTGTTTTGGTGGTGATAAGGCCAACCGATCTAACTAGACCGATCGTTTCTAAATAGACACGACCTTAATGTACTATAATTTACTTGTTTGGAAACTGTTCGGACTGCAAATGTTGATAATTTCGCTATTATTTTGATTACTGTTGGCACTAGTGCCAGCTTATCAATAATATTGTTGAAACAACGTATTTAATTCTTTAAATGAACGAAAGATTGTGTCAGTCAGATCAGTGCTTTTGTGCATTAACTTGTGTTTAGAGCGTTCTGCTGGTCCATTGGTGGGCAGTAAGAAACAACGCAAAGCCGGATTGTTTTTGTTGAATTTTATTGTTATTGAAGTTATAATTGTGCGCGTTTAACAATTTTTTTACAATAGATAAATATATTTAGTGTATATTAATTAAGTGATAAAGTTTATTAGATAAGAAATATAAAAAAACAGCTATGGCGACACAATCGCAAATATCCAGAAAATATCCAACAAATCGTAATCTTGCCCTAATAACGACTGAGAGGTGAGTCCAATATTAGAGTATCTACAGCATCATTTAATTATCTATTATCTAGTGTCACAATTTTGATATGCTTCTCTTCTAAGCAAAATTGCTATCATACACTTCACTCTAAAGCCTCAAATCTACCTAGCAGTACATTACAGAGAAATTCCCATAGTTATGCTCAGTATCTTATCTTAGCAATATTCTAGTTTATATTCAAGGTTATTAAGAACAATGATTTCATTACCTTTGACTTAAAAGTAATCATTTCAGAACCGGTTTTGTAAAAAAAAAATCATATGGTTCATTATTTTGAAATATGGCTTAGTGGAACTGTACACATCAATTAAATAGAGTGTAGCTTATTAACAAATGGCAATTAAGTTAGCGTGTATCCTAGTGGATAGCATGTTGGTTTACAATGCAAAGGTCGTGAGTTCAAATCCCGATTGACGTATAGTTCCAGCACAATGCCTGCTAGGGTATACCATGGTTACTTTAATCTATGAAAATGTAAAATTCGTATATACAGGGTTGTGTGAAGGGCTAACAACCATTCCACAATAAGTAATGAAAATTTTAATAAACACGAAGGTCGGGAGGCCAAGGCCCGATTTGAACTGCAGTTCCATTGTACATACAATGTACATCAATTAACCTGTATGGATTGATAATAAGAAATTGGTACACGATACGAGATAATTATTTAATACTCGTATGCGTAGAAGATTGTACACCGAGCAGAAAGTATTCGATACTTGACTAAGTATTCAGTACAATTTTGAGCAATTTTTGAAGGGCTGGGAAGAAATGAATTCCGAACTGTATTCGCAACAATTTCTTGATTCCAGACTATACCATATTTAAAATCGTTAATATTATATAATTATACAATAATATAATTAAAACCCCCTCCTTATCGGGTCTAAACTTATACAACTCATTAATTGAATATTAAAATAAATAAAAATACTGAAATGAATTCTTACAATATCAAGAAGAGGTCAAAAAAATATTGCGTCTTCGGTCATAATATTCTGATAATATTTTTTTAAACAAATAGAAAAAAAATAAAAACCATATTTTGAATGATTTCGATTTGCCAGTATTTGAATAAATGAATCGTAGTGATAGTAATCTGAATTTCAAACGTTTTTATTCTAATGCGATATATAAATTTTCATGACATTTACCAATAAAAGAAAAAGGCATTTACGAGAAGGTCAAATTTAAATCGTCAATCGATTCATTCTTCAAAGTTATACTGAATTACTCATTGCGATCATGTGAATGGAATTTAAAATGGTCTTACAAAAGAAGATGGACATAATAAGCAAATTTCCTTATTTAATAGATGTGTACTCTTTACATTTATAAAATAAAAGTAGGTAGCATTTTTTTAGTAGTCGCAGCTAATCGAATGACAAATGATTTATGGTATATGAGCAGTTTTACATCAAAACAATGTACATCGACATCAAATACAAGAGCATTTGAGAAAATTGATTGCATATGTAATCATGATTGATAATACACCCAAATTTTGAACCGAGATAAAATAAATCCTAACTAGTAGATGGAGTTTTCAATTCTAATAAAATTATTAAAATAATAAGAATGAAAGATCTAAAATATTAGAAACAACCTCAGAAGCATAAAAGTTCGAATTAAACCAGATACTAATAGATAGACGTTAGAGTGTAGCATTGTGGGTAGCGTTTTGGTCTACAATGCGAAGATCGGGAGTTCAAATCTCGGTAGACACTTCAGCGCACTACTTGGGTTGGTATCTCTTCGCCAAATCAATCTGCGAAAATGAAAATTCGTAGATAGAGGGTTATGCGAATGGCTAACAAACCTCTCACAATAACAACAGTTCTACTTCCAGAAGGTATATAGGTATAGTCAGTAGATGGCATCTGTTCGCTTTCTATCATTCAGTCTCCTATAATATCTGAAAATATTTACTAGCTTCATCACTTGTTACGGTCGTTCTCACTCCACGATGACTGTGTTTGTGCATTGCCATGTTATAGGCAAAGTAAAAAAAAATGTTAATAATGTTAGGTTAAAAGGTTAAAATCCGTTTTGGGCTGTGCAATTGGAAAAGAATAATAGATAAATATCATTAATGGAACCAAATATTATGAATTATTTTGCTATGTTACTATTGCTGCATTTTATGCTAAGTAAATGTGTTCTAATGATGATTTACGATGTGTATTACAAGCTTGAAGCACTTTCTACTAGAATTGGAAAACAATTTCAAATTAAAAACATAACAGAATTATGACTGGGCGTAATGCCCAATCGTGCGATAGACGAAATAGGAAAGAGGATAAAGCATAGGAAAATAAGTCACCGCGAATTCTGAAGAATAGTGAATAGCTACTTTTGTATGTCAGGTGGTAGACGGTGTGAAAATCACACTGATCTAGGAATGCAAACGTTTCGAGCTGAATTTACCACTTTTATGATTTTCAAGGAAATTTTTGAAATTATGGTATTTGTATCGGAGGTGGTAGAAGGAGTGGAAGATATATGGACGATTTGGGAACTGCTTACCAACATCCCTACTACCATGCCTTTTCCAATTTTAAAGTTTATAGCTCTCATATGTTCGTAGGTAGATTACTTTCTTTTATAATTTTTAAAGAAATTTTTGAAATTATGGTATTTGTATCGGAGGTGGTAGAAGGAGTGGAAGATTTTTGGACGATTTGGAAACTGCTTACAAACATTCTTATCACCATGCCTTTTCCAATTTTAAAATTGATAGCTCTCATATGTTCGTAGGTAGATTGCTTTCTTTTATAATTTTTAAAGAAATTTTCGAAATTATGGTATTTGTATCGGAGGTGGTAGAAGGAGTGGAAGATTTCTGGACGATTTGGAAACTGCTTACAAACATTCTTATCACCATGCCTTTTCCAATTTTAAAATTGATAGCTCTCATATGTTCGTAAGTAGATTGCTTTTAAAATTGATAGCTCTCATATGTTCGTAGGTAGATTGCTTTCTTTTATAATTTTTAAAGAAATTTTCGAAATTATGGTATTTGTATCGGAGGTGGTAGAAGGAGTGGAAGATTTCTGGACGATTTGGAAACTGCTTACAAACATTCTTATCACCATGCCTTTTCCAATTTTAAAATTGATAGCTCTCATATGTTCGTAAGTAGATTGCTTTCTTTTATAATTTTCAAAGAAATTTTTGAAATTATGGCATTTGTATCGGAGGTGGTACAAGGAGTGAAAGATTTCTGGACGATTTGGAAACTGCTTACAAACATTCTTATCACCATGCCTTTTCTAATTTTGATATTGATAGCTAGGTGAATTGCTTTCTTTTATAATTTTCAAAGAAACTTTGAAATTATGGTATTTGTATCGGAGGTGGTGGAAGGAGTTCTTATCACCATGCCTTTTCCAATTTTATTTAGTTCGTAGGTGAATTGCTTTCTTTTATAGAAGTCTGTATGGGAGTGAGGTGAAGCTGACAATTATATTAGCAATTATTGTAATTAATAAAAGAAAAATTGCGATAAAATTTCATGTTTCTAACTTTTTCTAGTTTCAATGAAAATCGAAGTAATTCATTTAACAAAATTGTACATTTATACATCCTGAATCAATTGAAAATTTTGCGGTGTTCGTGACACTTAGCTCAAAATTTTAATTAGATAGCTTTCACAGTTTCGAAAAAAAAAATTTATTGAAATTTTGAAATTTCATGATATTTGTATGGGAGGGAATAGAAGGAGTGGGGTGACATTGACGAATTTTTCAGAATTGATTGCAATTATTATAAAAGATGTCGCGTCTTGCATAGAGGAGAGCTGACCGAGAGCTTCTCTGTGCGAACGGGTGTCAGACAAGGCTGCATATTATCACCAGCCTTGTTTCTGGTGGTAATAAATAACTCAATGGAGACTATTTAACATCTTAAGTCACCTTGATTATGCTGATGACATGTGTTTGCTTGCACATAACCGTTCGGACTTAGAGTCAAATGTTCGCTCGTTACATTCTAAATGCAAAGAAGCGGGATTGAAAATAAATGTGCGTAAAACCAAGTACATGCACATGGGTTCGAACGCAAGCACACCGATTGTTCTTAACGGACAGGATGTGGAAGAGGTGCAAGATTTTTGCTATCTCGGAAGCATTGTCAGCATGGACGGCGGAGCCGAAAAGGATGTTGAGGCTCGGCTAAATAAAGCTCGTCAGGCCTTCGGTATCCTTTCCCCTTTCTAGAGGTTAAGAGAGATATCTCTTCGCACGAAGCTGCGAGTTTTTGACGCATGCGTCAAATCCGTGTTGTTATATGGTTGTACTACGTGGAAAGTGACCGTTCGACTTACCAAGAAAGTACAGACTTTTGTGAACCAATGCCTCCGACGCATGTTAGGAATATTCTGGCCAGAAGTGATCTCCAACGACGAACTGTGGAGTACAACTAGCCAGACTAAAATAGGTATTGAGATTCAAAGGCGGAAGTGGCATTGGATCGGTCATACTTTGAGGAAATCAGAGCGAAACATCGCCAAACAGGCTCTGGATTATAATCCTCAAGGAAGACGTCGGGTTGGTCGACCATGTAACACATGGAAGCGAGCAGTTAAGCAGGAGGCCAGAGGAATAAACAAGTCCTGGCAACAGCTTAAGATCGATGCTCAGGATCGCGTCTTGTGGAAGAGAGTTGTTTCTGTCCTATGCCCCTATAGGGGGTCTTGACAGGAATTTGATTGATTGATTGATCATAAAAAAAAAAAAAAATCTGACAAAAATTTGTATTTCTACCATTTCTAGTTTTAATGAAAATTGATAAAATGCATTTTTCAAAATTTTTCATTTGTATGAGAGGGGCAGGAGTGAGTGGATCGAAAAAGTTTTTTTTGACGTTAATAGTATGCAATGTATTTGCTTCGGGCAAATTTTGAAGTTGGCAAATTTTGAAGTTGGTAGCTTTGATAGTTTAGGAGAAAGATCTATTTATTTAATTGCCGAAATTTCGTGAAATTTTTGGGGTGGGGGAGGGGGGGTGAGAGTAAAAGTAGTGGGGAATATGACCCATTCACAAACTTAAAGTTTCTTTTTTTCTCAAAATGATATAAACAAAAATTCTGCTCGATAGCTCAAAGCGGTTGAGAGTTATGTTGTAGACAGACAGACAAACAGACGGTCACTCGGAATCGAGGTTACTCTAAGCGACTCCGTGCGAGTTTTATTTCTTAGCGTTACAAACACAATATACTCTCAGATTTCATCTAGAATGTAATGATTGTATTCAATTGTTTTCTTATGCTTATTGGGTACGCAATAAAAAATCCCAGATAACTTTTAAGTATAGCTTAATACTTAATTTATTTTATGTTTCACTAAAGATAATTGTGATAATGATAAATTACTGCAGATATTGCATTTTATTATATCAGGTATATAATTTGAAAAAATTAATTCCAAGCGAATTTAATTACACTGAAGCAATTGAGATGCAATTGAAAACATTGACATGAAAGCCGATCAGTTACAGTCTTTAGTAATTTCCATGTTGCAAAGTAGTACCACTTTACAAGTTTATAAATAAAAATTAAACTGCTTATAAAAACATAACAGGGCTACGATACTCTAGATGAAATAGAATTTTTTGTGATCCCAAGAAATTTTGTATGGGGAGTGTTAGAAGGGATGATAGCATTGAACTAATTTTTTCGCCATCATGCTAAAGTAGCTATGAAAATGTTTTATACAAAATGCTAACTCCAAAAACTGAATGGGAACTGAGAAAATTAGTGAGTTTGATTTAGTGAAAATGTGCAGTTTGTATGGGAGGTGGTAGAAAGAGTGGGGGGATTTTAATAATTTTTTCAGAAATAACTAGGAATATTATAAAATTGGCATCCCTTAAATTTCAGATTAGTAGCAATTCATACTTTTCAAGAAAATCGATTTTTTGTGAAGTTGTGAAACTGTGTCATATTGTATGGGAGGGGGTAGAAGTAGTGAAGCAAATCAAATATTTTTTTTCTCATCTTAGTAATAATATTAATTAAATATTTATTACAAAATATGAGCTCAACAAATGTTATATGTTCTGAGAAAATCGGCTTAGAGCATTTCAGGAAAAAGTGTAGTTTGTATGGGAAGGGGTGGAAGGAAAGGAAGGAAGCAAATAATTTTTGTACTGTAGATTTAAATCATTAAAAAAGTAATACATACCAAAATTGAGACCAATAGCTTTCATACTTTTTGAGTAAATCCATTTATTGTCAAATTGCGAAATTGTGTCATTTTGTATGGGAGGGGGTAGAAGGGGTGAAGCTAATCATCTCATTTTTTTTGACCTTACTAACAATTTTAAATAAATATTTGGTGCACAATTTCAGCTCGCTGAATCTTATAAGCACTGAGGAAATTGGCTTAGAGTAATTCATGATAAGTACAGTTTGTATGGGAGGTGGTAGAAGGAGGAGGAGGACAAGCACAATTTTTATATGATAGATTGATATTATCATAAAAGTAATATATTCTGAATTTCAGGCCAATAACTTTAATACTTTTTGAGCAAATCCGTTTATTGTCAAATTGCGTAATTGTGTGATTTTGTATGGGAGGGGGTAGAAGGGGTGGAGCGATTTGGCCCGTTCACGAACTTGACCTTACTTTTTTGTCAAAAACGACGTGTACAAAATTTTAACTTTCTAGCTCAACGCGTTCTCAAGCTAGAGAGCGCACGGACGGACGGACAGACGGACGGACGGACGGACATCCGGTTTTGAGATTTTTGAGTGATAATATTAACTTCTGTATCATTCATTTTTTTCTCCGAGCCTTATTTCTTGGCCTTACAAACCTTAGAGCGAACTTATAATACTCTCAGATTCCATCTAGAGTATAAAAAAGAGCTAATTGTTTTTCTTGTTTGTTATAACAAACAAGAAAGTAAAAAATAGGCCGCAACTTTATTGTTCTAAGGACAAGTTAGGGAAGCGTGGTGTGAATATGGAGAAACGAAGGGGATGAGCGTTCTAGGAGCGGGTTATTGTCAACTTTTTCAAACTTAACTGCAAATATTTTCAATAGAACCAGTGTATTGATTCAATGTTTCATTCGTTTACTTAGGCATCGCATCTGCTACAGTTTTGCTAGTAGAGGAAGACCGCAAGGCGAAGTACTATCTCCACTTTTTTGGAGCATGCCAGTCAATGGACTACTGCTAAAATTGGAAGAGGCAGGCTGTAAGGAATTGCTTATGCTGACGTCGTCGCTGTAGTTGTCGGTGATAAGCAATCGATTACTCTGGGCGAGTTTATGGAAAATTACTCTCAATGGACTGCGAGTGAACCTTCACAAAACTGAACTAGTCCTATTCACAAGGAAACACAAAATTCCCCATGCTAACACTGATGGAAACTTAATATTCAGGAAAGTGTAAAAAAAGCTACTGTTGGGCTTTACTCCTGTAAGCAGACTATAGGTAAGAAATGGGAAATGCGACCCAAAGTAGTGACTGTACTTTCCTAAATGATGTGATCGCCTGGTGGACTACTTCTATTCAATTGAAATAACTTAGGGGGTCCCCCTTTAATGCGCGATGCATAGTTGAGTCGACATGGGCAAGAGAAATAAGTGGATACAGGGAAATTAGTAGTGAAACACAGGAGGGAAGAGTTTGAAGTGGCGGTGGACGTTGCTCTTATATAGCTGCAGATTGCATTCCGTTGGAATGAGAATGCTTGGGAATGAATTCCACATTATTGTCGTCGGATGAAGATGCTTGAATTTCACAGTGTACTCGTGTAAGCGTGCAGATCTGGGGGCAGTTCCTTGTTGCATTTACCATGGAAATATCTATAATAAATACAAAGTGCTCCGATATTTCAACCAACTCGAGGAAGTCTATTGAGGCCGGTATAGCCTCAGCTCCGATTAATCGGAATGCATGTTTTTAGGAATCGGTCCGGCAAAGCTAGGTGTGATTTTGGAGCCCCAGCCCAAACATGCGGGTTATATTTAAGACGTGTAGCGACTTCGTAAATGTGTTGGATCCAATTAAGCCGATTGTTGAATTTTACACCAAGTAAGGTACAGGAGATCTCTACGCCATTTAGGGACATATAAGCGGTTGACGTCGGAACGATCTGCTTTAGAAATATATGACAGGACTGCGTTTTTAAGGCATTGAACTCCAATCTATTTTTCCTGCTCCATTCCAGTATTAAACTGAGGTCAAAATTCAATGGCTCTATATGGCATAAGGCTACCGATGCCGGAAGTGCCTCCGCCGGGGAGTCAAAATGTTATCTTGAGTACTGTTATCTGCGAAACAAGGATTGAGAGAGAAGATGACAGAAGATCGTTTATGAAGGCTAAAAAGAGGGTGGAGGACAAAACCGAGCTCTGGGAACGCTGGAAAAGGATGCAGAAGTTACTCCATTTAGTACACCACGAATAGAGCACTCGGAGAGGAAACTCATTTAAGAAACGATCTGTTAAAATCAAAGACCTTTAGACTCAGAGACATTTGTGTCAAACTCTGTCGAACACTTTAGCAATGTCGAGAGCAAGTACTTGACTTTCGCCAAATTTGTGGATGCAGGAATTCCTACGATGGGTCAGATAGACCAAGAGATTGCCTGAAGAATGTTCCGAGCAAAACCTATGTTGGCGATCATGGATGAGATTTTTGTCCACAAGAAATTTGACTATCATGTGACTGACAACAGTTTCCATTAATTTTGAAAGCACTGAGGTAATGGCTATTGGGCGATAATTAGCGGGGTTCGCTTTTCTTCCTGTTTCTTGAGATTGGCTGAACATTCGGCGATCTTCCAGATCTTAAGAAAGCACCCTGAAGTTTTTCAAACTGGAGGACGTGGTCGTTGGACCGATATAATTCGAGAAGGTGCATTCGGGAGGCCAAGACTCGATATGGGCTGTAGCGCCATTGCATCATCATCACCCTGAAAAGTATGAAATACATCTGATAGAGAGTACAAATAGGTTTCGCTAGAAGGAAAGTACAATGAGGATCCAACAGACTTGTGAAAATTGAGCTTCTGCAAGATCCCGAAAATAATCCTAATTAGAAAACAGAGTAGTGACAGCGAGAAGCCAGACTCCGGTAAGTACGGAGGATTCTGGTTCGACGGTGGGAGCTTGGAGTTTCTAGCTACGAAAAGGATTGCTTTTTCAACAACGAGTCTCCATCCTGAAGACGAGGTGTTGAAGATGTGATGAAATTGTTATTAACCGATTTCACAAATGACCAGAAAGATCTCGAGCTTTTGGGATTCTCAATGATCTTAAGTCACGTTTGTGGACATGTTAGAATTTCGCACGCTCTTTATGGCAGATGTTTCTTGATATTTTTAATGAGTCTGAGTCTGATTGTTGTGAAGAGTTTGAAAAGGCTGACTCTTGGCTCTAATTGCTTCGAGGGTCGTTAGCCTAATCCTTTTTAGGTTGCATGAAATCAAATTCCTCATGCCATCAATGATTGTAAGAGCCTCCCAATTGCCTTTCTTATAATGCCATACTGTTCTACGAGGTGTCTTTGTAGTCGGCGGCTTTGCTGGTGAGATGAGAAATTGTGTTCGAACTATAAAATGATCAGATATACCAACTGGAGCCAATAACGAGACATCATACTTTATTGGGTGGGTGGTTCCTCTCGACACTATCGGCAAACAAATGGCTCAGCCGTCCGCCTCAAAGAAAATCGACAGTGGACCAATATTCAAACTGGTCACTTCTTAAATCTGAAAGGTTTCGAGAATTTTACCAAACAGCAGACTATACTCTCCCAAGTTTTAATTTTGATCATAATTTCCTCATCGTCACCCTCTCGAAACAGGAGTGGGAGGCTGATGAAATGCGGGAGGAAGAGTCCATATCCTTTAAATTGATGACTCCAATACTAGCAGTGGAGTGGGAGGAGGTTTTTTTCCGCAATACTTAATTTAAGAATATCTTTCCGTCCTCCGAATTATTGTAATGTGTTCCAAGCAGAAATGATGGCGACAAAGGAAGCCTTGGCCTGGCTGTGCAGTATCTTCTAAGGATATTAGCATCTTCACTGATAGCCAGGCCGCTATTAAATCCCTGGAATCAGTCATGTCTACTTTCACGACTGTTCTTGATTGTCGTGCGTCTCTGAGGGAGATGACTGAACGATTTAATATTGGTTGAATTGATATGGTTGGCTTTTCGTAACTCATATTACGCTTGGTATAATATCATTCTTTCTTTATAATTTGGTCTCTGCTAGATAAGAGACAATTATAGTCTTTGTATTTTTTTCCCTTGGATATTGTGTAGTTGAGTGACTACTTACATATTTCACGCATCATGGCCTACGGAGCTTTTAGAATGGCCATAACGCTGACAATTTTTAGGATGAGATATTATCCGTTTTCAATGGGGTTCCTCAAATTTAATTTTAGAATGGAGAAGAATTCTTATATCGCAAATTCAATCATTATTATCATCCAGCAATAATTCCACAGAGAATAAGAAAAGGTTCCTCTTTGTTTGATGGTACAGATATATTGGTGACGGTGTACCCATGCTAACGAATTTTCCTTTGTATTTCCTTGGGATCGGTTAAGTGGTGCATGTTCTTTATAACCACTTCAAAGCTTAGTTCTTATTTTGGTTCATATGCATGCAGTTCTATCATTTTTTCTTACAAGACTCTTGACTATGACAAAGTACTTCTCTTTTGTGAAGGTTTGAATTTTTAATTGATTTTCACTCAGGACTTTAATTTCTTATGACTTACTAGCGACTTGTTCCAGCTGCTAGATAAGGTGATGTTTCAAACTCCATGGTCGAAAATAGGTGGAAGCTTAACTATTTTCTCTTGTACTTTGTAATAGATACATCGGCTTTTTCAGTTTCGATTATTTCATTGTCTTGTACAAGTAGTACAGGGTTTTTTAATAGGGATATAAAAATTTTGTATTTTAATACAAACGCACCCTTAAACTTTTTTCATGATATGTCAATGTCAAGAAGCAAGATTTAAAAATTACTTCTATGTCGGTGGTCACTACTTTAAGAGCGCATACCCCAATTTTCGGCCGTAAATCGGCTGTGTGTGTTATAATGGACAAATTTAACTCAACATGTTTACTATTGAATGCTTCTGTGAGTAGAGATCTTGGCCTACATCCTTATAAGATCAAATACTGGAGACTCTTGTCCATTTGAAGCATCGAAACTTCTCCGAAAGATATCCCACTCTTCAAAAGTTATGTTGTGTCCTTATTGAAAAACCCCATAGATATCTGTTGGGCGACAACAACAATTTCGACCATTTTGAATATACATTTATCAATTCTAAGCTACTAACCAGAAATTTTATTCACTTTTCAATATAATTCAAATAAATTTGTTTCAGAACTCTCCAACCCCCTCACATACGAATAAATGCTATCTACAAGCATATTTAATCTGCAATGCTATATTTGTAGGTACGGGGAGAACTATTACCTGCGCCAACAAGTAAAAAACATAACAGAATTATGATTGGGCGTAAAGCCCTATTCGACAAGAGGTGTAGGATTTAATTTGAAGACCCAATTAGAGAACGTACGGCGCTGCTGGTGTTCCGCCGGCTGCAGTTCTTGAGTTAATTGGACCTTGCATGTATGCCGAATCTTTCGTCAATATTCACTGCAGTGTGGACGTGGAGAGGTCGAGTTCATGAACACGGTGACGAATAGAGGTGTTTGGGTCCTTTTTAACACTATCCTTCAATGCGGCGATTTTTTCGGTAGACCGTCCGAGTCGAAGTCGATTCGGTGTCTTCTCATCTTGCACTGAGTAGGTTGCGCACACACGTCTCAGAATTCGCATCGTAAATGCGATTGAACACGAATTTTCGTAATAAAATTTACAGACTCTGTAGCGTTGCATGATAAATTTCCTGCGTTTATAGATGATAGATGTCAACCAAGCGACCAGCTGTCAAATAATAGGCCTTTCCAACCCTGCACCTCTTGCTCAAGCACCCTATATTATATTTTTATGACTTCAAAAAATTCACTTTGCTAGTTCTATAAGTTCACAATTTCTTCCAAATGGCTACGCATAGAACCAGACTTTTGCATTTCATTAGAATTGATTTAAAAAGTAAACAAAGTTTTGGAGATGTGTTCCTATGAAATAAAACTTTGTAGAGTTTTAATTTAAAAATGAAAAGATTTCCGGATTCTACACTGTTACGCTTTACTATTCGTGACGTTTCGGTCTCTGCTGAGACCTTTATCAGCAGGTCTCAGCAGAGACCGAAACGTCGCGAATAATAAAGCGTAACAGTGTAGAATCCGGAAATCTTTTCTTTTAATTCGAAATGCACTGCGAAAACATTCACCAAACTATTAGAGTTTTAATTCCCTACAAATAATTTAAATCTGGTAACAAATTATAACGTATTTAATTTTTTTTTCAGTTGGCTCGCTGGTAAACGAACTGATGACAATGCTGAAGGACTATGGCGCATTTATGACTCGATTTATGATTTGACTGATTTTATACCACACCATCCGGGTGGTGCAGATTGGCTTCGTCTCACTAAGGTACCAAACTCTAACAAATTAAACTTGACAATCATCATGTTTACGATCAGATTAGTTTATAATCATAGAATACAACCACCAAATATGTATAGTTTTTTACTTAAAGTTTGTATCCCCAAGAAATGAGATTCTAAAAGGTCACCTAGAACATAGAAAAGTTTCTTGTATCTTAAAAACATTGAAGTCAAGAGACGGTCTCTCGATTTGTCTATTTCTCTACACGATAACTATCGAAGGCATTGTTCTTTATTATCAGAGTCGTCGTCATACACTTTGGGGTTCATCTATCACCGTGGTTTCTGGTGGGCCTATTGTGCTACCCTAAGTCGACAGCAAGACGTGGACCCGATTTAGTTCAAAATTTGACAAAATAACATTGCATTGCGATACTACCGAAATCTGCAAAGCGGGTCGGGTAATAACAGGCGATATACTCCTCCCACTCTTTACTGAGATGTGGAATGAAGAAAGATATCCGGCTGAATAGAAGGAGAGTGTCAATGAGGCAAACTTTGGAATTGTGGTAACTGGCGCGGTATATGTCTCCTTACCGCCGTATCCAAAAACATGGTACTTATGTATGTAAAGCTGAATATTTTTTATTAAGGAACACCAAAAATTTCGTTGACGCAAAGCTGCTAGTGTTTCCAAAATATGGTCAATATATACTACCCTTTCATACACAGTTATATCGGGATAGATTATTTATAGGCAAATTTTGGTGAAATAAGGAGAATGTGAATGTTTATCGTTTTTGAAGCACTCAGTTTTGTAACCTGCTGAAATAAGGAGATACGTTCCGTCGATTCGACGATCAGGAAATAAATGATTTCCTATATTTTACTGTACGGGAGTTATAACGTAGTTTTGGGCATTATATTTTATTTCTTAACTTTTAGGATACATAGTACGAAATGAGATAATTCTACCTCTGCAAATTTACACTGTTGTGCAAAGAACTAACAACCCTTCCATAATAGTAATAAAAAGGAAATGTTAAGGAACCTGTCAGAAGGCCAAGGCCCAATTTAAGCTGTAGTGCCACTGTAGTAGTAGTTTAGTAATAAACTTTATCAAATTCCTGTTAAGACCCCCTGTAGGGGCATAGGACAGAAACAACTCTCTTCCACAAGTCGCGATCCTGAGGATCGGCCTTTAGCTGTTGCCAGGACTTATTCCTCCGGCCTACTGCTCAACTACTCGCTTCCATGTACGAGGATTATAATCCAGAGGCTGTTTGGCGATGTTTCGCTCTGGTTTCCTCAAAGTGTGACCGAACCACTGCCACTTCCGAATCTCAATACCTATTTTAGTCTGTTCAGTTGTACTCCAAAGTTCGTCGTTAGAGATCAATTCTGGCCAGAATATTACTAAAATACGTCGCAGGCATTGGTTTCCGATGGTTTGCAGTTTCTTGGTAAGTCGAACGGTCACTTTCCGCGTAGTACAACCATATAAAAACACGGATTTGAAACTTACGCTCCGTAAATAGTTTCTGTTCATTTCTCTCTTTTCCAATTTTACCAAAACTAATTATTTCAAATTATTACACCATCAAGATATTAATCGAAATAAAATTAATAAAATTCTTATGACCCAAAAAGGGAACGGATATTACCGAAGCATTTGAAATCCATCATCTATCAGAAAAGCCACAACGAATGATGACGAAGTACAAAGTTCGTGATGCTAAAGAGCCCAGAAATATAACACTAACACTGAAGGAAGATGGTTTCTACAGGACACTAAAATCACGAGTTATGGACCGACTAAAAAATATCGATACGCGAAAGTATAGTAATAAATCGGACGTAAGTACAATATTTCGAATTTGTTTTTTTTTTCCTCAATTCACTTAATTCAAAAATACATAATTTCCAGTTAATTCATTCTGCAATGCTGTTCCTCGCTTATTTATTGTCGATCGGTAGTGGCTTTTGTGAAAGTAAAATCCTAGCCGGAATAGCTGGCATCTTCGTAACGTGGACTGTGATAATTTCACATAACTACTTTCACCGAAAGGACAATTGGCGAATGTATATTTTTAATTTATCGTTAATGAACTACAAAGACTGGCGAGTATCGCACGCATTATCGCATCACATATACCCGAATTCCCTCCATGATTTGGAATTATCAATGTTCGAACCGTTCTTCGTTTGGTTACCGAATCCCAAGTTGAAGACTTTAGTACAGCGGTACGGATCGTGGCTCTACACGCCTATCGTATACTCGCTATTAACCATTGTCCAATATGTTAAGAGGTACTATCGCTATTATTATCGTTATTCCATTGCCGATCTAATTTCATTCGTTTTCAGACTAGCTTACAGCATATCCACAGGAAAGAACCTCTTTGATTGGTCTGATGTCATTCCGTTCACGATCCCATTAGCCATGATGACTGCCAGTGATGTACATTTTTTAAATGTTCTGAAAATCTGGTCAATTATTTTGTTCAGTTCAGGATTAGCGTTCGGTTTAATTGGCTTGAATGCAGCCCATCATCATCCTGAGATATTTCATGATGGCGATACAATGAGGCAGAATCGTGATTGGGGATTGTATCAGGTTGATACGATTATTGATCGGGCCGACTTAAAAGGATCGCAATTATTAGTCCTAACACATTTCGGTGATCATACGCTACATCATCTATTTCCAACATTGGATCATGGTGTCCTGCCGTATTTGTATCCTGTTTTGTACAAGACTCTTGAAGATTTCGAAGGTGAACTGAGAGAATGCAGTTGGATTCATCATATTATTGGACAATTTAAGCAATTGGCTCGTATAACACCGAATCCAAATCCGCCAAAGTAATAGTTCGTAGGAGTGTTTTTATGAAATTGACAGTAAAATTTATAGCCCAGTGAAATTTAGCTTTTTTAAATAATTCAATAGAAAAAATGTCAAAGTGGGATTACAGCGTACTTTTGAAAAATTCTAAATTTAACGGGGATAGGGTTCCAATGGGGTGCATCATCTTGTAAACGAGAAAATTAATGATATTTTTTTTAAATAAAGGTGAATCTTTAGTATTTTGATTTTTTCGTGAATATCCTTTCTTATAGAATAGCTCTGAATTTGAGTCCTAGGGTCTTCTGCTTGTGTAACATTCATTTGGGCAACTGCGTTAGTCTGTAGCCCAGTAGGTATATCTGCGCCACTTCAATCCGCAAAGATGAAAATGTAGATAGAGGGTTAACTATAACCTAGAAAGCGTAGAGAACTTTGTATGCCTAGGTGCAAAGCTATCGAAGGATGGAAACGAACCCATCGCGATGAAAAGAAGAACAATGATGGCGAATAAGACGTATTATTCGGTACTACCGATAATTCTGAACAAACACATGCACAGGAAAACTAAACTTAGATATGATACTGGTGACCTTTATAAAGTGCGACGCTAGAGAAGTAAACTTCGGAAAAAAAATCCCCAAATCTGCGGTGAAATATATATACATACATATGCCAAGGATGTTTGGTTAGTGAGCAACTAACCGCTAATATATGCGTACTCTGGATACCAGGCGCTCTCCAGTTTCAATGAACCTTCGCCTGGTAATGAGGAGCTCTGCCAGGGTGACTTTACTTTCTTGCTCTACTCGTGGGAATTAAATAGATAATCCAAATGTAACCAAAAGGGAAGATGCGACCCCCAATGCATCACAAACAGCAGCTAAAACAAAGAGGGAAACAAAATAACATACCTTCCACAAAAGTACGTGAAGTGACTGCAGAGGCCAATCCTCCGGTCATGACAAAGTACAAAAGACCACTCAAAGCGGATAAAAACCCCCTAGTAAGTCTCTAGTGGATGAGTAACTTTTATCAGCAGAGCTGAAACAGTTAACGCTTAAAGAGGCTAGGCGAGGCTACCAGGAGACGGTATTCGAACCACCATAACCAAGAGAAAATAGCAAACGAAGCGTACCATCTTGCTTGCTAGCCAATGGAAAAAACGCTAACGCCAGCACAGAATAAGGCAATGAAAAAAAGCAGAACCTCATGTACTACACCGCCATCTACTGGTGCTACAGAACAATCATCTCCCCAATAGTCACATACGGATTATTTTATAAATAAATTAAATTTTACATCGAAAGGCACAGCTTACGACACAAAAAATCCAAAGATAGCTTGTCTACAGAAGCAATGAAAACTTGTCCTACGGCGGCAATGGAAATGTTCCTAAACATCCCTCCCATACATCTAAAAATAAAAAAAGAAGGCTATCAAAAGGGTGTGACGCATACAGAGGGAAAACAATTACAAATCAGAAGATTTTAGAGGTCACCTCAAAAAACCCAAAAATAGAGGTTCTAACCTCCACACTATCGGACGCTATGCCTACAAAATTCAACTTCGAAACCCCCTTCAAAGTTATAATCAGAGAACGCAAGGACTAGCAATCCATGCTACCTGAAATGGAAGAGGAGTCAATCATCTGATATACAGATGGCTTGCGCACCTCTGAGGGGACTGGAGCCGGAGTTAAAGGTTCCAACTTCTCGGTTTCAAAACCACTCGACAAAGAAGCCACAATCTTACAGACTGAACTAATTGATCCAAGAGAATATAAGGAGAGCTCATCGCAACAAATCTATTTATATCCTATCGGATAGTCGGACGGTTCTCAAAGCCCTATCCCATCCAACAAACACGGATCGAGGATAGTTCGGGACTGCTTCGAAACCCAATCATCCCGGGAAAAAGGAACGATGTAACCTTAATGTGGGTACCAGGAAAATGAAAAGGCTGATCGCCTTGCAAAAAACGGCGCAAATTTTATTGGTCCAGAGCTGCGGATCTCACTAATCCTACAAAAAAAAAAAAAAATGGAGGATATTCCAAAATTCAGCAAGAGTGATATTAGTACTCTAATCGGCCTAATGACGGTGCACAGTGGAGTAAACCACCACCTCAAAAATATGGGCTTAGCTGAAACCGACATCTGCCGACTCTGTCTCGGAGACTCAGAAACGACAGAGCACATCCTATATCACTGTGAAGCAGTAGCTAGGAAAAGACACAATCTTCTTGGGAAAGGTTTCCTTTTTACCGAAGAAACAGCCAATATGACTGCCCTAAAGATACTTAGATTAGCCAAAGCTATTGAGTTATGGTAGGGTGAAGGGGCAATAAACGCACAATTGGATCCCAAAGCGCATAGTATTCACGATCCCATTGGACAAATCATGCCGAACAATAACGATCTCTTTGATTCGGTTCGAGGTAGTGAAGACAGTCGGAACGCTGTCGGTGATATGTGGCATATTTTGAATATTACGAAGCGAGTGGACGCTACTGAAGTTGCGATCGAAAAGATCACATCTATGGTTCGCGACGTTGCCGAAGAATACCGGAACACAAAGAACACTGTCGAACGAATCGCAGCAATGTCGGACGTTTCCGGCCTGACCGATAAGCTTGATAATTTGGAAAAGATAGATGGAGACGTAGTATAAAGCAGGTCAAGGCCCAATTTGGACTGTAGCGTCATCGTAAGTTAGTAAGATAGAGGTTTGAGCGAACGGCAAAGAACCTTTCCACAATAACAGATAATAATGTTAAGCTCAGGAGCGCAAGACTCGATTTTGGCCAATAAAGAAGAAGTGGGTTATAGTTAGTCTCGAATTGATTTAGTACAGAAGGTGAAAAAATTTAACCATCGCCATCATGAGAAAATTCAAAGATGCTTGGCTCCCATTTCAGCTACCTTATAAAACTCATAAGAGCTGTGGTTACCTTTTTTAATAAGTAAATTCCGTGTGTGCGATAACTTTTCTAACTCATCAGTTGGTAGGGTAAGTCCAGTTGCCTATCTAACAAATCAACCCAAGAAACACTCAGAAATGATTGAACAAAATATGTGATGTAAAGCAATTGAAATTAAATGGCAGAAAATTCCTGTACTCCGATCGCAGTACACCATGACCAGATTGAAAGCTTTGACAATTTTCCAAAATAATTCAAATATTTTGATAAGCAACACGTCACCTGAATTTAACTCAAAAAACAAATCAAAATGCCACCCCTTCTTATAGACATCCCGCAAATGATCGATCTAGCGCTGGGTACTCCCGAAATCGGAGTCGTTAACTTTACCGTCTTGCATAGTCTTTTGCACGCGATTGCAGAACTCCTCGATTTGGATAAGAATCGCGTCGAATTTCGTGGCAGTCAAGGAATGAAAATTGAAAATCTTCTCCGAAATATTCCGGCTGAACCGATTTTGACCGTTGACGAATTCAAAGTCGACGAAATCGAAGAAGGCGATCGGCAGACATTGAAGCGAACTGCAATCAATAAGCCACGATCTTCGAAAATCGAACGGATCGTGGTCATACGAAAGACGAATGAAACGGACGAGGATGGTCAACCGATAGTGATGTCACGCGATCGAAAATCTATAGTTCAACCAGTTCGGATCGTTTCCCAGGACGACTTTCGTAAATTGGATCCCAAAGCGGATAGTATTCACGATCCCATCGGACAAATCATGCCGAACAATAACGATCTCTTTGATTCGGTTCGAGGTAGCGAAGACAGTCGGAACGCTGTCGGTGATATGTGGCATATTTTGAATATTACGAAGCGAGTGGACGCTACTGAAGTTGCGATCGAAAAGATCACATCTATGGTTCGCGACGTTGCCGAAGAATACCGGAACACAAAGAACACTGTCGAACGAATCGCAGCAATGTCGGACGTCTCTGGCCTGACCGATAAGCTTGACAATTTGGAAAAGATCGTGCACGATAAGTTCGGTGGTAAGGGTTTAAATTCGGACCGAAGTAAACCATCGTCCAATCAAACTCGACCAGCTCCATCGTTGGGTACAAATGCAGTGCCGGCAGCTCCATTATATTTAGACGCTAGGAAAAAAGGAGGTTTGGATAAGACAGTCGTTGAAAAGGAACTCCAATCGCCAGCTACCGACCAAGGTGATCATAACAACTACGGTGCACATGACGATCAGCGAAGGCAAAACAACTCCGAAAGCTTCGACAACTTAATCGATGATCTGCGCGATCTTCGAGAGGAAGTTGGAAAAATCAAGGAGATCGTTCAGCAAATACTTTCAAGTTCAGAAGCGGCAGCCGAGACTTTCCAAAAGGGTGCAGAATTCTCGGCAGAGTCACCAGAATTCCCTTCAGTTGTAGCAAGCAGCAAAGCAAAACCGAACGCAGAGATCCGTAGTGTAGCACGACGAATGGATCTGCTCGAATCCAAATTCGGAGCGGTAGAGCATCAGATTTACGATATGGAGAAAGAGCTGGCCGAGCTAAGTGATCGTTTCGAAGACGATATTCGCCCCAAAACTGGTCCGAAAACCGATGTTACAGATATTGCAGAAATTTATGCGCAAATAACTTCCATGAAAACCGATTTGGAGCTTACGATCGATCGGTGCAATTCTCTGATAGTGGAACGCGAGCATATGAACGAAAATCTTGAACAAATAACCAAAAAAATGGAAGACGTGAAGACTTCTAAAGTGGACAAGGACGAAATAGATGAGCTTCTGACTGAGAAAGCAGACTACAATATGCTGCAACGGAAGGTATCGGTCGATCAATTCGATGCTACAAGGCGATATTTAACGAATGGATTGGTCGAGGCTTTAGAGAAGCTATCGGAGCAGTCACAGCATTGGGAAGGAGCAATAGACAACGTCCGTTTACTGGTCGAGAACAAAATCGATCGAGCAGAATTGACCCCGTTTAGAGAATATGTCGATAACAAGATCAATGCTGTTCAGGAACGCTTAAAGGCACTGGCCGCTCTTCGCCGCGATCCCGAAGCGGCCGGAACGCGATCCAAATTCCTCCGTCAAGTCAACTGTATCTCGTGCGACCAGGATGTCGTTATGCGTTTAGATGAGCCCGGCATAATTCCACGGCCTGAAGCACTTCCGGCTCAGAGCACGCTTAAACCGTTCCTCGTTTACGAACTGGACTCTATTCGGAAACAAATGAAGGATCCGAACGGACGAAATCTTCGCCATTTCGAAGTACTAACCAAAGAGAAACAGGTCCTGATGGAAGGCAAGCCAAAGCGAATTGCGAACCGCTACTGCGGTGGTTCGCATACAGTCTTGACGGCTCAGGACAAGACGCAGCGCTGCAAGTTCAACAAGAAACTTTATCCGGCCGAATGCTTCCTAAAATCCGACGAAGGATGCTATTACCGGGCACTAAAAAAGGAGTGTGTGTGTCCATCTCCCAACAAAATTGAAGTTATAGAGAAGCCTAAAGAATCGGGATTGATTAGTGCACGATCTTCCAAATCGGAAGTTAGAAGTAAGAAAACAGACGATGTGAATGAGAAACTAGAAGAAGAGGCTGTGACACCGAAAGAGCCTCGAGCATCGAAACTAGTTTCAGCCGAGGATAAATTAAGCGCAGCCACATCTAAGAAAGTTTCAACTGAAGATAAGTTAAGCGAAACTGGCACGAAGAAGAGCTTATCAACTGCCTCAAAGATAGCATCAACAGAAGATAAATTAGTTACAAATGGATCGAAAAGGACCTTGATTGAGGAAAATGCTGTGCCTGAGTCGGAAAAATCGATTGTGGAAGAAACAAGCGTAGTGGCAGAGAAGGAAGGCTCAATAGCCGAAAAGTTAAGCACAGCCGGATCGAAGAAAATCGTAGTGAACGAATCAAACAATGCCGATGAAGCAGAAGTTCCAGTAACAGAGAAGGAACAGGAAATTGTAGAAGTAAAGCAAATAAGTGCAGAGAAGTTAACTACTGAAACGGAGAACGCAGAAGAAACAGAAGAGGAGGAAATGATAGTTAAGGAGCAGGATGTACCAGAGCTGTAACAGCTTAAGTTAAAGCCGAATTTAGAAGCAAGCTATGATCTATTTCGTATAACGAGCAAAAATTGTTTATTTGTTAGGTTCAACATGTTTAGGAAGAACTATTATTTCAGAAATATTTAAAATAAAATGCATATGTGTACACCTGTGTGAAAAGTACTGGCGGTGCTTGAAATTGTAATTTTTATTTTGCAATTGGATCTCCGGTACGACATCTATATCTGCGATCAGTCTCACAACCACTAAACTGAATGTGTCCATCATTTTGAATGTACTTCAGTTTTCGGGGAATCACCCAATTATTCCCGTAATCGTAAAATTTAACTGATACGAGAAACGAATAGAGCGCTTTGGATACGGGCGAATTCCATGGTAAAGAATTTTGCCATTCGAAAACGGACTATGATTGGCTTCCGAAACGTTCGAATATTGAATGGCGGTGGTAGGGCTGGGGTCACTCGGTCCAGATACCGCCGATCAGTGATCAACCATTAAATGGAGCACTATAACATCCAAGTTTTGAACTTGAGCAAGATCAGGTGGGCAGGATCAGCTGACGAACGAACCCCGAGTGAAAACAACATTCTGTAAGTTATCCCTGAGTGAGGCAAAAATGGTGGAACTGTCGTCCTTACACTGAGAGCGAGAAACAGTTCCATCAGCTGGGGACCAATCTCAGATAGGATTATCGTCGTCTAGCTCCCGATAAGTGTCAAAAATGTCAGAATTCTGCACAGCACCAATTAATGACCCACTTGATGACAAAATGAGTTTTATGACCGACTGAGTGCCACCTTCAAGCGTGTTCCAAGAGGTAATATCATTATCATATCTGCCCAGGTTGGCTCTGACAACACTCGACTACAACACGTCAAGGGGATGCATGATGACCCCTGGGTCGACATGGCACGACCTTGGTTTAGAGACCCGAAAACGGCGCATTATTTGTGGAGTTCTGTAGTACGCGGCTAATGGTTATCGGATTCCACACAAGAGTCACCATAAAACATCTTGCGTTTTCTCTGACGGTGATACTCAGAATAAAGTCAACCATTAGGCCATAAGTCGTCAATGAAGAGAAGATGTCTCCTCGATGTTCGAGCGAAGCGTGGAGCTGACATGAGGAGCGAACATCACAAGATGATTCCCTACTTGAGTTTGTAACCAGCTGCTATCCGACGGCCACAAATTTTTCTTGATGTGGATAAACAAAGAGTCGCCAATAAAAAACGCGAGTATACCACCATTCCACTCGAAAAGTTATCCACATTGGGCGGATATGAAATGCGCACACTGGACGCCAATTGGGAGGCAACCAGAGACCCAGACTTACTTCGTAAACCAATGCATGCGATGCACTTTAGGGATATTTTGGCCAGAAGTGATCTCCAATGACGAACTTTGGAGTACATGGAGTACAACTGGACATACTAAAATAGGCATTGCGATTCAAAAGCGGAAGTGGCAATGGATCGGTCACACTTTGAGGAAACCAGAGCGAAACATCGCCAAACAGGCTCTGGATTAGACGTCGGATTGGTCGACCATGTAGCACATGGAAGGGAGCAGTTGGAGTTTGGAGATAGCCTGAGGAATAAACAAGTCCTGGCGACAACTAAAGGTCGATGCTCAGGATCGCGTCTTGTGGAAAAGAAATGTTTCTGTATCATGCCCCTACACTGGGTCTTAACAGGAAATTGATTGACCGCAACAATAAGAACAAGGTTAAATGAAGCTAAAATTTGGCAAGACACCACTTCCTTCTACAACCGTGACATGTGAAGAAGAGAATTAAATTCGCAAGGAAACATCGGAAATGGTCAATCAGTCAACGGCGAAATATTATTTAAGCCGATGAGTCCGAAATAGTTATATTTGGTTGCGGTGGAAGACGACAATACATAAAGTGACCGCGGAATGCTACTTATGATCCACGGAATACATTACGTTAAGCATAGTAGTGCAAAAATTATTGTTTGGGAGTATTTCTCATATTACGGGATGGTACGAGGCCCAAAAGCATAAAGGAAACCAAGGATGCAAAAGTCTATATTGGCATATTGACAAAAGTGTTACCATATGCAGAGAAAAGCCAGCTCAATTTCCTGACCGCAACCCCCTTGAAAATCATTGAGTCGATTTGGAACAAGTTGTTTTTGAAGCAAAACCGACAACTGGGGCATGTGGTGAAATCTGTTTGGTCTTCGATCCTTGTACAGCGATACCAATCCTTGGTCGATTCTATGCCTAGACTCTGTTTTGGTTGATACAGGCTTGAACTCAAACATTTGTGAATATCAAAATAAATTTGTTTTTGATTTTTCATAAATGAGATGAGCCACTGCTATTATTTTGTACATAGCTGTTTCGTTTGCATTGGATATTTAATTTGTTAAGAGAGGGTGAATCCTAAATGCGATTTTAAAAAACAAATATAGGATCATCATAATCACGAAACCACTTAAATGTGGAAGAAGAATGACGTCGAGAATATTGCAAAGACCACAATGCGAAACAATGTTGGGTATTGCGGGATATTGCCTGATTAGGGTTCCTAAAAATAAGGAATAAACCGCGAACAAATTCTACAAAAACTACAGGAAACTTGACAATTTCGTAGAACCTACTGCTGAAATGTTCAGTAAAACCCCGAAGATGAAATTTGCCTTTCTTTAAACTTTAAGGCAAAAAATAAAAAGTCAATCGAAATACAACCATTTCGGGAACATTCAGTTTCTTCTGTGTATGTGCGAAAATTCCACTTCTAGAAGTTCGTACATGAAGCAGGTGGTTCCATTTTGGACCTACGAACTATACGAACATCTTTTCTTTCGCCTGGTTACATTAGCAGCGATATATTACATAATGCCGAGTCGTACGTTTATGAGATTCTCCCACAAGAACACGTCAGACCTCCATTCCTTTTCAATCATCTAACCAACATGATCACCACATTTCCCAATAAAACAATTACATTACAACCTAGACAGGTACCTGAAATCGAGATAATTAACCAACCCTTGACCGCAACGGAATTCAAATTAAAATCACCGATCCAAACTTAGGACATGGATAAAATCCCTCTATAAATTCATATGAATTCTAATCCAAGGCAGACCACAAATTGCTTCATGTTCTCGACATTAAGAGCCCCAGACTCTCTCCTCAAAACTGGGCATTAAATGACGACGATACCTCTTAAGACCGCAATGATGATTCAGAGGAACTCATAATATGCGTGTTACGTTCACGTGTGTAGTAAATTTGTTTTTTTTTTTTAAACCCACGCTGGGCGCGCAATTTTTTCAAGACCCACCTTCAAGTGTGCTTCACCTTCCCCAATTACAGATTTTGGTCTCTTAAGCCGATGAACTAAAGCTAAGCTTTCAGGTCTCACATGGCTGATGAAGCCTAATCCACCATACATGTTGATGGAGTTTGAATTTGGTATACGCTCTATTGGGGATTTGTTTACATCGCAACTTGTGGTATGGTCTAGAATGAAGCAATCATGGCGTTGGTTATCCAGTCCGTAGCGTATAAACCAGACAAACTGGTTTGTGTCGTATGTTGTGTCGCGTGTTTAAGATTCCTGAGGTGCTAGCGAAGCATAACAACAATACCAGCAGAAAAACTTCACATAAAGGTAGGTCTTACCTGTCTTTTCCGTCTATTCAAGCATGGTCGATGCATAGTTCTCACAGAACTATAATACACTTCTATGATTCATAGCAGTGTTACCAAATAGAATTAAACAAGTTCTCCCGCGACCCTTAGCGAGAGGAGAAACAGGTTGCCCATCGGAAGCGTCTTGGGACAGGTATTAGATGAACGAGAAGAAAACGAGTTTTGGCCTTTAGGTTGTTTGCTATTGCGCGTAAATCTGATAAGAATTGAAATGTAATGTTTGTGGCTAGTTGTGTTTTGTTTGGCTGATATTCTTAAACGAGATAAGAAATCGAAAAAGAAACAACAACTTCAGTATCTTGTATAGCGGGCAACAATGTTTTGTAATGTTTTTCCATTTTTATCGCGATTGGAAGCAATAATCTGCGACAGGTCCCATAAAATGGTAATCTTCAATACCTATATAGATATAGCAAGTAGGAGCCGGCATTGTCTACATATGATAGAAATTTGAAACTTTCACTGGCCGTATATCAATCAGATGGCCTTATTATGGTCATAAATCCTACACAAGAGTCATTTCTGGCATCATTTTGCACATAACATAAACCCATAGTGGCGTTATTATGGAAATGAGATGTTGTAGATTATTCAGAAATATCCCATAGATTTTCTTGTTTTGGAGTTAGAAAAACCACAAATAGATTTCGATTAAATCATTTTCAGTGTTGTATACGCAGTAATATGAACCTATGAGTTTACAGAAAATGATTTAATCGAGATTTATTATTAGGATTTAGTCAGTAGCGCGCATTTTAAGAAATGAGACTGATAGCTTATTATATCATGGTAATTTAATAGCTAGGGTCTAGCCTAGTGGGTTCCCTCTGTGTGATAGGGCAGTAGAATTCACCCACAGCCAGTCCTGCTTGCCTTAAAAATGGAAAATGGACACTCACTGGATCATGGGCTTATCACCCGTGATCTTAAATCCTAACTGATACAAGGAACGGATGCAGCGCCTTGGATACGGACAGATCCTACCGTAACGACTTTTGGCATTCGAGAACAGACGTTCGAACGTTGTATGACGGGGGAAGGGCTCATTGAGCGTGAAATGGAGCACTATAACTTCCCAATCTTGGGCTTGAGCGAGGCCAGGCGAACAGGATCAGGAGAAGAACGAACACCGACCGGAAACACTATTCTGTACGTTGATCCTGAGAGTGTATCCAAAAATGGCGCAGCGGTCATCCCTACACCGAGAGCGAAAAATAATCTCATCAGCTGAGAACCAATCTCGGATAGGATTATCGTCGTCAGGCTCAGGATCGGTGTCAAAAACCACACAATTCTGCAGTGCTATACACCAACTAATACCACAACACCTGGTCAGAAAGGAGTTTTATAACCAACTGAGTGCCACCTTCGAGCGTGTTCCATATTATTACCATCTCAGAATATATGAACGCCGATGTTGGTTCTGACAATACTGGACTAGAACACATCATTGGGAAGCATGGTGACCTTTGGGTCGACGCGTTACGACCTTGGATTAAGAGACCCGAAAACGGTGAATTATTTTTGGAATTTTGTAGCACTCGGCAAATGGTCATCGGAGGGTTTCTCCTGATGATGTTACTCAGAACCAGATCGATCAATTGGCTATATGTCGCCGATGGAGAAGATGTCTCCTCGGCGTGCGATCGAAGCGTAGAACTAACGTGGGAGCGTTCACAACTTGATGGTTGCCTGCTTGAGATTATGCACAGTAGCTATCATATTAAGCGCAAGCTTAAAGGGAATGAACTTAGAGACCCCAACAAAACGCGAGTATACCACGACGAACAGGAATTCCACCGCCAACCACCTGGTGAGAGATGTAAACGGAACTCTCCTTAATATGAGTGAACACCAGTTGCGGCGATGGAAGGAATACTTCTCTGATATTTTAAACATCTTGTCAGAGGAAGATATTCCAGAAACAGAACAACTATCAAACATTCAACTGCAACAATCCTCTATTAGAGACGATCCCCCAAGATAAAAAGGAAATAGTTTCCGCCATTCGGTCAATGGCGGGAAGAAAAGCTCCAGGTATAGATGGACTACCAACCGTACTCTTCAAAGCGGACCCGGAAATAACAGCCAACATACTCCTCCCACTCTTTACTTAGGTACAGAATGAAGGAACATATCCGACTGAATGAAAGGAGGGCGTCATTTTGAAAATTTCGGGATTGTGGCAATTGGCGTGGTATATGTATACTTACTGCCGTATCGAAAATCATGGCTAAGATAATTCTCAATAGGATTAGTGATGTCGTGGAGAGCATTTTCGAAGTTTATCAGGCTGGATTCCGTAAAGGGTCGCCTTGTACCGACCACACAAAGGCCCTGAGTTCAAATACACGAGTACTCGTTACTAACTGAAATCCTAAGTAACGAGTACCGACGCAGAATTAAACTCGGTACTTAAGTAACGAAATAAGCTCACGAAAAAGTAACTGAACTGGCAAAACTGTTTCGTTACTCGAGTACTCGTTCCACATACAAAAAAGTACCTATACCGAAAGTAACGTTTAGTTGCTTTTTTCGTTACTTCAGAGGATGGAAACCTACACTTGTACATAACACCGTACCGCCATCCCAAAACAAGAACGAGAAGGAATACTCTTACTCTACCTTACAGTAAAGTCTACTGAAATGTAGTGTTACTAACGTTAGTGTTAAAAAGGATTTTCTATTTAGAAGAGGGATAATTAAAAAATCGGTAGTTACTGCATGGCAACTAGAGGCGATTTCTCCTAATTAAATTTATGATTTGAAAAACTGGCTTACACATCACTGCAACATGATGTGGCTGTCATTTCAAATAAACGAGTACCTAATAACGGATGTAACGATTACTTTCCTTAAAGTAACAAATAGTTACTGGTGCCGAAAAGTAACGAAACTTGACATTACTAAACTTCAGTGATAAAAAAGGATCGAAGATGCTTGGCATAGATAGAATTAAGTCGCGATTAACATTGCTTTTGAGACAAAGTGAGCCGGAACTATTATTATATTTATGCGCCCTTAAAGTTGAGCAAGTATTACGGGCACAGAGTGATAAGGTATTCATTTTTTTTAATATTCGCTATTGAAGTACTCACAACTATTTATATAAATTATAAATTTAAACATTTCCCCAATTACCATGATTTTTCGATTAAATAATTCGATCCAAAAAATAAATACAACGATTTTCAAGGAACATCGCTCTCTACAGCACTTAATTAAATTATCGATTTGTACGATTTCTTATTTAGGATATCTACGTTCGTCTATTGACGATACGATGTTTATGCTTTTCTCTAGGTCTTCCGTTTTAATTAATGATTCGGTGTAAGTTTTGCCAGGTATAACATCAATTGATTTGACATTCAAAGGGCATGATGAGATATTTATCTAGGATGTATAAAGATTACATCATCTGAGAAAACTGCCAGAATAATTCGATTGTGCTGTTATGTAAAGAGATATTATGGCAGTATTGATGGCGATGTTGGCTTTATTTTCAGTTAGTTTATCATCAATTCTATTGATATAGAGTAGGGTTCACTTGGCTATCATGAATAAAATTAGATTTTCTTTTTTTCTAGAAAGAGTGGAAATTGAAAGGAATACCTTTCGGGGAGGTGGACAACGTGTCAGACCGTACTTGAAAGTATGGTCAAAAGGTATTGCGGCCAGAAACGTCGTTTGGAGTCTTTTGAATTGGTCAATAAGGGTGAAATTCATTTGACTTTGTACTAAAGTTATGTATTCGAGAAATTGAAATTGTTTATTCGAAAAGCTGGTCAGAATCTGAAAGGAATGTGACAGTTAAATGGGTAAAATTTCCTTAGATATTTATATTTAGAGCGGTGAATGTTTTGAATGAATTTAATATTATTAACTAGAACGAAATATTTACTTTGATATATTCAATGATGGCTAGAGTCTATAGCCGATTTACTGATATTTGAAAAGGCAAAAAATACAGGAAAACATGAACCTTCAAAATCTTTCTGTGCAATGGAAATGGAATAGAAAAGCAAGGATGACGTCGGAGTTATTTATCCAGTTGCTGGAGGATATCATCCAGATATTCAAAATGCAAAAAGGAAAATTTGAATGATTGCAAATTATGTACAATTTGATTTACTCATCGTTAAATGTCTTTTTTTTATATTATATTTATTTTATGTTCTTTTATGTTTCTATACTTTTTGGTTATATTATTGAAATAATGCAACTATGTAACTTTTTTAACAGATTTCGGTCGGTCCTGACGGTGGTCACTGAAGATATTCATAATTTTAACTCATTTTTCTTTCGTGATAAATTATTGCTAGTGATGCGTTTGTATAGGGTGTAGCCTAGTGAGTAGCGTGTTGGTCTATAATGCGAAGGTCGGGAGTTCAAATCCCGGACCACGTATAATTTCAGCACACTAATTACGTGGGTATATCTTGGCCACCTCAATTTGCGAAAAAGAAATTTCGTAGATAATGGGTTGTGCCAATGGCTAACAACCCTTTCATAATAACAAATAAAATGTTAAGGTCAGGCGGCCAAGGCCTGATGTGGCCATTGAAGAAAAAGTGATGCATATGTATTTGTGCATGTAATTTGTTGAATATAAATTTCTTCAAGTGGATTATGAGACGGTCGCGATTATTTCGATGTTCAGTGATGATGAGAACGAAACATATTTTTATTCTCTTTATTTATTTATTTTTTATTTCTTAATTGATTATATTATTTGTTATGATCCAAAATAGCTTGAAGTAAAAATGCGTTTGTTAAATTTGTCTGGAAGACCCTTGACGTATAATAAGAATGCGGAACGCATAAAGTGGAAAAAAATAATGAGAATAAAATATTAAACTACTAATCAATAATTTAGAGCGATTTTCCGTCAATTTTAAAATCTAGCAAACCTGTTGAAAAATTTCAAAAAATACTGCAAATATTCCTTACCTGAAAAGAAAGAAACACAAATTATTAATCTCGCAGTAAGAAACTTTTTTATAGTTTGAAAAAATAATCGTTATTATGGGTTATGCGAAAACATACACATAAAGGTAGTCCACAAGAAATTATGCAGGAAAGAATAAAAATTACAGAATAACTGGTGTTATAGACAATTTTTGTCTTTATGTACAATGCAAATAGTAATAGAGGGGTAATGTGGAAAGCTAGGGTGTAGTCTAGTGGGTAACGTGTTTGGTTTATAATGCGAAGGTCGTGAGTTCAAATCCCGGTCGACGCATAATTCCAGCACACTACCTGCTTGAATATACTTTGGTTACCTCAATCTACGAAAATGAAAAATTCGTAGATAGATAATAAAAAAAATGAAAATGTTAAGAAACCTGAAGTTCAGGAGGCTAAGGCCCGATTTGGGCTGTAGCGCCATTGAAGAAGAATGTGGAAAGGGAAGATAGGAGGAGATAGGAGAGTAAGGACGACCGTAACGAGTGGTACAGCTCGTATATTTTTCAGATGAACCAGCTGCTACTGAAAAATAGTTTCAGATGTTATGGGGACTGAATGATACACGTAGACAGCGAACAGAAACCATCTACTGAGCATCTAGACCTTCTAGAAGTGGAACTGTTTCACTTTTACATCGTTTCACCATTTTATTTCCAATAAATTTTCATTGCCAATAGCAACTGAAAAATTCGTACTTTTAAATAAATCGTACTGCTTGGTGTGGGAATCGAACCCACGACCTATTGACTGTGAAGCAAGCACGCTGCTACTAAGCACAAAAACTAAAACTATTTTTTAAAGATTTTAAATATATAGAAGTGAGTATATTTCGATATAATCATTTTCTATTTTGTATACTTTAAAAGAAATACAATTTCCAAAAATTTTGGAAAATTTAACCTTAAAAATAGTTCGTTTGAAAACACAACTTCGTATGCGTAAGAATCGTAATGGTGAGAATGTGATTAGTAATATATGGAATGTATAATCTGCTTAGTTTGTGTTTTGTTGGAATCAGAAGCATAAGTTAATAAAATGTAAAAATCAATAACTCGTGAGTATGATGCATATAGCTGCCTTTGAGTAAAGCAATTTTTATTTAAAATGACGCCTATTTTTTAAAGGTTTGTCCTAGTGATTTGTTAATGTTTTGTGTAATGAAAAGGAGCTTTCCAGTTATTAAGAATTTTTCTTCTTATGCTATAATCGTACTTGGTGCCCCCTCCCTCTTAAGGAATTACTGCGCACGGGCCTGATATGTTGGAATTCAATTAATTTTTAATTCGATAATCCCAACAGTTACTAAGCTAGGATTTAGACTAGTAGGTAGCGCGT
The DNA here is from genome assembly GCA_963669355.1 of Chorisops tibialis. NCBI lineage: Eukaryota > Metazoa > Arthropoda > Insecta > Diptera > Stratiomyidae > Chorisops > Chorisops tibialis. The sequence continues at coordinate 246,445,831 of OY770263.1, read as the reverse complement.
TGGTCTACAATGCGAAGGTTGTGAGTCCAAATCCCAATCAACGTATAATTTCAGCACACCGCTTGCATGGGTATACTTTGATCACATCAATCAAAGAAAATGAAAAAATCGGCCAAAAAAATATTATTTAAATGCAAAGAATTTAAAATCAAAATCAATCTTTATCAGAAAAAGTAACTATCTCAGAATGTAGTATAATTAGTTAAAACTTTGAAATTTGGAAAACTTTCTAACCAGTTCCCTCCGTGGAAAGGTTTATTTTTCGGTTATAGGAAAAGAATTATCTCCTCACAAAATATAAAAAAATTGTTGTCAAGAAAATTGGCAACTTTCGTTTTTTTTTTTTTTAAAGCTAGGGTGTAGCCTAGTGAGTAGCGTGTTGGTCTTGTAATGCGAAGGTCGTGAGTTCAAATCCCGGTCCACGCAATATATAATACCAGCACATTGCCTGCTTGGTTATACCTTGGTCACCTCAATCTACGAAAATGAAAAATTCGTAGAAAGAGGGTTGTGCAAAGGGCTAACAACCCTTACACAATAAGTAATAAAAAATGTTAAGGAACCTGAATGTCAGGAGGCCAAGGTCCGATTTGGGCTGTAGTGCCATTGTAGAAGTAGAAATTGTTTCTTCAAAATATATTCAGTATTATTATAGGCACACAAAATTTATCTTGCGACAAATGTTTCGAAAAATGTAAAAAGGTCGAAATGAGTGATGATGCATAATTGAACAAACGCCTGCGTTTGTCCACCGGAAAAAAGTGCATAAACGGTCAGATTTAGATTGCTCCAATTTAAGTCAACATAACGCTAATTAATTATTCTAGTACTGAATTGAATATCGGACTTACTCGATAAACATCGTTAGTTTTAGTAATGACGTCAGTTTGCGTAGCCGTTAAATGGCATTATATAGTTTTAGTTGGCACGTCAATTGGCGTATTCGATCGACAATATTAATCATAACTGATTACAATAAGCTGTATGTAAAACAGTCATAAATACAAAAATAAAAATATTTTTTTTCCAAAGCTGCAGAGTCCACGATTGCTACTTTTTAGGTACACGATAAATACTTCTAATTATTATTTTTATAGCGGCTATTTGATATAAGGTAGATAATAGTATTTTTATTTACCAGTTATCAAATAACTGGCATCGAAAAAAGTTGCTTTTCTTTCTTCTGAAGTAGAAAATTATTTTATAAACATTGTTAGATTTATTGAAGTAAAATGCATGGAATGGTAATTTGTAAAAAAAAGACCCAGATTGATCCCCTAGCCACCCTCCTTCTTCTCGCCCCTCACCCCAATCATTTTTATTGTCCCAGATTTTATATTTTATGTATTTGGTATAGAGGCGAAACTATTATAGATGAGCAAAATAGTTACTATTTGTGAATCAGTTCACTAGTTCAAACCAACTAAAAAGAACAGTACTTTATTTTAGCTCCTACAGTTTATTTAGTTCAGAGAAGACCATAATTTAAAAATTCGTTTTGTCACAGCTATCTGAAGTTAGAAAAAGTTATCTGCCAAAAAATTTAATTTGCAAATATCTCGAGTAAAAAAAAAATGGCAAAAAGAAAGAATTTACACCTGACTCGATTCGAGCTGCCGTTACCGAGATATCAGCAAAAAACTGGAGTAAGAAGTTTTTTCATTCAAATTAAAAAAAAAAAGAAAATAAATAAAAAATTTCAAACTCAACTCGATCCATGAGAAAACTGGAAAAAAAAGGAGGGGGAAACAATCGACAGCACTCGCGGTGGTTTGCTGTGAGAGATGACCAAACAGTTTTTTTTTTGTTGCACTAGTTCTTACTCATTAAAAGGACTAACTAGTTCTTTCGGTTAGTTTTTTTAGTTCATTTAGTTCAGAGGAGGTAGCATCTGTAAAGTAAATTCAGTTTTTTGCAGATATCTCGGGTACATAAAAAAAGTAAAAAGGAAAAAATCATACTCGACTTGATCCGAGCATCAATTCCCGGGATGTCTGTAAAAAAATTCGAAATTCAGCTTTATACAGATATTTCGAGTCAAAAAAAAACCATAACAGGACTACGATTGCGCGTAAGAAATTTTTTAATTCTAAGAAATTTTGTAGAAGTGGTGACGACATTGAACTATTTTTTTCACATCACGCTAGAGTTGCCATCAAAATGTTTTATACAAAATTTAGGATTCAAAAATTTAATAGGTATTGAAAAAATTAGTGTATTGGATTTGGTGAAATTGTGCAGTTTGTTTGGGAGGTGGTAGAAGGAGGGGCGAGTTCTTAATGACTTTTTCAGAAATAACTAAAACATCATGTTTTTAACATATTTTAAATTGCAGATCAATAGCATTCATACTTTTCAGCAAAATCGACTTTTTGTAAAGTTGTTAATTTGTGTCAGATTGTATGGGAGGGGGTGACACTAATCGTCTAATTTTTTTTTTTTGTCTTACTAATAATTCTAAATAAATGTTTAGTGCAGAATTCCAGCACGATAAATTGTATATGCACTGAGTAAATTGGTTTAGAGCATTTTATGAAAAAGTGCATTCGTATGGGAGGTGGTGGAAGGAGGGGAAGGATACAAATAATTTTATGCAGTAGATTGGAATCATAAAAGTATTACATTTCAAATTTCAGATTAATAGCACTCGAAAAGTATCGAGCATATCGGTTTAATGTCAAATTGCGAAATTGTGTAATTTTGTATGGGAGGGGGTAGAAGGGGTTAAGCGATTTGATCCGTTCACGAACTTGACCTTACTTTTTTTTGTCAAAAACGACGTGTACAAAGTTTGAGCTCTCTAGCTCAATACGTTCTCAAGCTAGAGAGGACACGGACGGACAGACGGATGGACGGTCGGACAGACGGACGGACATACGGTTTTAAGATTTTTGAGTGATTATACTATATTCTGAATCATTCATTTTTTTCTCCGACCTTTATTTCTTGGCGTTACAAATTTTGTGGCAAACTTATAATACTCTTAGATTTCATCTAGAGTATAAAAATAATTATGCCCGATTCAATCTCAGCAGGGGTTTTTAGATATATGTGGTTTTTCGCACAATCGACTCGATTCAAGTAGCCGTTCTCAAAATTCCTGCACAAATGCTTTATTACGTTTTTTTGGCAGATACCGCGAGTGAAAACAAAGGAAGAATGTTAATACGAAACAATCACACCTGACTCAATCCGAGCAGCTGTTCTCGAAATTTGTGCAAAAAACTACAAAATTATTTTTTTAGTTTTTATTCAAACTAAATTGACTGAATTTTAGAGATACCTCGAGTCGAAAAAGAGTGAAAAGTAGCTATCGTCTCAATTCGAATATTCGTTCTCTCGTCATGAGTAGAGAAGGGTCACAAAACTAAGAGAATAAGAAACTGGAAAACTCGTTAGTGAACAAAACAAATCAAATTGAAAAAAAATTTATTTTTAAATGATTAGTTCGATCAATGAACAACTCTTTAGTCGTCTTCGCGCTAAACGCTTTCATTTCTTAGCGAGGTACGTTCGTATTGAGCTAGAAATTTGTTCGTGAACTAAATATTTTTTTTACGGTGACCGAAATAAGTTAGGGGTAACCCTTAATGCGTAATACGCAGTTAGATCAATATGGGAAAACAAATGGATGTAGGGTAGTTAGAAGGAAGGCGTAAAAGGGATAAGTCTGAAGTTGCAGTGGACGTTGTTCTTGAATTGCTGTGGACTGTACTCAGCAGGAACCAGACCAGCCGGTAATGCATTCAACATCATTGTCGTTCGAAGGATGAAGGACTGCCTAAATTTAACTGTTCTCCACGGTAGGTGCTTCACGATATACTCGTTTCCGAGTATTACGTGGGGTATGTAAGGGAGGAGGTATTAGATCTGTTAGTTCCTTTCTACATTTGCCATGGTAATATCCATAATAAATGCAGAGTACTGCAACATTTCGGCAATGATCGAGGGAACGCATGTTTTTGGATACGATCGAGAAACGCTAGGTGTGATTTTAGGGACCCAGATCAAACATATGAGTTGTAATCAAGACGTGGCCGGATATAATCCTTATAGGTCGTAGCCAGCTCAGACGCAAAAAAGTATTTCTTACAATTCCGCAGAATACCTAAACATTTCGAGCCATTAAGAGCAACTTCGTAGATGTATTGACTCCAATCAATTGTTAAATTTTATACCAAGTACCGTAAAGTCTGTAGAAGGTCGAATCTGCATGCCACATTATGGCGACTAACGCCGGAACATTATGTTCTATATGTACGAGCATTCATACAACAAATAGTTCGTTCTCTACGCGAGAGGTGAGATTGAGTTGGGCGATAACACAAATGTGTTCAACGATGAGGTTATGATTGTATGTGATTAATTCATTGTCAACCGAATAAACGAACTTCCGAACTTTACACTCAGCTCACTACTAGTTCATTTCGAACTAAATGTAAAAAAATTAATTCGTTTAGTTCAATGATGTGAATAGTTCTAATGAACTAGTTCGTTCGAGAACTATACATCTCTAGTTTCGACGACTGCCAGTCGAAATAGGTCTTTTGAACTATATGGATATGTTGCACTACGACTTTGTTTTATCAATTGTATTCCTAGTTTCAGTATGACGATAAACGCAAATTACACCAAAGTAGTAACTTACTCTCTGTCAGTGTTCAGTCATCGCATTCATAATTCTAAGCAAGCAATGCAAACAGACGAGATTTTGATTGTTTTAGCTGCAGGATGTTTTATTACGGAAACACCCCTAGGCAAAGTACCGTTACTCTGTTTTACGTCACTTTTGCTGCGTCATAATACATGCACAATTTTTCGCTCCACTTGATTGCCGGCAGTTACGAAATTCCGCGTTATTTCAGTTCGTTATGCGCGTTTTTTAAAAAAAAAAAATGGGAAGCAAAAGGGACCACCAACGAAAAAGGTAAAACTGATGCCTACAGAGATGAAGGATGTATGTGCCGTTAAAATGCCGACAAAATAGATAGAGGAAAGTCAACAGTTAGCACTTACCTTTGAGTTCCAAAAAAAACATGCAAAAAATCGAAAAGGGCGATTAACTAAAGGAATTTCAGCTTCAAATCGTCTCTAATTCTGCGCCAAAAATCAAAACAATTGTGGTACGAAGGGTGATAAACAGTGCTGCATATCTCCACCGCCAAGAACTGTAAAATACACCATTAAGTTGGGAGCGTCGGAGGCAACGCCTAGAATTCGCAAGAAACCACATAACTTGGAAAAATGAGTGGTCCTGTGTCATCTTTTCAGATGAAAATAATTTACCCTGGACAACTACCAATTATTATTTTCATGATTTGAGAAAACTAGAAATTTTTCGTTCACTACATCACAGCATAGTCTGTAGCCTAGTGGGCAGCGTGTTGGTCAACAATGCGAAGGTCGGGAGTTCAAACTCCGGTTGACGTATAATTCCAGCACACTGCCTACTTGGATATACTTTGGTTACCTCAATCTGAGAAAATGAAATATTCATAGAGAGGGTTGTGCAAAGGGCTAATAACTCTTTCACAATAATAAATATAATGTTAAGGAACCTGAAAGTTAGGAGTCCAAAGCCCGATTTGGGCTAAAGTGCCATTGAGGAAGAAGACATCACAGCAAAGGTGCGGGGAGCCATTTCATATTATGAATTTTCACAATACAAGAATGCCTGTAATATCGAATCAAACTTCTTTAATAAAAGCATTTCCGCATTTCACTCACTGGAAAACGTGGACAACGTTGGACTTTTCTCCAAGACAATGCTCCAATACATACCGCAATGAGCACTAGATTGTGAAATGGAAAGGAATATATGGATTTCTTGCCGAGGCCTCCATATTCACTGGACTTGAACATTACTGAGAATGATTGGAGCAGGCTTTCTCGTAAGGTTTATAAATGTGGGAGACAGTTTTAGAGGATAGAGGGCTTAGTGAAAGCAATTGAAGGCGCAATGACATAAATAACATTAAGTTTTTTCAAGTCACTGTTCAGCTCCTTAACTAAAAGAAGATTCGAGGTAATTTTAAATAAAGGAGGTAGAACCCTCTCAGCAGAGACCGAAACGTCACGAAGCGTAACAGTGTAGAGTTCGGAAATCTTTTCTTTGAAAACATTCACCAAACCATGAGGTAGTACCCATTATTAAAAATCAAATTAAACTAATAAGCAATAATAAGAAATTGTTTTTATTTCACTAAAACGTTTATTTTATTCAATTTCCATGGAGTCTCACGCCAATTTCAGTACTGTCCGTAATCAAGTGAAGCAAAAAGTTGTGTATATTTTATGACTCAGCTGTGGTGACGTATAATAGAGTAACGGTACTTTGCTTGAGATTAATTTTTCGCGACAGAACACACTTTAAATATGTATGCATACATTTTCATTATTATAAATTAGAGCAGCGGGAACAATGAAAATCTCTCAGAGGGATTGTGTCTGCAATCAAGTGACGCGCAGTGTAGTTCGCTTAGTTCAGCGATACGAATCGTTCGATTGAACTAGCTCGTTCGTGAACTACACATCTCCAGAAACTATCAACCAATTATAACTCCAAATCTGTGGGGTGAAACGTCTGAAAGAAGTTATTATACCTGAAGTGGTTAAACCATGTTTATGCAATTTCGACTTGTTATAAATAATAATCAACTAAAATCAATCTACAAAAATGCGACAAAATCCTTTATTTTTCAAAATAGTTTTTTAATACAATTTTTTTTATAAAAACAAAATCTATGAAATGAGCGAGTTTTGCAGAAATTCAGTGAGTTTAAGAGTATCAAAAAGAAAAAAAACAGAATTTTGAAACTGGGATTTCAAGTAAACAAAGAGTACATCGGTTTTAGAAAACACTGTGTGGTCAACTCAATTCTTTTCGAAAATTGCATTTAGTGAGTTTTGAAATTGAACACCTCATCTATAGAAATTCCCTAACATAAAGCTATATCCATAAAAATCGCATAAATGTCTAAAAGATATCGCTGCTTCGAACGTAAAGCATTTCCTTCCGATTCTCGAAATGTAGAGCCAAGGTTAGATTAACATCACGAACGTTCTCGAACGAAATCAGGTAAATCACTTTGCCACATTTACTATCGCGCTACATGTCCCAGCTATCAACGTGGCGCAGTAATAAATTTCCATTCTAATTATCATTTCGACGTTACGAATTCGTCTCGCTATGTAACTAGTCGCTATATAGTAGTGATGTTTACATTCCAATGGAAATCTCAAAACTCAGCGCGCGTTTTAGGTATATTCTTGGCTCAAAATTAGCACCACTCACGTTGAGTTGAAAACTGCACTTGACACAAAGTTTTCACGGCTCTCCGCTAATTGGCATTGCGCCAATAAAATTTTCTTGTTTTCCACATGTCGACAATCCAAACTAAAAGTAAAAACCGCAAAAAGAGTTTTTCATGGCATTTATACTCATCCTGAGTGACATTCATCCGATTTAGTTAATCTTCAGTACGATAGGTGCGCCCGTCGTATCACCTACCTTCAGAACTCCACAAATATGGACGATTAGAACACTCACCATGCACAGGTGGAAAAGCCTACAGTGTAGATATAAAGATAAGTTAATATATTTCTGTTAGCTAGAGTATAACAAAAATACGATTAAAATCGATGAAAGCGTGTTCACGCCTCTGTAATTTTATCGGTCATATTTTCGATTGAAATTTGAATTTCAAAGACGAGATGAGATGACTTTGTAAAAACGCTGTAAAAGTTCATTAATTCATTCGGAATGAATGCGCTTAACACATGTTTGTATGTTGTTATTGTTCCTTTTTTTTCGTAGACCTTTTCGGAATGCATCTAACAAAAAATGGTTGATACGATAGGGGTCAATTACGTAGGCTTGAATGGTATTCAATTTTCATGTTTTATGGAGCGTGAAAAGGTTTTGTTGCGCATTTCAAAGAAATTATTTTTCAATGATTACTCGTATAATAGTTCGGGAGAAATCAGCATTTTTGAACAAGATACGTAAATATTAGATTTCAAAGTTGAAACATTTCATGGGAAATCATTTTCTTTTATGTGTCACAAGAACAAGAGTGATAATCTTTTTGTACAGTGAGGTGAAATAGTTTAGTTGATCAAACGGAGAGTGGTAAAATCGAAATGCGCTTGGGTTCAGTGGATTTCAAATAAAATAAAACTACTTCACTTTTTAATTTACGAAACGCAAACCTCATTGAATTGCTTTTCAAATTTACAAGTATACTTTTTGTGTACACTACGCAGCAACTCGCATTGTTTTTGCTGTCGATCACACGACTTATTCACTTCCGAATAACGAATTTGACTTTCTCACAAACGCTCGCTCTTTTTATATCGCAGCACATCCGTTCCAGAAGGTTCAACGCTGTTCCCACAGCGTGCTTATTGATGTGTGTCATATGCACGTGCTCATGAGAGAATGCACGTGTGAATTTACGTGTGCGTGCGAGAGCTGTTCAAGGTCATGAACAATTGGAGATTGCTACAGTCGAACTGGGGTTGCGGGTCGGTATGTAACAATATGTTTGTTTAAATTGTTTCCAACCATCATACCTCTTGGAGATCTTTCGCGTATTTGAATACCGTTTATCTCTAAGGAATAAACATTTAAGAAAATTCGTCAGTTCTTTCAGATTTAATTTTAATGTTGACATGGATATGTCTAATGGCTCGACTCAACCAAAAATTGTTTGTATCAAAAATATGTTACCGTGAGTCTATCTCTCTCATAGTAGCCCATAATCTCAACTCTCATTAAACAAGTATATATTCGGTCCAATTCGGATTTTTTTCCCATATCCGGCATAGGATAAATGCGGATTTTTCGAATCTAATACCAGGTACGCAGAACTATGTATGATCAGCGGGTTGATCAGATTCAGTATGAAAATTGCGACGATGTTGATCTCGCCGGGCGGCAGAATTGTCGCCGGCTTTTATGCTTGCAACTGAACTATGCCCGCCTGGTGTATTTCAGGTGAAAAGTTCGTGAGAGCGAGAGACGATTGACGATATTGCTGAGCTGTTTGAGCGGGGATCATGAGCTTTGAGATTTATCGGAAAAGTTTCAAACACTTAAAGCGACATGGTTTTAACCTAAAATGGATCAAAGATTTGAGATTTGAGTGTTTGGGTATAGTACAATATAACACTTTCTTGTTTCCCTAATACGACAAAAAACATGGTAAGAACAGATATAAAAATAGACATTGAGACAAATAACTCACTCATTAAGCTTAGCTTGGATTTGATCCGTCATTTTAACGACTAATGTTTCATACCAGGTGGGCTCTTGCTAAGCGCGCTTAAGAGGAAGTGGGCTGCACATATTCGCTCTTTAAATTCTCGGTATCCTTATGTAATACATATTTTTACGACTGATGGTGTAGCAGCATCTTGCTTAGAAGCTATTCCACCACTATATTCTATTTTATATGAATCATAAAGCTGCACAAATCGTGCGAGAGGTGGAATACGAAAACTGCTGTTCCTCGTCGATTAATAGTGAGTTATTCGTACTGGAATTATGACAATTAATCGCCGCTTGACTACTTGACCGCAATGTAGCGAAATTTTCTTTCAACTAGTTGTCGGCATAGTGAGTATTTTCTATGAAATGCTGTCGCACCATTTCAGTTCCATTAACATCCTCACGGCTGAATATTCTACGAAGATTTCGACTTTAGACCGGCTGTGATCACCGACTATAGGAACCGAAACTATTACGGAAAAGGTGAGAATATTTGTGCGCAGGAAGCAGTGTTATCCCGACTTTTATGGTGCCTGAAAGATGATCTGTTGAATCTCACGCGGACGACTTAGTCATAACAATTAGAGGTAAATTTAAAGTCTTCTGTGACCTCTTGCAAGAGACGCTTAGCAAGATATAGTCGTAGTGACAAAAGGAAGATCAAGGGGTGAACCTGGACAAAATCATGATTGTTGCTTTGGACAGAATAAGAAATTTAAAAATAATGATCACCGAAAATGTAAGAGCCCGAAATTGAATCCTTGGCAGAGGTTAAATACATACGTAGGAATAATATTAAATCAAAAACTTCTGTAGAACAAATACCCATTGATTTCACGCTCCCATCCATTCGTTTTCGAACTAGGGTTATTTCCAAGATACTGCAGGAACTTAGTCTTAACAAGTCTAGTGGACCGGATGGCTTCCCCCCTATTGTCCTTAAGAAATGTGCTACTTCTCTGGCTAAACCACTTGACAATCTTTACCATACTTTGTACTCTTCAGGGTGCTTTCCAATGCTAGGGTGTAGCCTAGTGGGTAGCGTGTTGGACTACAATGCGAAGGTCGTGAATTCAAATCCCCGTCGATGCATAATTCCAGCACACTCCATGCTTGGGTATACCTTACTTACTTACTTACTTACGATGGCGCTACAGCCCAAATCGGGCTTTGGCCTCCTGAATGCTTTGCCTCCATCCATCTCGGTTCAGTGACCGCGTCCTCCAGTTTAAAAATCTTAGCAGTGATTTGCTGTCTGCGTCAATCGAATCCTCCCAGCGCTTTCGTGGTTTTCCGACCGGTCTTTGTCCGTTGACTTTCCCTTTTAATGTGCGTTTGGGAATTCTTCCGTCATCCATCCGCTCCACATGACCAGCCCATTGTAATTTTTTAAATTTTATGAGGGTTGACACTTCTGGATTGTCGAAGATGGCATACAATTCTCTATTGTATCGTATTCTCCAGATCGAGTCTTCCCTCACAGGTCCGAGGATTCTTCTGAGGACCTTCCTTTCAAAGGCGTTAAGTTGTTTTTCGGACGCCTGAGTTAATGTCCACGTTTCGCTGCCATAGCATAGCACAGGTCTTATGATTGTTTTGTATAGCTTAAGTTTTGTTTTCCTGTGCACGTTCTTGTTTTTGATTGTTGGAAGTACCGAATAATAAGTCCTGTTTGCCATCATTATCCTTCTTTTAATTTCGATGGGTTCGCTTCCATCCTTCGATAGATTTGCCCCTAGATATATGAAGTTGTCTACGTTTTCTAGGTTATAGTCTCCTACTGTAATATTTTGTCTGATTGGCGTCTTTTTCCTAGTTTGCGTCATAATTTTTGTTTTGTTTTCATTAATGCGTAGTCCAACTTCCCTTGCTACCGAGTCAAGGTTTACAAATACTTCCTTAGCACTCTCCAGAGATCTTGCAAGGATATCTATGTCGTCGGCATATGCTACGAGTTGTGTGGATTTGAAGCATAGTGTTCCCTTGGTGTCAACGGGTATACCTTGGTCACCTCAATTAACAAAACTGAAAAATTCGAAAATAGAGGGTTGTGCGAAGGTCTAACAACCCTTCCACAATAAATAATGAAAAATGTTAAGGAACCTGAAAGTTAGGCCCGATTTGGGCTGTAGTGCCATTGTAGAAGTAGAAGGGTGCTTTCCACTGACCTAGAAAATCGCGAATGTTCAGCCTATTCCCAAGAAAGAATGCAAACCAAACTCTGCTAAATATCGCCCTATTGCCATTACCTGAGTGCTTTCAAAAGTTATGGAAACTGGGGTTAAGCGCAGAATAGTGGAAAAAAAACTGATCCACGATCGCCAATATGATTTCCGTTCAGAACGCTCTTCAGGAGATCTCCCAGTGCATCTAACTGAATGTTGGAACTCTTGCATACACAAATTTGGCGAAAAGCCAGTACTTACGCTCGACATCGCGAAGGCGTTGGATAGAGTTTGGCATAATTGTGTCAACTCTATCCATAGTGTCACTTATGACAGCACGTTGGACAACACCTTCCAATTTGACTCCACTGCAGAGGACGTCCGACTTCAGTGTCCTTTTGCCGTAGTGACTCAATAAGCTCATTAAATTCTGACTTAATCCTGGAATGGGACAGGAAAAACAGAGTAGAGTTTAATGCTTCGATAACCCAGTCCTGTCATTTATCTTTAAACCATAATGTTCTGGTGTCGGACGCTATAATGTCCTTCACCGGCGTTTAGATTCCACTTTACATTTTTTTTTAAGGCGCCGATCACACTTTAGGGGGTCACCCTTTAATACATTGCACAGTTATGTCGGTATAGGAAGAGGATAAAATTTGTGTTATGGGAATTTTGGGGGAGAGAGACGGAAGTGGCGATGGATATTACTTTTGAAACACTGAAGGTTATAAGGTATTACTTGGTGTAAAATTTAACAATCGTCTTGATTGGAGTCAACACATCTACGAAGTCACTCTTAATGCATCGAAACGCTTGGGTATTCTGCGGAAATGTAAGAAATACTTTTCTGCATCTGAACTGGCTACCACCATTAAGGCTTATACCCAGCCACGTCTTGAGTGCAGCTCGCATGTTTGAGCTGGGGCCCCAAAATCATACATAGCGTTGATCGATCGTATCCAAAAACATGCACTCCCTCTAATTGGAGATGAAACCATATCGGCTTCTATAGACTCCCTCGAGTATCGCCGAAATGTCGGTATACTCTGCAGTTATTATAGATATTTAGGGATGGCAAAAACCGGTCTTTTGCAATCGCAGTGATGAGCTGCGATTGGTCTTTTTCAATATTTGTGATTGCGATTAATGTGCGAGTGCGAACAAAACGTTTGGAATTTGTAGCAATGATCATTACGCCAATTTCATTCCCATTCCCGATAGACCGTAAGCAGTATACATTTCCTTTGCTCTTCTAATCGCAGCTCTTTTAAATTATCAATCTCAATATGCGATTGCTATTTTACAATAGCAGTGAGTGAAAAAATCGCAGGTATGTAAAATAGCATACCATCTCTATAGATATTTCCATGGTAAATGTAGTAAGGAACTAAGAGATCTAATACCTCCCCCCTTATGCAATAGCTACGATTCAAGTAGATGGTATTGAAACGTTTGCAGATTACAGAAGACTGAAAATTTGAATTTTTGAATTTGAATATATTATAATTAAATCAAATGACGGGTCGAGCCCAAGCTAAGCTTAATGAGTGAGTTATTTGGCTTAATGTCTGTTACATGTACATAGTGTTCTTACCATTTTTGTCTAGATCAATGCGCTAATAGGCGCGTTAATCGCACATTGCGTAAGTTCAATTCTCACTGAATGGATTGAGAACATATTGGTGGCCAAGAAAGTCACTGCCACAATGGTAAACGACTCTAGGAGAAAACAATTTGCTAGAGGAACACCACAAGGAGGGGTTTTATCACCATTACTTTAGCTGTTAGTCGTGAATGGTATCCTCTCGCAGTTAAACGCTGCTAGTTATTGCACTGTCGCATATGCGGATGACTTCATTATTCAAATTAGTGGAAAATACCCCACAACTGCATCAAATCTTATTGCCAGTTGGTCTAATTCGTGGATTTGAGAATCAATTACGACAAGACTATACTCACACTCTTCACTAGAAGAAGAAGTACAGAAAGATTCAATCTGCCATCCATTGGAGGAGATGATGACTGAATGTCGAAGAAAAAATTAATAAAGCAAATAATGGCTCCTTTATATGCAAAAAATACTTTTACCAAAAAATGTGTACTGAAACCAAATATGGTAAGGTGGATGTATGTCAGCTAGGGAGTAGCCTAGTGGATAGCGTGTTGGTCTCCAATGCGAAGGTCGTGAGTTCAAATCCCGATCAACGCATAATTCCAGGACACTACCTGCTTGGGTATACCTTAGTTACCTCAATCTACGAAAATGAAAAACTCGTAGATAGAGGGTTGTGCGAAGGGCTAACCACCCTTCCGTAATAAATAATGAAAATGTTAAGGAACCTAAAGGTCAGGAGGCTAAGACCCGATTTTGGCTGTAGTGCCATTGAATAAGAATGTATGTCAGTATAATACTACCAATCCTTACATAAGGTGTGATGGTATGCTGGAAAAGTTCCGAACTAAAATATATTCAATCACAAATGAGTCACATTTTAAGAATTGCCTGCATAAGCATATCGGGAGCATTGCGTACACAGCAGGATTGGAAACTATTTTGGGTCTCCTTTCTCTGTAATTCTGGAGAAGGCAGGCATTACGATTGTGAGTTTTATAACTTTTGGCGCATGGCGCATTCAAACCAATGTAAAAAAAATCTCATGTCACCATCCTGGAGCGAATGGAAAGGGAATATTCTTTCCCAAGCTTTGGTATATACTTAGTGATGCGCTGCTATCACAGATGCACCAGTTCGAAAATGAAAGAGGGAGCAGGTTATGTCATCTTTTCTGAAAGCCTTGATCTGCAATATGTCACGGTTTTCCAAACGGAGGTAATGGCTACAGCGAAGGGGACAAAACTGGACAGGCTGGCCAGAAACGGATCTGCCGCTGCCACTGTTGAGGAAACGGGTAATGTTGGCATTGAGACAATCTACGCCAAGGTGTGGGAAACGGAAGATCTCTTCACTCGTGTAACACCACAAAGATGATATGGGGTGGGTTTGATAGAGGGAAATCAATAAAAATATTGAGACTCGTCTGAAACTCCCTACGGACACTAGTAGGTATAGTCAAGGGCCAGTGTAGTCTTAGAAAACACGCTTGAAGGTGTTGCCTTACAACCGATGACATTTGGAAAGGCTGCGGTGAGGCCGTAGAGCATTTCCGAACAATTGCAAGACTAATACTTGACGAGTACTCCTTCGCCGAACTCAATGCTCTCTTGAACCGATGAAGCTTATTAGTTTCACTGGTAGAACAGAGTAGCTAAATGATATTTAGGTCCACATGGTAAAAACACGAAGGCGTACAATGGGTGGGCTACGTTCATTGGTGTCCAACACCTCCGCAAAACTACCCTAATTACTACTTACCTTCAATGGCTCTTATACCGGAATCGGTATTTAGCCTCCAATTAATACTTGATACACATGGTTTTCTATAAGCCCTAATTTTAGCTCCTTACTCTTTCTCATCTTATTCTTATGTATTCTTCATCCATCCCTTTCTACGTCTTTAATTTCATCGATACTTCCCTAACAATTTTATAATCCCGCCCCAAATAACGAATCATAATCATAATCGAGCGATTAAAAATGTATTCAGCTTCTTTTCGGCTTTTGATTTCTCTTTTAATAAGAAAATTAACTTCGTCTTTTTACATCATCACCCTAAGTTCAGATGAATTTTTCATAACTTGAAGCAATGTTAACGCTCGAAGAAATGGAAAACAGTTTATTTTTTTTTTTGTTGGGTTTCATCCCTTAAATCAAGGTATTATCTTGTTCCAGTTTTTGTATTTTTCGTTGTTGTTGTCCCTTGTTAGCAAACTGCACGGCTTAATAACTTTGTAGTAGATTTTTATTTCATCAATTTCATTAAAAATAAATTCGACTCGTTTCAAGTCGTCGCTGAAGTTTTTTCGCATGACGAAGACGATGATAATTTATTTTATCCTGCTTTTTTTTTTCACCTGACTTTTAAAAGAGAAAAGGTTCCCGACTTTATCTGGGTTGGGGGAGGGGGTGGAGGACGACAAAGTATGGTAGCCGCTTGGCTTTTTGAAGAGATTTTCATTGATTACTTGTTTTTCATGGCTGCCTGAACATTTTATAGAACTTCCTGAATGGCAAGGACTAACGTATATTAAAAATATAAAAATAAAAATTGTATGGGTATAATATAGGCTTGTATAGATGTTGAAGTTAAAGGTAAAAAGGAAATACATAAAGAAATCAGATACGGGCTGACTGGCTGCAGGGATGCGGATGGCTGCCTTAAATGTTAACCGAGAAATTCGTGGAAAAGATCGAGTGGAACACCAGCAGGGATGCGATGAGTGATGACTTTGATAATACTTTTATAAAGGATAAGGCCAGTCGCGCTGTAGCTCAATTTTGAATTTTAGTTTTATTGGAATTATCGGAAAGTTATACAATTTTATAGTATGGTGCACAAGTTCGGGAAAATTAAAGACATTACAGTTCTGAATAAGGTTAAATTTTGGTTTGGTGAATGTTTTCACAGTGGGTTTCGAATTAAAAGGAAAGATTTCAAGATTTCACACTGTTATGCTGTATTAAATGTGACGTTTCGGTCTCTGCTGAGAGTTTTATCGAACAGATCAGTCTGATAAAGGTCTCAGCAGAGACCGAAATGACACATTTAATAAAGCATAACAATGTGAAATCCGAAAATCTTTCTTTTCAAAGATAAATTCTTTTAATTTTAATAGATTTGAAGGACATCGATTTAATTATTACTGGCGATCACCCACGACTTCGTCCGCGTAAAAATCGCAATAATAAGCAATTTTTAAGAATGTAGTTAGTAATATATTATGTGGGATATATAATCTGCTTGCTTTAATGTATTCATAGTATTTCATGAAAAAGTGCAGTTTGTATGGGAGGTGGTGAAAGGAGTAGGAGGGGTTTTGAGTGATTTTTTGAGAAACAACTATAATCATCATACAATTGATGTACTTTAAATTTCAGAGCTGTAGCATCGACGCTTTTCAAAAAAAATCTAATTTTTGAAAAATCGTGGAATTGTGTCACATTGTATGGGAGGGGGTAGAAGGAGTGAAACTAATTGGTTAATGTTTTCCCGATATTGATAATAATACTTATTAATGATTTAGTACAAAATTTTAGCTCGATGAAAGTTATACGTACTGCGAAAGTTGGAGTATATTGTTTCATGAAGAACTGTAGTTTGTATGGAAGGTGGTGGAAGGAGTAGGAGGATTCACATAATTTGTATACTTAAATTATAATAGAAATATTATATTTTAAATTAAGAGCTCTTATAGTTTCCAAGAAAATTTGATTATTACATAATTTTGAAAATGAATCACCTTGTATGAAAGGGGTTAGAAGGCGTGGGGGTATTGAAATAAGACCTAACGCAGATTACATCTCGAATCATACCTAATAAACTGTGAAAGTTCAGCCGTTTTTGCGTGAAAGCCGGACAGACAGACAGACAGAGAAGAATTTTAAAAACGTGTGTTTCTGCTTAGTTATTGCTAAAATAAAGCAAAAAACTAACTTATTGATGTTTCTAAACAAATAGCAGACAGACACTACAATTAAAGATGTAAAGATTTATATTTGACAATTCAACTTTTGGCGCCATTTTTGACAGTAGATCTTGCATGATTAGTGCAAGGAAATCTAAAATGAGGAATAAATTTTTACGATGTACAGTCTTGTCCACTCGCAGCACAAAGATTCCTTTTGAAAGTTACTTCCTACATATGGCTGGAGTGCTCCTTTCATCAAAAGACAAAAGTTCGCTGATTTATCTATTCCGAAGTTAGGGTGTAGCCTAGGGGGTTGCGTTTTGGTTAACAATGCGAAGAACATCGGTTCAAATCTTGTTTGCCGTATAATTCTTGCAAGCTGCCAGCTTGAATATACTTTGGTTACCTCAATCTAAGAAAATGAAAAAAAAATCGTAGATAGAAGGTTGTGCGAAGGGCTAACAACTCTTCCACAACAAGTTGTGAAAAATTTTAAGGAACCTGATGGTCAGGAGGCTACGGATCGATTTGGACTGTAGTGCCATTAAATAAAAACTATTCCAAAGAAGTTGTACAACCTTGCAGCAATTGACTTCGAAATTAATTTTGAGATTCTTGAATGGCAATACCTACCTACCTACCTAGATATGGCAACACCCACCTAAAGCTTATGCCGCATTATGCAAGCAATTAACACGCGAATACTCATCGACTTCGTCGTATTAAGCGAGCAATAAACCTAATCTGCCAATGATGATCCACTTGACCCGATCTGACCCTCATTCTCGTTTATTACTTCCCGCCGTCATCGAATTGTCTTCGGGGCGACATCACCCAATGGGGCTATAACAGCATTAAGAGAAAGTGAGTACGAATCTTAGTCTGCAATTATTTCATTTTATTTTTCACTGGCTCATAACTGAAGTGCCAATGACTCGAGAAGAGGTTGTGTATGGGTGGCCATAAACATTTATTTTCTTGGCACAAAACACAACTGAAGTACGGCGATTTTACTCACATGTGTCATGAAGTCATCATATAGGTGTAATAATAAACAAAAACGGTGTTAAAAAACAAAACAAGCTGTTATCCAGACTAGTTCACAACGTACATAGATGGAGTGTCTCTTTAAATCCCATTTTGTTTTAACCCGGTATTTAGCAGGATTAAAAGCGCACAGGTGACGTCGATGGGGGTGTATTGCATTCCTCGTTGTTGTTTGTCATTTGCACTAATAACGTTTAATTGCATCGCTGGAATGTACTCGCAATTAAGCAATAATTCGTGTGATGAAGTGCAGTAAATTGCACACGAAAGGCACGTGTAGAATTAAGTTGACTGGAAAATGAATAAAAAATAAAATATTTCTCGATTTATAGTTATTTTTACGGGAGTGTGGGGTAGATAGGCTCCACCAATAGAGTTTTTTTCACAAAAGTAAACCCCTTTATTATGAGTGAACAAAAGTTGCCGCGATGGAAGGAATATTTCTCTGATATTTTAAATATTTTGTAAGATGACGACTTTACAGAAATCGGGCAAGGACATCCAACCGCAATCGTAGGCTCAAATTCTTACTGACTCAAACGTGCCCTATTTTCGGGGATATTAATATATTTTGAATCTAGGCTACCTCAATCTGTGAAAATAAAAATTCGTAGATAGAGGATTATGCGAAGGGCTAACAACTCCTTCACAATAACAAATAAATGTTAAGGAACCTGAAGGTGAGGAGGCCAACACCCCATTTGGGCTGTGGTGCTATTGAAGAAGAATATATTTTAAAATCCATGAAGGCGTTTTGAAAATAGTCACTTGACTCTAGCACCATCAAAATGCAGAATATCAATTTCAAACAATAGTAAATTGGAAAAAAAATTAGGTACAGATTATATTCGTGACATTTGTATATTGGTATGGGAGGTGGTGAATGGGTTGAGAGGAATCTCAAAATATGTGATGCATTTTTTTCGATTTGTTCTCAAAAGTGTTACAGTGCGTCGCTTTTAATGTGTTGATTGTTAGATGATTTACTGAAAAAGATCAAAATTATAATTTTGAACAAGGCCAGGAGGGAGAAGATACAATTTTTGGACAGAACTTTGTTTCCAAAAGAGTAAATACCAAATATTTCCAGTACCATATATTAAATAAATGCACACGAAAAATTGAACTCTGTATCTTATACCGGAATCTTAAAAATTATTTAAAAATTTTCCCCTGTGGGATAAGAGCAGTATAATATAGCAAATGGACACTCACTGGATCTTATCACCCGTGATCTTAAAATCTTACTATAAGAGAAACAGATACAGCGCCTCGGATACGGACAGATTCTACGGTATCTACTTTTGGCATTCGAAAACGGACTATGACTGGCTTCTGAAACAATAGAACATTGAATGACGGTGGAAGAGCTGGGGTCACTCGGTCCATACACAGTCAATCAGTGACTGTAAAATGAAACACTTTAACATCCAAATCTTGGGTTTGAGCGAGGTCAGATAGACAGGATCAAGAGAAAAACGAACCTTGAGCAGAAACACAATGCATACGTTGGTTCTGAGTGCGAAGCCAGAAATAGCGTCCTTACCGAGACCGAGATGCAGCCTCATCTGATGGCAACCAATCTCGGAAAGGATTATCGTCGTCAGGTTCAGAACAAATTCCAGAAACGTCAGAATTCTGCAGTGAACGCCTATTGGGAGGCAACCAGAAGCACATTTCTCACAAGTGCTGAAGAATTTGTGGGATATGCACAAAGCGGTCGTATACCACGCCAATTGCCACAATCCCGAAGTCGCTCTTCTTCAGAATTTTCACAATGACGCCCTCCTTAGATTCAGTCGGATATCTTCCTCCATTCCACACCTCAGTAAAGAGTGGGAGGAGTCTATCGGTTGTTTTTTCCGGGTCAGCTTTGAAGAGTTCGGTTGGTAATCTATCTATAACTGGGGCTTTTCTTCCCGCCATTGACCGAATGGCGGAAACTATCTCTTCCTTATCTGGAGGATTCTCCCTATGAGGATTGTTGCGGTTGGATGTTTGGTAATTGTTCTGTTTCCTCTGACGAGATGTTTAACATACCAGAGAAGTATTGCTTCCATCGCCGCAAGTGGTGTTCACTCATATTCCCCTACGGGCGGTCTTTATAGGAAATGTATTGACTTTTCTCTAGTTGATACCACCCAACTTAAAACCTTACCAAAATTATAAACCATTTAACTCTACGATGTGATAAAATTTCAAGTAAATGTCTGTATTGAATTATGGTTTGAAATTTGTAGAAAAGTGCATTCTTTTTTAAATGCCCCTCATTTCCTCCCCTCCCGCTACTGTTATATACAAATATTAATATTATGCTAGTATATCTTAATATATTTTCCAATGGCAAACTTCGTATATTAAAAGAAACTCGAGATATTAATCCCTAAGTGTTTTCTTTACCCATCTCTGTCTTCCTCCCACAAGTTTGACGACAGTGAAACTGTACACCAGGACATTTTAGGACCATCCTAAAATACGAAATTTTTGAACACAGTAATTTCAAAAACATAATTAGTTGATAAAAAAAAATTCGACGGGCAATGGGCTTTCGACTCCCTTTTCGGACTCCACTGGATACCAAAATTAATTGAATTTAATTTTTCTCCCCATAAACCTAAATATCCGATTATCGAGTTTGAGGTTTCTATGTGCATTTGTAGCCTACGTTTAACATAGTGGTTGTTGGTCTACAATGCAAAGGTCGTGAGTCAGATCCCAGTCGTTATAATTCTAGCATACTGCTCACTTGGGTATACTTGGCTACCTCAAATCTACAAAAATGAAAAATTCGTAGATAGTCGAAAACTGCACTTGGTAATATCTCGACTACAAATGCAAATTCTACTTAAACTACTCAGCCCAAATTGGGCATTTGTATCCTGATCTTCAGATTTTTATTGTGGTAGGGTTGTGCGAAGGGCTAACAACCCTACCACAATAAAAAAAAATTAAAAAATGTTAAAGAATCTGAAGATCAGGATACAAATACCCAATTTGGGCTGAGTAGTTTAAGTAGAATCTGCATTTGTAGTCGAGATATTACCAAGTGCAGTTTTCGACTATAGCCCTCCTACTGCCTCCACATTCTCATCAACCCACAAATTTAGGTGATGAACCTTCAACATAATCAGTGTGCATTTAATGAATGCGTTTATAATATCTTTTATACAATATGACGAACTCTTAATTCACTAAATTATATATTATATTAAGTTAAATCAATTGGTTAATATTTAACTATATTTATTATATATTATTATATAACTCTTAATTATTGCTTATATTACATAAAATATTTATTATTATTTATATCAATAACATTATTTATTATTATAATTATTGATTATATTATTTATCACATTATTTAATATTTTAACAACACATATATTTGTATACTCTAGATGAAATCTGAGAGTATATTGTGTTTGCCTTACCGTTTGTAACGCTAAGAAATAACGCTTGCACAGAGCCGCCAAGGGTACAGAAATATTTGTTGTCGCTCAAAAACCTCGATTCCGAGTGACCGTCTGTCTGTCTGTCTGTGCGTTTGTCTACAGCATAACTCTCGAAAGCCTTGAGCTATAGTGCTAATAATTTTTGTGTGTCATTTTTAGCAAAAAAATAAGGTCAAGTTCGTGAACGGGCCAAATCGCTCCACCCCTTCTACCCCCACCCATACAAAATGACACAAATGCGCAATCTGACAATAAACGGATTTGCTCGAAAAGTATAAAACCTATTCGCCTGAAATTTTGAATATATTACTTTTATGATAATATCAATCTACCGTATAAAAATTATGCGTGTCCTCTCCCTCCTTCTACCACCTCCCATACAAACTGTACTTGTCATGAATTACTCTAAGCCAATTTACTCAGTGCATATAAAATTTAGCGAGCTCAAATTGTGCACCAAATATTTATTTAAAATTGTGAGTAAGGCTAAAAAAAATTAGACGATTAGCTTCACCCCTTCTACCCCCTCCCATACAAAATGGCACAATTTCGCAATTCGACTATAAATGGATTTGCTCGAAAAGTATAAAAGCTATTAGTCTGAATTTCGGGATATATTACTTTCATAATAATTTCAATATACAGTTTAAAAATTATTTGCGTCCTCCCTCTCGTTCCAACCCCTCCCATACAAACTACACTTTTTCATGAAATGCTCTAAGCCGATTTTCTAAGAACATATAACATTTATCGAGCTCACATTTTGTGATAAATACTTATTTAGCATTATCACTAAGATCAGAAAAAAATATTTGACTAGCTTTACTACTTCTACCCCCTACCATACAATATGATACAGTTTTACAACTTCACAAAAAATCTATTTTCTTGAAAAGTATGAATGTTACTGGTCTAAAATTAAACAGATGTCAATTTTATGATATTCTTAGTTATTTTTGAAAAAATCACTGAAATCCCCCCACTGTTTCTACCACCTCCCATACAAACTGCACATTTTCACTAAATCTAACACACTAATATTCTCAGCTCCTATTCAATTTTTGGAGTTAGCATTTTGTATAAAACATTTTTATAGCTACTTTAGCATGATGGGTAAAAAATTAGTTCAATCCTATCACCCCTTCTAACACTTCCCATACAAAATTTCTTAGGATCACAAAAAATTCTATTTCATCTAGAGTATCGTAAGATTGCGCTTTACGCGCAATCGTAGCCCTGATATGTTTCAACAACATTTCACTATTCATAATTATTTATTTTTTTTTTAATTAATTTTCTAAAACTGATATTTATTAATCTTTTTAGCAACGTTTTTATTTTTCGACTGCTTTATTTTTTTATTTTTAACGATTTTTTATTTAGAGTCAGGATTCGTTTGGTAAAGTAGAATTACAGTAGTAAGTAGAATTACAGTAGCTAATTGCGAATCCTGCTCATTATCAAAATCTATACGAAAAGAGACTGTCGCACCACATGCAATCCACCGAAAAAATGGCTTTCTATCTCCAAGGCAAAAAAAATCGATTTAATCCAATTTCTGGATCTCCTGCAATTTTTTTCGGTCGAGATTGAACACGATCAAGATAGAAGAGTGCTAGGGTGTAGCCTAGTGGGTAGCGTGTTTGTCTTGTAATGCGAAGGTCGTGAGTTCAAATCCCGGTCGGCGCAATATATAATTCCGGCACATTGCCTGCTTGGATATACCTTGGTCACCTCAATCTAAGAAAATGAAAAATTCGTAGAAAGAGAGTTGTGCGAAGGGCTAACAACCCTGCCACAATAAGTAGAACCTGAATGTCAGGAGGCCAAGGATTTGGGCTGTAGTGCCATTGTAGAAGTAGAAGAAGATAGAAGAGTGAGGATTTCGCAGCGCCTGTCCAAATGTGGGAGTTGAACACTGGTCGCGATCTAATAAAGAGCTTCAAAATATTTAGCAATCCAATAGGTGGAAATAGTTTTATGGACCCCCTTAGTACACTGCCCTAGGAAAGTTTGAATTACCTCTATGGCCATTCGAAGATAAGTTTTCGGTGACGGTTTTTACGAAAAATTCCCAGACTCTAACACTGTGATAAAAGTATCACACCTTCCATGTCTTAATCGCTAGAGAGATATGAGACAGCGTTGGGTTTATTTATCCCTCTGTAAAATGAGGGAAGTAAAGTAAACCCACAGCCAGTCCTGGTTGCCCCTGAAAATGGCAAATGGACACTCCCGAGTCCTTGGAACACTTATTGATACGAGAAATGACCGGTTACTACGATAGCCACGTTGTGCGTTCGAAAACGGACTATGATTGGCTTCTTCATTACATATTGTTGTATTTATGTTTGATATAGGTCTCAGCAGAAACCGAAACGTGACAAATAATACAGCGTAGCAGTGTGAAATTTCGAAAAGCTTTCTTTCAATTTATTTATCTTTAGATATTTCAACCAAATATCGAAGGACCTTTTATAATTCAGAAATGAGATATGAAGAGGTCTAATATACCCACATCTAACATACTAAGTACCAGTGGAGAACGCGGAAGGCCAAGTACATTGGGCACGCATGATAGTGACGGTAGATAATACATCGCCGCCCTCTACGTCTACTAAATGTTTCCAGTACACACGAGAGGGTGGAACATAAGGAAATATGACTAAAAACAAAAAAGGACCGATTGGTTTAAAACTTTTGGCACTCTCTTGGAGTGTTTGCGAGTCGAAGCTTGCGTTGTGGTGGATACACCGGCTGAAATGACTGTGGTCGATGGATGGCTGTGCTATACGTCGTTGATTCTTTTCAATCGATACATTTTCCAATTTGATTGGTAATAGGAGCGGTGGTGGGGGATTCTTCGATGTGATAAACGTATGCGATCGTTCATGAATACCGAGGAACGCATAGTAGGATGTCGAGATTGAACTTTCGAATATAATTACGGAAGACTAAACCCGAAACCGAATCGAAGGAGTTCTGATGGTTGAAAAAAAAAGAATGACAAAACAAGAAACCGGTTAAAATCCCAGTGTCTCCATTAAAGTTTGAATAATTCCATCCCCTTTGCATGTATATTAAGTAGCACAGAAAGCTGTGTGCTTACTTCGGCAACTTTTATACAATAACAAGACACGCCTTTCATCTTGACAAAGTGAAAGAGAGAGTCATCTCACAAATTGATTTCGTGATTCTATAATTAAAACTGAAGAAAAACCAACTAGGACTACTTTTAACTATTTAATACTTACTGAAAAAAAAAAACACTTTAAGAATATGTTATTTCGTTCGCTGTTCATTTCAATACTTCGTTCCTCGTGAATATTACCAAGAAAACGAAAAGGCAGAACCTCAACGGCTAAAAAGAGACCGCTTTAGTAAGAACTTGTGGAAGTGAAATGCAAGGGGAATTTACGATAGAGAAAAGAGAGATGATAACTGCATTTTTGCTTGCTTTTTCGTCGGGCTGAGAGCGAATTTGCTAGTTTTAGGGTATCTGAGAGCGGTTGACGACAAGTTGGGATCGTTTTATTTACGGCTCCAGTTGGCTTCATGGGAGCATTCGTTTCCTGGTCTAAATATTCTAAGAAGCTGGGACTGACAAATGATCGCCTTTGAAAATGTGATGTTTCGATTCCATTTATGTTGACAAAAAAATTTGAGCTCAACAGCTCACAGTATCCGATCGTTATCGAATTTTTGTTTTTGGAGCTCTAGAAAACTTTTCTGCATACTTGGAAGTTCTGTCCGAGACGTATTTCTTAGCGTCACAAATGTTGGATTAGCCATATATTACAGTCATATTTTCTATTGATTAATCAATCAATTTACAAGTGCTTAGCACTGTTTTGTTCGATATTCATGATTGTGTTCTAATTTTTTAAGTTTTGTACAAGGTTACAGCCTATCATGTCATACCAAATCAATTCCGAAGAAGGACAACCCTCGGGTTTGTGGAAATTGGCGTGTGTATATGCCTATATACTACCATATCGAAAATCAAGGTACTTCTCAATAGGACTATTGATGTCGTGGAGAGCACTCTTGAAGTTTATCAGGTTGAATTCCGTAAAAGATCGTCTTGTAACGACCACGCAAATAGTCTACGGATAACATTGGAGCAGTCCGCCGAAATGGGTTCGCCACTATATCTCATATTTGTGGACTTCGAGAAACCTTTCGACAGCGTCAAGCGAGATTACACATGGAATGCTTCGCGTAGGAGAGGTATTCCGGATTATATCATAGATATGATTACAGAATCCTATGAAGATGCAAAGTGTCGCGTCTTACATAGAGGAAAGCTGTCCGAGAGCTTTCCTGTGCGAACGGGTGTCAGACAATGCTGCATATTATCACCAGCCTTGTTTCTGGTGGTAATAAATAACATCTTGAAAGTTGCACTGGAATGTGAGGAAGATAAAGGTCTTTAATGGAGACCATTTAACATCTTAAGTCACCTTGATTATGCTGATGACGTGAGTTTGCTTGCACATAAGCGTTCGGACTTAGAGTCAAATGTTCGCTGGTTGCAATCTAAATGCAGAGGCGGGACTGAAAATAAATGTGCGTAAAACCAAGTAAATGCACATGGGTTCGAACAAAAGCATACCGATTGTTCTTAACGGACAAGATGTGAAAGATGGAGGTGTAAGATTTTTGTTATCTCGGAAGCATTGTCAGCATGGACGGCGGAGCCGAAAATGATATTGAGGCTTGTCTAAATAAAGCCCGTCAGGTCTGGCCTTCGGTATCCTTTTCACTTTCTAGAAGTTAAGAGAGTGATCTCTTCGCACGAAGCTGCGAGTATTTGACTTCTACAATGGCGCTACAGCCCAAATCAGACCTTGGCCTCCTGATATTTAGGTTCCTTAACATTTTATATTACTTATTGTGGAAGTATTGTTAGCCCTTCGCACAACCCTCTTTCTACGAATTTTTCATTTTCGTAGATTGAGGTGACCAAGGTATATCCAGGCAGGCAATGTGCTGGAATTATATATTGCGTCGACCGGGATTTGAACTCACGACCTTCGCATTACAAGACCAACACGCTACCTACTAGGCTACACCCTAGCGAGTATTTGACGTATGCGTCAATTCCGTATTGTTATATGGTTGTACTACGTGGTAGGTGACCGTTCGACTTACCAAGAAACTGCAAACTTTTGTAAACCAATGCCTCCGACGCATTTTAAGGATATTCTTGCCAGAAGTTCTCTCCAACGACAAATTTTGGAGTACAATTGGACAGACTGAGACAGGCATTGAGATTCAAAGGCGTAAGTGGCAGTGGATCGGTTACACTTTGAGGAGACCAGAGCGAAACATCGCCAAACAGGCTCTGGATTATAATCCTCAAGGAAGACGTCGAGTTTGTCAACCACGTAGCACACGGTAGCGAGAAGTTGAACAGTAGGCCAGAGAAATAAACAAGTCCAGGCAACAGCTAAACGCCGCTGCTCAGAATCGCGCCTTGTGGATGAGAGCTGTTTCTATCCTAGGCCCCTAGTCTTAACAACAATTTGATTACTTTGAAATCAATTCCAATGTTTTCTCGTCATAATCATCACAATAATTTTCACTTCCGCATTAAACGATAGGAAAATATCATCCGATACCTTTTTGGGTTAATTTTATCTTAATCCAACCACAACTTGACATACATAAATTTCAATTTCAAAATAAATCACTTACTATGCCAATCATCTCGGATTTTCTCTGTCGCATTTCGATGAGGAAAACCGCATCATAAAAATATCACGTGGCTCTGACTGTTGTGATCTGATCACATCCCATTATGAGATCATGTTCAAGGGAAAATCTATAAAATTGTTCAGTGTTGCGTGTATGCATGGTATGAGAGAGCGCGCAATTTGCGCATCATATAAGTAGTGCATATAATAGTGACAGCAGCACACATATCTTGCTCTATAATGTGAACCGTGAGAAAACTGAAATTGTGGCAGCACAAAGCAATCTTGTAAGTTTCCTTCATGGAAAATTCATCCCAAGAAACTGGCTAGGACGATGCCAATGGCAGGAATTACATCGTATTGTAATAGAAATTATGCATGCCTTGCTGCATCAGACAGAGCCATGCAAACGAGTTCATATATTTCTCTTCGTTCGAGGATATCGCAAGAGAGCAATTTCGATTCGAAACGTTACACAGCAGTCCTTTTATCCTTATCGTTGTTGTAATGATCACATAAAGGCCAGAATAAATAGAATCTAATTCGGAAGTTTCCTTTAGTATGCAGGTTCGAGAATATGAAAAACTTCTCTTCATTTCCGATTGGAAGTATAATGCACTTAGAAAGTCAAGAATAGTGAGATATGCTTGAATGAACCACCATTATTTTTGTGAAAGACGATTATCTATGTGGCGTACTTTCTGTGAAATTGCCAGACATTTACTGACCTGCAATTTAGTGTAAGACCTTCTTTATTTGAAATTTATCGATTTAATGAGAAAATAATCGATTAGATAATGGTTCAAATGAGATTAACAATTTGCGATCATGTAATTTTTGTTTTTATTGGGAAGACTTATTTATAAATACTTTCGTATATTTTCGTTTTTTTATTGTCGAAATTACTTTCGATTTGGCGAGTTGTAATCTATTTGTTAGCTGCGAAAATCGGATTACGGATTATGACTTGAAGTTTTACACGGTTATTTATTGAATTTTGTGATTAAACTAATTTGATCCGAATTTTTGTTTTCGCAGATTGGAATTGGCCAGATATGCCCACACAGAAAAAGTAGTTCAAGAATCGTGATTCGATAACCGCATATCAGCTAATGGAAAAAGCATACTAACTATGAAAATCGGCGCATTACCATTACCACACCACCATCTTTAAGCTCGGAAAAAATAAAATCAGCATTCGTCTTTTTCTGTTCAGTTCTCCAAAAATCGCCTTTGGAGATGAGCAGGATATCCATAAAATGCGTCGGAGACATTGGTTCACGAAAGTTTTACCGTATTGTTAACAACATATTTATCAATATTTGTTCTAAAAGAAAAGATTTCCGGATTCTACACTGTTACGCTTTATTATTCGTGACGTTTCGGTCTCTGCTGAGACCTTTATCAAACCAAACCAATATTTGTTCTATTAATAAATATATGTCCTTCTTTTTGATGGGACATCAGAACTAGAGGGGTTATCCTTTCCAGATCCGGTGTGGTGAGAAGAGCTTTTGTTCTTCAGAATTTTAGGGGATAGAGACTGGAGTAGCGCAATGAATACTTTTCATGAATTGCAGAATGTCGCAGCCTTTCGGAAATACCGAACAGTCCTGTTTAGAAACGAATCACGGAATTTGACAGTAAGACCGGAGATAGGTTTAAGGAAATACTCTTTTGCGTGAGGGAACTCGAGTAGTACTGGGTAAAGTTATTCAAAGTGGTAACAGATTGAAGATTTCGTTCGAACAATCTGCATTGCAATTAACAAGGGGTTCGAACACAGCAAACGACCGTATTGCCAGGTCAATACAGAGGTTTCATGACATCACTGTTTCACACGCTCATTGTAACAAATCCCTAAATCACGATATCAGCCCACAAAACAAAGAATGCATTTTTTTAACTTCTACATGCATCTAACAAGTTAAAAATGTTCTCAGAGAGAGAAAGGAAAGGTCATGTGCCTTGGACCTATCTTGGTCCTATTGTTGTTTTGGCGAACTTAACAAAGTTTGGAAAAAAATATTTTTCACTAATTTCTTTCTAGTCCTTTGTTCTTTGTAAATTTTCAATCTTTTTTATCCTTTCGAAGCAAAATGTATTTCGCACAGGACGAAGGTTCGTGTTCGGTAGTTTGTTTTTCGCCTTACTTCTTTGTACTGACTTTAATCCTTTTATTTTCAAAAAAATAAATGACGTGTTACTTTGTGTTAAAATCGAACACTTAAATGTGTTAGGTACCATGCCGCGTCCACATACATATACACACGCAAGCAGTGGGCTGGAATTATACGTCGACCGGCATTTGAACTCACGACTTTCGCATTGTAGACCATGTTATACACTAGGCTGCACGCAGGGTGTCGATATTTGAAATACTTATTTTCGACCATTTCCGTATTTAGATATACGAGACTATCTATCTTGTAGTGATGTAGGGGCTAAGTAAGGTCTCTCTCAAAGTGTTGTCGGATGAGGCCCGAATTCAAAAAGTAGTCTCCAACTCCCATCCTCCGCTTCCCTCTCTCACCCTGTATAAAATTCCCCAATTCCAAGTTGCGGATGCATGGAAAGTCAATATGCAGGTTAGAGTGGTTTGGGAGACTAAGTGAAAGAGAATTCTTGGGCAGGGCTGTTATTAATTTAACAATATTTCATTCGTTTATGCAAGATTTGAATTTTATGAGGCGAGCAGGAGGGGTGATAGTAAAGGTGGGTGGATGTTAATAGCTTCTTAATTGATTGCTTGAATCATGACTAATATTCTCTGTATAGAATGTGTTTCATAAACGAAGCTGCATAGAATTTTCATAAAATTCGGTGTATTCTACATTCACGAAACCGAACATTTGTATGGGAGGGGGTAGAGCGGGTAAGGGAATCGTAAAATTTGTGATGCAATTTTATTTCATTTCTCTTGTAAGGTGCTCTTACAAAATTTCAATTTCGTAGCTTTTAATGGTTTGTTATTATATGCTTTAATGAAATTGGTTTAAATCATACTTTTGTATGGGAGGTGGTAGGAGGGCATGCGAGATTTCAAAACTTTTGAGGTAATTTTGTTTCAACTATTTTTAGAAGTTCTTAAGCAAAATTTTAAATTGATAGCTTTTAATAGTTAGGTGGTAAATGATTTCTTGAAATTGGTCGAAAAAATAATTTTGTATGGGAGGGGATAGAAGTTTTAAAGGTATTCGACCAGTTAATATTTCATATTTTTTAAACACATTTTATGAATTTTCAAGTTCCTAACTTCAAATTTCATTAAAAAAATTTCAGTGTATGTGTTTTGTGTTTTTTCAATGCACATTTAACACTTTGTGCACGTTAGAACAGGGGGTCGGTTTAACAATTGTGGAATAAATTATTATTTTTTTTCTATGTATATCAAATAGATGTATCCAAATGCAAAATTTAAACTTTGTATCTTTCACCAGAGCCCTAAACAAATCACTCAAAATTTTTGACATTTCTGCTTACCACCTCCCTCTCCTTACACCTCCCAACACAAAATTTTTACCAAAATTAATAATTATTTAGTTCTACAATCTGATAAATTTTCAATTTAATATCTGTACTCAATTTTGAGATATAACGATTTGTAATTTTGAAAAGTGTTCCATTTTTAAAATGCTTCCCATTTCCCCACACTACTATTATTTCCACAGGTTGCATTTTTTTCGTATTTCACTAATATAGATTAATAGATTTTGAAGTTTCAATTACATAGCTTAAGAGATAGTTGAGATATTCATTCATAAGTGTTTTTCTCCCCCCTGACCCTCCCCCTTAAAACAATTAGCCACTCTCTAAGCAGATTCCGATGGATCTATATGCCACCTTGATGGTCCCAAAATATGAATTTTTTAAGATACGTAATTTCGAAGATATAATCATTTGAAAGAACAATTCGGCCGACAATTTGTTTTTAGCCCCCCCTTTTCGGACGCCAATGGATAAGAAAATTAAATTATTTTTAAAGTTTGTCCCACAACCTTCTCTATATCTCTACTGATTTTCAACTTCCTATCTGCATTCATGGTGGAGATATTAGAAAGTGTAGTTTTTGACAATTTCCCTCCCCCGCCTCCCCCTTCCACCTAACACTCCCCAAAATTTAGAAATCGGAGCTCACTTACCCAATCAACAATTTGCCCAAAAACGAATATTCTACCTTTAACGGTCTCGGAGATATGAGTCCATATGTACGGCGGACGGCGGGACGGATTTTTTTTTGCATTTGTAGGCTAATTTAGTCATGAAACGCGAAAAAACAAAATTTCAGGGACCGACTCCCTTAAAATCCCGGGAGGAAGCAAGCACGCTTCTTCCAAGACTCCCTTGGAGCAAGACTTTGGCCACCAAATCTGGTCTCATAATGGGCGCTACAAGAACTATCGCTTCCGAACCTGGTCCAAGTAAAAAGTGCAATGGAGGCCTTGCGTAGCCTAAACCTGGATCTAGTGGCTTAGGCTACGCGGGGAAAAAGTCGGGGGGAATCGAAGGATTCCACCGTCAGAAAAGATCTTTAGAGAGCGGCGTAGCGCCCAAAAGCTTTTGAGTCGCCTTAGAAACAGCCCAGAACACATCAGAACCGAAAAAGAAGAGAATCTGCTGCTTGGAGTACCATTGATCGCCGAATGTACAGACTCCCCTTTGATGGGTAGCGGTACCAGATCTATAGATGAGTCCCCTAAAGAGGTAAAGAGGCCGGAGACAGAACCGGTAGGTCCCTTAGCAACGTCCTTAAGGATTGCCTGGTAGTGGCGATCATCGATAAAAGTGATTCAGATGGAAGCATTACTCATTAGCGCTGGAGGAAGGTTGAAAGCAAACTTTCAGCCATCTTCCTAGGCATCATGCGTGACCATCCTGGTCCTCCACCGATGTGCAGAGACGGCGGATGGCAATAAGGTCATGTAAATTTGGTCCAATATGCCGATCACAGGTCCGCGGATTTACACTAAATCGCAATCGCTAGATTGGGAGAAGTCGGGCCGGGCGCACAACTCGAGATTGTGTCAAGGGATGAAATCCCAAGCTGTTCTCGTGCACGTGAATAATTACCTTCAGAACAGAGCGATGCAGATGCGATTTTGTGCATTGTTCAGTCTTACAACCCAAATCTTTCCACCCATAATTGGAGAGCAAACAGCCTAGAATCCCGATCCTCCAGTACCCATGATTGATACAGATGGGGAAAATTCTATATCCGAACCCTATCCAGTTCTTCATATAGTTAGTCTGTCCAATAGCGCAGACGATCCACAGTTCCCGGGCTTACAGATGGAGGTCGAACACCATAGTTCGCATCCGCTAAGCGAGGACGATATTTTGACTTCCGAAACGAGCGTTACTCTGGTGAAAGTTGAATGGATAAATGAACCAGATTCTAAAATTTCTGCAAATTAACCTTCGCCACTCCAGATTGGCGTCCGCCTCCATATTTCTCCGTCTGAATCATCAAGGCACTTTTGGGAACTTAATTTGTGGACTCAATAATCCTAAATATACTGAAATCTACGCAAGGAATCAAGGTAGAACTAAACCTTGTATCCTTGCAAAGAGCACATTTTACGTATATCTACTCCCTCGTCACATTAATCGGGAAATTGTAGCAGCCAGCCTCGAAATGAGAGGAAACAACTACTGGCTGATTTCGGCTTATTTAGCTCATGATCATAAAGGGACCATTCCGCTTGGATAATCTGGGAGGACTGATTGCTCAAACACGGAGCTTTAAAGCAGACTTTATTATTGGATGCGACGCTAACGCGAATCATACAGTATAAGGTAGCTCCCATATCTATGAAAGAGTCAAGGTGTTGCTTGACTACCTCTTGACCACAAACCTACTGCTCTGCAATAGAGGGGGAACCCACTTTAGTTACTAGCAGTTGATAGGAAGTCCTAGACATTACCCCAGTATCAGAGAATACCGCGCCTTTGGTTAGGGAGTGGAAGGTGTCCAATGAATATTCCTTCTCAAATCGTCAATACCTCTAATTTGGTTTATATAATCATCCTCCCGTCAGCGCCCCTTCGAAGTTCCAAGCCTTCCGGACACCACCGTTGCTCTTGGTGGGATCATGCCTAGCTGCCCTCGCAAGGAATCCACGAAGTAAAAAGAAGCCACCATCGTGGTGCAACGAAATTCGGAATCTCAGGAAAGGCTGTAAGGCCAAGAGAACCTGAGAAGCTTCAGACCGGGAATCCAAAAAGGAAGCCATTCGCTGATATAAAAAAAAACTTGTGGAAAGCACAGCGCAAATCCTGGAACGTTTTTTTTGCGGTATGATAGAAGAGACATCAGAAGCCTCAAGACTTCGCAAAATTCTCTCCATCTACATATGTTGTAACGAAATCATTGATCTTCTCTTAAACACTCACTTTCCGGGTCACAGTCACTTCGCAAAGAGAAGCCATCACGATTTCTATAGACTCCCAAGAGCATTGCAGAAATGTTGGAGTACTAAGCATTTACTACCGCTACTTTCATGGTAAATGCAGTGAGGAACTTGCTAAACTTATTCCACCTCACATTTCCTTACACAATCGCCTAGCTTCAAGCGCAGACGAGTTAACTGTTAAGCTTCCAACTTCTAGGCAGTCATTCACACCCCGAACTTCTAAGCTTTGGAATGATTTGCCAGAAGCTGTATTCCCATTGTCATACGACCTGCGACGTTTCAAACCCAACGTCCACCGGTATTTTAGGTTTTTCCCTTTTAAATATTCCTCTTGCACGGACCATGAGGGACGTGACACCGAGCTGTTTGCTTCGATTAACGGATTAACACAACTGGTAAATGAGCCTACTCGTTTACCTGAAATTGCAGGACAATCCTCCAATCTTCTTGATTTATTTCTTACCAATCAACCTGAGAAATATTCCCTCTCTGTAATATCTCCATCGCCAATTGGTAATACGGATCACTTCATGATTCGTGCACAATTTCCTGTTGCAGCACAAAAACCGCTGCCAGTTAAGGCACCCCGCAGAACTGTTTGGCATTTTAAAAGAGCCAATTGGGGGGCGCTGAACGAGTTCTTCATTGCCTTCAATTGGAAATTGTGCTTCGATTCTAATGACTGCGATGAGGCCTGTAAACGTGTCACCGAGACCATCCTGAAAGGTATGAAGCTCTACATACCTTTCAGTCTTAAGAGAGTCCGGCCGTCGAAGGACTCTTGGTTTACAAACGAATGTCTTGTTGCAATTCAGGCGAAGAAACAGTCGTTTCAAACTTTCAAAAATTATCCAACCTCAGCTTACAGAGAGCTCTATATTAAATCAAGAAATACCTGCAATTCCATCCTCAAACGTGTTAAATTTGAATACGACCAACAACTTCGACGGAAGATCCTTCAGAGTCCTAAAGGCTCAAGATCTTTTTGGTCTTTTGTAAAAACGGTCAACAATAATTTCGTCTCTTCATCAACACCGCCACTCGTAGATGGTGACCGTACCGTAGTCGATCCTGTTGAGAAAGCTAACTTATTGGCAGCAAGCTTTGCGAGAAACTCCTCACTACCACCTTCAAACCAAAGCCCTCCTATCGCAACACCTTCTGGTTTTTCGCTGCCTTCATTACATTTTCGCACACGTCTCATTTCCAGGATTCTGCAACAGCTCAATATTCACAAGTCCGCTGGCCCTGATGGCATTCCCCCCATTACCCTTAAAATGTGCTTCTCTTCTCTGGCTAAGCCACTTCGCAATCTTTTCCATCTATCTTACTCTTCCGGGTGCTTTCCACAATTGTGGAAAGTTGCGAATGTTCAGCCAATTCCCAAGAAAGGAAGCAAAGCGAACCCCGCTAACTACCGCCCAATAGCCATTACTTCAGTGCTCTCGAAAGTAATGGAAACCGCTGTCAATCGCAAAATCGTTCATTATCTCGAGGATAAACAGCTTATCCACGATCGCCAATACGGTTTCCGTTCTGGAAGGTCGACGGGAGATCTCTTGGTCTACCTGACGGAACGATGGAACTCTTGCTTGCACAAATATGGCGAAGGTCAAGTTCTTGCACTTGACATTGCAAAAGCTTTTGACAGAGTTTGGCACGAATGTCTTCTTGTTAAGCTCGAGGCCATTGGCCTCGATGCTTCCCTTATTCAATGGATTGAGAGTTTCTTGTCCAATCGCACTATACGAGTCGTATTAGATGGCGTTACTTCCGCCTCCTTCCCAATCAACTCCGGTGTCCCTCAGGGTTCTGTTCTATCGCCTACTCTGTTCTTGGTATTTATCAACGACCTTTTGTCTTCTACTCTCAATCCAATCCATAGTTTTGCTGATGACAGTACTTTAGATAACACCTTTGAATTTAACTCTGCTGCGGATTCTCACAAGC
Source organism: Chorisops tibialis (assembly GCA_963669355.1). Classification (NCBI taxonomy): domain Eukaryota; kingdom Metazoa; phylum Arthropoda; class Insecta; order Diptera; family Stratiomyidae; genus Chorisops; species Chorisops tibialis. The sequence goes on along the minus strand of OY770263.1, from coordinate 246,410,302 downwards.
AATCTGTTGCTTCCAAACGCAGTGAGTTAATCGGCTCGCTGAACTCCGACCTCGACTTAATCCTGGAATGGGGCAGGAAAAATAGAGTAGAGTTCAACGCTGCTAAAACACAGGCCTGTCATCTTTCCCATAAACGTGATGTTCCAGCGACGTCGTCCAATTTAAACTTTAATGGCGTACCAATTTGCTCTGTAGATGAGTTTATCATTTTAGGCGTAAAATTAAATAACCATCTTGATTGGAGCAAACATATCTTTGATGTTGCCCTTGATACCTCCAAACGCCTGGGTATTCTTCGCAAATGTAAAAAATATTTTACGCCTCGCGACTTAGCTACCATCTACAAGGCCTACATTCGACCTCGCTTAGAGTACAACTCGCATCTTTGGGCTGGGGCTCCCAAAACTCACCTTGCGCTGCTCGACCGAATCCAAAAACATGCGTTCCGACTAATTGGAGATGAAACCATTACGGCTTCTATTGACTCCCTCGAGCATCGCAGAAAAGTCGGAGTACTCAGCATTTATTATCGCTACTTTCATGGTAAATGTAGTGCGGAGCTTAGATCACTCATTCCTCCACTTTACACCTTTGCCCGAGATACTCGTCAAGCTAAACGCGCACACGAGTATACCGTCAACCCTATTCCTACTCGTACAGTGAAATATAGACAGTCATTCATTTCCCGAACGTCCAGACTTTGGAATGCATTGCCGGCTAACGTTTTCCCAAGTAGGTATAACCTCCAGTCCTTCAAGAATAATCTCCACCGTCACTTCCGTCTCTCTCCAACCTAAATTCCTCAGTACACTCAAATTTTATCCACTTCCTTTACCGAATTAATTGTGCAATGCATTAAAGGGTGACCCCCTAAATTAAACTCGGTGCCTTAAAAAAAAAAAAAATCCCTTTTAACCTTTTTTTTTCCCTTACCGACATGACTGTGTAAATTACATTAAAGGGTGACCCCCTAAGTTGACTTCGGCTACGTAAGAAAAAAAAAGACCATCAACTCAAGCCTCCAATGGGTGACTCTGAAATAATCATCTCGCGGAACAAAATCCTATGGGCGGTACGCAACTTCAGCCCAGGACCGGATTGAAACTATAGGTCCTTTAATTTCGGTTAGTTGGGGGTGTTAGAGGAGGGAGATGGTAGGCCAAAAAGTCGCAAAATTTGAGTAATTCTCTTTAGGACTGTGGTAAAAGGTGAAAAATTATTATTTGAACCATAACTATTATCTACCGAAGAGGTGAGGAGGGGAAGGGGGTGGGGCTCTAACCTGCACGAGGTGTTTCATGTAAAAATAAAAAAACACAAAAAATCGAAATTTTTATTGAAATTTGAAGCTAGAAACTTCAAAATTTAGGAAACTCATTTAAAAAAAAAGTTCATAAAAGTTTAAAATACTAACTGGACGAATATCTTCAAAACTTCTATCCTCTCCCATACAAAAGTATTTTTTCGACCATTTTTAACAAATCACTTATCACCAAACCACTTAAAGCTATCAACCTGAAATTTGTACAAGCACTCTAAAAATATTTCAAACAAAGTTGCAGCAATAGTTGCCCTTGCCCTTCCCCTTTTACCCACTCTCATATAAAAGTTTGATTTCGAATAATTTCAATGAATCTACTAATAACCAACAAATTGAAAGCTACGAACTTGAAATTTCGTACGAAAATCTTTTAAGAGAAACTTAATAATATTCAATCACAAATTTTGCGATTCCCTCACCTCTTCTACCACCTCCCATACAAATGTCTGGTTTCGTGCATATGAAAAACACCAAATTTCCTAGGAATTCTAAGCAACTCTCTTTATAAAACTAATATTCTGTACAGACAATTCCGTCCGAGATTCAAGCAACCATTTCAAAACTTATCAGCATCAACCTACCCTTTCTACCTCCCCCCCCCCTCACCCACCTTGCATACAAACCCAAATTTGCATAAATAAACGAATAAAATATTGATTCAATGCACTGGAGCTATTGATCGTAATCGCATTTAAGTGTTATATGCCCTGCCCTAGAGCTCATATTCACTTAGACTTTCCTTTCCACCCTAACCTGTATATTCTTAACTTGTCCCAAGAATAATTAAGTTGTGCCCGAATTGTTGGCAGTTTATTTTCGGTAACTATCAAATTTTTGAAATTAAATTTATGGTGTATATCACGAAAATATAATATGAAGTGGACAAAATAGTCCGGTACCCTTTCTACCACCTCCCATATGAATAATTTCCTTAAATTACTAAAACCTCTATTTTTCTAGAGAATCACATGACTGGGCTTTACGAGCAATGGTAGTTCTATTATGTTTTAAATTTATTTTCAATCTATTTTAAATTTATCGATAGGAATTCCGTAAATAAAAGATTTGAAAAAATGTTAATTGGCTACCATCATCCCCTTCTAATATCTTCCATACAAATGGCAAATTTTCCCAACATAAATGAAACTTTCGATAGACATAACGGCTGACTCAAACATCTTAAGACAACTCGATAATGGAACACATCTCGCAATCTGCTTGAAATTAAACAGAAATTGAAGAGAGAAAAGAATACCGCATCGATTTCAATAGTATCCATCTTATACCTACTTAAAAATTAACAAAGAGGCATAATTTCCATATCGATTTCATTTACCATCTGAAAAAATATTTTCACAAACATTGTTGCACTAAAGTGCCACCAGATGTTAACTAAATTAAGCAATTTCCCACTTTCAATTCATTGCCCTCTGAACTTGATACTTTCAAAAGAAATTCATTGAAGACGCCACAACGTTCCTTCACCAAAATGATTACTTAGTCGCGCTATTTACTTTTCTCTCCCACTCGATGTCAATCTGACGTGACTTCCCGCCGCGCTATACGTTGCCTAATTGTGAAAAGCGTTTAAATCAAAATACAAGGAGGAAATTGTATCTCATTTTTTTTTCCTTAATTTCTTTCCGCGTTTTTCGTGTTTTTCTTGAGCTATTTTTACACCTCTATGCAACTTTAAATAACCGTGCCACAAGTATGTTTTACACAAAATTTATTTCGGTTTCAATAGTTCAATAAGTCGGATATTTTTGGAAATTTGAAGTGGTTTTTTTTCCCGAAGCTCTCCAAATTAGTTTCTTTGCATTTTACAGAAACTATAAAAGAAGATGAAGAAATAAACAAATAAAACGAGTATCGTTGGAAATTTATGATAATTAATGATTACTCTGACATAGTGTAGCGCGAAGATGAAAAGAGTCGAGGAGAAACGACTAACAATTGTGGTATTTCCGATAAATTAATTGATTCTGTTGTTTAGGAAATTGGAAATTAGTTAGTTTTTATAAAGAACGGAATTGTTTCAAACTAGAAAAATAAAAATTAAAAAAATCAAAATGAAATTATATTGCGATATTATAAAGTGAGATTTTCATTTCTCTTTATTGTTATTAAATGAATGCGTTTTTAATATCATCATCATCATCATTGATCAATTTAAAATCATGCTAAAGTACAGGTTATAGGGGATATCTTGCCCTGCAATTTGGGAAATTACAACGATTAAATGCAAATCTCATTATTTTCGTTTAATTAAGCATTGTTAACGTACTATATGCGAGTCTTGTCGGTATTCCAGCAATTTTAAGTGTATAAATCGCAGTATTTTTGGAAATCATTTTAAAAAAGTTGAAAGGAAAAACGAGAAATTTCGGACTACATATCTGAATAATATTCTACATAATTGATGATGTTTTACGGTTGAATTAATAAAACTGCGATGACGAAGAGGTATTTCGCAAAAAAAAAAAAAACTGATAATCATTCAGAGTTTCGACATGGGAAATGAGTTTGAAAAGTTTAATGGAAAACCAGTCGTAAATTCATTTCGAGTGGAAATTCGATCAGGTATTCTTTAGTTGGATGGAAAATTAAAACATAACTGAATTATGATTGGGCGTAAAGCACAATATTGCGATACTCTAGATGAAATAGGAAAGAATTTAATGGGCCAGAACATGGATAGGCAAAAACAGACCCGCGGCTCTTTCGAGATCCTCTTTAGTGGGTTGTTTTCTAAAATTAGCGAAAGTTTCCGAATGATCTTACAATCGGAGTACATACCATCAGACACCCTTATCATATGTATACGTGCGGAATAAAGAACTCAGCAGAGGCAAAAACGACACAAAAAATAAAAACTCTGCCTACAAGTCGGGCGCAACTTTATTATTCTTGGGATAATGATGCGCGGAAAGCATACACAGAATAGGGTGGATAGGGAAGACTAAGTAAATGGGGGTTATAGGGTAGGGTTGTCGTCAATTATATCACACTTAAATGCAATAACAATTAATAGCTCCTGTATATGTAATCAATATTTTATTCGTTTATTTATACAAGTTTGGATTTGTATGGAGGGGGTGGGTAGAAAAGATGGGTGGATATTGATGAGTTTTTAATGGATTGCTTGAATCACGTTCAAAATTGTCTGTATAAAATGTTAGTTTTATAAATGGAGTTGCTTAGAATTCCTATCGAATTTATATGCACGAAACCTGACATTTGTATGGGAGGGGCATCGCAAAATTTGTGATCCAGTTTTATTAAGTTTTTCTTAAAACGTTTCCGTACTAAATTTCAAGTCCTTTTAATTTGTTGATATTAGGGGTTGGAATTAATTTGTAGCGTTTTACAAAAGGTGGCGTTACTCAAGTATCCGTAGTCACATATACAAAAGGCAAATATTCTCCATAAAGCTACTGTCATGGCGCATCTAGTCCACTGCACGACATTTCTTTATCGAGTTTATCACATTTTGTTGTGCGTCATCAAACATGTAAACGTTCGTGCCCGAAAATCTGTTTTTGCGAGGAGTGTTGCTTCATTACTTCCACATGAAGAAAAGTGCCGCGGAAAGTCATCGCATTTTAGTAGACGTTTATGGTGGATATGCTCTAGCTGAGCAAACGTGCAGAAAGTGGTTCGCTCGGTTCAAAAATGGAAATTTTGGCTTGGAAGACAAGGAGCGTCCCGGACAGCCGAAAAAGTTTTAAGATGAAGAATTGGTGACAATGCTCGATGAAAACCCGTGTTAAACGCTTGCACAGTTGACAGAATCGCTTGGAGTTTACTTAGAAATGCTGAAACGGGAAGTTTTATCCCATCCGCCATATTCACCAGACATCGCTCCATCAGATTTCCACTTGTTCCGGTCCATGGCGAATGGCCTGTCAGAGCAGCACTTCGACAACTACGAAAGTACCAAGAATTGGATCGATTCATTCATCGAATCTAAAGACGAAGAATTTTTCGTGGTTTTCGTGCTTTGCCAGAAAGATGGAAAAAGACAATATTTTCAATAATAGCACTGTAATAATATTTTCAGATTAAAACATCAAACTTTGCAAAAAAAACGCTACGAATTAATTCCAACCCCTAATATTAGTAGATTTATTTAAAATGGTCGCAATCATACTTTTGTATGGGAGGGGGTAGAAGGGCAAGGGGGATTTTTTGTTTGAAATATTTTTAGAAGTGTTCGTACAAAATTTCAAGTTGATAGCTTTTAGTGGTTTGGTGATAAATTTCTTCGTAATTTCTTAAAAATGGTCGAGAAATTTCTTTTGTATGGGAGGGGGTTGAAGTTTCGCAGGTATTCGACCAGTTAATATTTAAACTTTTATTTACTTTAACAGTTATGGTTCCAATTATTATTTTTTTCTTTATGTGTACCAAATGGATGTATGCACGTGCAATTTGAAATTTGTATGTTTTATCACAGCCCTAGAAAAATTACCGAAAGTTTTGGACTTTTCGGCTCACCGCGATCCCCTTACATCCCCAACTTAAAAATTTTACCAAAATTGTGAGCCTTATAGTTCTAAAAACTCCCAAAACTTCAACTAAATATCTACATTGGATTTCATATTTCGCTAATACTGGTTAATACATCTCCCTAGTTTCAATTAAATAGCTTGAGAGATAGTCGAGATTTTAATATTTAGGTGTTTTTCACCCTTGCCCATGAGCCACATATTCGGTTGTAAAATATGAACTGATTCTCATAAGTAATTTCAAAGATATAATCATTTGAAAAACAAAAAAAAAAAAATCGACCGACAATTGAATTTTACCCAAGCCCCCCTCCCTCCATTTAAAAATATAAAATTAATTTATTTTCACTTTTCCCCCCATAAATCAGTATACCCAAATGTCGAGTTTCAGTTTTCTACCTGTATTCGTAGTGGAGATATTTCCAATCGAAGTTTCCGACCTTTAACTCTCGCCCGCCACTCCCAAAACTTAGGCAGTGAAATTTCCCACCTATTCTACAAAAGTATAATAATGGAAATATCACGACGAAAATTTTTGATTTGATCCGTATGCTCCTTCTACCTCCTCCCACACAAATGCATAAATTTGTTTTAACGCATTATACCGATTTCCATTAAAACTAGGAAAAGTACAAACTCAAAATTTTCCCATAATTTATCCCTTAATAATTACAATAAATGCTAAACAAAATATTAGCTTCGCATCACTCCTTCTACCCCCTCCAATACGAATATCTGTAAATAAATTCAAGAATAGCATTTCTCCATCGCACAAATGAGTGCTATCGACTTTGAAATTGAAACAAAGCATGGTGATAACGGTGTTAATGTTCAAAATCATCGAAAACCCTCCACATCCCCTGCCACCTCCCATACAAATACACCAATTTCAATAAAACTATATCCAATTTCCTTGAAAATAATTAAAACTTCAAATTTTATATTCAGCACGAAACATTTCGTGTCATATAAAAATAAACAAGTCGGGCGCAACTTTATTATTTTTGGGACAAGTTAAAGATGCATGGAAAATCAATATGCAAGTTAAAGTGGTTAGGGAAGACTAAGTGGAGCCCCCTTTCACAAGTGGAACCCCCTTTCACAAGTAAAACCCCCTTTCACAAGTGGAACCCCCTTTAGGGCAGGGATGATGCCAATTCAACACTTAGTTCCGAATACGATCAATAGCTCCAGTACATGTAATCAATATTCCATTCGTTTATGCAAGTTTGGGTTTTATGAGGGAGGGAGGGGGAAGGGGTCATATTAAGAGTGGGTGAATGTCAATAATTTTTCAATTGATTGCTTCAATCACGTCCAATATTTTCTGCATAGAATGTCAGTTTCATAGACGAAGTTGCATAGAATTTTCATAAAATTTGGTGTAATTTACATTCACGAAACCAATCATTTGTATGGGAGGGGGTAGAGGAGGTAAGGGAAATGTAAAATTTGTGATGCAGTTTTATTTCATTTCTTTTATAAGGTGCTCGTACAAAATTTCAAGTTCGTGGGGGGGGGGGGGAGGTAGAAGGGCAAGTGCGATCTCAAAACTTTTGACGCAGTTCCGCTTCAACTATTTTCGACAGTTTTTGTGCAAAATTTCAAATTGATGGCTTTTAATTTTTAGGTGATAATTGATTTTTTAAAAATGGTCAAAAAAATAATTTTGTATGGGGTGTGGTAGAAGTTTTAAAGGTATTCGGCTAGTTAATATTTCATTCTTTTAGGGATTTTTTTTAAATCTACTACAATAGCACTACAGCCCAAATCGGGCCTTGGCCTCCTCACCTTCAGGTTCCTTAACATTTTTCATTATTAATTGTGGAAGGGTTGTTAGACCTTCGCACAACCCTCTATCTACGAATTTTTCATTTTCGTAGATTGAGGTGACCAAGGTATACACAAAGTGGGCAGTGTGCTGGAATTATGCGTCGCCCGAGATTTTAACTCACGACCTTCGCATTGTAGAAACACACTACCCACTAGGCTACACCCTAGCTGATTTTTTTAAATGCATTTTGCAAATTTTCAAGTTCCTACCCTAAAATTTCATTCAAAAATTTTCAGTTTATGTGTTTTTTCATTGCACATGAAACAGCTTGTGCACGTTAGACCAGGGAGGTCGGTGCATAACAATTGCAGAATTTTTATTATTTTTTCTGTATGTATAATAAATAGATGTATCCACATGGAAAATTTAAACTTTGTATCTCTTACCAGAGCCCTAAAAAAATCACTAAAAAATTTTCGACATATTTGCTTACCACCTCCCTTACGCCTACCGACGTAAAACTTTTACCAAAATTCAAAACTATGTAGTTCTACAATTTGACAAAATTTGAATTTGATATCTGCACTCAGTTTTGAGATATAATGGTTTGAAATTTTGGAAAGTGCAATGCTCTCCATTTTCCTTCCCCCACTACTATTTTGTCCAAATGTTACATTTTCCTCGTATTTCTCTAGTATAGCTTAATATAAGTACCAAGTTTTAATTACATAGCCCAACACAAATAGCCGAGATATTGATTTTTAAGTGTTTTCCTTTGCACCCCCTGACCCTCCTCCTTATAATAATTAGCCTATATGTAAGCTGATTCCAGTGGGCGGATCGATAATGACGTGTAAAAATGAAGAAAACAAAATTTCTTCGGCAAAAATTTATTTTATTTTTCAACATAGTCCCCTTTTAGCTCGATACACTTAGTCCAGCGTTTTTCCAATTTTTGGATCCCTTCCAAATAATAAGATTTCCCTTCAAAATATGCGCTGGTTTCATTGATGACGTCACTATTCGTGGTGAATCTCTTTCCAGCAAGCCATTTTTTCAAGTCTGGAAACAAGAAAAAATCGCACGTGGCCAAATCTGGAGAATACGGTGGGTGAGGAAGCAATTCGTAGCGTAATTCCAATAATTTTGCCACTGCAACAGCAGACGTGTGAGCCAAATGCGGGCGTTTTTCCTTGATTGCAGCATTCAGTCGATCCAATAACTGAGTATAATATGATCCCGTTGTTGTTCCTTTGGAATCCCAAATTACTGTCGTCATAACCTTTCCAGCCAGGAACGGTCTTTGCCTTCTTCGGTGCGCTTGAACCGGCTTCCATCCATTGTTTTGACTGTTGTTTGGTTTCTGGAGTGTAGTGGTGGATACATGTTTCATCAACAGTTATGAATCGACGAAGAAATTCATTTGGATCACGCCGAAACAGTTGCAAATTGTGCTGTGAAGTTGTCACACGATTTCGTTTTTGGTCGATTGTGAGCAAACGCGGCAACCATCTTGCGAATAGCTTTCGCATGTCCAAATGATTTTTCAAAATATTCCAAACACATTCACATGAGATGCCTACTGCCTTAGCTATCTCACGCACTTTCACTCGACGTTCTTCTAGCACGAGATCATGGATTTTGTCGATCATTTCTGGCATGGTGACCTAATTTGGACGACCTGTACTTTGTTTGGTCTCTGTGCTTATACGACCACTCTTGAATTCTGAAAACCACTTGTAAATCATTGCAATTGATGGTGCAGAGTCCCCACAATGTTTCTCTAATTTTTCTTGGGTTACTTTAGCTGTTTTCCCTTTTAAAAAGTTATGTTTAATCATCACACGAAATTCGTTTTTATCCATTTTTGAAATTTATTAAAAGTTGACTTGCTTAGACAGCAGTTTCACAAAAACTAAAAAAGGTATCAGGCTAAGCCTTTGGAGGTAATCTTTTTAAGGATGAAGCAGGTAAAAAAAAATACCTAACTCCTTCTTCATTTTTACACGTCATTATCGATCCGCCCTCGTATGTATATGCCACCTTGAAGATCTAAAAATATAAATTTTTTATGCTAAGTAATTTCGAAGATATAATCATTTGGAAAAAAAATTTGGCCGACAATTGGTTTTTAGCCCCCCCTTTTTGCACCCCAATGGATAAAAAAATTAAATTAATTTTAAAAGTTGTCCCACAAACCCTTTTATATGTTTGTCGATTTTTGGCTTCCTAGCTGTAACCATGTTTGAGATATTTGAATTCTTAGTTTTCGGTCTAAGTGCTCCCCCGCCTCCCCCTGAACCCTTACACCGCCAAAATAAGTGTCCGCCTGAGACTCTACAACTATCAACTATCAACTATCTACAATCCCTCCAAAAATGAACTTTCTATCTTCAAGGGTTAATGTGCGCTGAGCGTACACACCGGCGGACGGCGTACAGACAGACGGATTTTTTTTTTACGTTAGGCTATTTTAGTCACGTTAAACGCGAAAAAACAAAATTTCAGGGTAGCAAATTTTTTTTCCAAGTCGATCTCAATACTTTATTATTAAAATAATAAAGTAAAAGTAGCCCGAAAGTACTTATTTAAAAACACTGTATTTATTATTTTGTCCAATGTGAAAGTGGTCCTTTGACTATCAAATTCAAATTGACATGTCCGCATAAAACATATGAACAGGCTTGCTACAACAAACAATGGCTTCCCAATCTAATGGTTCTTTGCAGTTGATTACGTCACTTGAAAAAATAGATGTTTTACAAGAAACTTAGGGGTGTATTTATTATTTTGACCACCAGTGTATAACGGACTAAACGAGATATATTAGATTACATACAATTCTTTCTATCTGTTCTTAGCATTTATCAACGATCTTTTATCTTGTACTCTCAATACAATCCACCGTTTGCAGCTGATTTTACTTGAGATCAATCAATTTTCAGCCAAGACCCCCATGTCACCCTACAGGACAGAAACTATTCTCTTCTACAAGGCGCGATCCTAAATATCGGTCTTTAATTGTCGCTAAGATTTATGTATTCCTTTGGCATCTCGCTCAACTGCTCGGTACCAAGTGTTACATGGTCTATCAACCCGACGTCAACCTTGAGGATTATAATCCAGAGCTGCTTATTTTGGCGATATTTCGCTCTGGTTTCCCCAATGTGTGACTGATTCACTGCCACTTCTACCTTTGAATCTCAATGCATATTTTAATCTGTCCAGTTGTAATCGAAAGTTCGTTGTTGCAGATCAGTTCTGGCCAAAATACCCCTAAAATGCGTCGGAGGCATCAGTTCATAAAACCCTGCAGTTTCTTGGTAAACCTGACGGTCGCTTTCTACGTAGTACAACTATACAACAATACAAATTTGACGCATGCGTTAAGCAATCGCAGCTTCGTGCAAAGGTAAATCTCTCTTAACCTCCAGAAAGGGAAAAATGTACCGAGGGCCAGACGAGCTTTGTTAATATCCTTTTCGGAACCGCCATCCATTCTGCCAATTCTTCCGAGGTAATACTCCTCTTCCTCTACCTCACTAATCACGTTCCTTCCCTCTATGACTGTGATATTGCAGATGAAATCGAAATTTTGGTGATCTTAAGAAATGTTGTTTGGGTAGTAGTAGAAGGGGTGACAGCATTGAACTAATTTGTTTCACATCGCGGTAGAGTAGATATAAAAATATTTTGTACCAAAATGCTCTTTCGAATAGTGAATAGTGACTTTTATATGGGAGGTGGTAAAAGCAGAGGGGAGAGGTTTGTAATCCTTATATATAACACCGAAAATAGTATGAAAAATTTTTCATGCTGAATTTAAAGTTTGTAGCTTTCATAATTTTCGAGGAAATTGAACAATTTTTGTCTGAATTTATGGCATTTGTATGGGAGGTGGCAGAGAAAGTGGAGGTTTTGAATGATTTTGAATCTGCTTATCAACATCCTAATCACACTGCTTCGTTACAATTTTCAAGTCGATAGCTCTATATGTTCAAAGGAGAAATACTTTTCTTGAATGTGCCATACAAAAATTTGTATGGGTGGTGGTTGAAGGAGAGAAGCAAAGTTCATATTTTTTGTACCATTCATTGCAATTATTAAGGGACAAATTCTGGGAAAATTTTACATTTGTTCTTTTTCTAGTTTCAATGAAAATCGATTAACAGCATTTATCAACATTGAGCATTTGTATGGGAGGGGGTAGCAGGAGTATTCGGATCAAAACCAAATTTTTCGACATCAATGATATATTTAATATATTACACTTTTCTCAAAATTAAAAGTTTATAGCTTTGATGGTTTCGAAGAAAAATAATTTAATTGAAATTCCGAAATTTCGATAAATTTGTATGGGAGGGGTTAGAAAGGATGAGGCGAAGGTGATAGTTTTTCCAAAATAGGTTGCAATTGTAATAAAATGAATTATGGCGAAAATTAGCTTTGCTAATTACAATGCAAACCGAATAAATGCATTTTTGAAAATTGCGCATTTGTATGGGAGGGGATAGAAGGAGTAACGGGACCAGATCAATATTTCTTGACGTTATCATTAACATCATTATACTATGACCTAATTTTCAAGTCAATGGCTGAAATGGTTTCGGAGAAAAATAAAATTTCTTTAAATTTCGAAATTTCATGAAATTTATATGGGAGAAAGTAGAAGGAGTGGGGGAATGTGGCCTGTTCACGAATTTAAAGTTACTTTTTTGCTAAAAATTATATATGACCAATTTCAGGACGAAAGGTCAAATTTTCGAGATTTATGTTGTAGACAGACCGACAGACGGTCACTCGGAATCGAAGTTTTTGAGCGACAACAAATATTTCTGTACCCTTGGCGACACTCTATGCAAGCATTATTTCTAAGCGTTACAAACGGTAAGATAAACACAATATGCTCTCAGATTTCAACTAGAGGATAAAAATTGAATAGGTACTGAGAAAATGAGTACATTGAATTTAGTGCAATTGTGCAATTTGTATGGGAGGTGGTAGAAGGAGTGATGGGTGCTTAGTGATTTTTTTAAACACAACTATAGTCATCATTCAATTGATATATTTGAAATTTCAGATCATTAACATTCATAGTTTTCAAGAAAATCGAATTTTTCGAAAGTTGTGAAATTGTGTCTCATTGGGAGGTGGTAGAAGGAGGGAAGCTAATCGGCTTATTCTTTTCTGATATCAATAATAATGCTAATCCAGAATAAAGTACAAAATTTGAGCTCGATAAATGTTATAAGTACTGAGAAAATTGGTTTATAGTATTCCATGAAAAAGTGCAGCTTGTATGAGAGATGGCAGAAGGAGTGGGGAAATTCAAATAATTTCAATACTATAGATCATTATTGTTCGTGACGTTTCGGTCTATGCTGAGACCTTTATCAAAACCGAAACGTCACGAATAATAAAGCGTAACAGTGTAGAATCCGGAAATCTTTTTCTCTCAACGTGTTTTTATGCTTAGTTATTGTCCAGATAAAGCCAAAAACTAGCTTACAGCCATTTATAAACAAATAAATGACAGACACAACCAATTATTTCTATATGTATAGAATTCGATACAAGAATTAAAGGAAAGAGCGATCATATTATCAGCTATCCAAGTATGTCGTAACGTGGCCATGAAATTGCTTCCCTTATGGACTGTCAAATACTATTATATAATTTTGAAAAAAAAACTATTAATTTCACCCCACTCATTCTACCATATCACATTAATGAAATTTCGAAACTGTCAAAGCTATTGACTTGAAAACTTAACCTCAGTATAACAATGTAAATAATATCAACGTTCGAAAATCCTGTTCCGATCAGCTCACTCCTTCTAACTGCTCCCATATAATTATACAATTTTGAAAATATATTATATATCAATTTCCGTTAAAGCTAGTGAAGATAGAAACATGAAATTTTGCGAGAATTTTGTTTTGTATAAATTATCAACTTAACTCTTCTTACAAAATTTTTTAATATTTCAAAAAACAAATAGAAGCATAATGGGAGCTATCCACTTTTAAAGTGGAAAACCGCATAGTAGGAAGAAAGTTGATAAGCAGTTTAAAAGTCGCTCTAAGCCTTCCACTCCTCCTACCACCTCACATACAAATATCGCAATTTTAGATAAGTCAGTTTAACAATTCCCTAAACAATTAATAAAACTACTATAAATTCAGAGCGATACGTTTGCATACCATGTGAAATTATATACTAAATTTCTCCCACTCCTTCTACCACCTCCCATACAAATGTCACTATTAACAACTCTAAAAAATTTAGGACATATTTTGCTTTCCTGTTTCATCTAGACCATTGCATGATCATAATTCAGTTTTTTTTAATAAGCAGCTTGATAGTAAAAATCGCATTAAAAGTTGTACACTAGTCTTTCCGCTGCACTTACAAACAAACAGAGCAGAAAATCCAAATTTTGGCTTACTGAAATTTACAACAGAAAAAGGTCGTTATCAATAATTTTTTCTAACATATTTTCGAAGTAGATTTTTCCCTCCGAACTCTTATTATATGATAGATTGGACCTTAAGAAAACTGAAAGCTGTTTTTCTTCAATAATTATCGCGATCAATTTTTCGATAGAAATCTTAGATAATACGGAAATAAAAGACCTCTCAGTTAAAGCCACTATGCACGGCACTTACTTGAACTCTTGAACAATATAATCACTTCGATTGAATTTTGAAAAAGTGTATACAATGAAGTGGTCAAAGGTGCGGCGGCCTCCAATTAAATTACATAAAATCGAACAGGTTTTCTTTCCGTCCGACAAAATGTCACATCGATCTCAAGCGACATTACATACCTGCCTCATACCTCAATGGCAAAACTAGCAACACTAGTGAATAATACTTGAACATTAATGATATTAGCGGTCGCTAGGTAATATGACTAGAAGCCAAATATTTCAAATGCAAAAGTCTATTACACATCGACCTACTTCCGACCGGGGAGTATAAAAACAATCGCAACAAAAATATCCACTAACTGAATATCGGCGCCATCTATAAAAGCGTCCTACAGTGTCAAGACGTAGTGTGCATAAGTGATAGCACACTACATGAGCACAAAAAGCAATTTCACTTCCAAGGTTAAACACGAGAGGTCCAGACCTAAGCAAAAACCACGTCTAGCCTATAATTAAATCTCAGCTAATCGTCCAGCAGAAATCTTATTATTATAGGCATCCCAGACATGACACATAGTTAGTTTTGCTATGTACCAACAGCGAGATTAAGAGCGCACTGTGTTGCTGTGCAGTAGTTCATGGAAGTTCATCATGAATAAACTTTTGTAATTTGCAGAGTATTCAGAAGAGGAGAATGTGGGTGGGAGAGGAGTCGGGGCGCAAATTCCACTTAACACCTTTTTAACACGCTCCTCCACCTTACCGTTGGCGCCGACGAGCCAGGCGACCTTTCGATAGGGTTTGGGAGAAATATGCATGCATGCAGCCCAGCTAAAGTCCACATAACAAACTGCACGGTCGGCGCACTTGAATCTGTTTCCTGGACCGATGCCAGACGTGCCACCGTCGTTTACATTGTTTAATGGATAATGTCGTCCTTTCGGGCCCAAGTATCAGAATGAAACTTCTTCAAATTGCTAACAACAAAATGTCGTTTCCATTCGATGCAGAAGGAACAACGCCAGAAAGCATTCTCCGCCGTGTGCCCTCCGGGCTAGGCTTTGCATTTATTCTCGCCAAACAAAAACACAACTTTCTAAAACTGACGACGATCCAAACACCAGCGAAACTTTCTTATGCTGGATGATGATTCTGCGAAACAACAGAAACAGCAAAAACTTTCTTCTCACCCTCCTGGTGAGAGCTCATCGCTCTTCAGATGCCTGATGTCGATGCGCGACAACCCCAAAACTTCTCGTTTCGCTCTATGAAATGAAAGGAAAACAAGGAAATCCGATCGGATGGTAAATAAGGGCCTAGTACGTGTACCTGTTGTTGAACCGTAATCCTTTTTTTCCGAACCATTATAGTGGAATAGCAAAGGAAACGATTCGATTGAAAACTGTTCAACGCCATCCCCCAACAAAAACAAATTCGATATAATCCGCAAGTGACAATGGCAGACGAATAAAGATAAAAGGATTTCGCCCATTGAGCGGTCGAGAATAGTCCTTTCTTTTTTCCATTTCACCTTTTTAAGGATATTTCGAAACGATATGAAGAAAAAAGAAAAAAAACGGTTTGCTATGCTGGAAGGAAGTGCGTAGACCACGTTACGCAACATTAAAATTGAATGGAAAATCAACTTTGACAATATTTGATGATGATAATGCAGGTGATTCGGAAATTGCTATTTGGTAGAAGGACCTTTTTGTGTTAAGGGTTTATTTACGGTTGGAAGTGAGAGAAATTTACAACCTTCTGGGGTGTTTAAATTGTAAGCAGGAAGTTCTTATTCCTGAAATGTGGTTGTGATTTCCTATTAAACTGAGTTTACCTATTCTCTAAACTTTTGGTTTTCAAGAGTGGTGAGGGAAATTTAAAAATTTATTTGGAAATTTGAATGATTCAATCGATTGGGATTGTTAGCTAATTTCGTATTATACGTAATAGCTTAATTTATTTAATTTTAGTAGTTTAGGTAATAGAGACGTATCACGATTTCGAATTCCACATCATCGCGCTGTAGATTAACTAACTACCCACAAGGCTATACCCTGGTTATTTGACTATAATAAATATCGTGAGTACAAATTGAACCCGCCGTTTCCCAATAGATGGTGCCAGCAGTAAATGCTTTGTAGGGGTATCTCTCGGTTTAGAAATAATAAAACTATTTAGCGTTCGAATTTAGTATACTGTTTTTATTTCACTACTCGTCGGAGATTTTGACTACATATCGTAAGACTCAAAGAAGTTAAATCAATGTTATGTTAAGTCGGTGGTCCTGTCAGAATCGGTGTTTCACAAAACGTTGCGCCTTTCGCGGTGAGATCCGGTTGCGGATAACTCAACGATTGACATGTAGTCGCCACAGCTTTTCAAAAATGGCGGAGCAGAAACGTCACATGATAAGTAAACTTAGGCATCTGTCAACAACTCCTCATCATTAGATTTGTGAAGTTTAATCGGCGTCATACACTTTTTTGTGCGCGAATATGTCGAAGTTTGAGCCAAACAAGCGTGATTTGCGAGTAGTTTTGTTTTTTGCCATCAATTCAAAAAATCTGCGGCTGAGGGTGTCCAATGATTGTTCAAACTTATAATGAAGGTGCTATTAGTTAAAGAACGTGTCGCGAATGGTTTCAACGCTATTAAATGGGTGATTTCGGCGTGAAAGACAAGGAGCGTTCCGGAGCTGTTAAAAAGTTTGAAAACGGAGTTATCGGGGTGGTTGATTACCCGATATTTATTTAATCTCAACTTATCGCGTATAGGAAAAATGAAAAACACGTTTACACGTCTCGGCTGCCAAATCAAGAAGGAAGCTGATGTGACGTTTTATTATCTGTCAGTATAATTGTATAACAGTTTTATCTGAACTATTAGTGTTGCCACATTGCTTGGGCTGCCACACGCGGATTTGAGGCATTACTTGACGAAGATTCATACCAAACGCAACAGCTTGCAGCTTGCATTAAGCGTGACTCAACAAGCCATTTCACATCGATTGGAAAGCTTAAAAAAGCAAGGAAATTATGTGCCATACGAGTTGAAGCCAAGTGTAAAAAAAGAAGGATCGTATTGTAACTGGGGATGAGAAGTGGATCCATTACGATAATCCAAAGCGAAAAAAATATGAGAATACCACAGCCATATATCAACATCGACGGCCAAGCCCAACATCCATGGCTCGAAAATCATGCTGTGTATTTAATGAGACCAGCTCGGCGTGGTGTATTATGAGGTGAAACCATCACGGGAGCTCACTACGAACGCATCGAATATGCTAGAGCCGAGCATTGAAGGATAATCGGCCGCAATATAAGGAGAGACACGACAAAGTGATTTTGCTGCACAACAACGCTCGGCCACATGTTGCTTACGTTGTGAAAACCTACCAGAAAACACTGAAGTGAGACGTCCGACCCCACTCGCCGTATTCTCCAGATATCGCCCCTTCCGACTACCACCTATTCCGATCGATGACGCATGGCTGACCAGCACTTCCATTCTTACGAAGAAGCAAAATATTGGGTCGGTTCGTATATCGGCTCAAAAGAAGAGCAGTTTTTTCGGTATTTCAAATTTTATAATAAAAACTAAATAATATCACTTATAAATTATTAATTTTCAAATTTCAGAGCACTAGCTACCTTTGATAGTTTCCAAGAAAGTCGTCTTAATATAAAAGTGTAAGATTGTGTCATTTTGTATGAGAGGTTATGGTGATATCAAAATGCTTTACTCCAAATTTAACGATCGTAAATTTTATGGGTACTTAAAAAGCGGTGTTTTGTATACCTTGAAATTGTGCAGCTTGTATGGGAGGTGGTAGAAGGAGTGGGAAGATCTAATTTTTTTTTTTAAAAGAAATAAACAAATTTGTCATGATGATGGTAAGTTTGATTCAGATCATAGCATTTATATCGATGTATAAAGTTTTGGAGTTGTGTCATTTTGTATGGTAAGAGGCAGTGCCGTACGTGCCGGAGTCCATTCGGTATACAGAATTTTTTGATGAGGGCCTCCATATCTGAACAGCACTTCCTGCCGGCTGGAAGACGCCCCATCCTAGAAGGTGTTGTCGAAAATACAGGTGCGTGCTCCAATGCGTCGAGTAGCTACCGTGTAGGCTATATACAACAGCAAGCGAGTTTGAATCATGTCAATAAAAAATAAAAAATCTCAGATAAAAAACATAACAGGGCTACGATTGAACGTACGGCCCAATCATGCGATACTCTAGATGAAGAGAAATTTTTTGATTTTAAAAAATTATATTTGAGGAGTGGTAGAAGGGGTTCCGGCATTGAACCAATTTTTTCACATCATGCTATAGTTGCTATCAGAATGTGTTATTGAAAATTTCAGCTTCAAAAATTTAATAGATACTGAGAAAATAAGTGTATTGGATTTAGTGAAATTGTGCAGTTTGTATGGGAGGTAGTAGAAGGAGTGGGGAGTTCTTAGTGAGTTTTTCAAAAATAACTATAAGCATCATGCATATGACATGTTTTCAATCGCAGATCTGTAGCATTCAGACTTTTCAGGAAAATCGACTTTTTGAAAAGTTATGAAATTGTATCATATTGTACGGGAGGGGTTAGAAGGAGTAAAGGTAATCATATTACCAGTAATTCTAATAAATATTTAGTACACAATTTCAGCTCGATAAATTTTATACGTACTGAGTAAATTGATTTATAGTATATCATGAAAAGTATAGTTTATATGGGATGTGGTAGAAGGAGTGAAGGGATTCGAATAATTTTCATACCGTAAATTGAAATTGGTATAAAAATAATATATTTCAAATTTCAGTTCAATAGCCATCCTTTTCGAGAAAATCGGTTTGCTGTTAAATCTCGAAAATGCGTCATTTTGTATGGAAGGGGGTCGAAGGGGTGGAGTGATTTGGCCCGTTCACCAACTTGACCTTACTTTTATGTTTTTCTATTAATACTCCCGAGACAAGTTTTTCGAAAATCTTGTAAATAGATGATAAAATGTTTATTCCTCCGTAATTACGAATGTCGGATCTATCTTCAGACTTAAAAACAGCTGTTACATGCGCCAATTAAAAACATAAAGGAAAAATGGATTGCTGAAGCGACGAATGAAACAAATCTACAGTGTAGCCTAGTAGGTAGCGTGTTGGTCTTGTAATGCGAAGGTCGTGAGATCAAATCCAACACATTGCCTGCTTGGATATACCTTGGTCACCTCAATCTACGAAAATTAAAAATTCGTACAAAGAGGATTGTGCAGAGGGCTAACAACAACCCATCTACAATAAGTAATCAAAAATGTTAAGGAACCTGAATGTCAAGAGGCCAAGGTGTGATTTGGGCTGTAGTGCCATTGAAGAAGAAGATACATTCACTTGGTTTGTTCCAAATATGTGATAAGACTTATAAATTCGGAAATGTTTTGCATCTCGTTTTCAACAGTTTTGCTTCAAATTTTTCATTAAAAGAAGCAACCTCTACTACTAATTGTTCACTTTCGTAGATTCAGGCAACCAAGGTATATCCATGCAGGCAGTGTGCTTGAATTATGCGTTGACCGGGATTTGAACTCACGACCTTTGCATTGTAGACCAACACGCTACCAACTAGGCTACACCCTAGATGAATGTATTAGTGTGATGGATTCCGCAAGATTAGCATACTGCTGCTCAGCAGAATCAGGTGGGATGTAGAATCAGACTATTACCAGATTTCTATCCATCATTTAGATTCAACATGCGCAAACCTCAAAAAACGCATTAATGAGCAGCTGAACAGCTATGGGATAGCTAAAAAGTTTATTGCTTACAGCAATGAAGACACCACCTCCTCGCTGATCAACCAAGTGCGTCGGTTTAAATTTATCTTTCCGAAATATATACCGTCCAGAAGGGATGATTTCCGCATGTTAATACGTTTCTGTAATCATTGCAATGTCATAGGGTTAGCCAAATCATTACGAAATTGAGGCAGAGAACCTCTCATACCGGACATATTGAGGAGATAAAAATTTAATTCTTATTAAAAAGATCGAGGTTAGTTCTTGCATGCGTTAGGTTACTCAAATTCCTGCCAAAATTATAATGTAGGTCATCAGGTGAGTCATTAATCATAGAAGGGTCCGGAGGCGCATCAACAATCAAATTAGCAAGATCTTTAGGCACGAAAAAATCTGTTATGATCTTCACGACTTCTTTGAAGATCGGAGATATGCCTTGAAGAAGCTTCGAGATCTTTCTGAACCTGCTCAGGAGAAAGACTAAATTGCTCATGAAAGCGTGTATAAATTTGTTGTTAGCTCTTAATGCCAGTTGAATAGACAGAATAGTACTAGTCCTAGTTTTGCCATTTATGCAGGTCGTGTCATATTTGTTATGCAGATAAGCGAGATATAGCCGCACATTGTCAAAAATTCGGTGTTCTTTTAACCGCGACAGTAAGTATCTGTTTTCACAACTGGTGGAAGAAGAGGATCAAGGATGTTATATGTATATTTTTGAAAATGAGTCATTTTGTTTTGGAAGGGGTAGAAGGCGTTGGGGTATTGAAATAAAACCAAACACAGATTACATTTTTTTTAAAGAATGACCTGTGTTGTAGGCAATTTTGGCCTTTTTATGCAATGCACAGACATAATCATGAAGGGCGGGAATGGGATTGGTAAGGTAAGGGAAAAGGGGAGTGAGAACGACCGTAATGAGTGGAGTAGCTGGAATATTTTTCAGTTGTGCTGGCTCATACAGGCAAATATCTCGAAGCATACTTAACAAACTATGAAATTTTCATTACAATCGGTTCATCCGTTTTTGCGTGAAACCTGGACAGACCGACAGACAGAGGAAAATTTCAAAAACGTGTTTATATGCTTAGTTATTGTCAAAATAACGCAAAAAACTAACTTAAAGCCGGTTATAAACAAACAACAGACAGATACTACAATTATATTTATAGATATACTCACTTAAAAATGTTTAAATTATCCATAAAATTCGAAACTTACCTGAAAAAAGAAAAGAAAAATACATGGTTAAAATCAAATAAAATCATCAATTTTAAAAAATTGTATTATAGCTGCCTAAAAGAAAACAATAAAATAATCTTTTGTCGTCGGTAAACTGCTGTGCACAGTCTTTGGCAGATAAACATCTTTTTGGACGGGGCACCATTGGGCGATATAATGGATGCTTCGTATCTCTACAGAAGAAATCAATTTCCTTAGAATCTATAAGAGTTACAGATCGGAATCTTGATAAAAAATTTAAAGTAAAGTCTAAGCACTAAATTTGAATTTAGAATTTTTTGTTACTACAGCAATAATACACTTCCTTATTTTTTTTTTTTTTCATTTTCTTACACTTGATCAAATATTTTGTTTAATGTCTATCATTCGTTTTTTGTTTACTTTGGGTCTTTTTACTAAATGTACATGTAATGTAGTAGGATTTGTTAACTAAAAAAAAAACCGTCAAACATTGAATCACAAATGAAAACCCACACATGCCTAATTACCAATAAAAACATTAAATTCCATTAAGCTTGCTGTTTTATGCATTATCATTACATTTTAGCATCCATCGATTATAAAATTCAATTTCTTTTTTATTTAATTTCATGTCCCCTTAGACTCCCGAAAAAAAGGCAACTCATAAAATGGACATCATAATTATTTTAACCCCTCAAATTATAGTTAATGACATTTCATTTTGTTTCGATTTTACAATGAATCGCAGCAACCCAACTCTTATAAAAGTCTCAAGGCAGCTTTTAATGGCATAAAAAATTACCAAAAAAAAAAAAAATTATATTGTTGAGTGTATCACCTCGATTCTAAAGATCCGTAAGCCGCGATGTAAAACATGCTTTGAGCGCGCGAATATAAACAATTTCCAAAGACCTTCGAATTCAATAACGCGTAGTTTTATCGCAAATAATGGACGCCAGAGCCCGAGTATTATTAAAATGACCACAAGTGCTACTGCGAAATCGTTACTTTACAATTGGCACTTGAGCGCAAATAATAGCCCACTGTACAACAAAATCCGTGCCTCGGCTCAACATTCGCAGGAGGAAGCAAGCCCTCATCAAGCTAAATATGTGGTACAAGATCATGGTCAATCATCAACATTGTAATGCTTAATCGTATGGTCGTGTGTCACCGCACGATATTATTGCCGATCGCTATATTATCGGAATTTGCGTGTATGACCGTTTCTGGTCAACAGAAAGTACTCATGCGATTTGCGCTTATCGTTCATAATTCCATAAGCATATTGAAGCGTTTTGAGCTATAAATAGCGTGAGGTTGTGATTCACAATAGCCAAGATTCACGCAATTTTCAGGAGAATTAGTATAATGTCTGGCCTATGGCCATCATCGAATTTAAGAATGATTGTTTGTTGATTCGTAATACGTTTAGAATTTATTGTATTTCAGTTCCATTAAATTTCTGAATTTTTATAAATTCTGAGAGTTTTCATATTTGATAATGCGGGTTACAGGAATTGAATAAATTTAAGTAAAAACATAACAGGGCTACGATTGTGCGTAAAGCAAAATCGTGCGAAACTCTAGATGAAAGAGAAATTTTTTGATTCAAAGAAATTTTATAGGGGAAGTGGTGGAGAGTGACGACATTGAACTAATTTTTTCACATCACGCTAGAGTTGCCATCAAAATGTTTATACAAAATTTAGGATTAAAAAATTTAATAGGTACTGAGAAAATTAGTATATTGGATTTAGTGAAATTGTGCAGTTTGTATGGGAGGTGGTCGAAAGAGGGGCGAGTTCTTAATGATTTTTTCAGAAATAACTAAAAACATCATGTTTTTGGCATGTTTTAAATTGCAGATCAGTAGTATTCATACTTTTCAGGAAAATCGACTTTTTGTGAAGTTTGGAAATTGTGTCAGATTGTATGGGAGGGGGTAGAAGGGGTAATGCCAATCGTCTATTTATTTTGGTGCTACTAAATAAATATTTAGTGCACAATTTCAGCTCGATCTATAAAATTGATCGAGCTGAAATTGTGCACTGAGTAAATTTGTTTATAGTATTTCATGAAAAAGTGCAGTTTGTATGGGAGGTGGTAGAAGCAAGGTGACGACTCAAATAACTTTTATACAGTAGATTAAAATCACCATGAAAGTAATACATTCCAAATTTCAGATCAATAGCCTTTATACTTTTCGAGTAAATCTGTTCATTGTCAAATTGTGTAATTTTGTATGGGAGGGGATAGAATGGGTGGAGCGATTTGCCCCACTCATGAATTTGACCTTACTTTATTGTCAAAAACGACGTGTACAAAATTTGAACTATCTTGCTCAACGCGTTCTCAAGCTAGAGAGGACACAAACGGACAGACAGACAGAAGGACGGACGGATTTTTGAGTGATTATATGAACTTCTGTATCATTAATTTTTTTCTCCGAGCCTTATTTCTTGGCGTTACAAACTTTGTGGCAAACTTTTAATACTCTCAGATTTCATCTAGCTCACATCTCCAATTGTTTGGAACATGTAGATCTAAAATAATGTTTGGATTAGATTTGAGCCACGTGTCTAAAATTCTAGTCAATAACGTACCCCATCTGTTGCTGGCAGCACTTTTATTAATTAAATATTTTTCTTTTAGTTCTCTTTATTATTAAATAAAGGGGAACTATTGTGATCACGAAATTTTTCACATTTTGGGCTTTGATTGATTTCCTACTATATTTGCGAGCACAAAAAAAGTTGATTTCGCTGCGATGTCTTTCTTCGTCTGTGTGTCTCGACTATAACTTGAATTAACCTTAACAGGAAAGGGTAGGGGTGGCCCCAAAAGTTCGGGCACATCACCGGACAGATCTGTATTTTTATTGAAAATAATCAGAACAGGGTTTTTTTTTATAAACATTTGATAAAAAATAGTCTTTAAATTTGTTTACAAAGTTGTAGACCATATTAAAACATTTTTTTTTTTTTTTGACACTTGGCTGTCGAGATAAACGAGTTTTTGCGTACATTGCATCTAAATCTGTCGTATTTTCATTCGAATAGAAAAAAATCTGTGTGTTAATTGTAGAGCTTCTAATAATAAAAACTTCTTCTCATATCTACTTTTGCCGCATTTGAATATTTTTTTTCCATATTTATTTTAATTTATAATTTTTGCAATTGGAGGTAAGTGGGTACTTTGTTTGATAGTACTCTAGTTGGGAGTATTTCTATCGTTGCGGAGTTGATGGCTCGTATAAAAGACATTTCGAAACCCAGGGCCAGTCCTACTAAAGTGCAAATGGTGCAGTTGCACCGGGCGGCATGCTTGAGGGAGGTGACGCCACCAAAGACTGAAATGTTGAAATCATTGTAACTAAATGGATAATTCCATGCCCTCAACAGATAATAGACTTCCTGCATGGTCAAGTCGTAGGGCGTAGGAGATTTATTCCGGAGAAAAACACAATTCGTGATAAAAGGGGCGAAAAATATAAGACGGATAAGGTTCCCGTTGTTGCCACTGCAACGGAATGAAAGAGTTCGTTCCGCCAACAAATAATGGGCTTCCGAAGGACCTCGCAGTATGATAAGAGCATCAAAGGTGGCAAGCCTTGCTTCAGGACGTTCTGGCAATAATTACGTAAGGCAGGCTTAAGAATGTACCGGTGGCAACGTGAATCCTTCTTTTCTCCCTTTAATCACAGCTCTTCAAGGATGGAGTCTTCCCGGAGACTAAATCGTTACCTCATTCACACGACCTCAGTCCTGACTTGAAGTACAATGTCGTACTAGATGTTCGCGGCAATCCTGCGCTCACCATTTCATAACAAATTTGTGACTGTAGTGATGAAAAAAACAATTTTTCCAATTTCTGTTGAAATTTTTTGGCATACGGAACTACCTCAGCGCCGTATGTGCTACATACGCTAGTATAGCTCGGCTTTTGTGCCCTGTATTCAAAGTTTGTTATGACTTTGAAGTGCGGAAAAATTATTGTTCAGAAATTTTTCGCAAAGTTGCACAATAAAGATATGTTCGAAAATTTTCAGTTTTCCTATTGTTACAGAAATTTGTTGATAACAAAAACAAATTTCGAAAAATCTTAAGCAAAACATGTCACAAATTTAATCTTAAATGTCATACATTTAAACTCTTGTCAAAAAATTTTCTGCGCCCGATATATGCCTTGTAGCAATAAGTGCAAGAATTTTGTTGTTTTGGCTCTTTCCTACGATTAAAAGAGATCAAATTTTGAGTGCAATACTGCATCTAATCCTTATTGTTGTGCGTAACAATGAATAGGACAGAACATAGCTTGATGATGCAAAATGGGCTTTCGGTGGTAAATTAGCTCAAGCGAACGCTGAAACCGAAACTCCACACATGTTCCGAAAAAGTTGCTGCTCTGAAAAATGTACGCATGCGTTCTTCTCCGAAAAATGCACATATGGTATAGTGATAAATATCTTCTACTTATGCAATAGCGCTACGGCCCAAACCGGGCCTTGGCCTCCTGACATTCAATTTTTTTCATTATTTATTGTGGAAGGGTTGTTAAACCTTCGCACAACCCTCTATCTATGAATTTTTTCATTTTCGTAGATTGAGATGGCTAAGGTATACCCAAGCAGGCAGTGTGTAACGACCGGGATTTGAACTCACGATCTTCGCATTGTAGACCAACATGCTACCCGCTGGGCTACACCATAGATATAATGATAAATATAGTTTAATTATTATTATTAATTATCGCAAATTGAATCGAGTTTAGTGGCGTTGCCGTTTAATTTTCTTCAAAGTAATCGGATTTCTGACTGAAAATGTTCACGGCAAGTGGCAAAATGGACGTTCGTTTAAAAAATAAACTACCAACAATGCGGGCGGAACTTTATTATTCTTGGAACAAGTTGTGGATGCGTAGAAAGTCAATATGAAGGCTACAGCGATTAGGGAAGAATAAGTGAAAGAGAGTTCTAGCCAGGGCTGGTAGTCGTAAGTCCAGCAGAAAGTATACGCTCTTGAAAGGCTGCAGTAGTCACCGGTGACCGATGTTGCTAAATTTATAAAATCATCAAGCCATAAATAATATTGAACTGCAATTTAATTATGGAACGCGAGAAATTATTACAGACTTATAAAGGTGAGCTACCAGTTCTAAAACAATCACGTCGTTGTATGGGCGAAAGTCCGGAACACATCGTTATATGGGTACCGACCGAACCGACAGGTCAGGAACACGTCGTTGTATGGGCGACAGTCAGACACATCACCGTATGGGCGACGACCGGTGACAGTCAGCGAAACACGTCGTCGTATGGACGACGGCTTTCAACAGTCAGCGAAATACATAGTCGTATGGGCAACGACCGGCGACAGTTAAGAAAACACGTCGTCGTATGGGCGACGACAGGCGATAGGCAGCGAGAACGTCGTCGTATGAGTGACGACCGACGATGACCAGCAACAGGCGGCGAAAGTCAGCGAACACGTCCTAGGGCTGTGTATAAAAAGGGCGAGCATTCGTGAAAGCCGTGTGTTGTGAGTTGATATTTGGACGGTAGGGTCGAAAGTGAGAAGCGAGTAGGGGAGTCGGGAGGCGAATTTAATCGACAGACGGGAGTAAGTCCTGTGATCGACAGGCGGAGTGAGTCCTGTGTGAGAGTCGAGATGAAGTCATCACGTAGTGCAGCCGATGAAGTGAGTCGACAGCGGAAGCGAAAAACGCAGAAATAAACTCTTTTCTTTTCTTATACCCTCGGACGACAGATCTAGCTCTAGGGCAGGGCTGTTGTCAATTTTACACTTAATTGTGAATACGATCAATAGCTCCAGTACTTATCAATCAATGTTTCATTCATTTATTTATACAAGTTTGAATGAGGGCAAGGGTGATAGTAAGAGTGGGTGGATCTTAATAATTTTCAATGGATTGCTTGAATCACGGCCAATATTCTCTGTATAGAATGTCAGGTTGTTAGACGAAGTTGTATAGAATTTTCATAAAATTCGGTGTATTTTACATTCCTGAAATCAAACATTTGCATGGGAGGGAGTAGAGGAGGTAAGGAAATCCTAAAATTTGTAATGCAATTTTATTTCGTTTCTCTTGTAAGGGGCTTGTACAAAATTTCAAGTTCGTAGCTTTTGATTTGTTAGTTATTAGTTGCTTGATTGAAATTAATCGAAATCATACTTTTGTATGGGAGGGGGTAGAAGGGCGGGCGCGATCTCAAAGCTTTTGACGCAATTTCGTTTGCACTATTTTTAAAAATTTTCGTGCAAAATTTCAAATTGATAGCTTTTAATAGTTAGTTGATTTCTTAAAAATTTTCGAAACAATAATTTTTTATGGGAGTGGGTAAAAGTTTTGAAGGTATTCCACCAGTTAATATTTCATAATTTTAATGATTTTTTTTAAATGCATTACGCAAATTTTCAAGTTTCTTACTTAAAATTTCATTCAAAAATTTTCAATTTTTGTGTTTTTTTTTTCATTACACATGAAACACTTTGTGCACTGAACCACCCTTCGGTGCATAACAATTGTGGAAGATAAGTCCAAATGTTATGTTTTTTTCTCGTATTTTGCTAGTGCAGCTTAACATATGTTCCAAGAATCAATGACATAGCTTAAGATGTAGTAGAGATATTCATTTTTAAGTGTTTTTCTTTACACCCTCCCTGACCCTCTCCCTTACAATAATTAACCTCCTCCAAGCTGATTCTGGTGGATCTGTATGCCACCTTAATGATTCCAAAATATAAATTTTTTATGATAAGTAATTTCGAAGATATCATTTAAAAATAATTCGGCCAACTGTTTAATTTTAGCCCCCCCCCCCGTTCTCGGACTGCAATGAATAAAAAATTAAATTATTTTTAAAGTTTGTCCAAAAACCCATTGATTTTCAGCTTAATAGCTAGAACCATAGTTGAGATATTCGAATTCTTAGTTTTCGGTTTTAGCACTTCTCCCGCCTCCCCCTTAATTAAACCTTCCGCTCTCCAAAATGGGTGGCCGACTGAGATCCACAACCATCTACAATCCATCCAAAAATGAACTTTTTATCTTGAAGGGTTTGGGAGTTAATGTGCGCTGAGCGTACACGTACGGCGTACAGCATACAGACAGACGGATTTATTTAATATTTCTTAAAATTATATTGATAAATATCCATTTTGAAAAAAATTAAGTTCTTTTTTGATGGCATAATGGTTTTTCTTCAAATACTTCTCATCTACTATATCCATCATTTCTAAATATATTGTTCTATTTCCATGGGATAAAACGAAAAGGTCCAAATCCCTCTAATCTTTGAAAAAAAATACATTAAAGAGTTACGATGGGGCGTAAAGCAGATTCATGGGATACTAAAGATGAAATGTGAAAAAGTTTAATCCACTAGGAAATAGGTCGTTCAACTAGATGGAGTGGTAGGAATTTAATTATACTCTATATGCAATCTGATAGCACTTGGAAAATTAGTATTAAAATCCAGGTATCCGTCCGTCAATCAATTTATGTGTGCGCTCTGTAGCTCTATAACGCGTTCAGTTGGAATGCTCAAATTTTCTAATCGTCATTTTTAACGAAATGACTAAGGACGAGTTTGGATAAATCGCTTTTTCCCTTCTATCCTATCCCACACAAAATGACAAATTTTCACAATAGTCCGATTTTCTTGGAAAATCCATTCATTTGAACACAATTTTAGTCTACAGTATAACAATTATTTTAATAATGACACTCCTCCCACGAAATACTATACAAACTGCACTATTTCACGAAATACGAAAAATTAAATTATACCGAGTTCAAATTTCGTACTAAAATTTTTTTATGCATTATTAGTGAAATCAACTAAAAACATAACAGGACTAGAATTGTGCGTAAAGGTCAATTATGCAATACTGTAGATGAAATAGAAATTTTCGTAACTCAAAGAAATTTTGTATGGGGAGTGGTGGAATGGGTGATGGTATTAAAGATTTTCACATCATGCAAAAGTTGCTACCAAAATGTTTTACATAAAATGCAAGCTTCAAACATTTTATAGGTACTGCGAAAATTAGTGTAGTGGATTTAACGAAATGTGCAGTTTGTATGGGAGGTGGCAGAAGGAGTGAGGGTTTTTTTAGTGATTTTTTTCAAAAATAACTATTAACATTACGCTGAAGACATGTTTTAAATTGCAGATAAAAAGCATTCATACTTTTCAGAAAAATCGACTTGTGAACTTGACTAGTGAAATTTTTTCATATTGTATGAGAGCGGGTAGAAGGTTTTGATCATGTTATCTTAAAAACGCAGCAGATGTCTCTGCAAAGTTCTGCCATGATATTATTTGTAAGTCTCCTTTTTACAAAAGTAAAAAAATTGTGCAGTGCAGTAGAATAATTTAAGTTTTGAAAATTTAAACATCTAGTAGGATATCCAAGCAATTTGCTTCAAAACTGGGAATCCGACAATGAATTGTCAGCGATAGTTTTTTTGATTATTACATTATCGCAAGGGGAGATAACCCTCAAGGGGTTTGGAAAATATAAACTTTAATTACAGCCTTGAAAAAATATTTTATGCAAGAGGGCTTAGAGCGAATACTGAATTATTTTTTATAAGTAGAAGCATTCTACCGAAGGCCCCTCAGAGCGCTACGCCGCCTTTTCAACTAGTAACCAAAACTTAGAATACAATTTTCTCGAAATGGGATTTTTGATCCTGGCGTAGAGTAGTATCATCCCGAATCATTCAAAATTTCTGGATGATATTTAAAATATTAAAATCTATGGAAGTATCTTAGCTTTTGGCTATCAAAACTCTTAATTCTATTGGTAATTTGTGATTACCATTTTTGGAAAAAAATTACTTTTTTCTACTTTTCAAAATTCATATTTCGTGAAACCGCCAGTAACGTTCAAAGTTCACCCGTATTATACGAGTACATTAACAAAATATCGATATCCCCGCTACGACGTATTTCTAAATTTTTTGTGCGTAGCTTCCCTAAAACTCCTTACAGGCCCAACATTTTGTGTTAAGAAATAAATAACGATTATCTTGTACGCTTCAATAAATGAACAACAAACTTCATTTAAGAAGTATAGTATACTAGATTAGTTTATGAGAAAAAATTTCCTAAAATTTTTATTAATTTTGGCCTTCTTGATTGCCAGAGACGTAGCTATATTTTATTTATATTTTGGATAATTATAGCTTAAATCCGTGTTGTTATATGGTTACACTACGTGGAAAGTGACCGTTCGACTTACCAAGAAACTACAAACTTTCGTGAAACAATGCCTCCGGCGCATTTTAGGAATATTCGTGCCAGAAGTGATCTCCAACGACGAACTTTAGAGTACAAATGGACAGACTAAAATAGGCACTGAGATTCAAAGGCGGAAGTGGCAGTGGAATGGTCACTTTTTGAGGAAACCAGAGCGAAACATCGCCAAACAGGCTCTGGATTATAATCCTCAAGGAAGACGTCGGGTTGGTCGACCATGTAGCACATGGAAGCGAGCAGTTGAGCAGGAGGCCAGAGGAATAAACAAGTCCTGGCAATAGCTTAAGGCCGATGTTCAGGATCGCGCCTTGTGGAAGAGAGTTGATTCTGTCTTACGCGAAAGTCGAAAGTTTTTATTTGTTCTAAGTTATAGCATTGAAACTTTAAAACATAATTACCAAGGTTTTAGACCGAACACTGAAATATTGTTATAATAAAAACATTTTTCAAAGCTCCATGAAACCGATTCTGGCTATAACCGGAAATTTGACGAGGTTTTTCTTGAAAGGTAGAATAAAGCTCCTCAGAACGTAAAATATCGAATCGCTCACTTTGAAATCTATGGAAGTAGCTTTTGGCGTTCGATTCAAAACTTCTCATTTAATTTATTCAATTTCGTTCAAATTTAGGAAACAAAAAAGTCGTAATACCCATTCTAATATTTCAGAACTGCCTACGAAATTCCTTTATAAAAAAGTTAGCATATTTAAAAATTCCAATTTAATTTTATTATTTTTTTATGATACGTTAAACGCCAAAAGTTTGTTTCCAAACAATTTTCGCGGATCATAAATTTACTGAGAATTTTTATTTGATATGTCTAAATAAACATAACAGAGCTACGATTGCGCGTAAAGCGCAATTTTACGATACTCTAGATGAAATTGAATTTTTTGTGATCCCAAGACATTTGTATGGGGAGTATTAGAAGGGATGATAGCATTGAAGTAATTTTTTCCCCATCATGCTAAAGTAGCTATAAAAATGTTTTGTACAAAATGATTACTCCAAAAATTGAATGGGAACTGGGAAAATTAGTTAGATTTACTGAAAATGTGCAGTTTGTATGGGAGGTGGTAGAAAGAGTGGGGGGATTTTAGTGATTTTTTCAGAAATAACTAGAAATATTATAAAATTGACATTCCTTAAATTTCAGACTAGTGCCTTTCATACTTTTCAAGAAAATCGATTTTTTGTGAAGTTGTGAAACTGTGTCATATTGTATGGGAGAGGGTAGAAGTGGTGAAGCTAATCAAATATTTTTTCCTGATCTTAGTGATAATACTAATTAAGTATTTATTACAAAATATGAGCTCGATAAATGTTATATGTTCTGAGAAAATCGTCTTAGAGCATTTCATGAAAAAGTGTAGTTTGTATGGGAGAGGGTGGAAGGAGAGGGAGGTCGCAAATAATTTTTCTACTGTAGATTGAAATCATCATGAAAGTAATATATCCCTAAATTCAGACTAATAGCTTTTATACATTTCGAGCAAATCCATTTATTGTCAAATTGCGAAATTGTGTCATTTTGTATGGGAGGGGGTAGAGGGGGTAGAGCGATTTGGCCCGTTCACGAACTTGACCTTACTCTTTTGTCGAAAACGACGTGTACAAAATTTGAGCTATCTAGCTCAACGCGTTCTCAAGCTAGAGAGCGAACAGACGGACGGACAGACGGACAGACGGACGGACGGACAGACGGACATCCGGTTTTGAGATTTCTGAGTGATAATATTAACTTCTGTATCATTCATTTTTTTCTCAAAGCCTTATTTCGTAGCGTTACAAACCTTAGACCAAACTTATAATACTCTCAGATTTCATCTAGAGTATAAAAAGTGCGCGAAAAGTTCATTCTATACAAAATTTGTTTTTCACTGTCATACTGGTATTTGAGTAGCAGCTGATTTCGTTCTCTTTATTCCGATTTGACATGCTAAGCAAAAGGTGAGCGGAAAATTTGTCTGTATAAATTTGTGCCTCATTGACATAAGTACCGTGCATTAACCTAATACTATTCTCTTTCCTCCATAGTCTACCCAGTATTACCGAAATGCAAAATTGCTAACCAACTTCACACATATGTAGAGTTACCCGGTTACCGTACGAACTTCACAGTTAACACGATATATAAAGCTAATCATTTCATTTTTTTCAATTTTACTTATAATACTAATTTAATATTTAGTGCACGATTTCAGCTCGATAAATTTTATACATACTGAGTAAATAGGTTTATAGTATTTCATGATATAGTGCAGTTTCTATGGGAGGTCGTAGACGGAGTGAAGGTATTCAAATAATTTTTATATCGGAGTTTTAATAAAAATAATAGATGTTTCAATTTTCAAATCAACATCTCTTCAAGTTTCTAAGAAAATCTGATTATTGTAAATTTTTTGAAAATGCGTCATTCGTATAGTAGGAAGGGGATGAGCGATTTTTCCATTTTACTACTGTAGAATTAATTTTTTTCCGAGCATTAATTCGAAGCGATACAAACTTTGTGGCAAACATTATAACTCTCAGATATCATCTAGACTATAAAAATTATCCGATTGTCTTCACTCCTTCTAACACCTCTCATACAAATCGACACAATTTCAAAATTTTATAATAAGTTGATTTTCATATTTTTGAAAAATATCACTCAAATGCTCACACTACTGCTACCACTTCTACCACCTTCCATACAAACTACACAATTTCCCAAAATACAAAACACTAATTCATTTTTATAATAATTAAAGTATTAAATTTTTGAAGGTCAAATTACAACATTTTGATAGCAACTGAAAAAACAATTTCAATATCATCACCCCCTTCTACAACCTTTCATCTAAAATATAATAATTTCCTTAAGTCAAATAAAAACTCTATTTCATCTAGAGTATCGCATGAGTGGAATTTACGCACAATCGTAGCTCTGTTATATTTGCCAAATGTTGGCTTTATTGAAATGCGCTAGGGGTCGCTAGATTTCAAATGAAAATAAAACTAGGTCTCTTTTGATTTAAAATAACCACAAACTTTATTTTATGTTTTAAAGATTAACTTTTTGTTCGCTATATCGCTTTCTTAACTTCGACTCTTTCGCTTTATAAACTTCGACCGCCTCTATCGCGATATTACCACACAATGACCTGATCTCGACTGACTCTTCATTACATAAATAAAACGCTCACTCTTTGTATATTATTTTTGTTGCCGGTCCTCCATGTCGCTTCTATGAAACTGCGCGAGTAGTTCGAGTCAATGTGGATCATTATATGTGCGTGTGTGTGTGCAGAATAGTACACATACATATATAGGCCTAAGTTGGCAAAGCGATTAAGTTGTGTGATTGACAGTGCAAATATTCGATGAACGACTTAGTGACGTCATGTAACAATAAATATTTATAATTCCGAGATTGTTCTTTGATTTATTTCAATATTCATTTTTTTTTTGTTTAAGTTATGAGATTTTCATTGAAGCTGATAGAAAGTTTTATCATCCATAGTAAAAAAATTAAACCTTTTTCCCCCTTCACGCCCTTTTAAGGTGCTTTATTAAAAATTTCTTTCTCAAATCTTATACTGAAGGTAATTGATTTAAGCGATCAATAATTCACCATTTCTTTTCTCAAATTTCCGAAACATTTTTGTTTCGATTGTAAATAAAATAAAAACATGTAGGCAGACGTCAAACAAAGTAATAAAAAAGCAATAAGTAAATACAGGTGAATTGTATGTTCCATGAATTTCCAATTGAAATGAGATTTTTGTTGTTTTCTATCTTCGTTCAGATGCTAATCATCAAGAAATTGTATTTTTTTATGGAAATTAAATTCCAAACAAAATTCATACCACGCTGTTGAAAAAACAAATATACACGATGCGAGTAAATATATTGCGCAAAACTAATAACAATTCCACCTCTGAAATTCCACCAATTCGCTCAATGATGAAGGCTGTAAAACTAAGCGACCGCGTTTAAGTAGTAGGTACATTTCTGTTAAATCAATTTCTGCATCCAAAATAACTACGAATTTCGCAGAAATATCTATTACTCTACTTGGCATTTTACTCACAGATCTTTAGTAATGATGACTGATAATTTTGTAATAAGAAAATAAATCTAAGTATTAATGTCTACACCAACAAGTTGCCCTTTTCGAAGCGCTCGGTTCATCGGGGGTTTTTCGCTTGGCCTTGTAGGAGTTTTAATAAGAAAAGCATAAGGAAGGTCTCTTCGGTCACGTACATCACGAATATCCGTCCTAGGAATCAGCAGCGCCACAACGACGGACAGCATTCCGATTTGCCATTTTGCCAAAGACCAAAGTGCAATCAACGGAAATTAATATTTGCCAAGTGCGAAATTAAAAGCATTGCGGTTACATGACCTCAACCTCTAGAAATGGAAGCTTTAAGGAATTCACAATTCCGACCTACTTGCTGCCATGAATTGCAATTTACCCCACAGATATCTATCTTGTAGTAGCTAACTGTATCTAAATATCGATAGTGTGTAATTGTTTCGCTTGTTTGATCGGATACGGCAAGGTTACGCAACTTCGAATAACGTACAGAGACGATTAGCCTTGGATGTAACGTGAATACTGAAGTAATTGTCGCTTAGTCGCCTAGCTAGAACCACTACGCCAACACGCTTATTGGTAGTTATAGAATTATTCGCTGTTTGTCTGTTGCGCTGTTGCTTTAAGTTCTCGCTGGAAAACTTTATAATGGAGGAGCGACGACTGAAAGTACAAGTTGAACGATTCCGTAGGAGGAATGTCGAGAATAAGGATGAACGCTAGACTGGAATACTAATTGCGATTTTCTCTTTTCGTTTTGAAGAAAAGGGAAGTTTATTTTTTAATAATGATACTTTTATTAGTCTCTTACTATTACTAGGCGTCAGGCACAAACGAGATCTGGTAAAATCCACTTCTACCTCTACAATGGCACTACAGCCTCTGGCCTTGTCCTCCTGACCTTTAGGTCCCTTAACATTTTTTTTTCATTACTTATTGTGGAAGGGTTATTAGCCCTTCGCACGACCCTCTATCTACGAATATTTTCATTTTCGTAGACTGAGGTAACCAAGGTGCAGTGCTCTGGAATTATACGTCGACCGGGATTTGAACTCTAGACCTTCGCATTGTAGACCAACACTTTACCCGCTAGGCTACACTAGGTGAAATACACACCAGACGTAAACTTATCAAATTAAACTCCTTCAGAAAAAATCCCAGCCAAATATCCTATGTGGATAACATTCCCGGAAAAAAAACCCATGGATACTAGAGCAAAGAGATGTATTACCTTTATTATAAGACCGTCATTTTCGAAATAGGAAAAAAACCACCCGAAAAATAGAAGACACAAGTCCCAATTTGGAAAAAAATAAGACACGAAATAAATAAACTGGCAACAAGTCGGGCGAAACTTTATTATTCTTGGGACAAGTTGCGGATGAGTTGAAAGTCAATATGCAGGTTAGAGTGGTTAGGGAAGGCAAAGTGAAAGGGAGTTCTTGGGCAGGACTGTTAACAATATTTCATTCGTTTCTGTAAGTTTGGTTTTTATGAGGGGAGGAATAGGGGTAATAGTAAGGGTGGGTGGATGTTAATAGCTTTTTAATTAATTGCTTGAATCACGTCCAATATTCTCTGTATAGAATGTGTTTCATAGACGAAGTTGCATAGAATTTTCATAAAATTCGGTGTATTTTACATTCATGAAACCGAACATTTGTATGGGAGGGGGTAGAGAATATAGGGGAATCGTAAAATTTGATACGCAGTTTTATTTCGCGTCTCTTCTAATGTGCTTGTATAGAATTTCAAGTTCGTACCTTTTAGTTTGTTGGTTATTAGTTGATTTAATGAAATTGGTCGAAATCATACTTTTGTATGGGAGGGGGTAGAAGCGCAAGCGCGATTTCAAAACTTTTAAAGCAACTTCATTTGAATTATTTTTATAAGTTTTTATGCCAAATTTGAAATTGATAGCTTTTAAGAGTTAGCTGATAACTGATTTCTTAAAAATGCTCGAAAACATAATTTTGTATGGGAGGGGGTAGAGGAGGTAAGGGAATCGTAAAACTTGTGATGCAATTTTCTTTCATTTTTATTGTAAGGTGCTCGTACGAAATTTCAAGTT
Source organism: Chorisops tibialis (assembly GCA_963669355.1). Lineage (NCBI taxonomy): Eukaryota > Metazoa > Arthropoda > Insecta > Diptera > Stratiomyidae > Chorisops > Chorisops tibialis. Next base: position 246,373,607 of record OY770263.1, on the reverse strand, counting down.
CGTAGCTTTTAATTTGTTGGTTATTAGTTGATTTAATGATATTAGTCGAAATCATACTTTTGTATGGGAGGGGGTAGAAGGTCAAGCGCGATTTTAAGACTTTTAACGCAATTTCATTTTAATTATTTTTGTTAGTTGTTATGCAAAATTTCAAATTGATAGCTTTTAATAGTTAGGTGATAATTGATTTCTTGAAAATGGTCGAAAAAATAATTTTGTATGGGAGGGGGTAGAAGTGTTAAAGGTTTTCGACCAGTTAATATTTCGTATACTTAGGGATTTTTTTTAAATGCATTTCGCAAATTTTCAAATTTCTACCTTAAGATTTCACTCAAAAATTTTCAGTTTATGTGTTTTTTCAATGCACATGGAACACCTTGTGCACGTTAGACCGGGGGGGTCGGTTTATAACAAATATGGTTCAAGTTATTATTATTTTTCTATGTGGATTAAATATAGGTATTCACATGCAAAATTTTAACTTTGTATCTTTTACCAGAGCCCTAAAAAAATCACTCAAAGTTTTCGATATTTTTGCTTACTTCCTCCCTCCCCTTACACCTCCCAACTTTAAAATTTTTACTAAAATTAACTATTATGTAGTTTTACAATCTGACAAATTTTTGATTTGATATCTGTACTATTTTTGGATATATAAGGATTTGTAATTTTGAAAAGTGCGCCATTTTTGAAATGCTCCCCATTTCCCCCCACTACTATTATTTCAACATGTTATATTTTTTTTGTATTTGCCTAGTATAGCTTAATATAAGTTTTTAGTTTCAATTACATAGCTTAAGAGATAGTTGAGATATTAATTTTTAAGTGTTTTTCTTTCCACCCCCCCTGACCCTCCCCCTTACAATAATTAGCCGCTTTTTAAGCTGGTTCCGATGAAACTATATGCCACCTTGACGGTCTCTAAATATGATTTTGGTACGATAAGTAATTTCGAAGATATAATCATTTGAAAAAAAAATTCGGCCGACAATTGGTTCTAAGCCCCCCCTTTTCGCACCCCAATGCATAAGAAAATTAAATTATTTTTAAAAGTTGTCCCACAAACCCCTCTATATTAATGTTGAGTTTTAGCTTCCTAGCTGTTACCATGGTTGAGATATTTGAATTCGTATTTTTCGGTTTAAGCGCTCCCCCCGCCTCCCCCTGAACCCGTATACCCCCGAAAATGGGTATCCGCCTGAGATCCGCAACTATCTACAATCCCCCCAAAAATGAACTTTCTATCTTGAAGGGTTTGGGAGTTAATGTGCGCTGAGCGTACACGTCGGCGTACGGCGGACGGCGTACAGACAGACGGATTTTTTTTTTTTGCATTTTTAGGCTAATTTAGTCATGAAACGCGAAAAAAAAAAAATTTTAGGGTAGCAAACTTTTTTTTTTCTTGTGTCGATCACAATACTTTATTATTATAATAATAAAGTAATATGAGAATTTGTAATAAGGCGTCAATCCGAATCATCTTCGGTATATTTTCCGAAAAGACCTCTAATTTGAAATTCCTATAAAAAAAATAAAAAAATAAATTTTTTATAAATTGAAATTTCTAGACTAACTCAAAGCAAAATTTATTTTTTCTTCTTTAATGAAACTGCAGCCGAAATCGGGCTTTAGTCTGCTGACCTTCAGGTTCCTTAACATTTTTTAAAGGTTTGTTATCCCTTCGAACACCCTCTATCTACGAATTTCTCATTTTTTTAGATTGAAATGATCAAGGTGTACTCAAGCAGGCAGTGAGCTAAAATTAAATGTCACCACATTAGCTTTTACAATGGCCCTTGGCCTCTCGACATTTAGGTTCCTTAACATTTTTCACCATTTATTGTGCAAGGGTTGTTAGACCTTTGCACAACCCTCTATCTACGATCATTTTCGTCGCCAAAATTATTGGTCATATATAATAGTTCTACAATCTAACAAAATTAAAACTTAATATTTGCATTGGATTTTCGGACATCTCCGTAATTGTTGAAGTGTTGCATGGAGAGTTCGTGACACATCGATGAAAACAAGTGGTAGTCCGAAGGGGCTAAATTTGGTGAATACGGCGGGTGGGGCAAGAGTTCCCAGCCAAGTGCAGTTGTGTCTTTACTTTGCCGTGTCATATATATCCTATTCTGCTCGCTTTTCGATCATTGGTTCAAATTTATCATTTGTTGACGGTAGCGAACGATATCAACTGTTTCACCTGGTTTCAGAAGCTCCTGGTCCACTATATCCTTCTTATCCCCCCAAATGCACAGCATTGTCTTCCTTCCAAAACGATTCGGTCTAGTGTTCGATGTTGAAGATTATCCTAGGCTAACCCATAATTTTTTGCATTTTGGATTCTGAAAATGTAGCAATTTTTCGTCTCCAATGACGATCCGATGCAAAAAAAAACTCCAACAAACAAAAACAGCTCCAACAAAAATATAAGTTCCGCAAATGCTCTTTATTTGGCTCGAAACTCGACATGTTTCCCACACGAAAAAAAATGACGCTAACCGGAAATCGTTTAAGCTAGAGTGTAGCCTAGTAGGTAGCGTGTTGGTCTACAATGCGAAGGTCGTGAGATCAAATCCCGGTCAACGCATAATTCCAGCACACTGCCCGCTTGGGTATACCTTGGTCACCTCAATCTAAGTAAATTAAAAAATTCGTAGAAAGAGGGTTGTGCGAAGGGCTAACAACCCTTCCACAATAAGTAATGAAAAATGCTAAGGAACCCGAATATCAGGAGGCCAAGGTCCGATTTGGGCTGTAGCGCCATTGCAGAACCCATCAACCCTATTCCTACTCGTACAGTGAAATATAGGCAGTCATTCATCCTCCGAACGTCCAGACTCTGGAACGCATTGCCTGCTAGCATATTTCCAAGCAAGTATGACCTTCAGCGCTTCAAAAATAATGTCCATCGGCACTTCCGTCTCTCTCCCCCAAAATTCCCATAACACTACCAAATTTCATCCTCTTCCTAAACCGACATAACTGTGCAATGCATTATATGGTGACCCCCTAAGTTATAATCGGTGCTATAAAAAAAAAGAAGAAGGAAATCGTTTAAACATCAATAGAGTTTTGGAAGGTACCGTACATAAATAACCTAAATAACCGCCATCGGACGAAGACCCAATCTAGGAATATTTCCGATTCGTCAAACATCCTGAATCCGAAATCGGAGTTGCGGGCGATTTTATTAAGCTACTAATATCTCTGACGTTGTTGACCAAGGATCTTATCTCCAAATACTCTATTTCTGTAAATTCGACATTTTCGGAAGGAAGTGCCGAATGGTAAAGTCTAAGTCGAAATTCCATGATTCATTTGATTGGTCAAAATTCTCAGCGGCTCAATTTGCTGCCAACTCTTCTTTACCATCAACGAACTCAACCCTCTGATGTATACTACGCTAAATTCTTCATTACGAATTAAAATTCGTTCACGTAACGTATTTTATTTACGACATAGAGAATAACTTCTGGGGGTCACCCTTTAATGCAATGCACAGTTATGTATGTAGGTAAAGAAATTTGATGAGGCTAAGGTGGAGAGAGACGAAAATGACGGTATACATTGTTTCTGAAGCACCGCAGATTATAATCGTTGGGAAATAAACTAGCAGGCAATGCGTTCCAAGGTCATGACGTTTGGGAAATGACTGCCCATATTTCACTGTACGAAAAGGCAAGGGTTTGACGGTGTACCCGCGAGCGCGTTGAGCTTGCAGAGTATTCTGGGGAAAAGTATAAAGTGGAGGAATGTGTGCACTTAGTTCCGTACTGCATTTACCATGGAAGTAGCGATAATAAATGCTGAGTACTTTGACATTGCTCTAGAGAATCGATAGAAGACGTGATGGTCTCGTCTCCAATCAGTCGGAACGCATGTTTTTGAATACGATCGCTAGATGCTCAGCCCAAACATGCGAGTTGTACTCTAAATGTGGTCTAATGTATACCATATAGATGGATGCTAGGTCGTTGGGCGTGGAATATTGTTTGCTCTTTCGGAGAGCATCTAGACGCTTAGAGGCGTCCGTAGTGTAACATCAAAGATGTATTAGGCCCTATTCAAGTGGTCATTAATTTTGACATCTAGAAGTGTGAAATTATCCGAAAAACGAAGCTGTACGCCATCAAAGATCACATTGCGAGAAAGCACTGGAACATTACGTTTGAGGGATAGATGATAGGCCTGTGTTTTCGAGGCATTGAACTCTACTCTACTTTTCCAGTATTAAGCTGTGATCAGAGTTCAGAGAACTTAATAACTCCCTGCGATTGGAAGCAATAGACTGCTTGTTTGATTCCGCAGCAAAGGCAAATTCATAGGTGTTGTCTAAAGTACTATCATCCGTAAAACTATGTAATGAATTGAGAGTATACGACAAAAGGTCGTTAATAAAAGCTAAGAAACGAGTTGGAGATAAAACAGAGCCCGAAAGGACGCCGGAATATTGTGAGAAGGAGGAGGAAGTAATGCCATCTAATGCTACTCGTAAAGTGCCTCCAGAAAGAAAACTCGCAATCCATTGAACAATGGTAGCATTCAGACCTATGGCCATAAATTAAGCTAAAAGAAATTCATGCCAAACTCTGCCAATAGCTTTTGAAATGACAATTACGAGAACTTGATCTTCGCCACATTTATGTATGTATGAGGTCCAACGTTCTGTCAAGTAGACCAAAAGATCTCCCATGGACCATCAAGAACGGAACCCATACTGATGCTCAGGGATTAGTTAATTTTCCTCGAAAAATTGAACAATGTTGACAATGATATCAGTTTCCATTACTTAATAGCGAAATACGACTAAATTTTTGGTTCAATAATATTCTGGATTGAAATAAAATTGGTAGCACTTGTTCTTCTTTCACACATAGCTGTGGGAAACTTGACACATCGGTCAAACATCGTGCGCGATGACTTACAAATAGATCTGATGGCTTCTTTCGAATTTACTTGGAAAACAGATGTACTTTTTTCTTTACAACTACTCAACCGATCTTGAACAAACTTTGCAGACTTTATCATGGCTACCAAATAAGAACACACACTGGAGGATTTAAAAAAACGTGTTTTACAGAATGTTGAAAATTTAAATTTTTTCTTATGTAGTTCAAACTGAAATATTTTAAAATCTAGAGGGAGTTTTGAGAAACGCACAAGTTAATTGACAGCCAATAGTACCACATTTAAAACAAATCAAAAACAAGGTGTAACCTCTCGTAGTTCCTGAGAAAAAGGTACATAAAGTAAAAAAAACATTACTTTTCAAGAGAAACAAAAAACTATCTTGGCATTATTTTTAACTTTAAGTGCTTTCTTTAAGTGTTGTCTTTTTCTTTCGTGCGTTTGTCTTTTATCATTACTAATCAAGCTCTATGATAACACAGTTCTGTGCAGAAACGAGTAAAGATTAAATAACAGATTTCAGATCAACTCTCCCCTTAATATCTCTATTAAGGGGAGAGAACTGCCCTAGAACGAAATTTTTTATCAATTTCCTGTCAAGACCCCCTAAGGGCATAGGACAGAAACAGTTCCCATCCACAAAGCGCGATCCTGAGCATCGGCCATGAGTAGACGCCAGGACTTATTCATTCCCCTGGCCTCCTGCTCCACTGCTCGCTTTCATATGCAACCCGACATATTCCTTGACGATTATAATCCAGATCTTGCTTCGCTCTGGTTTTCTCAAAGTGTGAATGATCCAATGCCACTCCCGCATTTGAATTTCAATGCCTATTTTAGTCTCTCCAATTGTACTCCAAAGTTCGTTGTTGGAGATCACTTCTGGCCAAAATATCCCTAAATCGAGGCACTATTTCACGAAATTTTACAATTTCTTGGTAAGCCGAACCGTCACTTTCCATGTAGTACAACCATTCAATAACACGGATTTGACGCATGTGTCAAATAACCGCGGCGAAGGAAGATCTCCGTTCACCTCCAGGAAGGTGAAAGCATACCGAAGGCCTGACATACCTCAATATCCTTTATGGCTCCGCTGTTAATGCTGACAATGTTTCCTAGGCAACAACAATTTTGCATCCCTTCCATATCTTGTCCGTTAAGAATAGTCGATATACTTGTGTTCCTACCCATGTGCATGCACTAGATTTTACGAACATTTATTTCCAGTCCTGCCTATTTACATTTAGAATGCAACGAGCGAACATATGACCTTAAGTCTGAATGGTTATAAGCAAGCAAGCACACCAAATGGTCTGTTTTGCAGATCGCCTATCGTGGTGCAGGCTGGGTAATGCTAAAAGATCTACAGAAGTCTAAAAGCTTGCCCTCGGCTCCGTACCCTATTTATGGCCTGTGGCGCATGTGGTGTGCAACAAACACGGATCGAGGCTAGTTTGGGACTGCCTTCAAAACCTAACCGTACTGTGAAAAAGGAACATAGTAATCTTAATGTGGGTTCCAGGGCATTTAGGGATTGAGGAAGATGAAGAGGCAGCCACCTTGCAAAAAATGGCAAAGAAACCAATTTTATTAGACTAGAGCCATAATGCGAAACCCAAAAGGACATTAGAACATTATACTTAGAAAGTGGATTGAACAAGAGAATAGAATCCACTGGAATAGACTTACAGGTTTATCAATCTCTAAAAAATTAATCCTACCACAGAAAAACAAAGTGCAGGAAATTTCAAAACTAAGCAAGAGGGACATCAGTTCTCTGATTAGCCTCATGACGGACTACAGTGGAGTAAACCACCACCTCAAAAATGTGGGTCTAGTTGAAGCCAACATCTGCCATCTGTTTTTAACGACTCAGAAAAGACAGAACATAGTTCATGTTACTACAAAGCAGTGCCAAGGAAAAGACAACATTTTCTAGGAAAAGGGTTCCTTATAACAAATGCCAACATGGCTCCCTTAGGCAAACTTAAATTAGCCGAAGCTATTATGTTGTAGTTGAGAAAAGGGGTAATAAGCGCCGAAGAGGTCACAATACTCTAACGTACTCCCCAATAAATAACTAATAATAAGCAAACACACATCAACATATAATATACCTCTCAAAGTGACTTAAGATATTAAACCGATGACTTTTATCTCTCCACCTTAAAGTGCAGTATTCTAGATATAATTTTTTACTACCAGAAACAGGGCTGGCGATAATATGCAGCCTTACCTGACACCCATTCGCAGAGAAAATCTCTCGGATAGCTCTCCACTATGTAAGACGCGACACCTTGCATCTTCGTAGGATTCTTTAATCATAAGCACGCAAAGCCTTCTTAAAGCCCACAAACATGAGATGTAGTCAGGGTTGTCGTCCTGGGGTATACGGTGTATACGCTGTATTCTGCTCATTGCCTGGAAAAAAGCGTATGCCTTCTGGTACCAGAGCTGTATACGGTGGTAAACGCTGTTATATGCGTGTGTTCCTTTAAAGAAGAAATTTGGAACACATATGTTTTTATATGGCGATTACTATGTATATCAGTGTATTATTCGCATCATTCAATTGTGAAACGAGAAAATCTATAACAAACGAGTACCAAAGAAACGTTGCGAGTTCCCATGGTCATTACCCTTTGCATATGCATGTCCCGTTCCCATACAGTTCTGAGAAAAAATTAAGGTCAAGTTCGTGAACCGGCCAAATCGTTCCACTCCTTCTGCCCCTTCCCATACGAAATAACTCATTTTCAATCATTTACATTAATCAAATTTTCTTGGAAACTATGGAAGCTAATGGTTTGAAATTTGATATATATTATTTTTATCATAAATGTTATGTATAGTATAAAAATTCTTTGAATCCCCCCCACTCCACCACCTCCCATACAAACTTCACTTTTTCATGAAACACTCTAAGCCGATTTTCTCAGAACATATAACATTTATCGAGCTCACATTTTGTAACAAATACTTAATTGGTATTATCAAAAAGATGAAAAATTAACTGATTAGCTTAACTGTTTCTACCCCCTCCCATACAATATGACACAGTTTCCTAACTTCACAAAAAATCGATTTTCTCGAAAAGCACGAATGTTACTAGTCTGAAAATTAAGACATGCCAATTTTGTAATATTTGTAGTTATTTCTGAAAAAATCCCTAAAATCCTCTCTCTCCTTCTACCACCTCTCATATGAACTGCACAATTTCACTAAATACAATACAGTAATTTTCTCAGTTCCTTTTCAATTAATGGAAATTGCATTTTGTATAAGACATTTTTATAGCTACTTTATCTCTTTCCCTCTTTCTTTATAAATGTTTGATGATGGGAATAGGCGTTTGGTTATCAAAGGAGAATAAAATAGAAAAAAGAAGTAAAAACGACAAGAGAACTACTTTTTTTATTAATATAATTTTAATTAAAATAAATTTGGAGAAATTTTACAAAAGGAGGCCTACGAATTAATTAATACAAATATCAGAAGTAGGATTACCCGAGAACAATTTGAATTAAACGGGTTACAGAGAAAATACGGATAATTTCACGATTAATTTGCATTCGAAGCCGTATTGTATACCAAAAAAGGAGTTTTCTAGAGGTGTAGATGGGCAGACGAAACACAAGGAATTTGATGCTGTTGGACTATCTTGAAAACGGTCCAGCAAGCAATCCGCCATCGTCTTTTTCTGCAGCACAACTTTCGGCACCAATTTCGGAATATTTAGCAGACGACGATGTAAAACGTTGGATTTCCCAAATACAAATGGTTCAGAAGGTGTATACGCTAGAATAGAAGCTGCTGCGTATCATATTAATCGGAAAACTCAAAAGTAGGGTTCTAAATTGGTTCTATTCTCGCTCGGAGCACCTACGAGGAGAGGAAAACTTATTGACTTTCATTTAAAACCGTCGACTTTAAAAGTTTGTTTTTATCATTGTTTTTGCCGTATAACGAAACATTTTGGACCATAAATCGAAAAAGTGTCATAATTGAAGAATGCCATTATGGCGAAAAGTTGTATAAAGAGCGGACATATAGCGAGGTATAAGTTTACTTGAATTACTGAAACATAATTATCCGGACCGCTGGACTACTACATTGAAATTATTTCGCTTGCAAACTCGAATTTGGAAAGGAGTTCAACCCAGTGAAAACTTTTGAAAACACTGAATTAACCATTGAAAAAAAATCTATACATATTGTTATAAATCTGGCCACCACGCAATATTGATCTTCTCCAATATGCCAGAACAAAACACGCAATATGAACTTTCTCTACTTAAAAGAAAGTTCTCGAATAATCTTCTAATATTGTTATAGATCTGGCAATGATCTCTCTCAAATCTGCCAGAACTATATAGAATATTCTTCAAACATGTAGAGGGCCACAACCAATGACACCCGACGCCATCTAGTAACTTCTAGAATAGTCCAGACCCAGCAGAAAAACATACACCAGAGAAGGTTCGAGAATTGGATAAATCAAGTATAAATAGCCAGAGCGACAAGTGAGCCAGTTACTCAGCGACAGTTTTATGGAAAACACCTATCGGTGTAAGTAAGCGAAAGCGATAGATAGATCGGCGGTGTTACCGTGTGTGCGAATTAAGTTTTTTTTAGAGCGAATTAAGTGAAGTGATCGGGAAATTGTGTAAAAGTGCAATAAATAAATTATCCTTATATTTTAAAACGAATTGTGTTTTTCTTGAAATCCGGCGAACCCCTAGCTCGCAACAATATAAATATAATTGTAGTCTCTGTCGGTTATTTTTTAACAATAACTAAGCATAAAAACACGTTTTTGAAATTGTTGTCTGTCTGTCTGTCTGTCCGGCTGTCTTCCACGCACAAACGGCTGAACCGATTGTAATGAAACTGAAAGTTTGTTAGGTATGATCCGAGATGTAATCTGCTTTTATTTCAGTCCCCTCACGCCTTCTACCCCTTCCATACAAAGTGACTCATTTTCAAAAGTATATAATAATCAAATTTTCTTAGAAATTATGAAAGCTATTAATTTGAAATTTAGAATATATTATTTCTATTAAAAATGCAATCTTTCAGTATACAAATTATTTAAATCCCTCCACTCCTTCCACCACCTCCCATACAAACTACACTTTTTCATGAAATACTATACACCAATTTTCTCAGTAGGTAAAACTTTCATCGAGCACTAAATACCTAATGAGCATTATTATAATATCAGGAAAAAATTAACCGATTAGCGTCACTCCTTCTACCCCCTCCCATACAATGTGACACAATTTCACGACTTTACAAAAATTCGATTTTCTTGAAAAGTGTGAATGCTACTGATCTGAAATTTAAAATATATCAATTACATATTGATTATAGTTGTTTTTCAAAAAATCACTAAAAATCCCCACTCCTTCTACCACCTCCCATACGAATTGCACAATTTCATTAGATCCAATGCACTAAGTTTCTCAGTATCTATTCAATTTTTGAAGCTTAAATTATAACTACTCTAGTATGATGTGAAACAAATTAGTTTAGTGCTGTCATCCCTTCTACAACTCCCCATACAAAATTTCTTAAGATCACGAAAATTTCGATTTTACCTATAATATGGTATGATTGGGCTTTACCCACAATCGTAGTCCTGTTATGTTTTTAAGCTTAATGTTATTTTATTTGGCCCTTTTTTTTTAATTAACACAAGCTACAAATGTTCACATGTTCTTAAGGCTCTACAATACATGTATGATCTCAGATTACGGGATTGATTTGCCTCAAATCAGTGGACAGAAAAATTTAAATTTCAATCTTATCAACATAATCTGAATTTTAATCGACCTGTTTTATTCGATCTGGAATTTCAGAACTCTCTTTCAACATACTAAATTAATGACCTACTACGGCGTTATTTTTAGGTTATTTTTAACAAAAATACCAGATTCCATAAAAGAATAGAACTAAACCCAAATTTTTGTGTTTATTCACCATGAATAAAAAAAATATACAACAAAATTGCCTTGAGATGAATATTTATTGATGTTGATTTTTGGAATTTATAAATATTAAACGAAAATACAATGAATTGGTGAATATAACAAAGAAGCGCGAGCGCTTAACATTCTTCTAGTCGAGTAAGTGAATACAATTAACTGAAAAATTGGAACAAAATAACGCTCTCGAAATTAAAGATGACCGATGCAAAAACGGCAAAAAACTATAAAAAGTAACAATAAAAATAGAAGAACTGAATTTAATCAAGCGAAATTATATATTAATGGTAGTCGTCAAATTGAGCGGTCATCTTTGACCACAATCGTGTGTGTGGTCTTTTCACTTTCATACGATCGACCCAAGAATTTTGAAAAAATACCGCCAAGCGAACTCAATATAAAAAACTGATTTTTTTTTTTTGACTTTATTACACAACCACATACTGTTCGAGGTAATTGTGAGTCTGAATTATAAACACTTGATGCACTTGAATAATAAGATTTTCATTTAGAATGCTGCCCGAGACGATGAATCACTGCGTTCAAATTTACCCAAGCCAATCGGAACGATCGATATGATGCTGGCGAAATGACATCGGCCTAAATTACGAAATAGATTTAAACGTAAAAATAAATAATAATAATAATAGTCTTACACATTCACATAATTCCAATGAATCAAGTGCTGAGATCATAAATTCTTGGAATGCCATTAAAATATGGTAAATTGCAATAAAAAAAAAATTGTTTTCAATTTCAAACAGAAAGTGAAGTCATAAACAAATAACGAAGAATAAAAAAAAACCCATGCGATTGATTCACCCCGCTCGGTTGGGAGTAATGATCAATTGATGACCTCTACATTTCGATTCAACTCGACATTGATGAACATTTTTCATTTCTATTTCAATCTAAAAAACATTAACGTGCATTGAGAGAGAGAAAAAAAATAATAATTACATTTCCTATCAGATGCACTTTCATTGTAAAGTATCTCGTCGTATGCTGTGTAGATTTCAAGATGAGAGCAGCAGCAATACAGATTTATAAAGAAAGTGCTAATGATAAACATTAATTATTATGAACTGCACACATTATGTACATTCATGTGAATGTTTACGGTGAGATCTTCTTGACATAAATCTTCTTCATGGTTTGGTATGAAAGTTATATCTATCGTATCTATATTTCCTACGCAATTTTACTTTATTATTATCTTCTAACATATAATAGTGATACTGTCGCCGTTTACAATGCATTTATTGCGGTAAATAGAAAGGAGTTCAAAAATTCCGACTATCATCGAATATTTATGTCGACTTCGTTTCTTAATTAAGTCATTAATTTTCTTCAATAGATTAACTTGTTATAACAGATTTTAATCAAACGCTACAGAGAACTTAATTGATTCAATAATACTACACACATGTTCGACTAATTCAACGGAATTATTAACAGATATTCATCTTAATTGTAGATATATGGATAAAAAAAATTATTAGAATTCACTGTACTGATGTTTTTTTTGCAATATTATAAATTAAGTCCATGACCCAGAATTTATTGTGGTTCTGAAACATTTAAATTTGTTTGAATGACTGCCATACAATATAGCAAACAAGCAGTTCTCTTCCACAAGACGCGATCCTGAACATTGGCCTTTAGTTGTCGCCAGCACTTGTTTATTCCTTAACAACTTGCTTCCATGTGCAACATAATTGACCAATCCAACGCCTTCCTCGACGATTATAATCCGGAGCTTGTTTTGCGATGTTTCGCTCTGGTTTCCTCAAAATGTAACCGATCCTTTGCCAATTCCGCCTTTGGATCTCAATGCCAATTTTAGTATGTCTAGTTGTACTCCAACTGCTAACGTACAGCGTGTTGGTCTAGCATGCGAATTTCAGTGCACTACTTGCGCGGATATATCTGAGCCACCTCAAACCGCGAAAGGGAAATTTCTTAGAAAGAGGGTTGTGGCTTGCGAAGTAGACCCACCTCCCCGCGGTGCAAGCTGGGTAACGCTAAGAGGTCTACAGATGGGGGGAATCCGTCGGTGTAGTTGCCTTGAGTTCATTTTTCTTCCGTGAACTTATTGTAATATATTATACCGGCTCCGCAACCCATCCTGGATAGGGAAAGACAACGTCTGAACCTATCCATGCTATAGGAAAGGAAAACAATATTGATGTATAACAGATGGTTTATTTGAAGCATTTAATGGAGTTGAATAGATTCGCTAGAGTCACAGGGGAGTGCCCCATAATATATGACATGGTGGACTAGACGACGTTGAAGTTGTTGCTGATATGATACCTGAAGAAGTATATTGATGAAGATAGAAAGTTAGCCGAAAATACTGAAGTGTAGTAAGTGGGGAAAGTTGGCGAAATTGCGGTAGTCTCCGAGGCGTTAGCGGAGTAACCTAGTACCCAGTGAAAAATGGATGTTACAAAAAGTAGGTGATACTGATATCAGAAGTATGATTCGATGATTGGATCTATGATGCCCGAAAGATGTAATTGGCTCGATACGACTGACAGGGGGCGCGAAGAGTAGATGTCCGGTATAGCCGGCATTGCTCGGTAGCAAACCTTGGAGGTACGGTCGAGCCACAATGGATAGGGGGGAGCAAGTCGGCAGCTTGCTGTCGGCTCCGAAACCTATCCATGGGGGGGAATCCGTCGGTGTAGTTGCCTTGAGTCTTCCTGACAGTCTTATTGCAATATATTACACCGGCTCCGCAACCCATTCTGGACGGGGGAAGACTATGTCTGAACCTATCCCTGCTGTATAAAAATGATGTATTAAAATGGACGATAAACGATGGTATAAAGTTGGCTCACGGTGTACAAAGATGGTTTTAGATGTACGGAAGTTGGATGTATTCTGAAGTACGAAAGAAAACCTTGATGTATGAAAGTTGGCTCACGATGTACGATAGATGGTTTCGGATGTACGGAAGATAGAGGATTCTGATGTACAGAAGAAAATGAGACGTAAAAGAAGTAAAAGCGGTTGGACAATTAACGAAGTATAAACATAGCAGTACAAAGTAAGTAGCATTATGCGAAAGCTGAGTGCGTAATGATGTTCATACGATAGTCGCATAGAAAGTAGATCGATCAGAGAAGTCATTCAATGTCGAACGAAATCTGACGTGTTGATTAGTTGAACTAATTTTGGCTGATATAAGTAGTTACGGAGCGATCCATTAGTAGCGAAAATTGAAGCAATGTGGCTCGATACGACTGAAAAGGGGCGCGAAGGGTAGTTGTCCAGTATAGCCGGCTTTGCTCGGTAGCAAACCTTGGATGTACGGTTGAGGCACAATGGATAGGGGGAACCAAGTCGGCAGCTTGCTGTCGGCTCCGAAACCTATCCAACAGGGGGGGAGCTAGTCAACGTCTGGTGTATTAGGCCTTCTTTTAAGAGGGTTTATTACGCTATATTCGTTGGCTCCGAAACCCGACAACGACGGAGAGGATTAAGTTGATGGACCGTCAGCTCCGAAACCCATTTAGGTGGGGGGGACAAAGTTGAACGGTCCGTCAGCTCCAATCTGTCACACCTGAGTAGGGGGGATTAAGTCGAACGCTTGTATATTAAATTGATTTATCAATTTAATCATACTAACGGCGTCGGCTTCGAAACCTACACCGATAGGGGGGAGAAAGTTGAACAGACCAAATGGTCCGTCAGCTCCGCAACCTATCGCGCAGGGAAGAAAGTGCTGGTCTAGAAAGCTTCGGTGATTCCAGTAACTACTTTTGGGGCCAGCCGTCCCCACGAACCCGAGGAGTGCTCTGATCATAGTGCAGGGATCTATGCTTCAGGGTGTAAGCCTTACCAGTGGTGCACTGGTACCACGGGAGCCGGGGAGCCCATGGAAGGTTACTTCCACCCCCGGCGATGGTTGAGGATGTCCTCGGACATACACGTGGTGGTTGTGGTGCCCATATCGCGGGCAGAGCATTAGCTCGGCGTAAGATTGTGTGATAGAAAACACCAAAGATCAACAACCTGTTACCATGAACGAAAGATTGGCAGAGATTTAGATAGGTCTCGCAGCCAGCAGTATGATTACTTACCCTGCAGATAGTATAAACTTCTACCTTCGGGGGCGTTAATGATTGTCGTCTGAAACAATCCGCATGTTAAAGACATACGTGCTTTATTCCTTCGGGGAGCAGAAGTTACGTAAAACAACACAGAGATATAGAGGGTTGTGCGAAGGGCTAGGTACCAGTGGCTTAACTAAGAGCAGCGACTGTGTATACTGTGGCAGCGACGCTTCCCCCCCCCCCCCTTCCCTCTCTCTCTCTCACAGAATATTCAAAGCATCCTCCCCAGAGACACGATTATTGCGGTAAAATTTGTCTATAATGCAAAAATTAAGTGCAATGCAAATTTTTAGCAAAAATGTACCCGATTTTCCAAGTGAAACCCTTTTCGACATGTTTAATTGTGAATAATTTTTATGCTCTAAATGGAATCTGAGAGTGTTCTAAGTTTGCTCCGAAATTTGTTACGCCAAGAAATGCTTGCACAGAGTCGCCAAGGGTACAGAAATATTTGTCGTCGCTCAAAAATCTCGAAATCGTCCGTCTGTTCGCTATCTAACTTGAGCACGCATTAAGCTAGGAAGCACAAATTTTATATACGTTATTTTTGGTAAAAGAAAAGTAAGATGAAGTTCTTCAACGGGCCAAATCGCATCACCTCTTTTACCCCCTTCCATACAAAATGACACAATTTCACAACAGTTATGAAATTTCAAACTTACCATTATCATGATAAATTTATTTATTTCTTAAAAAAAAAATACTCCTTCTACCACCTCCCATATAAACTGCACGATTTCACGAAATACAATACACATTTTTTTTAGTAACCATAAAAATTACCATATTCAAATTTAGTGCATTATATTTTGATCACACTGCCCCTTCTATCACCTCCCATACAAAAATTATAAAACTGTCAACTTAATATAAAAAACATAACAGAACTGATATGATACTCTAGATGAAATAGGAAATAGTTTATTGTACCGGCAAATATGTCATCTCAGTTTCTTTCGAATAGTGACTTTTGTGTGGGAGGTGGTGAAACCAGACGGGTAGGTTTGCACCTTTTGTATATAACACCGAACGTAGTATACAACATTTTTCAAGCTGGAGGTGGCAGAGAAAGTGGGAGGTTTTCGATGACTTTGAATTTCCTTATCAACATCCTAATCACATTGCTTTGTTATAATTTTAAAGTCGATAGCTCTCATATGTTCGAAGGAGAAATGCTTTTCTTGAAATTCTAATACAAAAATTTGTATGGAAGGTGGTAGAAGGAGTACTTGAAAAAAAACTAAATTTTTCATTATCAATGATATTTGTAATAGTATTTATAATTTTCTCAAAATTATATTTATCAAAGCTTTAACGGTTTGGAAGAAAAATAGTTTAATTGAAATTCCGCAATTTCGTGAGATTCGTATGGGAGGGAGTAGAAGAGTGAGAAAAAGTTGATATTTTTTTAAAAATTGGTTGCAATTGTAATAAAATTAATTATTACAAAAATTGGTTCTTTTAGCTTCGCTAGTTGCAATGAAAACCGAATAAATGCATTTTCGAAAATTGTGCATTTGTTTGGGAGGGGGTAGAAGGAGATCAATATTTTTTTACGTTAATGATATTCAAATCACCTAATTTCCAAATCAATAGCTGAAATGGTTTCGGAGAAAAATCAATTTCTTTAAATTTCGAAATTTCATGAAATTTATACGGGAGGGGACAGAAGGATTGGGGGATGTGGCCCGTTCACGAACTTAAAGTTATTTTTTTTTTGCTAAAAATAACATGTGACAAAATTCAGCACGATAGGTCAAAGCTTTTGATAGTTATGATGTAGACAGACGGTCACTCGGAATCGTGGTTTTTGAGCGACAATAAATATTTCTGTACCCTTGCCGGCTCTGTGCGAGTACTATTTCTTAGCGTTACAAACGGTAAGGCAAACACAATATACTCTCAGATTTCATCTAGAGTATAATTATACAGTAACACTTCAGCATCCGTGTGGACTGGCACCTCTTTATCAGACGAGTTTTTCACTGAGCCTGGTGTCTCCTATCGCCCCAGTTATTTTCTTTATTTCTCAATGATCTGTGTGATGCACTGGATGACAGTATTTTTATAGGTAATAGAGAAATAAGGATCACTCCCTCTCCTTACATACCACAACTTTAAATTTACCAAAATTAAAGACAATGTAGTTCTAAAATCTTGCAAAATTTCAATTTTTTATCTGTACTCAGTTTTGAGATATAACGGTTTGAAATTTTGAAAAGTGCACCATTTTTGAAATGTCCCCATTTTCCCCCTTTACTATTATGTTCAAATGTTATATTTTTCTCATATTCCGGTAGTATAGCTTAATATATGTTCCACGTATGAATTATAAAACTTAAGAGATAGTCATTTTATAAGTGTTTTTCTTCACACCCCCTGACCTCCCCCTTACAATAATTAACCTCCCTGTAAGCTGATTCTGGTGGATCTGTATGTATACCTTAATGGTCCCAAAATATGACTTTTTTATGATAAGTAATTTCGAAGATATAATCATTTTAAAAAAAATCGGCTGATAATTTGTTTTTAGCTCCGGACACCATTTGATTAAAAAATTAATTATTTTTTAAGTTTGTCCCACAAACCCTCCATATATATATATGTGTTCAATTTCAGCTTTCTGCCTAGAACCATGGTTGAGATATTGGAATTCTTAGTTTTACATTTGAGCGCTCTCCCCCCCCCCCCCCCCATTAACCCTTACACCCCCCAAAATGGGTGTCCGCCTGAGATCCGCTACTATCTACAATCCACCCAAAAATGAACTTGAAGGGTTTGGGAGTTAATATGCGTTGAGCGTAAACGTACGGCGTACAGACAGACGGATTTTTTTTTGCATTTTTAAGCTATTTTAGTCATGAAATGCGAAAAAACAAAATTTCAGGGCAGCAATTTCGATCATAATTATTAAAATAATAAAGTATACCCAACTCTTTTTTTACACGGTAGATACGTTCCAACGAAAACCGTGTAAAAAAAGACATGCTACTCATAGTAAAATCAGAGAAGTGTTCCAGAATTTGAAAAAACCGTGTAAGATGAAAAAATAGCTACATGCTGTTTAGAAAATCGTGCAAGAAAATAATGAAAACCCATATTATGTTAATTCTATAAAAACAAAAACAAAAACAAAAATTGTAATAAAATATAAAATATATTTAGTAACTATCATCACTTCTTAAAAATAGGCCACCAACTGGAGCAACATTGCTCCAGTCAATTGATATGTCCAACATGTTTAATGAGGCTGAACCTATTGAAGACTCCCGTTCTTTAATAACGTTCCTACAAGAAAAATTTTCAATAGAAAATGAAGACCTTCACTTTGTAAATTTAAGTTTTCAGGAAATTTTTCGAACGGTATTACGATTTGGTTTAAAGCTAAATTATTGAGAATACAGAGATCCGGAGTCTGCGTGAACAGTCGTCAATCGAATTACGCACCTTTTCCTGCGGGAATTCGTCCCTTAGCTTGAAGAAGTCTCTATTCGGGTGCCGTCTTTGGCAGGCTACTTCCCCAAGGGTAGACCATAAGGAGTAGTCCAACGGTTTGTGGTGCATTTGTAGCTAACTTCTACCCAGACCATCAATGACGAGGGATGATGACCCCTTTGTACCTGGTCAACTTTGTTCCCGTGCTTCCCGAGAGCTAGTAGTATGGACCCCGTCCTTTAACAGAAAAATTTCTCTTCGACCGTGAAGATTTTCTCGTCAGAAAACAAGATGGTGTGATGCTGACCATCAAACAAGCAAACAATGCCTTTGATCCTTCCATCCATTCTATCCATCTAGATAAATCGCGATCAGAAATTGAATTGGGGGCGTTCTACGCCAGTATCATGAATGAGAAAATGATGCGCTATACTTGTAGCGAATTTCAAAACCTCAAACAAGGATTTTATTTAAAAATGTAAAATGCAACTGATATAATAAAATTCGGGAAATTCCTAACTGTATTTTGTTTTTGTATCGTACTCATTTTATGTAAGACTAAAACTTTGAATTTATTTAAAAAAAATTTTTTGCAAATGGGTTATTATAGAACGAAAAATTCGTGTACAAAACTGATATTTGTTCTTCCTCGTGCACCGTGTTATTTCAAAATCGTGTAAAAAAAGAGTTGGGTGTAAAATGAATAAGAATCAAAAAATTCAACGCAGGAGCCAAAACCGACATACAACCGAAAAATTAAATAATTAAAAAATTGAAAAAAGACGAAAAATCTTCATATTCAAAAGAATAAGCGATTTTTTTGTAAATGCACTACAGGCCAAACCAATAAACCGAATTAAACAAATTAAATACCATTGGAAAGACATTTTCATCAAGTTGGGCCTTTTCTGGGTTTAAGGTCTCTACAACTTCCGGTTCAGTTTTGAAAGGAAAATTGCAAACTCTTCCCGTAATCAGATCCCGACAAGCATACAAGAACTTAAAGCCAGAGCGAGACATATACATAAAGCATAAACGCCATTCAGTGGTACCGCCTTCTACTACTACAATGGCGCTTCAGCCCAAATCGGACCTTGGCATCCTGATATTCAGGTTTCTTAACATTTTTTACTTATTGTGGAAGGGTTGTTAGCCCTTCGCACAACCCTCTTTCATTTTCGTAGATTGAGGTGACCAAGGTATATCCAAGCAGGAAATGTGGTGGAATTATGTATTGCGCCGACCGGGATTTGAACTCACGATCTTCGCATTACAAGACCAACACGCTACCTACTAGGCTACACCCTAGCACCCTAGCAGGACATACCGCAATATGTTATTGCGCACTCCAATGCTTTTTTATATAGGTTGTCCCATTAAGATCAACAATTTTGAAATTTAAAAAAAAAAAAAAAATACGCAGTGGTTATTTATAAAGCTCTGATGTTTCCATTTTAATAAAGAGTGTAGACATGGAGGTTATGTCTGAAATAGAATATCCGACAAATGCTACACGACCGACACAAAAAAATGGGGCTAGATTCAAAATAATTCAAAATAGGCGGTCTTAATGGGACACCCTCTACATACAGAGAAAACACAGTGATCGACATCAAGAGTGTGACATTTAGAGTTCGTTATACGTACACATAATGCCTTCGTGTCTTCATTGACTCACAAAAAAACATTACTATGGCCCCTATTCTATATAACAGCGCGCGTCTTTCTGCTCAATTTTAAGTTAAAAGTCTGTTCCGAATCTACCGGTTAGTGTCTGTACAATATTTTGTAACGCAAACTGTCCATTTCTTCTTTAGATTTTTTTTTTTTGGTGTAAATATCTGGATACATAAAACTTTTCTTCCATTTTTTTCCGCTTGATAGTACGTATATACAATACAACACTGTGTGAAAGTATATGCGGGTGGATCTTACTAAGAAATATTTTTCCCGCACGTTTCACTATTTAACTATCCCAGCGGGAAAAAAAGCGCTTGCGAAGTATTTAAAATGCGCTTAACTTCCCGGGAGGAAGTGCTTCGAACTTGCTAACATTTCATTCTTCTTCTTCAAAAGCAGCCCAAATTGGATCTTGGCCTCCTGAGCTTTAGGTTCCTTATACATATATACACATTGTGGAAGGGTTGTTAGCTCTTCACACAACCATCTATCTACGAATTTTTCATTTTGAATCAACTTTAAGCATTTCATATACATTTGAACATTACATGTCCGCTGAAGCAAGTTCTCCGCTTCAGTTTTAACAGAAGCGATTTTAAGGCGTATTTTCGAGCCATTTTAAAGCGCATTTCTTGTATTGAGCAAAAAGTGCAATTCAGAACTCATAAGTGTAAAACGAATAATCAAAATTTTTTTTAAGTCGAGAAGTAGATTTGATTTGATCCTAGATCGAAAAGCGAGAACCACTAAGCTATGTTCAACCAACGTCGGTCGAAAGCGAGTGACTTATAAGCCGCTATTAAATTTCTTTTCCCTAACATCTTAGAAGCGCGTGTCCTGCTGTTTTTAAAAGAGAGGATCAGCATTTATAGATCATTGATGAATAATGCATAATACGGTATTGTATAGTAGCTAGTACCTTCTTATTAGAATAATAAAGTAAAACAAACCGAAATATAAAATTTATTCTCCATTAAGATAGAATTAATTTTTCGTTATTTCGAAGACATATTTCAATACCCAACTCCCTCATAAAAAGTCAAGTTTCGAAATAATTCTATCAACATTCAATGCCTTTCAACCACAAATTTTCCTCAACATCAGAAAATCGAAAAATACTTTTACTAGAAAACAATACAAAACTTCCATTTTAATCAATAAATCACCCCATTGCTACGCCTCCCCTAAGCGAAAAAAAAGCCAAACAACAGATTTTTAACACAAGAACATGTCATTGGCATTAAGGCATTTTTTTTCCAACAAAAAGTAAAGGAAAGTACCATTCTCATCATCAGGATAATCCTCTTGTCTCGAGTATGTCTTCCAAGAAGCGTTGCACTGAAATAGATCCCTTCAAATGAGACTAAAAAAAAAACGAGTTGAATCATTTTATACCCTTCCTGCAATTTTCCAAGCCCAGAGAACACTCTTAGTATAATTTCCATTGAATGACAATAAAAAAAAGACAGAAGGATTATAGTGAAGAAAATAAGGGATTCAATAAAAACAACAACAATAAAACCATTCCAACTTTTTTTTCTATTTTAAGTATGGAGATTTAATGTAAACCGAAATGGAATGGCTATAACCCTATCTTAAGGATATCATTCTAAAAAAATAGAGTTAGATTCTTTCGATATTGAGTTGTTCTATAAATGGCTGTAGAATAAGTACAAAAGGATTAAAAGCGTTTTCATAAAAAAAACATCCGAGCACGATCACCATAAAATGCATCCATCATAAATTTTCTGCCCAGATATATGGTATGTGACCATTTCATGTTTTTTTAATGATTTCAGATGACATGATCACTAAGCATAAACAACACTACTTAATGTGTTGCGTTCTTTTTTATCCTAATTTTTTCTTGGCGTCAGCGAACACATTAATATTGTTATGATCTCAGACAAGTTTTAGCGATTGTATCGATTCGCTTCAACGAAAAAAAAAACTTAAATGAATAAATAAACTAATCATCTTTTTCGCTCATTTCACTATTATTAGTAAACCGATCGTTTTTAATAAATTTTCTCCGAATCTGGTATTGTTATATGTTAGCACTACTCGCACATCTCATGATCGCAATCTTCCACTATTCTCGACAACAACAATTCTTCACATACACACGCACATCAACTCGGAGAAAGCCGACACTCAGGATCACGTCGTCATATGGGCGGCGACAGTCATAAACACATCGCCGTATGGGCGACGACCGAGCCGACAGTCTGGAACACATCGTCGTATCGACGACGGTCGTTGTGGAGTCGCTATGGACGGCGACTGTGTGGACGATCGTACGGACGATGGTCGGTTGTGCTGGGTATAAAAAGGGCGAGTGTTCGTGAAAAAAGTAGTTGATATCGAGGAGTCGGCGAGATCAGTCGTTGAAGTTCGAAAGCGAAAGATTCAAAATTAAAAAAAAGCGATAAATAAAGTTTGCAGATATCGAAAATCAAAGTGAACTAGTAGTTTTACTTTTTGCATGAAATCCAGCTACCTCTAGCGAACTTCACTATTGTTCTAGGTAAAACAGATTATAAATAATAGTTGAGCGATCCAAAAATGAATTACTTACCAACAATAACAGTTGTAGCGGCAACTTCTTTAGCAGCAGCTGCTGCTGCTGCAGCCGGACCACAATGTAATATATCCGATAATGATAATGATGATGCGATCAATTGTCGCTTCTCTTCAAAATTCAAATAATCCAATGAATTGCTCCGTTGCGGTGTTACCGTTATTGTAACAGATTTTTGCATTTTAGCAACTAAACAAACCTCACCGCCACCACCATTTTGTGGCGATTCCGGTCGACGATTCTGATGATGATCGCCACTATTCATAACAACTAGCGCCGTCTTGTTGTCAAAATTATAACCGCCAGTAAGGAAATTATTACGAATATCATGCTGATAGATATTATTACCGTTACCGTTATGGTTATTATTATTATTACGCATCGACATGATTATAATTTTTTAGCTTTATGTCAACGATGCAAAAAAAAATTTTTTATTATTATTGATCATAATATGATCACGCTTGATCGTTATTATTATGTATTTGAAATTTTAATTTATGAACACTTTTCTTAACACTTGATGTGATCAATTTGAGAGCAGGGAGATAATGGTTTAATGGTTGAATTATATTTTAAGCGAATAATATGAAAAAGAAAAATCGTTATAATACTATTTGAGCGGAGTGAAAATTATGTGAATTTGGCGCGATCTATTTTTATTATATTATTTTTATAACTACTTTGGCATTGTATTAATATTACTATTTTTTCTTTTTTAAATTTGGCACAATACGTTATTTTATTAATTTAAATACAAAAAAATGGAATGATCAGTCCATTGTTCACTTCATTATGGAAGAAATTCTGAAAAAGAAGTTAGAAAAATCTAAGTATATTTTTTGATTGGAATGGTTTGAAGCTTTGGTGTGGTGTCTTCTATTAGGATCTTCAATAAATTAATTAATTTCCTGTTGGAACCTCCTATAGGGACAAGGGAGAAAAGTCGACAAGGCGCAATGCTGAACATCGGCGTTTAGATGTCGCCAGGACACGTTTATTTTTCACGCTTCCAATTCGACGCCTTTTTTGAAATTTAGAATCAAGAGCTTGGTTTGAGGTGACCAATTCACTGAGGCTTCCGCCTTTGAATCTCCATGCCTATCTTGGTCTATCTAGTTGTACTCCAAAGCTCATCATTGGAGATTATATCTGGCTAGATATCAGTAAAATGCATGGCAGACATTGGTTCAGGAAAATTTGTAGATATCGTGTTGGTCTACAATGCGAATTCAAGTCCCGATCGATGTATAATTCCATAACATTGCTTGCTTGGGTCACCTGAATCTACGAAAATAAAAAAATCGTAGCTGGAGGGTTGTGCGAAGGGCTAGCAACCCTTCCACAATTACTAATGAAAATATTAAGGAACCTAAGGGCAAGGAGACCAACGCTCAATTTGGGCTGTAGTGCTATTGTAGAAGTAGCTATCTTTCGGCTCCGCCGTCCATGCTGACAATGCTTCCGATACAACAAAAATTTTACATCGCTTCCACATCTTTTTCGTTTAGGACGATCGGTGTGCTTGAGCTGGAACCTAGGTACATGTAATTAGTTTTACGCAACTGACATTTGACTCGAAGACTAAACGCTTATACACAAGCAAACACATGTCATCATCGTAATCAAGATTACTTACGATGTTAAACAGTTCCCACCGAAGCCCTTTACCTTCTACACCTTTCAGAGCAGTTTTCAAGATGTCATTTATTACCACAAGAAACAGGGCTGGTCATAATATACTGCCTTGCCTGGCAAGGAAGCTTTCGAACAGCAAGGCATTCCTGTATGTAATCTCAGTTAACGATGCCAAAAGCCATCACGAAGTCCAATGGACTCCTGCTATATTACACGTAAGGTAGTGAGTTGTATAGTCTTTACAAGACGATTCTTTACGAAATCCAGCGTGGTAAACTTCGAGTGTACTTTCTACAACACAACTTTTAGGATCTTCAATCAATAAATTTCCTGTTGAGTCCCGCTATATGGGCATACGATAGAAACAGTTTTCATCCACAAGGCGCGATCCTGGGTCGCCAGGGCTTATTTATTCCTCTGACCTCCTGCTCAACCGTTCGCTTCCATGTGCTACATGGTCGACCAACCCGACGTCTTCCTTGAGGATTATAATCTAGAGCCTCTTCGGCAATGTTTCGCTCTGGTTCAATAGAAAACGACGACCTTCAGTTTAGAAATTTGTAATTTCAAGATATATTTCGAATAGTATTACAAATGGTAGAAAAACAAAATTATTGAAAATGACCTCCTTTTTCCTTAACGCAAGCCCGAAGTCTGCGTGGACAGTTGTCAATTGCAGTACGCACCTTTTCCAATGGGAATTCGTCTCTGGCCTTGATCAGGGACCTCTTCAAGCGCTCCAAATTCGGACGATGTCTTCGGTAGGCTATTATCTCAACGGCGAAACATAGAACCATATCTTGGCCGTTTTACGTAAACAGCCCAACGCAAGGTAGCAAGTTTACGGTTGTCTTTAGCAACACGGATTGTTTTTATGACGAAAATCATTAACGCCTCCGAAGGTAGCAGTTTATACTAAATGCAAGTTTGGCATTCATACTGCTGGATCCGTGACCTATCTAAATCTCTGCTAACCTAATGGTCATGGCACCAGGTTGAAAAACTGTACTCCACGCCGAACTCCTAGAAGCTCTGCCCGCGATGTGGGCGATAAACCACAACCACCACGATACCCCCCGAGGGGCCATCATCCATTTCCGGGGGTGCAAGCAACCTTCAATTAGCTCCCCGACACCCGTGGTACCAGAAAAAACTCCGGTCAGGTTTCGTAATTGTGAAAAATTACTTCCAGTTTATGTCCTTTTGCCAACCCGTGACTAGTAGCACTCTGCTTCGGGAAACGTGGAGTCGGTAGTCCCCAAAGGTTATACTAGAATTGACCTTGGTCGTTCACTGGGTATATGATAACTAGTGTTACCCTTCCCTGCCTACAGTGAATTTTTAGTTCCGCCACCCTGTTCTAAGCTTCTTCTGGCTTGAACCTTCAGTTGCCGACTTCGACCTTTCTTCTTCTGAATGCCTCGCGCGCGAAGACATGAAAAACTCTCTCTATTCGCGAGGCACCTTCTTACGTCCAGCCCCTCCCCACTTCCCACAACCCCAATTCCTTCAAGCTGCCTGAGGACGCCGCACCGCATCGCAGCCCGCTGTTTCGCTACGGCCAATCCTGTGGAGGAACTCATTTATGCCATGGCCCGTTAAGAGATATCCTAAGAAAAAGTCAAAGTCTCGGTTATCTCTCGCGAAGCCTGCGACCGCAATGAACCAATGTGTAACCCTACCCTGGTCACTGCAATCACTTGCCACAATGACATGACCTTAAGTTCGAGGAGTTCTCTGCATTCGCGAAGGCTCCTCTCCCTAACCTCTTCCGAAGGTAATCAATCGTTAGCCAGCAATAGAAGTCCCGTCCGGACCTTGTAGGTGATAGCACGACACTTCACCTCCAAGTCAAATGGCAAAGCACCTATGAGTACCTACAAGGCCACGATGGAGACCTTGCGGCATACAGGTAAACATGCGCTCAAGACTACTCTTTGGCACGAGTTAATCGAGTTGGTGCCATCACCAGTCGCCAAAGTTTCGTACCATACCGGCGATTCATACGCCGCGCAAGCAGCGAAAAGACCGTCGTATATGATACGAATAGAACGCCTGGAGAGGCCCCACTCACAACGCAGCACCCTGGGGATCTAATTTACACTAATGAGAAGACGCCCTTGAGCGCAGGTGAGGTTTGAATCCCAACCGTTTAGAAACTTGATGTCCAGGTATTTGACTTCAGTCGCAGGTATTTGACTTCAACCGCATACCTGAGTCTTCTTCCCTCCAGCTTTACCGAAGGATGACGTGGTTGTGACAACGAGCCCTCAAGGGACCATAAGGAGTAATGCAACGGAGTGAGGTCTGGGCTCCCAGAGGGCCAATCTGAGGCCCTTATAAGCTCAGGAATATTTTCCTCAAGCCTCAGCTGAGTTGATCTGGCTTTGTGGGCGGGTGCAGAGTCCTGCTGGAACACCCACTGTCATCCCACGGCCATGGTATCGCTCAAAGACATCTCAACGCGCTCTAAAATATCTTATTGATAATTACTGGCTCGAGTTTTGATGACCTTTTCACAAAAATGGAGGGTTGTGGTGCTTTCGTAGCTGACTTCACTGACGAGTGTGTTGTATCCGTTCAACTTTTTCCCGTGCTTCTCAAAAGAGCTGGTAGCTTAGACTCGGTCATTTTGTTAAATTTCGGTTAAATTTCTCTTGAATCGGTTAACAACAGGGGAAAGAACAGGTCGTTGCTTCTTATTGAAAGAAAATTAGCAAAGGCCAAACATTTTAACAGAACGTATGTAGGTTAACGCAGCTTCGTGCGAAGATATCTCTCTTAACCTGCAGAAAGGGGAAAGGATACCGAGGGCCTGACGAGCTTTTTTTATATATACAAGTCTCAATATTCTCTTCGGCTCCGCCGTCTAGGCTGACAATACTTCTGAGGTAACAAAAATCTTGCACCTCTTCCACATTTTTAGGATCTTATTGGAACTAAATTGACTGTTATGATTCTATTTTTTTTACTCCATAAGGCCTTCGAGGCAATTGAGGTTGTATATTTTTTTTTCGAAAAAGGACGATGTATTAAATTGTTTGATAGGTTGACTTTAGTGTAGTCTTTTCAGTAGTCCCCAACACTTCTTTTAGAGCTCGCTGCCTTTTAATACTAAGATTTGAGTTGACCTTTGATCTTATTCAACTATATTATATTTATGAATTCAATATGATAATCTTCATTGTGGTTACTACTATACTTATGGCACTATGAATACTTCAACGTCGTAGAAAAAAAAAACTTAATTTAAATGCATAGTTTACATTATTGTAGTAAATATTCAACCCACAATAAGTATTTATGTCTTAAACGTAATTACAAGTGTGATCATCGCTTTAAGCTTTGCCCCGGAACGAAGAGTTAAGCACACATTTCGAATAAATTCGAATAATCGTTATTCAATCGATTTCACTCAATTATGTATTTTGAGGTGTGTTCGTATTTGATTTGTACTGAACAATATAAAATTGTTTTCTTTAGCGGTTGGTCTTCAATTCGAAGGTCGCAAATTCAAATTCTGATCGTAGCATATATCCAACGCAGTACATATAGGAGTATTCCTAAGTCACTTCAATCTGCGAAGATCACATGTCCGTAGATATGAGCTTAGCTATGTGCTCGCGATGACCTAACCGATATCCAAAATTTTTCAGTATAAAGTCACGACACTTCGGAATAATTTGGGCTGTAACTCCATTGAATAAGAAGTGCATATTATTATTATACATATCATTATTGTTGTTTGCATCGATAGAATCTTTTCATTGTTTTCTTGTTTCCTTCACTGGTATTTCCTTTTCATTTGAATATATTACTGCCATCCATTCGTTATGTGGATTTTTCAAAGTTTTATTAGAGATGAGCCCAGGTCGTCAAATATATAATATAAAAAAAATCGTAGTATTGTTCGCATTGAATTGAACTCCAAATTATATTCCACAATGAAAAGTCCTCCGAAGAATTTTGGGACCTGTGAAGGAAGGAACGGAATGGCGAATAAGATACAACCATGAGGTGTATCAACTCTACGATTAGCCAGAAGCTTCAACGTTCATCAAGCTACGTATACTGCAGTGGGCTGGCCATGTAGAGCGAATGGAAGACAGAAGAATCCCCAAACGTGCTCTGAAAGGCAAAACGAGTGGTAACCGGCCAGTAGGCAAACCACGCAAGCGATGGGAAGACTCGGTTGATGAAGATAGCAAAGCCATCTTAAAAATTAGCAGCTGGAGGACGCGGTCTTTGGATCGAGACGATTGGAGGCGACGACTTCAGGACGCCAAGGCCCGATTTGGGCTGTGGCGCCATTGATGATGATGATGATGATGAATTGTTTATGTTTTGTCTGATAGACGTTCTCCTTCTTGTTTGCGTCATTACTTTTGTTTTGATTTCGTTAATGCGCAACCAGACTTCTTTTGCGGCGAATTCAATATTGACAAATGCCTCCATAGCACTAGGGAAGGATCTTGCTAGGATGTTAATGTCGTATACTACTAGTTGGGTGGACTTGAATAGTAGTGGCCAGTTGGTGTTGACTGCGATTTTTCGGACGACATACTCTAGTGCCAAGTTGAAAAGCATGGGAGCTAGACCATCTCCCTGCTTTAAACCACATTCCGTTCGAAAGCTGGTTGTGGAATCGGTTTGTATTCTCACTTGGGATTCAGTGTTCGTTATTGGGAGTCTTGTTAGTTAAACTAGTTTTGGGGGAATTCTAAAGTAAAGCATGACTTGGTACAGTACACTCCTGTCAATACTGTCGTATTCTTGTTTAAAATGATGCAAGTTTGTTTTATATTCCCAGCATTTCTCAAGCGCCTGTTTCACCGAGAATATCTGTTTGTAGATCGTCTGGCTCTGAATCCACCTAATATTCGCCAATTATTTCATTGGTATAGGGCTTAAGCCAACGTCAATTACTTGTGCCATTATATTATAGGACGTACACAACAATGATATTCCTCTGTAATTCTCAAAGCAGAGTTTGTCTCCTTTCTTGTAAATTGAACATATGATACTTTTTCACCAATCGTCGGGTATGATTTGCAATTTTCAAATTTTGCATATCATGTTGTGTAGCATTTCAGCGCCACAGTTTCCACCGTTTTTCAGATGTTCAACTGGTCTTTCGTCGTTTTTGGTCACATAGGGCTGCTTTGTTTTCAACAAGCGTGGGTGGTGTTCTCGATTCTTCATCAGTTGAGGCCTCAATTGAAATGTCGTCTGTCGTTATCGGTGCTAATGGGGTGGGATTGAAAAGATGTTCAAAGTAGGAACCCCATTTCCCTTTGATTTCTTGTGTGACGCACACTATTTTAATATACAAAGTGAAAATTTATGTTATGCAGTATGAGCCCTTCATTTTAGTCCCCCCGCATCTTTACTGACTCTCAACGTCTTGGAAGGTTTGATATGCCAGTCAGCTAACCAATTCTGTTCATATCCCGAATGTGCTGGATAACGCTATTAAAATGCTCTTTTAGAGAGGAGAAACGCAGCTCATTCGCTGGCTTTTTTAGCTTTGGGAACTGGTCGTAGTCTGGTGGGCTCATTTCTGGCCTGTAAATCTTTGTTTCAATAATTTTTACGGTATCCAGACGTCTTTCCTTTTGTTCAATCTGTCAAACAGACTCAGCGCGCCAAAATTTGTCTTTTCTGGAAAACATTTTTAAAATGCGGAAAACAGTTATTGTTGAAACTCTAGTAGCACAGGATATTTCCGCACACGTTACTTGACAGTCTTCATCAAGAAAATAACGCTTGACGATTCGCTCATCAGTTGATTTTCTTGACCTTCCTGGGCGCGCGACGTCCCCTGTATTGTCTGCTTACCACACACTTCACTTGAAGCCCAATGAATTTCTGTAGGCTTTTTGCCACATTAAGTTTCAATTTTAATGAAAGATTTTTGATCATTAACTGTCACAGCTCCCGAAATTACTCCATACGTCATTTACATCTGTCACACACCAAAAAATGTTACAGTCACTCACAGCTTAAATGATGCACTTGCAAAAATACTTAATTTTGATGGAATGCTAGCTCATATAATGAAATATCGAAAATTCCAAAAAACCGTTTTTTACATTTGGTAATTTTATTTCAAATCCAGAAAAAACAAAAAATATTTCATTTATGCAATAACAAAAATGAAAAAATTGAAATTTGGAAAAAAAATACGTGACAGCTTAAATGATGCACCATGGAAAAAATGTAGAATATTTAATGAATTAACTGTTTTCTTTGATCTCTAATATTTTGTAGGAACTGCTGTCGCCATAATGGTCTTAGACTGAATTTGGATAAATGTCATGCAATATCATTTGCTAGGAAAATCTCTCCGTTTGTGATAATTTATAGTCTTAATGACTGTATTTTGGATCGAGTCAGTTCCATTATTGACCTAGGTGTTACATTTGACCAAAAAATTGATTTTGATTTGCATATTAATAAGATTGTGCAGAAAGGTAATTCTATGTTGGGATTTACCACACGCTTATTCAAGGAATGTAACAATTCGCTTGTTAGACTAAGTCTCTATAACATATTCGTTAGATCTCTTCTTATTATGATGAGTACATTGGCAGAATCGAATCAATTCAGCGTAAATTTGTAAGTATAGCCTTAAGTCACCTCAATTGGAATGACAGAGTTCGTCTCCCTCCATATACTGATCGACTTCAGCTATTAAATGTCATCGCTTTGAAAACGACGTGAAGTAGCTGATGTAATTTTTGCTCATAACCTTCTTACAGGGTTAGTTGATTCCTCCACCCTTTTGGGTTTAATGTGCTTTGATGTTGGTCAATTTTTACTAAGGTATCCTAGATTGCTGCGGATTGGTTTTCATCGGACAAACTATGGTATGAATGAACCGATTTAGCGTCTCGCGAGAGAAGTTGATAAGAATGCTGATGTATTCGACTTCTCTATTGATAAGCAGTGCTTAAGACGTAGACTTAACGCTAGTTGACACCGATGTATGTGAATTTTTGTCAATTTCGTGTTTTATTATCTGTACTTGGTGTTGGGCTGTTGATGTTTGTTTCGTCCCTTCACTAAATAATGAGCCAGAGGATAAATCCACTTTCAATTTTTAAGTTTGGAATCGATTTATGGCAATTCCATGCACTAAGGAATCCTAATTGTGATTTATGATCTAGTACTGCCTGAAGCCATTTTGGCATAGATTCTACTAATGTCCTCGTATAGCTTGGAGATATTCTATTCCACTCTTTCAACAGCGCGTTTTTTAAACTGGTTTTATTAGTAAGTAAGTTTTAGTGTTGCCCATATATACTCCACTACTTTTATATCGGGTGGTTGTGGTGCCGTTTTAATGATATGAGGGCAGTTGTAAAACATCCATTCCCTAACAAGATAGGATGAATGGTTTGGGTCGTTATCATGCAAGAAGCTAAAATTGTCCTTTATTCCCATACATTCGGCACTGCTTTTCAAATTCTGCTTAAGGATGTCCATGTACGTGTGTTTGTCCATATTGCCTTCTATAAAGTGGAGTTTTCTGACGCCTGCAGAGGACATACAGCCCCAAACCATAACATGACCTCTACCATTCTTAACAGTAGGCCACAAATTCTCAAGTTTTAGCTCCTCATTTGGCTTTCTCCAAACAGAAACCTTCCCCTCTAATGCAAAAATATTGAATTTACCCTTATCTGCAAAAATTACGGTTTTCCAAAAGTCTTGGGAGCTGTTTCGATATGTACGGGCAAACTCCATTCGAAAACGCACGTTCTTAGAACTAATCAGAAGCTTGATTATCGCTACTCGTCCATGTAAATTTTCTTTACGCAATATTCGTCGCACTGTTACAGGATGACATTTCTTTTCCAACCATTTCTCCACTTCAGACGTGAGCTTTGGAGCACTGAGCAACGGTTCTTTCCGGGATTTCCTGATAATGTATGATCCTTGAGAAACGGTTCCAGCGATTTTTCCACTCTTCATAGCAATGGGCGAAGTCATTTTCTGTAATTCTGAGGAGAGCGCTCATCACAGCTAATCAGATTTTTTCGATTGTCCCAAAATGGTCGCCTTGACATGCAAGATAGCAGATCGGGACTGTACAGTGGCTTGGGAAGCATTGGTACGTTTTTCTGAGCCAAACATTGGCATATGGACAGGGCAGCGTGGCAGTACGCGATGATGAAAGATCTAATGTCCGGTCTCGCAATCGTTCAAGTATTTCTCGATAAAAATTCTGGCTTTGATCAGTTCCACCGTTTCCGGTTCAGGTTTGTTGTAAGTTAAGTCACAAGGTAAATGATGGATGGCCGGAGTCTCTACCTGAGGACCCGTCCCACTCGATGCCACCTTGATGGCACCCGTCACAGCGCTTAGTGGACGATATTGAAAACACTCTCATTGCTTTTGGACCGCACCTCGTAGGACCTTAGTTGCTACCAGCATTTGTTTGTCAACTCTACGTATTCCTTGAAAATCGTAATCTAAAAGCTTCTTAAGCAATAATTCTCTCCGGCTTCGTTAAAGTGTCCTCGAGCCACTACAACTTCTGCCTTTGAATATCAATGCCTGCTTCGTCTTTCCAGCTGCACTCCATAGTCCACCGATGAAGATTGCTTCGGCCACAGTACTCCCAAAATGTGACGCCGACAATCTGTTGTTCGCCATTGTTTACCGAAAATTTGTACGGTGCTAATTAAATATTTCAATAAACTAATAGTGTCTACATATTAGGTCCTTCTAGACAAAGATTTGACATTACTCGATATTACGTTTTTTTACATTGTCTCATTGTTCGTTCCATCATTTCTCTAAAAGTTTTAATATCCTATAACCCCCCAAACTCCGATTATAACATTTTTTCCTAATGAAAAAACCAAAAGGTTGCACCACGAAGCCCAGTTCAAAGCAAAAATTTAACAAAAGGATAAAATCCCATTTGCGCAATTGCTACCACAAGGACGCATTATTTTAAAGTTCATGCACACACACCGAACGTTAAGTTTAATTCTCCTGCGAAGGGCAGCACCTGTCTGGCGAGGACCAACCCAAAAACCAAACCTTCTCGTCCGCCTTCACGTACCCTTCAACATGACCGGTATTATAGTTAGAGGAACTTGTTTAGGTAGTATGAACCCGAAAAACATCCTTTCCGAACAGATCATAAAAATGTTTAGTCTGTCGCGCTCTGCTTCCTTTTTTTCCCGGCATTTCCCTAAAGAACTACAGTCTGGTATAAAGGCTGCAATTACCTAAAAAAAAAGGAAGGAGACTGTTGAATCGGTCCGGCTGTATGTTTACCTGGCCAGTTCCATTGCGCGGAGAGTAATGATTTTGCTGATGGGTTAGGTATGTATACAGTGAAGAGTGTATCATCAAAGAAACCAGTTTCCTGTGCAAGGAGTAAAATACAAGGTAAAAAAAATATCAATAAAGATCCTAGCAAAAATTCATTTCATATTCCGGTGAAACTGCGGGTTTGAGATAAACTTGACATGTTTGACAGAGCCAGACATTCAAAAATAGTTTCGGGCGCCAGTAAACTGTCAGGCCTGTCATACAGCCCAGACGTAGTAGACAACATCCTTCAAATTTATAAGCATATGCGGCAAACATTTACAATTCTACCCCTCCTCGCCATCACCATAAATAACAAATATCCGGAAAAAAGCCGCAAAAGATTCTTCTTCAACATGAGGATCGAAGGGCGCCCAAAAACCATTCCAATCGAAAATTCTGTCTTTATTTCGCGGAATACGCGATTAATTGTCTTCTGTCCGCAATTATTTTCTATAATTTATTGAAAATAAACTTTTTTGCACTGCGGAAAACTCTAATAATTATGAACCGAGTAAAAACAACAACACAGAATGAATTCTCTCACTATCACTATCCCACTTCTGAAACAACTTATTGGCTCGCAGATAAATTACCCCTCGCGTAAAATTTCCCTCGCATATGATGAAAAACGTGGGAAATTTTCTATCAGCTTCGCACTCAACTTTCGGTACACTATAGGAGAAAAACTTAGGAAAATGCACTCGTGCATGACAATTTTTCACACTGTTAAATGTCATTAGAGACAAGAGAGCACTAGAGAGCGGCACTGACTGAAAATACAGTACGGAGAGCGAGAGAGCGTGGTAAAGATTCAGTTGAAAACCGTCGCGGCAACCATTGATGTACCGAACTGCACCTCATCTTCAACTTCTCGACCGTCCCCGCAGAAAACCCACCCCCGACACTTTGTACACAGATGGAAATGGATTAAATTAATTTTTCATAACATACTTTTCTCTACCGAACGAGAATTGCAACCGACAAATACAGTCTGGTCGCAAGGACCAACTGTCCGTCCCGATAAAAGGCGACCGCTCAAAACGAAATTCCGATGCGGTTTTCTTTGATAATATCGCCCCGAAACTCCATTGAACGAAAGAAAAAACCGAGATTCAAGTGTAGAAGTATCACAAGAATTTCAAATGCGATAACAACGAACAGCGCGATACAACCCCGTCTGTATGAAACGAGTTGCGAGAACTGACTGAAACTGAAATCGTTCAAACCCAACTCCAATCTCGAAATCGTAGGGGAAATCGGCATTCGGGAAATGAAAATAATCAAGTCGTGCGAGCGGCAACATTTTGTACAGAAGAGCAGATGAGCGAGGACAGAACGTGTGTGCGAAATGTTTCATTTCTTGAATGTGTGGAAAAGCGTGACGTGCGTAGTCTTGCCAGAATTAATAATAATTATTAAGTAAGAAGATTTATTTACTGTTTAGTTTACCGTTCTGTATTGTGACAGATAACTTAACAGCTCTTATGAATGTAAAAATATTACAAAAACATTATTTCTTTAACAAACTGTACAGCATTAGCTTCCTTCAATTACAGTAAAACCTCTCAAACCCGACCTACGAGGACACTTGTTGTTACGATGAAAAACATAAATAGAATTTGTTGCATTACAAAAATGGAAGAAAAATGGAATTTACTACTGCAGATAGGCATAAGTCGATTTTTCTCACGGATTTGGTCCTGGAAACCTAAATTTAATTTGTTGCTTCCAGCTGCCTGCAGGATTTTGTTAATTTTTGCACTCAGGACACTTGTTTTTATGATAAAAAACATAAATAGAATTTGTTGCATTGCACAAATTGAAGAAAAATCATTTGTCTCTATGTCTTTTTCAAATGATATTTATTACGGCATAATTTTAGGCGCATCAGTGGGAGGAATTTCCGGAAATGGTGTTTTTTGTTCTTTTGTGTACATTTGCACTCGAATATCAGTGATACAAATTTATTTGGTACCTACTTAATATATTACACCTGCATTCGTGTCACGAAAATCGTTTAATTCACGTGTTTGCGTTAATTTCGTTTTCATCGCTAATAGTACTAATTTCTGTTGTCAAATTAATCGGAGCCAAATTTTTTTTATTGTTTTCTAAAAGTACTTTAAAAGTAACAAATTCTGGTACATATATCATTCCTCTAGCATAATTAGGCAATGAGTAATCGCGGTGGCTGCTAACTTTAGATTTAAGATAGCAGTCCGCCATTTTCTCGGAAATCCTTGAAGATACAAATTTTATTTTGGCGTAACAAAATAGCAACAAATAAGTAACAAAATATCGAGTGATTTTTTTTGCAGGCAGCTACAAGCGGACTGCTAACTTTATATACGTCGACTCTCTCCCAAACCCGACCAAAATTGGCCCACATAAAAAAAACATTGCAAGTTGTGAATTAGTTTTGAAATTGTGACATTTAGTTGTGAAATTGTCACGAGAACAAAGTGGAAGCAAGTGTTTTTTTCTTAAGATGTCAACCGTGAATAAAAAAAGGAAAAATGTTACTTCGTCATTGGAAACAAAACTTAAGGAGGAATCCTGCTTTAGGAGGCCTAAAAAAAGCGTTTTTCTAAGGATTTGTTTAGGATAGAAAAAAATAAGCCAGTCTGTAATAAATTCGATCACACCTAATCGAATTTATTAACCCTCCCTAATATCTGCTTTGTCCCACAGTAAAACTCCCGTGTTTCCCTTATCTCGCTTCGACATTTTTCAATGTCAATTTCCCTACGGCTCGTATTTCTACTACGAGCTAGATTTCTCTTTTTTCTTCAAGCGTAAACAACGCCGTCCTACCTCTAAGTAAGACCGCCGCCTAAAAAACGACGGCTCGCTAGCAATTATATATGGGATCATATTTCCCAACAACTTTTCCGTATGCATATGATCGAATATGCATACATTTCATTCAATGACGCAATAAATTTCGAAACATCATTCCGATGATGTTTCACACTTTAGACCCGTTGAACCCTAGCTTGAGGGTAAAGTTATGATGACCAAAATAGGTCATCGTTTAATTGCATTTTTCTTTCGTACGATCAATAAATTATCGAATTTATTGAACCGACGAAAGAAATAGTGCTGATGCCGGACTGCGTCGAAATGAGGGCGATTGAGCAAGAAATGGTAAGTATCGAAGGAAAATGCGGAGGAGGACTGACTCCGGTGAGCAGTCTGAGCCGAACCGACAAGTCGAGGACTTCGTTCCTGTAAACGAGTTTATAATTAAATTAAATAATTTCAAAAGCAGAAGCGTGTTTGTTGGTAAACGTATTTCAAGATTAATAGAAGAGTAACATGGCATCCGAGCCAGTTGCTAAATACAGCGTGTTTGTTGTGAAACAACGCACAACAAGTCCAGTGTACTTTTGAGAATATATTAATACATATTTGAATATTATAAAAAAAATTTTGAAAGTGAAAAATATTGAAACGCTGCCGACTTTTATGGACGTTTGTGCAGCACCTTGTAATTGCAGTCTCCAATTGACGGGAAAGAAGCAGCTCGTAATTTCGTCTGAACTAAAAACCCAAAGAAAATTTTAATTTTCATATATATTTTTTCTAGATGAACTAAGAAAAGCCCAATCAAATTGCGAAATTTATATTTTTTTTTTTTTTTTAAGTTTGAAAAAAATGTGATTTTTGCAAAACAAAAAATCACTTCAGCTTGATAAAAAAGTGATTTACAATTTTTTTTTCATGAATCTTTTTAGTTCAAATTGAAGAGAATAAAAAACTGAAGCAAACAAACTTTGTTTTGTTTTGATTGGTCATATAGTTTTGGTATAATCACGCCCGCCAGTTTGAAAAAATTGTAAAAAGAAAAACTGGAGAAAACGCGCTTCAAAGGTTACGATAAGAAAAAAAGCGCTCGTATATCTGCTCGGCGCCCCACCGCGTTTAGTGCTGTATCTCCGAAAATACTGCGAATTGTTCTACATAACTTTACGTACATATTCTTAGATATATTATAGATTTAAACAAATTTTTTTTAGCCTCATAAAGCAGGATCCCCCCCTTAAAGCACTTGAACGGCTAGATAAAGGTGAAAGTCTTCAAAGTGTTGCGCGAAGCATTAATGTCGGCAATACTACTCTTAAAGAGTGAAAAAAATCGCGTAAAACTGATAAGGCGATGGACATCCTTTGGTTGAAAAAATGGAGGGACTACGCAGCACACAACCGGAAATTAAATTTTAAGCAAAGTAAATTAACAGATTTTTTGAAATAACAAACAGATAACATACAGAAGTAGAGTCGTTTTTCTTTAAAATTCCAATGTCTCTCCCAAACCCAACTTTCTCCCGACGCCGCTTCGGTTCCATAGTGGTCGGGTTTGAAAGGTTCTAATGTAATAACAAAAAAAACATAGCAGGGCTACGATTGCGCGTAAAGCGCAATCTTACGATACTCTAGATGAAATAGAATTTTTTGCATCCCAAGAAATTTTAGATGGGGAGTGGTAGAAGGGGTAATAGAATTGAACTAATTTTTTACCCATCATGCTAAGGTAGCTATAAAAATGTCTTATACAAAATGCTAACTCCAAAAATTGAATAGAAGCTGAGAATATTAGTGTGTTAGATTTAGTGAAAATGAGCAGTTTGTATGGGAGGTGGTAGAAACAGTGGGGGGATTTTAGTGATTTTTTCAAAAATAACTTAAATTTTAGATCAGTAACATTCATACTTTTCAAGAAAATAGATTTTTTGAGAAGTTGTGAAACTGTGTCATATTGTATGGGAGGGGGTAGAAGCAGTAAAGCTAATCAAATATTCTTTTCTGATCTTAGTGATAATGCTAAATAAATATTTACCACAAAATGTCAGCTCGATAAATGTTATATGTTCTGAGAAAATCGGCTTAGAGCATTTCATGAAAAAGTGTAGTTTGTATGGGAGGGGTTAGAAGGAGAGGGAGGACGCAAATAATTTTTATACTGTATATTGAAATCATTATGAAAGTAATATACAGTGCCGGAAAAAAGTTTGGAAACATGGTCTCTCAACCCACAATCATAGCTCTGAAACAAAATTCCTTGTGCACACACCTATGAAACTTTGCATAGAATTGCAGTGCCGCATTTCTTATAAATCTTCAAAGCGAAATTTGTTTATAACAACGCTAAAAAAAATTGTGACGACAGTTTCGATTTTATCTGGTATTATTCGTGGAAAAAAGTATGGAAACACATATCTTTTTCATATAATTCGAGTTTATTTAAAGGAAATAACATGTTTTTCTTAGTATTTAGTGCTTCTCCCTTTTGCTTTTAGTACAGCCTTGCATCTCCTCTCCATTGAGTCCACCAACTTTTCGCAAAATGAAAACGGGATATTTTGCCATTCTCTAATGATTTCATCGTACAGTGCATTCCTATTAGAAATTTTTGTGTGTCGAATTTTACGCTTTACATGTTCCCATAGGTGTTCGATTGGATTCAGATCTGGGGATTGTGAAGGCCATTCCATAACACTCACTTTTTCCTGTTGGAACTAATCCTTAACTTAACGCGAAGAATGCTTCGGATCGTTATCTTGTTGGAAAATCCAACGTAACGGCATTTCTTCTTCAGCATATGGAAGCATATTGTTTTGCAATATTTCCAAATACCGATACCGATCCATTATCCCATCTATCCGAAAAATTGGGCCAACTCCAGAACGTGAAAAACATGCCCAAACCATTACCGATCCTCCGCCATGTTTAACTGTTGGTAATTGATACCTTGCATTGTACCTTTCACCCCGTGGTCTTCTAACGTAATGTTTTCCATCGCTTCTAAATAGTTGAAATTTACATTCATCACTCCACAGAACTGTATTCCATTTGCTGGGAGTCCAAAGAATGTGTTCTTTTGCAAATGTTAGTCTTCTTGCAATATTGGCTTTTGATAAGAGTGGCTTCTTCAGTGGAGATCTTCCAAAAAGGCCACTTTCCATCAATCTATTTCTAATTGTCCGATCTTTCACATCTGAAATACCTCTGTTCTTTAACTCGGCGTTGATCTCAGTGGTCGTTTGTCCTGGTTTTTGTTTAGACATCCTTTGAACTATGCGATCGGTGGTTGCTGTTGTTTTTCTAGGCCTCCCTGACTTTGGAGCACACTCGACTGTCCCTCGCTGATGAAAGTTTTTAATAATTTTCGAAATTGTTCCTCTTGGTATATCAAGTTTTTGTGAAATTTGAATTTGTTTTGTTCCGTTATTGTACATAGAAACGATTTTCTCCTTCAAATCCATTGAGTACAACTTACACTTCGGCATTTTTAATTATGTTTCATAAAAAAACTTTAATTGGAGTTAAATTTAATTCAGTCGCACAACAAATAACTACTAATGACATTCAATTTCAAAGTAAACAGTTCTAATTAACTTTTCGACAACAAAAACCGTTTTGTTTCCATACTTTTTTCCGCAAGTATTACCAGACATATTCGAAACTGTTGTCACTATTTTTTTTAGAGTTGCCATAATTAAATATCCCTTTAAAGATTAAAAAGAAATGGGATACAGCTATTATATGCAAAGTTTCATAGGTGTAAGTACCAGGAATTCTGTTTCAGAGCTATGATTGTGGGTTGAGAGACCATGTTTCCAAACTTTTTTCCGGCACTGTATGCCGAAATTCAGACTAATAGCTTTTATATTTTTCGAGCAAATACATTTATAGTCGAATTGCGAAATTGTGCCATTTTGTATGGGAGGGGGTAGAAGGGGTGAAGCTAATCGTCCAATTTTTTTTAGCCTTACTTACAATTTTAAATAAATATTTAGTGCACAATTTCAGCTCGCTAAATTTTATACGCACTGAGTAAATTGGCTTAGAGTAATTCATGACAAGTACAGTTTGTATGGGAGGTGGTAGAAGGAGGGGGAGGACACGCATAATTTTTATGGTAGATTGATATTATGATAAAAGTAATATATTCCAAATTTCAGGCCAATAGCTTTTATACTTTTCGAGCAAATCCGTTTATTGTCAATTTGCGCATTTGTGTCATTTTGTATGGGTGGAGCGATTTGGCCCGTTCACGAACTTGACCTTAAATTTTTGCTAAAAATGATACACAAAAATTTTTAGCACTATAGCTCAAAGCTTTCGAGAGTTATGCTGTAGACAGACGCACAGACAGACAGACAGACGGTCACTCGGAATCGAGGTTTTTGAGCGACAACAAATATTTCTGTACCCTTGGCGGCTCTGTACGAGCGTTATTTCTTAGCGTTACAAACGGTAAGGCAAACACAATATACTCTCAGATTTCATCTAGAGTATAACAAAATGAAATAACATGGACAAGAAGAAAATAGAAGCAGAAGAATGCAAGACAAAAAAGGAAACAGAAAGTAGAAAAGGAAGGAAAAAAGAAACGACAAAAATTGATAAAATAGAAAAGAAATGATAAAAAAAACCAACGAAAAGGATAAAAAAGTAAAATAAGAACTAATAGAAGAATAGAAAAAAAAGAGAGAATGGAAAGGGAAAGAAAAGAAACAAAATAAATAAGAGCAGAGAAAACAGGAAAGAAATGAAAAGAAAAGGAATGAAAATAAAAAAGAGGAAAGAAAAAAAAGATAAAAGAAAAGAAAACGAAGGAAGAGAAAAAAACAAAAAAAAAATAAGGGAAAACAAAAGAAATGAGAGGCTTCCGTGGCGTAGTGGGCAGCGTACTTGCTTTGCAGCCAATAGGTCATGGGTTCGATTCCCACTCCAGACGGGATTTTTTTAAGCACGAATTTTTCAGTTGCTACTGGCGATAAAAAATTATTCGAAATCAAAAAAAAAAGAAGAAAAGGAAAAAAAGGCAGGAGAAGGGAGATTAAAGAAAAGAAAACAAAGAAAAATAAATGAATAGATAAAAAGGAAAACAAAAGAAGATTAGAGAAAAAGAAATTAGAAGAATATAACAGAGCAAAATAGAAGAGAAAAGATAAACAAGAATAAGAAAATTAAAAAAGGAACGACAGAAATTAATAAAATAGAAAATAAATTATTAAAAAAAACATTAACGAAGAAAATAAGAGGAATATAATTTTTAAAAAAATTAAAAAGAAGACAAGAAATGAAAATAAAGATAAAAGAGCAAAGAAAATAAGAAACAAAAGAGCAGAGAAGAAAGAGAAAAAAAAGAAAAGACAAGAAAGAAAAAAGTATATGAAAACGAGATAAGAGTAATGAAAACATGAAAGAAAAGATAAAATGTAAAGAAAAGATAAAAAAAGGAAAGAAATGAAAAGAAGAAAAGGAAAAAAAAGAAGGCAGGAGAAGTGGGATTAAAGAAAAGAACACAAAGAAAAACAAATGAATAGATAAAAAGAAAAGCAAAAGAAAATTAGCGAAATGAGAAGAATAGAACAGAGCAAAATAGAAGAGAAAAGATAAACAAGAATAAGAAAATTAAAAAAGGAACGACAGAAATTAATAAAATAGAAAATAAATTATTTAAAAAAAAAACATTAGCGAAGAGAATAATACCATTGACACATAGCGGTCCTAATTGCACTCAGAAAAATTAATTACTTAGAATTAATGTAAAACCGGCTTTAATTTGACAATACTGCATTTTTCATAGAAAGAAACCAATTTTTCTTTAATTGAATAATAATTTCATAAAATTTATGAAAGAAGTCTTAACTGCAACGAAAATAAGTTTTGTAAATGCATCGTAGAATACATTATTTTAACAACAAGAATTTCATTAATTATCTTGCAAGTTCCCCTTTTTGTGTGTGAAAGAAGAAACGTGCCGCTTTAGACATGCCACTTTAAAAAGAACTCCGTGGCGTAGTGGGCAGCGTGCTCGCTTTAAAGTCAAATAGGTCGTAGGTACGATTCCCACTCCAGGCAGTAGAGTTTAAGCACGAATTTTTCAGTTGCTACTGACAGTGAAAAATTATTCGAAATAAAATAAACTGCCAACAAGTTGGGCGAAACTTTATTATTCGTGGGACGAGTTGCGGATGAATGGAAAGTCATCATCAATCATATTGAGAACTTGTGGAAGCAAGGCAAGGATAAGGGTTATGTACATAAACCCAGAAATAAGTTCGAATTGTGGACTGCAGTAAAAAAAAGTGGCACCTGATTTCAAAAGAAAGTTGTGAACGTTTAGTGGATTCGATGCCGGCTCGTTGCAAAGAAATTCTTAAAAATAAGGGTCACTAGTTGAAATTATAAAAAAAAATAAAACTGAAAACTTCTCTTGAAAAGAATTAAATTTTTCAATACAATTTCTCATACTGTATTTATTATTTTGTCCACTCTATAATTAGGATAATGAATCCAAATCGGAATATATTAAAAACCCTTAACAGGTAAGACGCTTTTTTTCATACTAATATGTGCTACACATTTCAACGTATTGTTTCAATAGACTGGCTTAACTTACAAGGTATTGAAAGCTGAAAAAATAGATATTTTCCAAAAAACGCAGGCGTGTATTTATTATTTTGACCACCAGTGTAGCTCTACAATCGGACAAATTTTCGATTTGATATTTACACTTAATTTTGAGATATAACGATTTGTAATTTTGAAAAGTGCGCCATTTTTGAAATGCTCCCCATTTCCCCCCGCTACTATTATTTCAACATATATTTTTTAGTTAGTATTTTTTTAGTTATATTTTTCGTATTTTCCTAGTATAGCTTAATATATGTTTCAAGTTTCAATTACATAGCTTTAGAGATAGTTGAGATATTAATTTTTCAATGTTTTTCTTTGCACCCCCTGACTCACTCCCTTACAATAATTAGCCACTCTCTAAGCTGATTCTAGTGGAGCTACATATGTGTCACCTTAATGGTCCCAAAATATGAATTTTTACGATAAGTAATTATGAAGATATAATCATTTGAAAAAACAATTCGGCCGACAATTTGTTTTTAGCCCCCACTTTTCGGACGCCAGTGGATAAAAAAATTAAATTATTTTTAAGTTTGTCCCACAACCCTCTATATATCTCTACTGATTTTCAACTTCCTATCTGCATTCGTGGTGGAGATATTAGCAAGTGTAGTTTTTGACTCTTTCCCTCCTCCGTCTCCCCTTCCACCGAACACCCCCAAAAAGAAAATAGAGCTCATTTACCCAATCAACAATCCACCCAAAAACGAACATTCTACCTTTATCGGTCTCGGAGATAGGAGTCCATATGTACGGCGTACGGCGGGACGGATTCTTTTTTGCATTTTTAGGCTAATTTAGTCATGAAACGCGAAAACACAAAATTTCAGGGTAGCAAATTTTTTTTTTCTTGTGTCGATCACAATACTTTATTATTAGAATAATAAAGTAAATGAGCAAACGATGTAAAAGTGTTCTGTTCTCTTTCTATCGTCATCATCCAGTCCCTCCCCACATAACACCTGCACATATTTGTCAGTAGCAACTAGTACAACTGAAAAAAACATGCCAGCTTCACCACTCATTACGGATTCTCACTCCTCCCCTTTCCCACAACCTTCGCAATTCCAATCCATTTTTTGTTTAAAACAATAAGATATTTTCTTACTGCAATGAAAATTTACTTTATTTATATTAAATACGTTTTTATTATTTTAAAGAAAATATTTTTTTTACAAATTGCCTTGATCTATTCCACATTTAATTACCATCTAGTTCTACTTAGCCCTGCATAATATTAAGGGCTTACCCGATATTTTATAGTAGGTGCCTGGATCATTGCTGACGAGTAGATATGTTCGGTACAAATACAAAAAGGAGTTTTAGAAAAGATAACAAAAAAAAAAAGTAATTCATTCATAAATGCAACAGGAAATTTTACAGTCGCGTTTGTCCGAACAGTATTATTGGAAAAATTCACGAAGGACACTGTTCTGGCGAGCGGAGACTGAACAAAAAATGATAATCATAGAGCTTCGAACAACAAATGCTAATCGATACTTTTATATTCCTTTATTAGGATTCAAAAAAGAACTCGATATTCTTTTTAGAAAATTATCTTGGGTTCGCTATTTGTGCCAGGACA
Source organism: Chorisops tibialis (assembly GCA_963669355.1). Classification (NCBI taxonomy): domain Eukaryota; kingdom Metazoa; phylum Arthropoda; class Insecta; order Diptera; family Stratiomyidae; genus Chorisops; species Chorisops tibialis. The sequence continues at coordinate 246,328,896 of OY770263.1, read as the reverse complement.
ATGATGCGAAATGAAATGATTCTAATAACGACAATTTCTTTCAATACAATACATAATCTTTTCTTGCGTAAATCTTTTTTGCTGTTGTTGTTTTCAAAATTATTTCCTTCCCTACGAAATAGGTTCGGAGATATGGGAACAAAGAAGAAAATAGCAAGAGAGTCCGCCTAATGAAGGGAGTGGCATTGTTGTATTGTTTAAAAGAAGAAGGCATTTAATTGCGTGTATAATAGAGGTTTGAAAAATATTATGGTCTACAATTGCGTACTGAATTTCAGTTTAACAATTTTATTGAATACTAGCAATCACCCACGACTTCGTCTGCGTAAAAATGGCAGTGGTAGAAGGCTAACTAATTTTTTCATATCATATCTATAAAAATGATCTATACAAAATTTTAGCTTCAAGAACTTAATAGGTACTGAGAAAATTAGTTTATTGAATTTAATGAAATTGTGCAGTTTCTATGGGATGTGGTAGGAGAAGTGGAGGGTTTTTAGTGATTTTTTTTTAGGAACTACTATAATCATCATGAATTGATTAAATTGCAGATCAGTAACATTCATATTTTTCAAGATGTTCTAATTTTAGAAAGTTTGGTCAATTGTGTCACATTGTATGGAAGGGGGTAGAAGGAGGAAAGCTTAACGGTTTATATTGTTTCCGATATCAATTATAATGCTTATTAAGGATTTAGTACAAAATTTGAGTTCAATAAATGTTATAAGTACATAGAGAATTGGTTTATAGTATTTCTTGAAAAAATATAGTGTGTATGGGAGGTGGTTGAAGAAGTCTTCTTCTTCTACAATGGCACTACAACCCAAATCGGGCCTTGGCCTCCGGACCTTCAGGTTACTTAACATTTTTTTCATTCTTTATTGTGGAAGGGTTGTTACGAATTTTTCATTTTCGTAGATTGAGATGATTAATGTATACTCAAGCAGGCAGCGTGCTAGAATTATACGTCGATCGGGATTCGAACTTACGACCTTCGTATTGTAGACAAACACGCTACCCGCTAGGCTACACTCCAGGTATCGTGGAAGATCAGGAGGGAAGTACCTATCGACGAAATAAAAGTGAAAATTATTTTAAATCGTGAAATAAAAGATGCACCACAACCAGACACCTTAAATACTCTTGAATCCGAAAATGGTAGCTCCAATGAAATGGATGATGACGAACCTTTCACGAGACAATCTAACAAGCTATACATTACCCGTTATGGGTGTATAGGGTGGGCCAAATACAAGTTTCTTCTCAAAAATGCAATAAAATGAACAAAATTAAATTTTTTCCATGTATTATGGCTTCATTAGTAAGAGCAAATATTTCCATTAATGATGGAATACAATATCGTTCAAGTGGCTGCCTCGGCTGGCTTCGCAGTAGCGCATTCTATCACTCCAATTTTCCAAGACCTTGTCCATGGTGTCGGGCTGTAGCTCACGGATTGCTTGGTTGATATTGGCCTTAAGTGCTTCAATCGTTTCTGGATTGTTGGCATAACATCGGTCCTTCACGGTTTCCCAGAAAAATATGTCCAAAGGGGTCAAATCGCAGCTCCGAGGCGGCCAATTCACATCGCCAAACGCCAAAAAACGCACTGTTTGGGCTACACCTCACTCACTTTGGAAATAAGTTTTCAATATTTCCCAACGTTGTTCAAGTGTAAAGCGACTCATTTCGTTCCGCGGAGGTATGATACTGAGTTTCTGTCAAGATTTCGAGCGGGAGACAGCTTTCAGTATCAAAATAACCTATGATTTAAAAAGAAACCAATGGATGTCCCACCCTATACTGTGGCAACGCCTAAAGTATTTTTAGCTTATTTAAACGTCAGATCTTAGCTGACATTTTAAACTCTATCAGTAATTTAGATAAATGGATTTTTCTATAATGTTTATATGTATGAAGACAAAATATTACAGTATGAGACTACTACTAGAAAACGCAGACAACTTTGTATACTTAGGAGCAAACTTATCAAAGGATGGAAGCGAATCCATCGAAATTAAAAGAAGGATAATGTTGGCAAATAAGACGTATTATTCGATACTTCAAATAATTAAAAACAAGAACGTGCACAGGAAGACTAAATTAAATAAACTGCCAACAAGCCGGGCGCAACTTTATTATTTTTGGGACAAGTTGAAGATGTATGGAAAGTCAGTATGCAAGCTAGAGTGGTTAGGGAAGACTAAGTGGAACTCCTTTTCACAAGTAGAGCCCCCCTTCATAAGTGGAACCCCCCTTCATAAGTAGAACCCCCTTTAGGGCAGAACTGTTGTAAATTTAACACTTAATTGTGAATACAATCAAAATCTCCAGTACATGTAATAAATATTTCATTCATTTATGCAAGTTTGGGTTCTTATGAGGGTAGGAGGGAGAGGTGATATTAAGGGTGGGTGGATGTCAATAATTTTTTAATTGATTGCTTCAATTATGTACAATATTTCCTGCATAGAATGTCTGTTTCATAGACGAAGTTGCATGGAATTTTCATAAAATTTGGTTATTTTACATTCACGAAACCGAACATTTGTATGGGAGGGGGTAGAGAAGGTAAGGGAATCGTAAAATTTGATATGCAGTTTTATTTCGTTTCTCGTAAGGTGCTTGTACAAAATTTCAAGTTCGTAGCTTTTAATTTGTTGGTTAGTGTCGATTTAATGAAATTTGTCGAAATCATACTTTTGTATGGGACAGGATAGAAGGCAAGCGCGATCTCAAAACTCTTGACGCAGTTCCGTTTCAATTATTTTTGAAAGTTTTTGTGGAAAATTTCAAATTGATAGCTTTTAATAGTTAGGTGATAATTGATTTCTTCAAAATGGTCGAAAAAATAATTTTGTATAGGAGGGAGTAGAAGTTTTGAAGGTACCAGTTAATATTTCATTTATTCAATGTTTTTTTTAAACGCATTTTGCAAATTTTTAAGTTTTTACCTTCAAATTTAATTTAAAAATCTTCAGTTTATGTATTTTTTTTTCATTGCACATGAAACACCTTGTGCACGTTAGACCAGCGTGGTCGGTGTATAACAATTTTGAAATTTTTATTATTTTTTCTGTATGTACAACAAATAAATGTATCCGCATGGAAAATTTTAACTTTGTATCTTTCACCAGAGCCCTAAAAAATCACTCAAAATTTGCGACATTTATGCTTACCACCTCCCTCCCCTTACACTTCCCAACGTAAAATTTTTACCAAAATTTAAGTCTATATAGTTCTATAATTTGACAAAATTTTAATTTGATATCTGCACTCAGTTTTGAGATATAATGGTTTGAAAGTGCACCATTATTTAAATCCCCCACTACTGATATCAAAATTTTATATTTTTCTCATATTTCGCTAGTACACCTTAATATACGTTCCAAGGTTCAATTATATAGCTTAATGAATAGCCGAGATATTGATTCTGAAGTGTTTTTCTTTGCACCCCTTCTGACCCTCCACCTTACAATAATCAGCCTCTCTTTAAGCTGATTCTAGTGGATCTGCACGTCCAAAAATATGAATTTTATGGTAAACAATTTCGAAGATATAATTATTTGAAAAATAAGTTCGGCCGACAATTGGTTTTTAGCCCCCTCGCCCCTTTTTGCACGCCAATAGGTAAAAAAATTAAATCTCTCCTCTATATGTATGTTGATTTTTAGCTTCCTAGCTGGAATCATGGTTGAGATATTTGAATTATTATTTTTTGGTTTTAGTGCTCCCCCCGCCTCTCCCTTAACCATTACACCCCCAAAAAGGATGTCCACCTGAGATCCGCAACTATTTATAATCCCCCAAAAATAAACTTTCTATCTGGAAGGGTTTGTGAGTTAATGTGCGCTGAGCGTACACACCGGCGTACGCTGTATAGACAGACGGTTTTTTTTTATGCATTTTTAGGGTATTTTAGTCATGAAACGCGAAAGAACAAAAGTTCAGGGAAGCAATTCTTTTTCCAAGTCGATCAAAATATTTTATTATTAAAGTAATAAAGTAAATAAGACCTGGGTTATACTATGACAGCGAAACGTGGATGTTAACTCAGGTATCTGAAAATTTACTTTGAAGGAAAACTCCTCAGAAAAATCCTCGGACCTGTGAGGGAAGATTCTATCTGGGAAACACGATACAATAGAGAATTCTATGTCATTTTCGACAATCCAAAAGTATCAACTAAGAAAGCTACAATGGGCTGGTCATGTGGCCGGTCGGAAAATCGCAGAAGCACTGGTAGAATTCTGTTGACCAAGACAACAAATCACTGCTAAGATTCTCAAACTGGAGGACGCGGTCACTGAACCGAGATAGATGGAACCGAACCGAGATAGATGGCACCGAAACATACAGGAGGCCAAGGCCCGATTTTTTGCTAAATAATAGAGCACGCATTCAACACCCAAGCCAGCGACTATCATGGCCATGGGACCGCGAGCTCAAATGTACGTAATAAAATATAAGCTTTAGAATGAAACAATATTAATTCTAATCGTCTCGTTGGAGTCTCTTCTTCTTCTTCAATGGCACTACAACCCAAATCGGTCTTTGGCCTACTGACCTTCAGGTTCCATAACATTTTATTTGTTATTGTGAAAGGGTTGTTGGCCCATCGCACAACTACAGTGGTATACATTCGTATGCGACCATCTAAAAATGTATCATATATTGTGTTCCCCACTGTAAAATATTTCTAAGAAAAACTTCTTCTCCCTATTTTTGGAATTGCTATGGATGAGTGTTACACGACAGAAAACTGATGAAACTAACGGTACTACTTTGAAAAAAAAGCGAAAAATGTGAATGGAGCTCAGTTTGAGCTGCGTCATTCATATGAGCGCATCGAGGACTTATTGAGTTTTGAACGCGAAATTTTAAGTTTTTTTGCAAATTTTGTTTTAAATAGCATTAAAGAATTTTCATTGAAGGTTTGTGCAGAATATATTTTGCAATATTATTTAGTATGAGCGTTGTTTTTGCAGCAATGCCTTCTGGGAAGCGGTTGCAGGTTGCCATCAATTTATTGAAAGAAAAAGACTTCCTTAATAGGCAAATCGCTACTAAACTTGGTCGATCTGAATGTGCAATCAGGAATTTTTTAAAAAAAGGCTATGGCTCCAACAATTTTTATTTTTTTTTTTTTACTTATAAGTGACAAGTGCGTTCATACTAATGTCTAACCATTAATTACAATTTTGTTTCTTTAAATCCACAAAAAGAAAAAAAATTTGCCAAAAATTAATTCATATATTTCTTACCAAAGAAAACATAATATATCTCTTCGGTAAGTATTCAATTTTTTTTTAAGAAATATCTCAAAAAAATGTAGTGCGCTCATATGACTGTCTACCACTGTATCTATCTACTAATTTCCATTTTCGCAAATTGGAGTGGCCAAGATTATACCGTAGTGTGCCGAAATTATACAACGGCCGGGATTTGAACTCCCGACTTTCGCACTGTAGACCAATACTTTACCCACGAGGCTACATCCTAGCTCGTTGAATTTTTTTTTCTATTGCACGGATTATAGCTTAGGGGGTCACCCTTTAATGCACTGCACAGTTTCGTCCGTATAGGAAGAGGATGAAATTTGGTAAAGCTATGGGGCTATATTTTGCGGAAGAGAGACGGAAATGGCGATGGACATTATTTTTGAAGCGCTGAAGGCTATACATGCTTGGAAATATGCTAGCAGGCAATGCGTTCCAAAGTCTGGACGTTTGGCAGAGGAATGACTGTCTATACTGTCACTGTACGAGTAGGGATAGGATTGACGGTAAACTCGTGCGCGCGTTAAGACGAGTATTTCGGGGAAAAAAGTAAAGTGGAGGAATGAGTGATCTAAGTTTCTTACTACATTTACCATGCAAGTAGCGATAATATATGCTGAGTACTCCAACGTTCCTTCGATACTCGAGGTTGTAAAAGTCGTAATTCTCCAATTAGTCGGAACGCATATTTTTGGATTCAATCGAACAGCGCAAGGTGTGTTTTGGGTGCCTCAGCCCATAAACGCGGATCGTACTCTAAACGAGCCTTGTAGCTAAGTGAACCAAATTCTTCCAACGGTTTACTTTTTTACGTCATTGAATGTTTATATTAAATTAAAGAAACATTAATTTCGTGGAATATAGATCCTTCGAAAATTCATAATACGGAATAAAGAGAAGGACAAATAAAAAAAATCCATGGAACATGTCGAATATCAATAAATTTCAGTTAATAATAATGTCGAAATAAGCTATTAGATCGATAGATTTTTATTATTTTCTTCGCTGAAAATCAAACAGTCTTCGGCGAGACGAATATCTCTAAGGAACTATAAATAACTTACGGGTCCCGTCCTCCGTTTGCATAGCAAAATTTCATCCTTGAAATGAGTTCCCGAAGTCGTTTCCAGCTCGTTTAACCAATTACTCGCTATAGAAACGAGCAGTTCTCCTGTAAATCGGCCGACATCACTTCAAGGTTCTTTCCTTTAAAACGTAGCGTGTGAGTCATCATTTTCTCTTCCGGAGGCATCCTTAATGCAGCACAGCTAGCGTATTCGCTGGAGGATTCATTTCTAATTGGCCAACTTGAAAGTTCAACTACATTAAAATTACATCCCTTACTCCTTATGTTCTAGCCCTATCCATATAGCAGGACAAACTTGCACCAATTTCGTGCATTATCCATTATAAATGTCCTCAGTAGAGACGTTCGACCCGGTGAGCATTATCAATTAAATTTTTTTTTCCCGATTTTACCTTGGATTTTTCTAATATTTTACATGCCTCACTAAACTCGCAAAATCCAATTTCTTTCAATCAATCCCTATGTCCTTGTCTTTTGTGTGTGTGTGCAACTTTTTCGAATTTTCGCAATCGATTTCGCCCTGTTGGGAACGAAATGGCCTTGATTGAAGGTAACCGCTGATAGAATTAAAATTATGTCACAGTACAGCTTGCCGTTAGCAGCAGGTTTCGAGCAGTTTTCTTGCAAATTGATAAGAAATTGAATTTTCAACTTGTTATTGCAATTGGCTAGCTAGCCGCACAGCCTAAGCTAAGAGATGAATTTAAAAATAATTGAATTTAGCCGGAATTTGAATTTAATTATTGCATTGATGTTTTTATCGAGTTTGTGAGTATGATGGAAATCGGTTCGCTTTATTATAAGGAAGTCGATTAGTAAACTTTTGTGTGACCTTAGAAAAGATACTTTTTACAACTTAGGCTAAAGGAAAATTTTGACAATTAGAAAAATTTGCATTTAGACAATTTTTTTATTCATTTGGAAGGGGTTAAGTCGAAATAGTGTATTGATACAGTGGTAAATATTCGTTTAGACGCAGTAAGTTTTTTTTTTAAATTCTAAGAAGCAAAACATTTCTTTCATATAACAGAGATATGTTATAATTCAGTCAGTATTAACATTACATTGTATTTTGTTTTAAAAAAAAATCATGTATATTTCCAATAAAAAAAAAATGAAATACTTTAAAATACTTAAATATTCGTTTAAACGCAACTTCAATTAAGTCATGTACATATATTATTATTTATATATATCTTTTTTCCTCTTTTCTTTTTAATCAATATTTGGTGTGACCACCCCGACTTTTTATAACCTCAAATATCCTTTTCGGCATTGATTTCACCAAAGTTTTAAGAAATTCAAGTTCGATACTCTCCCAATATGATTTAATGCACAGTTTAAGCTCATTTAGTGTTTTAAATTGGCGTCCATTGGCGTAAACTTTCGAAGCTAGTATACCCCATAGATTTTCTATGGGGTTACCATCAGGCCTATGTGCAGGCCAATCTAATAAGGGTACTTCTTTTTGACAAAACCAATCTTTCGATGACCTCAAAACATGGATTGAGGCATTGTTCTGCTGAAAAATTAAATCCTCGTCCATGACACCTTCGATATACGGAATCAGAACATCTTCCAGCAGCTCAATGTAATTGGCGGAGTTCATCCTGGTAGTAATGAAACAAATAGGAAGCTTCGATCTATACGAAAACGCTTCTCAATCTTCAATGACACTATAGCCCGAGTCGGGCCTTGGAAATGTTAAGGAACTTAAAGGTCATCCTTAACATTTCCATTATTTATTGTGGAAGTGTTGTTAGCCCTTCGCACAACCCTCTTTCTATAATTTTTTCATTTTCATAGATTGAGGTGGCCAAGATATACCTAAGTAGGCAGCGTGCTGGAATTATACGTCGATCGGGATTTGAACTCACGACCTTCGTATTGTAGACCAACACGTTACCCACTAGGCTACACCCTAGCCTTCGGCTTTTTCTTGTGCAGTTCAAAATATCTAGTGTGGCAATCAATCATGTACTTGTAATCATGCAAATGTGACAACCGATGGTTGTTAACACCAAAACACAGAAACTTTTTTTTCAATGCATTGTGACTTTGTAATTAAAATTTCTCTGGGAAATGATATTTCAAAAAAAAAATTTGTTTCTAACCAGGTAGGACTGTCCTTGATTATTATCCCAAAAATTAGCGCGGTCTGTTAATCAGTTTGTTTACAGCAGCTGGTTGAATCGGTTCACATCAGTAGTCCACGGCGAATTTTAAGATGGATGACAATATGGAACAAAGGATTTGTCTCAAATTTTGTGTTCCAACCAAACTTCGTGCGCGGAATCGTTGAAAATGTTGGAAAAGGCCTACGGCGATTCAGTACAATCAAAAACAGGAGCATTCGAGTAGATTAATGACTTTAAAGACGGTCGAGAAATCGTTGAAGACATGCCTCGTTCTGGACGACCTTCGACCTCTGCAACCGACGAAAACATTCAAAAAGTGAAGGAAATGGTGCTCGAAAATCATGTCAGCGTTAGGGAGATAGCAGGAGAGCTCGACATCTCTCGCGAGTCCGTTCGTTTGATCTTGGTGGATACTTTGGCCATGAAACACGTCCTTGCTCGACTAGTTCCAATAAAGTTTTCTTATAAAAAAAGTACCGTGAACAGGTCTCTTTGAACGTGCTTGATCGTGCGAATTCTGATCCCACATTCATGGAGCGCATCATAACTGGTGAAGAGACATGGGTCTACGAGTTTGACATGTAAACGAGTCAACAATCATCGGAATGGAGGAAAAACATGAGCCGAAACCGAAAAAACCACGCCAAAGCCGCTCAAAAATCAAAACGATGCTCATGGTTTTTTCGATATTCGAGGTTTGATCCATAATGAATCCATTCCTGAGGAACAGATGGTCAATAAGAAGGAGTGTACGGATCAAAACAAATTTTTTTCGCATTATTAATATTTCTATTTGTATACTTTATACAAAATATCAAGTTGCTAGCTTTAACAGTTTCGAAGAAAAATAATTTAATTTAAATTTCAAAATTTCGTGAAATTTGTATGGGAGGGGTAGAAGGAGATAATTATTTTTAAAATAAAATGCAATTATAGTAGAATTAATACTGACAAAATTACGTCTTTTCAGCTTTACTAGTTTCAATGAAAGTCGAAAAAATGCATTTTTCAAAATTGTCCATTTGTATGGGAGGGGGTAGCAGGGGTAAGGGGATCGGGTCAATACTCCGTGATACTAATGACATCTAATATCATAATACTTTGACCTAAATTTCAAGTCGATAGGTTAAATAGTTTCAAAGAAAAATCAATTTCTTAATATTTCGAAATTTCATGAAATTTGTATGGGAGGGGGTTGAAGGAGTGGGGGGATGTAGCCCATTCACGAACTTAAAGTTACTCTTTTGTTAAACATGACATAGAAAAATTTTTAGCACTATAGCTCAAAGCTTTCGAGAGTTATGCTGTAGACAGACGCACAGACGGACAGACAGACAGGCAGACAGACAGACGGACAGACGGTCACTCGCAATCGAGGTTTCTGAGCGACAGCACATATTTTTGTACCCTTGGTGGCTCTGTGCGAGCATTATTTCTTAGCGTTACAAACGGTAAGGCAAACACAATATACTCTCTCTATCTAGAGTATAAAAATCGTCGTGGACTACTGAGGTGTACCGATTCAACCAGCTGCTGCAAACAAACTGATTAACAGATCAATCAAATTCCTGTTAAGACCCCCTATAGGGGCATAGGACGGAAACAACTCTCTTCCACAAGGCGCGATCCTGCGCATCGGCTTTAAGCTGTTGCCAGGACTTGTTTATTCCTCTGGCCTCCTGCTCAACTGCTCGCTTCCATGTGTTACATGGTCGACCAACCCGACGCCTTCCTTGAGGGTTATAATCCAGAGCCTGTTTTGCGACGTTTTGCTCTGGTTTCCTCAAAGTATGACCGATCCACTGCCACTTTCGCCGCTGAATCTCAATACCTATTTTAGTCTGGCGAGTTGTACTCCAAAGTTCGTCGTTGGAGATCACTTCTGGCCAGAATATTCCTAAAATGCATCGGAGGCATTGGTTTACGAAAGTCTGTAGTTTCTTGGTAAGTCGAACGGTCACTTTCCACGTAGTACAACCATATAACAACACGGATTTGACGCATACGTCAAAAACTCGCAGTTTCGTGCGAAGGGAGATCTCTCTTAACCTCCAGAAAGGGGAAAGGATACCGAAGGCCTGACGAGCTTTATTTAGCCGAGCCTCAACATCCTTTTCGGCTCCGCCGTCCATGCTGACAATGCTTCCGAGATAGCAAAAATCTTGCACCTCTTCCACATCCTGTCCATTAAGAACAATCGGTGTGCTTGCGTTCGAACCCATGTGCAAGTACTTGGTTTTACGCACATTTATTTTCAGTCTCGCCTCTTTGCATTTAGAATGCAACGAGCGAACATTTGACTCTAAGTCCGAACGGGTATGTGCAAGCAAACACACGTCATCAGCATAATCAAGGTGACTTAAGATGTTAAATAGTCTTCATTGAAGACCTTTACCTTCCCCACCTTCCAGTGCAGCTTTCAAGATGTCATTTATTACCACCAGAAACAGGGCTGGTGATAATATGCAGCCTTGTCTGACACCCGTTCGCACAGGAAAGCTCTCGGACAGCTCTCCTCTATGCAAGACGCGACACCTTGCATCTTCGTAGGATATATAGCTATTTTTACCTTATTTGGAATACCTCTCCTACGCAAAGCATTCCATATGTAATCTCGCTTAACGCTGTCGAAAGCCTTCTCGAAGTCCACAAACATGGGATGTAGTGGCGAACTCATTTCGGCTGACTGCTCTAATATTATCCGTAGGGTATTTGTGTGGTCGGTACAAGACGACCCTTTACAGAATCCAGCCTGATAAACTTCGAGAGTGCTCTCGACGACATCACTAATCCTATTGAGAATTACCTTAGCCATAATTTTTGATACGGCAGTAAGTAGACATATACCACGCCAATTGCCACAATCCCGAAGGTCGCCCTTCTTCGGAATTTTCACAATGACGTCCTCCTTCCATTCAGTCGGATATCTTCCATCATTCCACACCTCAGTGAAGAGTGGGAGGAGTATATCGGCTGTTATTTCCGGGTCCGCTTTGAGGAGTTCGGTTGGTAGTCCGTCTATACCTGGAGCTTTCCTTCCCGCCATTGACCGAATGGCGGAAACTATCTCTTCCTTATCTGGAGGATCGTCTCTAATAGAGGATTGTTGCGGTTGGATGTTTGGAAGTTGTTCTGTTTCCGGAATATCTTCATCTGACAAGATGTTTAAAATATCAGAGAAGTATTCCTTCCATCGTCGCAACTGGTGTTCACTCATATTAAGGAGAGTTCCGTTGACATCTCTCACCAGGTGGTTGGCGGTGAAATTCCTGTTCGTCAACTGTTTCATGATTTTAAATAGTGAACCCATATCCCCAAGGTATGCCACAGATTTTGCCTTGTTTGCCAGATCTTCAATGGCCTTTCTCTTGTCGCGTCTAACAGCCTTTTTGAGCTGTATATGAGCATCGCGGTAGTTCTGCCTCAAGTCGGGCGTTCGTTGGTTGACATCGGGTTGAGAGATGATTGCCAATTTGGCTTTTTTCCGATTGTCAACCTTGTCCCATGTGTCTTGCGACATCCAGGGTTTCTCACCGCTTTGCGCATATCCCACAGATTCTTCAGCACTAGTTAGAAAAGTGTTTCTGGTTGCCTCCCAACTGGCGTCCAGTGTGCGCATTTCATGTTCACCCAATGTGGATGACTTTTCGCGTAGAATGGTGGTGTATTCGAGTTTTTTGTTGGGATCTCTGAGTTTATCCACATTAAGCTTTCGCTTCATTTGAAGAATTTGTGGTCGTCGGATAGCTGCTGTACACAATCTCAAGCAGGCAACCATCAAGTGGTGATCGCTCCCCACGTCAGCTCCACGTTTCGCTCGCACATCGAGGAGACATCTTCTCCATCGGCGACTTATAGCCAAATGGTCGATATGGTTCTGAGTAACACCGTCAGGGGAAACCCAAGATGTTTTATGATGACTCTTGTGTGGAAAAAGGGTCCCTCCGATGACCATTTGCCGAGTACTACAGAACTCCACAAATAATTCGCCGTTTTCGGGTCTCTTTATCCAAGGTCGTGAAGCGTCGACCCAAGGGTCACCACACCATGCCTCCCCATGACGTGTTCTAGTCCAGTGTTATCTGATCCAACCTGGGCGTTTATATCTCCCGAGATGATAATAATATCACCTCTTGGAACACGTTCGAAGGTGGCACTCAGTTGGCTATAAAACTCCTCTTTGTCACCAGATGTTGCGGTATTAGTTGGTGCGTAGCACTGCAGAATTGTGACGTTTCTGACACTGGTCCTGAGCCTGACGACGATAATCCTATCCGAGATTGGTTCCCAGCTAATGAGACTGTTTCTCGCTCTCGGCGTAAGGACGAACGCCACGCCATTTCTGGCTTCACTTTCAGGGCCAATGTACAGAATAGTGTTTCCGCTAGGGGTTCGTTCTTCTCCTGATCCTGTCCACCTGACCTCGCTCAAGCCCAAGATTTGGATGTTATAGCGCTCCATTTCACGGTCGATCACTGATTGGCGGTGCAAGGACCGAGTAACCCCAGCTCTTCCCCCGTCATTCAATGTTCGAACGTTCCAGAAGCCAATCATAGTCCGTTTTCGAATGCCAAAAGTCGTTACCGTATAATCAGTCCGTATCCGAGGCGATGTATCCGTTTCTCGTATCATTTAGGTCTTAAGATCACGGGTGATAAGCCCATGATCCAGTGAGTGTCCATTTGCCATTTATAGGGCAAGCAGGACTGGCTGTGGGTGAATTCTACAGCCCCCATCCCAGAGGGGGATAGTTAGCTCAGGTCCGTGGAGTCGCTAACTCCAAAGATAGTTGCAGGAATTGGTAAAACCTCATACTACAACTACCCCCTTGCGGGTATGATTAACAGACCGCGCTAATTTTTGGGCTAATAATCTAGGACCTACTTATCCAAAAAAAAAATTTCGAAATCATTTTCCAGACTCATTTTAATTACAAAGTCCAGATGCTTTATTGTCACAATCTATATCAAGTTTTTAAATCTACAAAACAAAATCCCTGCCAACCAACAACAAAATCACAAATACCCGAATCTTATAAACTTTCACTTCAAACTCTCAAACACTTAACAAATATTCGCCATATTTTCTCAGAAACTCCCCTTTCTCGTTACCTCCATAAATCACCCCATTTGTCAGCATCGAGTCGACCCTGACATCATCTAAAATTAAACAATTTCCATTTCATCGTAAAGTTATGATTTTACGTTCCGGAAAAAGAAAAACTGGAAGCCCCATTCATTCACCTTTCGAAGCTTATTAAATCCCTATCCCTTGGCCCATACACGTAAGGGTCCTCTCATCGAGAAGTTTGTCGGAAAATCGTGACCCAACATGTGTCCCCACTTTTTTCCTTTATTTACCTCCCGATTTCTATCAATACAGAGCACTTCCAAGAGCCGAAGCCGCCTTTTCATTTTCATCGTTTCTTTAAAGAGATATGCAAAATAATAGAGAAAATAAAAAATGCGATAGGAAAAAATCCCGTAACTTGAGGATTTGGACTTCCTAAACCTCATTCCGTAAAACGAAACCCTCCACCGCCATTTCGAGAATAGAATGAAATTGCAAATGTAGGACGTGTGTAGACTTTCGAGTGTTTTCCCTCCACGCTGAAGGATATTTCACCAAACCAGAAGGAAGGATGTTGCACGAAAACAGATTTGTATATTCCGATCGAATAGAGCATCAGCAAATCTCACCCCTTCGCTCGGTACTGCCATAGACTAGAATAGATCGAGTCCTCCTCGAGTAGTTCTTGTACATGGAGCCGGAAATAAACCTCCCATCAAGGATAGAAGAACGACGATATGGAGAGAAAAGAATCCGGCATGTAGTAAGCACGTAACAGGGATGAAGTCGGGATATGTGATAAGGGATGAAATTTCAGAGATGTTGATGCAGGATGAAAAGAAACACACACAACGTGTGCTGTGTCCTCGGAAGGCCAACACAAACAAAGGATACCGCCCGTACACTCTTTCTGCCCACTCCCAATCCGTATTACCACTTCAAATACATTCTGTCGACAATGATGTGCCAGTACGAAGGCTATTGAAGTAACTGCGGCAGGACAGTGGCTTTGCTCAGCTTAATTTATCGATTTTAAAACACAATTAAAGTTGCTGTATCTATTCGACTCCCCGACGAACGTTCCGATTGAACTCTTGTAATGAGTATTTCAATAGCCAAGGGGGAGAAGTTCACCAAAAGGATTTCATGAAATAGCGCGGCAAGTGGACAAATTGAAAAGGTCACTATCAAAAGGATTTAAACAAATATTGAATCGATCTGTAATCTTGTACTAATTGGAGATGTTCAAACGTCATTAATTATCTGCATACACCTAGAACCATTTTACAGGCTGCAAAGAATATCAAGATGGTTTGGTATTCAAGCAAAGGAAGTAGTAGGAGTCAAGAAATTTTGCTTGCATTTATTATTATTAGAAATAAAAACAGAACAGGACTACGACTGGGCGTAAAGATCAATCATGAGATATACTAGATAAAAGAGAATTTCTTTCAAAAATAAAAAGTTACTGCTAAAATTAGTGTATTGGGTTTACTGAAACTGTGCATTTTGTATGGGAGGTGATAGAAGGAGGGGCGAGTTATTAATGACTTTTTCAGAAATAACCGTAAGCATCATTCAATTGACATGATTTAAATTGTAGATCAGTAGCATTCATACTTATCAAGAAAAGCGACTTTTTGTACAGTTGTGAAATTGTCATATTGTATGGAAAGGTGTAGAAGGGGTGCAATTAATCGTCCAGTTTTTTTTTTCTTAGGCTACCGACACACGATGCGAGTTAATATATATTATCTCGCTTTTCGATATTACTAGTGTCATTATTCTATACATAATTCGGCCTACTTATATCAAAATAGGAAGTTAATATATATCAACTCGCAATACTAATAATTCTAAATTCTCCTAGCTTAACGCGTTATCAAGCTAGAGTGCGAACAGGCGGACGGATGAACAGACAAACGGACATCCGGTTTCGAGATTTTTGAGCGAAAATAAATGTTTGTATACCCTTTGCGACTCTGTGCGTTGATTTTGTTTGGTGTTACAAACTTTCATCTAGATAAAAACATAGTAGAACTACGATTGCACGTAAATTCGAATCATCCGATACTCTGGATGGAATAAAGATTTTTGAGAATTCATTATAATTTGTAGGAGAGGTGGTAGAATTAATGTTCTGGTAATGCTCCTAAGAGGTCAGAGGACAGAAACAGTTCTCTTGCACAAGGCGCAATCCTTTGCATTGGCTTTTAGTTGTTGCCAGGACTTAATTATTTTTTCGGCTGTTCTGTTGAACTGCTCGCTTCATGGCCAATCAACCCAACTTCTTTTTTGAAGATTATAATCCAAAGCTTATCTGAATGTTTTGTTTTGGCTTGCTCAAAGTTTGACCAATGTAACGCAACTTCTGCCTCTCTTATTCTATCTAGTTATACCCCTAATTACGTTGCGGGAGATGACATGTACCCAGAATATCTTTAAAATTACGTCGGAGGTATTGGTTCGGTCACTACCCATGTGGTACCCTATACAATAACAAAACGGATTGAGAGCATGCGTCAAACACACGCAGCTGAGGGAAAGGAGATCTCACTTAACATCCAGAAGGGAGAAAGGATACGCAAAGTCTGATGAGCTCTGTTTATATTGAACGAGCCTCAATATCTCGTTCGCTCCGCCGTCCTTGCTGACAATGATGCCAAGGTAACAAAAACTTTGCACCTCTTTCACATCTTGTCCTTTACGAATAATCGGTGCGCTTGTGTTCGACCCCGTCTACAAGTACTTGATTTTACGCATATTTATTTTCGGTCCTCCTTCTTTGCATTTGGAATGCAAAGCGCAAACATTTGACTCTAAATCCGATTATGCGCAAGCAAATAGACATCATCACAGTGTAATTTAAGAGTTTAAACTGTACCCACTGAACAGCTCTACCTCCCCACCTTTTAGTTTAGCTTTCAAGATGTCATTTATTAACACCAGAAACAGGGCTGGTGAAAATAGGCAGCATTATCTGACACCCATGTGCACAGGAAAGCTATTGGATAGTTCTCTCATCAGTCATATTGCCTTTGGGGCCTGACGATTCCACGGATCCGACATAATCCATCTCTATCAAAACTATACACGAGCCTAGACTGAAGTGAGTGACGATCCATGATAGCCGTACCATAGACTTAAAACCTGGTACTACGGGGGATGTGACGAGGACCCTAAAGCATCCCGCATCGGTGGTGTACAATGAAGTATACAGGCTCTGTGAACTATAAGCATATAGAAACCAACATCCGGTTACGGATGAACTGATGAACTATGGAGAATTAGGCGAGCAAATCCTCGAACTGAAGGAAACACGACATTTGGTGATGCGAAAGCACCGCATGCATGTATTAGTTGGAAGACCAAAAGTAGAACCATGAGGTGGAGAACGAGACACCAAAGGGACCAAAATCGGGAACAGATGTAATGATGATGTAGAGGCCAAATAATAGACCAGAATATGGCAGACACGCGGAAGAAAGTAGCCACTGGGAGATCGAAATACACTGCGTGTACCGAGAGAGTAAAGTAGGAACTCCGGGTGCGAGATCTGAGAAGAATAGTGCTGAGGAGATCGAAATACACTGCGTGTACCGACAGATGTAAATAAGGGACCCAAGGTAGCAAATCCCGATACACAAGTTGAGAGTGTGGACCGAATAACTAGTGGTCATAAAAAGCGAAGTCTTAATGCTCAACTGCTAGTGCATAGCATTATTGGTAGTACATAGCATTATTGGTAGTGCATAGCATTATTGGTAGTGCATGGTAAATATGTGGAAGAAAGTAGTGACACAGGTGATCGAAATGCATTGTAGCTCGTGATACAGCTGTCAAAGTAGTAAGCCGAAGGGATCGATATCTGAAGCCTATGTGGTAGTATAATGGAACATCTGGCGTCGTACGTGGAGGAGTGGCGCGAGGAATAGATGCGATATGACTTGGGGAAATCGGCACGTCCGTGGATGAGAGCCCTTCGGGGTACACGTAGTGGTGAAGTTTATGTCCACATTGGGGGCAGCGAAGCTTGGAACTTGTGCCTCGATTCTCGATGTGGAGCTGCGTTTACAACCGGGTGCCATGATTCTCCGATATGCAGAGATGTTAGATAGGTCTCGCATCCAGCAGTATGAATGCCGATCTACAAATAGGTATAAACTGCTACTGACCCAGGGGCATGAATGATTGTCGTCTCAAAAACAATCCGTGTTGCTAAAAACCACCGCGAAACAAATCGGCAATGGAGGAAGGTTTCGACTTAAGCATTCACTTTAAACGAAACAAATAGGAACTTGCTCTTTTTAGCATCACTAATCCTACCTTATCCATAATTATATTTATACGGACAGTAAGTAGATTGCCACAGTTCCGAACTTCATCTTCCATCGGGATCTTAACAATGACGCCCCCTTTAAATCATTTGTAATTCGTTCTGCATACCGCATCTGCATAAAGAGTGAAAGGCGTACATCAGCTATTATTTCGGGGTCCACTTCAAGGAGTTCGAATGGTAGTCCGTTGGAGGTTCTCCAATGACTCGGTTCCTGCAATATCTTCATCTGACAAGATGTTTAGAATATCTTAGAAGTAGTGCATTTCGAATTGGAAGGAAAGATTTCCGGATACTACACTCTTACGCTTTATTATTCGTAACGTTTCGGTCTCTGCTGAGACGTTTATCAAACTGCTAAACTTATGCCGGAGGCACGAAAGTGCAAATCAGTAATTTTGAGTTCTAGCGGTTCCCAGGAATTTATATTTTTTTGTATTTTCGTTTTGGATTTTCTCGTTAATCCACTTCAGATATCACATTCGTGCTTCTGGCATAGATTCTTTCAACCATTTTGTAAAAGAAAACCACATTAGTGAAAAAGTGAAAAATTTGTACTTTCTTGCCTCTAGCATATGGGTGACGATATATCTCACCAGATTCGCTAACTCATTCATAATTTAAAATAGCAATCCCATAAACCCTGGTTGTAGCCTAGTGAGTAGCGTGTTGGTCTACAATGCGAAGATCAGGTCCCGGTCGACGAATAATTCCGTCGCACTGCTTACGTGGGTATATCTGGGTCACTACAATTTACGAAAAGACAAATTCGTAGATAGAGGGTTGTACGAAGGTCTAATATATAGAAATACATGTTAACCCGTTCAATGCGGCACCCAAATATGAAAGTAGCAAACCAGTGACGTAAAAATTTTTTTTAATTTTAGCAGACACTTAGGTCGAGCTCGCCACCAGACTAAAATTTGTAGCTCGATACATGTATTGCATTGAATGCGTTAAAGAACCTGATGGTCAGGAGGCCAAGGCTCGATTTGGGCTGTAGTGCCATTGAAGAAGAAGACTATGGTCGCAAATTCGTCTTATTGGCTAGCCTTCTTAAGCGGTATACTTGGCTTTTTTCAATCGCAATTTATCGATAAATCCCACTGTTTCTTCAGCACTGGTCGTAGAAGGGGTGCGCTACTTCACTAATTTCTTCACATCGCACTGCAGTCCTCAAAACATTTTGTACCAAATTTGAGCTTTATAAATTTGAAAGGTATTTGTAAAGAATTTTCAACAGAAATAACTATAAACATGGTAAAAACGACATTTTTCAAAATTTAGATCAGTAGCATTTCTACTTTTCAAGAATCAAAATTATTAAACTGTGAAACTGTGACATTTTGTATGGGAAGTTGTAGAATCAGTATATGTAATGAGTTAAGCATTTTTTTAAGTGACACCGGAACTAGAGGAGCATACCTCCGGTGAGGGATGAAGGATATTGGTTGTTGGGAATTAAGGAGATAGAGACGGAAGTGGCTATGAATATTTCTTTTGAATTGTTGAATGTTGTAGTCTTGCGGGAACACTGAGATGGGCAGTGAGTTTCATATTCGAACAGTCCGGTTTAAAAGCGAATCACGAAATTTGACAGTGCGACCGAAGATAGGGTTGAGAGAATAATTATGAGCGCGCGAAGCAGCTCGAGTATTACGGTGCAAAGGCATACGTGGGGTATGAAATTAAAGATTTCGTTCGCACAATCTCCATTGCGGTAGCGATTCAAAAGGGTTAGGGAGCTTACAATTAGTCTATGCTTGAGTGAATCGACCGAAGTGATGACAGAATCTTCTATAATTTTAATGATCCGTGACTGAATACTATCCAGATAGGTGAGAGAAGTTTTTGCAGCTCCCGCCCATAGGTGGGCATTTTCAAGACGTGGCCTAATATAGGCTTTATAAATTGTAAGTACCCCAGAAGCGGTGTAGGAGATTTTACAACGTTTTAGGTACCCCAAACATTTGGATACTCCTTGGCGATGTTAAATGCATGATCGTTCAAGATTAGTTATCTGTAATTTGGATATCTAACGTCTTAAGACTTCAAGAGTTGGTTAATGGCTGGCCTCCGAAGGTGATTGGATCAAGGTTAGAGTCACCTTTGTATGACACAAGACGGCAATGTGTCTTCGAAACATTAAATTCGATTTGATTCTTATTGCCCCAACTAAGAATTTTAGCCAAGTCGCCATTCAATGATTGAACCGTATACCTACGTTGTTCTACTAAGCTAGTACATCGAGCTAAGCACGCGGTGTTGAAGTGATAGGAGAAGTCTAATGTGCTGTCATCAGCGAAGCTATGTAAAGGATTGAAAGTTGAAGATAGCAAGTCAGAACCCAACCCTGAGGGACACCAGCGTTAATTTTATAAGGAGGGGGAAACCACACCATCCAATACCACATGCATTGAACGATTGTCTAAAAAAAACTTTCAATCCAGGAATTAAGTAACCAATTGCTTTAAGTTTGATTAAAAGGGCAGTGATCCATACTCTGTCAAGAGCCTTGGAAATATCGACAGCGATAATATAAGATTGACCAAACTGGTGAATGCTCTTGATCCAACGTTCAGTGAGGGTGGTATTCTATTACTCCATTGTTGATAATTGTTTCCATGACCTTCGACAGAAGTGAGGTTATTGCTATTGGGCGATAATTAGCGGGATTGATGCGTTCTCCTTTTTTTGGGACTGGCTGAACATTTGCAAGCTTCCATGAAGATGGGACAGTGGAGGACGATAAGGAGAGATGGTAAAGTTTGCATAGAGGTTTAGCAAGATAATCGCAGCAATTTTAAGGATAAGGGTAGGGTTCTATCTGGCTCGGACGATTTATTAGCATCTAGATTCTTAAGAACTCGGTATACGTTACGCGGACGAATATTCTTAGCTTAATAGTAATGATAATTGGGGATTCTGTTCGAGCATTATTTCTTAGCGTTACAAACAGTAAGGCAAACACAATATGGTATACTCTCAGATTTTATCAAGTGTAAAAACATATAAGGACTACGATTGGGAGTAGTAAGGCGCAATCATGCGATGCTCTATATCAAAGAGAAATTTATGTCATTTTATAATAATAAATTTGGTAAGAGGAGTGGTAGAAGGGATGACGGCATTGAATTCACTGGGGGTGGGGTTTTATGCGGCAAGACAGTTAACGAAAAAGATACATAGACATTGCATAGCAATCACTGGAAAATATGAGAAATCTGTGGGGGAGGAGGGGAGATGTCTGTGCCTTCCGGTTGGCACGCCACTGGACCAGAAGTATTCATACTTTTCAAGAAAATCCATTTTCAGTAAAGTTGTGAAATTTTGTCATATTGTATGGGAGTAGGTTTTGCCTACTGAGTAAAATGTTGGTCATTGCAAGGTCGGGAGTTCAAATCCCGGTCGGCGTATAATTTCAGCACACTACTTGTGTGGGTATCTCTTGGCAGTGTCTTGGCAGCCTCAATCTGCGAAAATTCATATTCGGAGATAGAGGTTTGTGCGAAGGGCTAACAATACTTTCACAATAATAAATGAAAATGTTAAGGAACCTAAAGATCAGCTTCCCGCAAGGGGGTAGTTGTAGTATGAGGTTTTACCAATTCCTGCAACTATCTTTGGAGTTAGCGACTCCACGGACCTGAGCTAACTATCCCCCTCTGGGATGGGGGCTGTAGAATTCACCCACAGCCAGTCCTGCTTGCCCTAAAAATGGCAAATGGACACTCACTGGATCATGGGCTTATCACCCGTGATCTTAAGACCTAAATGATACGAGAAACAGATACATCGCCTCGGATACGGACTGATTCTACGGTAACGACTTTTGGCATTCGAAAACGGACTATGATTGGCACGTTGGAACGTTCGAACATTGAATGACGGGGGAAGAGCTGGGGTTACTCGGTCCTTGCACCGCCAATCGGTGATCGACCGTGAAATGGAGCACTATAACATCCAAATCTTGGGCTTGAGCGAGGTCAGGTGGACAGGATCAGGAGAAGAACGAACCCCTAGCGGAAACACCATTCTGTACATTGGCCCTGAAAGTGAAGCCAGAAATGGCGTGGCGTTCGTCCTTACGCCGAGAGCGAGAAACAGTCTCATTAGCTGGGAACCAATCTCGGATAGGATTATCGTCGTCAGGCTCAGGACCAGTGTCAGAAACGTCACAATTCTGCAGTGCTACGCACCAACTAATACCGCAACATCTGGTGACAAAGAGGAGTTTTATAGCCAACTGAGTGCCACCTTCGAACGTGTTCCAAGAGGTGATATTATTATCATCTCGGGAGATATGAACGCCCAGGTTGGATCAGACAACACTGGACTAGAACACGTCATGGGGAGGCATGGTGACCCTTGGGTCGACGCTTCACGACCTTGGATTAAGAGACCCGAAAACGGCGAATTATTTGTGGAGTTCTGTAGTACTCGGCAAATGGTCATCGGAGGGACCCTTTTTCCACACAAGAGTCATCATAAAACATCTTGGGTTTCCCCTGACGGTGTTACTCAGAACCAGATCGACCATTTGGCTATAAGTCGCCGATGGAGAAGATGTCTCCTCGATGTGCGAGCGAAACGTGGAGCTGACGTGGGGAGCGATCACCACTTGATGGTTGCCTGCTTGAGATTGTGTACAGCAGCTATCCGACGACCACAAATTCTTCAAATGAAGCGCAAGCTTAATGTGGATAAACTCAGAGATCCCAACAAAAAACTCGAATACACCACCATTCTACGCGAAAAGTCATCCACATTGGGTGAACATGAAATGCGCACACTGGACGCCAATTGGGAGGCAACCAGAAACACTTTTCTAACTAGTGCTGAAGAATCTGTGGGATACGCGCAAAGCGGTGAGAAACCCTGGATGTCGCAAGACACATGGGACAAGGTTGACAATCGGAAAAAAGCCAAATTGGCAATCATCTCTCAACCCGATGTCAACCAACGAACGCCCGACTTGAGGCAGAACTACCGCGATGCTCATATACAGCTTAAAAAGGCTGTTAGACGCGACAAGAGAAAGGCCATTGAAGATCTGGCAAACAAGGCAGAATCTGCGGCTTACCTTGGGGATATGGGTTCACTATTTAAAATCATGAAACAGTTGACGAACAGGAATTTCACCGCCAACCACCTGGTGAGAGATGTCAACGGAACTCTCCTTAATATGAGTGAACACCAGTTACGACGATGGAAGGAATACTTCTCTGATATTTTAAACATCTTGTCAGATGAAGATATCCCGGAAACAGAACAACTTCCAAACATCCAACCGCAACAATCCTCTATTAGGGACGATCCCCCAGATAAGGAAGAGATAGTTTCCGCCATTCGGTCAATGGCGGGAAGGAAAGCTCCAGGTATAGACGGACTACCAACCGAACTCCTCAAAGCGGACCCGGAAATAACAGCCGATATACTCCTCCCACTCTTCACTAAGGTGTGGAATGATGGAAGATATCCGACTGAATGGAAGGAGGGCGTCATTGTGAAAATTCCGAAGAAGGGCGACCTTCGGGATTGTGGCAATTGGCGTGGTATATGTCTACTTACTGCCGTATCAAAAATTATGGCTAAGGTAATTCTCAATAGGATTAGTGATGTCGTCGAGAGCACTCTCGAAGTTTATCAGGCTGGATTCCGTAAAGGGTCGTCTTGTACCGACCACACAAATACCCTACGGATAATATTAGAGCAGTCAGCCGAAATGGGTTCGCCACTACATCTCATGTTTGTGGACTTCGAGAAGGCGTTCGACAGCGTTAAGCGAGATTACATATGGAATGCTTTGCGTAGGAGAGGTATTCCAAATAAGGTCATAGCTATGATTAAAGAGTCCTACGAAGATGCAAGGTGTCGCGTCTTGCATAGAGGAGAGCTGTCCGAGAGCTTTCCTGTGCGAACGGGTGTCAGACAAGGCTGCATATTATCACCAGCCCTGTTTCTGGTGGTAATAAATGACATCTTGAAAGCTGCACTGGAAGGTGGGGAAGGTAAAGGTCTTCAATGGAGACTATTTAACATCTTAAGTCACCTTGATTATGCTGATGACGTGTGTTTGCTTGCACATACCCGTTCGGACTTAGAGTCAAATGTTCGCTCGTTGCAGTCTAAATGCAAAGAGGCGGGACTGAAAATAAATGTGCGTAAAACCAAGTACATGCACATGGGTTCGAACGCAAGCACACCGATTGTTCTTAATGGACAGGATGTGGAAGAGGTGCAAGATTTTTGCTATCTCGGAAGCATTGTCAGCATGGACGGCGGAGCCGAAAAGGATGTTGAGGCTCGGCTAAATAAAGCTCGTCAGGCCTTCGGTATCCTTTCCCCTTTCTGGAGGTTAAGAGAGATCTCCCTTCGCACGAAGCTGCGAGTTTTTGACGCATGCGTCAAATCCGTGTTGTTATATGGTTGTACTACGTGGAAAGTGACCGTTCGACTTACCAAGAAACTACAGACTTTCGTAAACCAATGCCTCCGACGTATTTTAGGAATATTCTGGCCAGAAGTGATCTCCAACGACGAACTTTGGAGTACAACTCGCCAGACTAAAATAGGTATTGAGATTCAACGGCGAAAGTGGCAGTGGATCGGTCATACTTTGAGGAAACCAGAGCAAAATATCGCAAAACAGGCTCTGGATTATAACCCTCAAGGAAGACGTCGGGTTGGTCGACCATGTAACACATGGAAGCGAGCAGTTGAGCAGGAGGCCAGAGGAATAAACAAGTCCTGGCAACAGCTTAAAGCCGATGCGCAGGATCGCGCCTTGTGGAAGAGAGTTGTTTCTGTCCTATGCCCCTATAGGGGGTCTTAACAGGAATTTGATTGAATAAATGAAAATGTTAAGGAACCTAAAGGTCAGGAGGTCAAAACTCTATTTGGGCTGTAATGCCATTGAAGAAGTATGCGAGGAGGCAGAAGAAGTGTATAATTCTAATTAATGGTTTATATGTAGTATTTCATGAAAATCGCGTTTGTTTGGCAGGTTGTGGAAGAGTTGGGGAATTCGAATAAATTTGTATACCGTAGATTGAAATGATCATAACAAAATATATTCCAACTCTCGTATCAAAAGCTTTCCAAGAAAATCTTATTGCAAATTTTTAAAAATGTGTCATTTTGTATGGTAGGGGGTAGAAGAAATGCAGCGAACTTCACCTTTTTTTTATGAAAAACGATATAAATAAAATTTGAACTTTCTAGCTCAACACGTTCTCGAGCAAGAGAGAGCATGGACGGACAGACGGACGGGCATCCGCTAATATGAACTACTTCTGTATCATCCATTTTTTTTAACGTTAGAAACTTTGTGGCAAACTTATAATACTCTCAGATTTCATAAATATAAATAGTACCGATTAAATGTTATCAGACTATTTTCGGTACTAATCACACATATGATATCGATTTTCATCGCCCGTGATTTGCTGATTAGGAAGCCTATGGGCCACAAGATGAAGTACGGTCGCCCATATCCAAATCTATTTTCACTTAGGCATCTAGCGTACTATTAACAGTCTCTTGGGGACCTAATAGGATATCCGAAAGTCTTAAAGGAACTTATAAAGGGACGATATAATGACTCCGTTCGTGTTCTTTGAAATGATCTAGAATGATGGTGATTATGTCATTGATATGGATTGAAACAAGCAATGCCATTTTGGGTCGATTGAAATTGATTTTGTTTGTTTATGCGGAGAATTGAAGCTTTAGGAGGTTATTTTTTAACAAAGTGAACAGCGAAGGGATATAGTGTGGTATATTCTTTGGGCAATTCCAATTTAAATAATAATCATCCGATTCTTGACGGATCTACAAATATTGAAGTCGATGAAATCGATTTTGTCAAACGCTTGATCTCAAAAACCGAAATATTAGTTCGGTAATCGCACTTAAAACCGCAACTATGAACCCAAATAATTCTAATTCTTTTGTCGAAAGTCGGAATACCATCGTTTCCTAAACATCTCTTCACATAGATGTAACACATATTGCGAATCGTTCAAGTGAATCGAGTTGACACTCGTCACCCAGAAGTGCAATTAAGTAGCAGTTATCAATTCGGTTTCCGATAGCAATAAGCAATTGGAACATGTTGGCATCGACCATCGACCGAAGTATTACACAAGTAAGCTTAGGAATGAAACTTCCCGAATACCCTCCACCAACCCCACTTGTATGAATTGGGATCAAGATCTCTCACATGTGAACCATTCGTTTCAGGCAATTTCATGTAGAGGAGTTACCCTACAGATGGTTAATGGGTTTGGCCCTATCGCTACTACCCTATAAGATTGTTCACTTGAGACAGGACTTGGTTAAGAACTCGATATGCTCTTTGCCAAGGAGATGGTGTTGCATTGTGTACTTTATACTTGTTTATGTCCTGTTAACTTACAATTTCAAATTGTCAGTAATTTATTGACTCATGTGAAGGATTTTAATTGTATTTTGAGGATATTGTGTTGCAGAGTATTGGAAACAAGATTAAGAAGAAATACAGCCAGTGACAGTATCTTATGAATATATATGTTTGTTTGTAAGTTTTGTTTTTGTTTTGATACCTTAAATAAGTTGGTAAATGATTTGGCAAACACCATGCCTGCATTTAAATGGTGACAATAGGTTTATAGAAAATGCTTGAAATTTTGCTTTTGTCTGGGAGTTAGTACAAAGAGTGGATCTGCTAATCATATTTGTCAACACCGTCTGCACAATTTGATTTAATTATTAATTTTAATTTTGCCCAAACATTTTATGTTCGTAATGTCTCCTTCTCTAAATTTTTTTTATTATATTTCAAGCTTTATATTAGTTTTATCTGAAAGCGCTAATGACGTAAATGTTGTTGAATTTGGGAATTTTGTACTGAGCGGTTAATATGCACATCACTGAATAAGACAAAAAAATGATTACATAAGAGAACGGAGGTTTCTTGAGATATAGATATCTTGTTTAATATTCAGATGAACGTGATATGCCAATAAAGAAGAACTCCGAATCCTTCGCTATCGACTTACTTAACTACTAAGCTACTCACAGCTAATTAAATTCATAACAACAACTGCTTAATTATTCAACAAAAAATAAAACTATCCTCAAGGATAACTTTGATCTACCTTCTATGTACATAAGATCCTGATAAGCCTATCGAAACAATTTATTCATGACTGGAGCAATTACCCAAACCTCATAAATACTGAAAGTCCTTCGCCTTTGAAAGAATCAAATTAGACTCCTTCTTTGATATTCTACACATACATTTCAAGGAAGAAATCTCTAGGCACCTATCGACAGGTACAAGTGCCTGTCGCTCGTAAAATCCTCCGTACTCGAGGTGATATAAAATTTAAATTTCATACGTTTGAACGGTGACGTATAAGGTACAATTGCAACTCGAGTTTAAATTGCGTGTGAAGTTACGATGAGCCAATATTGAGTAACAGAAGACTCCTGCCAATACTCGTTCTATCCATTTAGCAGGAAGAGCTGCCGGCATTTATGCTCCGTCAAGGTGTACCTTTTCGAACAGATTTCTCTACCCCTGCTCCCCGTAATCGGGACGACGAATTGCTTTATTACTTCTCTCTGTTTATTTTTTGGGGAAGGGGTGTATCGTTCCTCTTTGAGGGCTGGTTTTATAGCACTTTATTGTATTTATTACACACGAAGTACAAGATCGACGTGACTGGATGGGCTTGTAAAGTGGCTTGTAATGAGCCAACATGTATGACGCTTTTAACAATATTAAGTCGGCCTCGTTCTCTCACGGAGCATAGCATCTTACCTGGAAGAGAAAGAAAGAGAAACATTTAAATTGAAGTGTATTATAGGTGATGCTTAAGACGGATGTAAAATCATAAGAAATTCTCAAGGAAATCAATACGTCTAGCCCAGAAATTGACGGAATTATGAATGGGATCAGATGCGATAGGAATTGTAAAGAGTTTGTTTTTTTTTTAAGGAGCTTTTAACATGTTTTAGGGAATTCCCTTTATTGATTGATATCAGGCAGATGTTTGCCAAGTACACATGGAGGATGGATCAAAGAAAATCGAAAGGAAGTAAAGAAGTAGGATGAAGCTTTTTAATATATGCTAGATCAAAATAAAGTTAAATTTAAATTCAAAATGCAATAAGCTGTAATTGAAATAAGGAAGAGGTTGATGATGATATTATATAATATAGCTGGACGAAATAAAGAAATAAACACAACAGGATTAAGATTGGGCGTAAGACACAATCATGCGATATTCTAGATGAGATAGCGTTTTTTTTTTTTATTTTAAAAAATTTTTTATGGGGAGTGGAAGAACCAATTTTTGCACATAATGCTAGAGTTGCTCTCAAAATGTTTTATACAAAGTTTAAGCTTCAAAAATTCAATACGTACTGAGAAAATTTAATCAAATTCCTGTTAAGACCCTCTATAGAGACATAGGACAGAAACAACTCTCTTTCACAAAGCGCGATCCTGAGCATCGACCTTAAGCTGTTACCAGGGCTTGATTATTTCTCTGGCCTCCTGCTCAACTGCTCGCTTCCATGTGCTACATGGTCGACCAACCCGACGTCTTCCTTGAGGTTTATAATCCACAGCCGTTTGGCAATGTTTCGTTCCGGTTTCCTCAAAGTGTAACCGATCCACTGCCACTTCCGCCTTTGAATCTCAATACCTATTTTAGTCTATCAAGTTGTACTCCAAAGTTCGTCGTTGGAGATCACTTCTGGCCAGAATATTCCTAAATACGTCGGAGGCATTGGTTCACGAAAGTTTGCAGTTTCGTGGTAAGTCGAACGGTCACTTTCTACGTAGTACATACATACAACAACACGGATTTGACGCAAGCGTCAAAAACTCGCAGCTTCCTGCGAAGGAAGATCTCTCTTAACCTCCAGAAAGGGGAAAGGATACCGAAGGCCTGAAGAGCTTGATTTAGACGAGCCTCAATATCCTTTTCGGCTTCGCCGTCCATGCCGACAATGCTTCCGAGATAAAAAAAAATCTTGCACCTCTTCCACATCTTGTCTGTTAAGAACAATCAACTTACGTTCGAACCCATTTGCATATTCTTGGTTTTACGCACATTTATTTCAGTCCCGCATCTTTGCATTTAGAATGCAACGAGCGAACATAAGACTCTAAGACCGAACGGTTATGTGGAAGCAAACACACGTCATCAGCATAATGAAGGTGACTTAAGATGTTATTTAGTTTCCATTGAAGACCTTCCCCACCTTCCAATGCAGCTTTCAAGATGTCATTTATTACCACCAGAAACAGGCCTAGTGATAATATTCAGCCTTGTCTGAAACCCGTTTGCACAGGAAAGCTCTCGGACAGATCTAATAACTTTTGTGTGGGTTCACTCCCAGCCCACATTGAAGAGTCTTTTTAGAGAGTATTGAGAGGGAATTTTGCATAACCTCCCCCAAAGTACTCGGGTGCTTTACCAGAGATAGCTATAGCAACGTCATCCGTATGATCGCTCACTTTGCAGCCAGCGTCTATCAGTTTTAGCAGAAGTCCATTGACCGCCACGTTTCAAAGAAATGGCGATAGAACTACGCCTTGCGGTATACCTCTGCTAACAACGCTTCTAGCAGTTTCGACGCCCGTTGAACAAGCAAATTCTGATACATTTCATCGAGTTGGGTACAATATTTCATTGCATTAATGGTTGCACCACGTTTCAAAAAGGAATACTGAATAACTATCTCCTCATGCAGACCACCTAACATTGACTATTATTGTCTTCGGATAAAGACCTGGTCTCGGCATGTATTTCGGGGAAATATCAGGATCTAGCCATTGTGCCGATGGGCGACGATTATCATACAATATCCAATGTCCAGCGATGGTCCTGGGTATCACATTTGCTCGCTTTGAAGGGTCACAATTCTGATCGAACTATGTGGTTCATACGTTTTCCGTGTCAACTCCAAATTCCCTGTTGATGTTCCTGAATGCTTCCGTTGCCTTCTGGCCAAGTTTAAAGTCGTATAGGAAAAAACCGTTTTCGACTCGAACCATGTTTTTTTCTTCATTTTTTTTCTCTCCGATCTTAGGTCAAAGTCGGAAACAGAAATATTTCCATGAGCAAATATAGGGGCAATTATACTTCAATATCCAATACTACCAATGCACCTGGCGGCGGTTTGAGACATGAAAATCGTAACTAACTTCACTTCATCGCGAAATTCGACGTTTCGTCTACTACAATGGCGCTACAGCCCAAATCGGACCTTGGCCTTCTGACATTTAGGTTCCCTAACACTTTCCATTACTTATTGTGGAGGGGTGTTAGACCTTCGCAAAACCCTCTATCTACGAATTTTTCATTTTCGTTGATGGAGGTGACCAAGGTATATCCAAGCAGGCAATGTGCTGGAATTATATATTGCGTCGACCGGGATTTGAACTCACGACCTTCGCATTACAACACCAATACGCTACCCACTAGGCTACACCCTAGCTACGACGTTTCGTCTGCAAGAACCTAATAGAAATCAGACTACTACTACTAGTTAGTATTCTAACTGAACACTGCTATATGAAAAAACTTTATCTTTTTAGAATTGGACTGTCAAGGTTGAAATCTGTGCACAATTTGCAATGAATAGGTTGAAACACCAGAGCACAATCTCTATGATTGTGAACCACTCGTAAACAAAAGACTTCTTGGTTTTGGTCAAAAATTCATGAACTTAAGTGAATTTCTGACAAGGTTAATCAATAGCTCGGGGCTCGAAGAAGAACGCAGTGATAGAGAAAACCAAACCAACCCATTATTTAAGTTAATCTAATCTGGCTTTTGGATAACGATAGTTCTATGCATGGCAAAATACGCTCAAGATACGAGTAAAGAGGGTTCTTTTGAAAAGCCCCTCTCTAGATGTTATTTTTATACTATAGATCAAGTCTGAGAATATTATAAGTTTGTCACAAAGTTTGTAACCTTACTTTGAAATAAGACTCGGACAGAAAAACGAATTACACAAAAGTTGATATTACCACTCAAAAATTTTAAAACCCGATATCCCTACGTCGGAGAACCCTCTGACTTGAAAATGCGTGGAACCAAAAAGTTCAAATTTTGTAAACAAGATCACTTTCCATAAAAATTGAAACAATTTTACAAGATTACATTGTAATAAGTCGATTTTATTGAACAGTATAAAAGCAATTATTTGAAACATTTTATGTTTGTAGTATATTTCTTGAAAATCACTAATATCTACCACCTCCCATACAAACTGCACGATTTCATGAAATACAATCAATTAATTTTCTCATCGAATTTTCGAAGTTCAATTTTTGTTTGAAACATTCTCACAGCAACTGAAGGGAGATATGAAAAAATTAGTTCTCCTTCTACCACCCCTCACGCAAAATAAATATTCATATAATTTCTTAAAGACACAAAAATGTTTATTTCATCTAGGACCTTTACGAAATCGCAGCTCTTCTGAAGAGAGCAAAGAAAACAGTAGCTTAATGCACAGTCAAAAAATTTATGCGAGAAAAATAAGGGTTCATAATTTTTGAGCCCACAGGTCAAATCGCAAGCTAATTTGCATAAATTAGATGCAAAAAAGGGCAAACTTTTTGCTTTGCAATGAGCAGTTTGGAAGCACTATTTTGT
The DNA here is from genome assembly GCA_963669355.1 of Chorisops tibialis. Lineage (NCBI taxonomy): Eukaryota > Metazoa > Arthropoda > Insecta > Diptera > Stratiomyidae > Chorisops > Chorisops tibialis. The sequence continues at coordinate 246,297,319 of OY770263.1, read as the reverse complement.
TTACTGAATGACAAATACAAATATGATCGGATGTACATAAGTGGCTGATGGAAATTCCCAGACCAATCGGTACCTATAGACATGCAGTTTTTTTTTATTAAATTCTTTAAAACATGGAAATACCATAAAAACTTTTGAACTAATGAAAATATTTCGTTGACAATAATTTTTTTTAAATGTACTATTCTTACTACTACATACTACGTACTAACTTAAAACTAAAAAGATTAATTTGTCAATTTAGTACAAACTGGAACAAACCACGCGGCTATTTTATCGAACACTAGAAATTGACATTTCACATTCGAAGTAGGGATTTCCCCGAAAACATTAACTTATGTCAGGGTTGTCCAGTATTTTCTTTTGTATAATTAAACTCTGCTTCGTCACAATGAATTTCGCATGTGCAGCAAACTTGTATCAGTAGAAATGTGGAAATTAAGTGTGTTCGCCATCGTATTGCTATTTTAAAGAACATGACTACATTTTTTTACAAATATTTTTTTTTGTAGATTTGACTAGAGTAAAAATATCATTCCAGCGAAGCACGGCAGCAGATGTGCCCGTGCGATTCAAAGCAAACATCTTTTCTATATTCTTGTTTCTTTTCTATTATGCTCGAATGTAAGTGATTGAAATTTCCAAACCAAACGGTAGCATCTACAGACTTCCGGTTTATTATTACAAAATTCTTTGTAACATGAAAGTACTATGAAAACTTGCAAATCTAAAAAATATGACACCCTAAATCTCCGAAAATCGGTTTAAAGAGTTTTCCATATAAATTCTGTACTCATTAATTAGATGGGTACTTTTTGCCGGAATAAGTTTATCAGCGTCGGTGGTTCGGTTTAAGAATAATTGCCAGACCTCCAGGCGACCTGGGTTCGATTCCAGAAATATATATATTTTTTTAAGATTTGACTAGAGTAAAAATATCATAATTTTAGCGAAGCATAGCAGCAGATGTGCCCGTGCGACTCAAGGCCAACAGAAATTATTGGTAATTAAAAACAGTCCCTATGAGTTTTATACATTCGCCTACGTACGGCAAGACCGGCCGAGTGCCGGTGTTTTTGCACGGCTAGTTTGTTATAATTTCATTTATTTTAAAAAACATAGTCCTTGTAATTACCATACAAATTTTATAACTCGCTTTTAGATTGTTACATCGATAAGTTTATTTGTTCCGGAATCTGTAAAGTTCTAAAATTTATCTGTTTAATTTTATTACTATTTAGCATTCATCATTGATGTAATCGAATTAAATTGAAAGCCCTGAGATTCAATTTGTGTTCAATTTGATGATGGGCTATAAAGCAATCTGATGGTAGGCAACAAGATTAATTACCTAGAAGTTAAAGTTTAGAACGATTGGAATAATACCAGAAGCATCTCAATAAATAAACTTTACTGACACTAAAAGTCTTCATACAGCCCTTTTTAAGGGATCATCTCTCTACGAACTCTATCTCTGTTATAACAAAATGTACAAGATTTAACGCTAACGAATCGTTTATCATAAATCAAAAAATGAATAAATAAAATAACTTCATTATAAGATGTCCTTAATCTTTTGTATACTTTCAATGTCCGCGTTTTTTTCTCTCGCCAGTTGTGTATCCCGTAATAACTATGACAATGATGACCCTTAATTGCAATAAAAAATATACAGCAACAGCTAATTAATGACAAGCAAACTGTGGATTTTATCTTAAAGCAATTAACAAGACATCCATAGATCCAATTAATTAAATTCAAATCTGTGGAATTGTGAAAAAAGTAAAGATTGAAATCACGAAGGACTATGTCAGCTTAGCTTGAAATCAATGGATAAAATGATTACAAAAAGAGAGAATGAGAGAGATTTAAATTTTTTTATGGAAAATATTCAATTGAATATATTGTATTTACTCTGTACTCCCGTCTCTGAGCAAGAACACGAAAAAACGAAAGGAATTAAACGAAGGAAACTGTGATTTACAAAGAAGAACTACAATAGTGATAAATAAGGCTTTGTACAGGGTAGGTGAGATTTTTTACATTTTGTAATATGTAGCGAATTTTTAACGTGTTCGAGTTTTCACTAAATAATTTCTATAATAAATTTAACCTCATTGATAGCGTTTTCTAATCAGAAGTTTCTGCCCTCAGTGAGAGCACTATTCTTACATTACAGCCTGAAATTTTTCCAGTTGCGCCTTCGGGTTAGACAGAAAAGTACAAGATGAGATGATTATTGTTTTCCTCAATCTATACATCTGTTATTTGTTTAGAAATTGCTATAAGTTAGTTTTTTGCTTTATTTTAGCAATAACTAAGCAGAAACTCACGTTTTTAAAATTCTTCTCTGTCTGTCTGTATGTTTAACCGGCTTTCACGCAAAAACGGCTGCACCAATTGTAATGAAAAATTTATTAGGTATGGTCCGAGATGTAATCTGTTTTTGGTTTTATTTCCCTCCCCTCACGCCTTCTACCCCCTCCCATACAAAGTGACTCATTTTCAAAAATATGTATTAATCAAATTGGAAACTATAAGAGCTATTAATTTGAAATTTAGAATATATTATTTCTATTACAAATGCAATCTTTTAGTATACAAATTATTTGAATACCCCCACTCCTTCTCCCACCTCCCATACAAACCACACTTTTTCATTAAATACTCCACACCAATTTTCTCAGTACGTATAAATTTCATCGAGCTAAAATTTTGAATCAAATCCTTAATTATCATTTTTATTAATATTGGGGAAAAATGAACCAATTAGCTTCACTATTTCTACCCCCTCCCGTACAATGTGACACGATTCCACGACTTTGCACAAACTCGATTTCCTTGGAAAGTGTGGATGTCACTGATCTGAAATTTAAAATATATCAATTGCATAATGATTGTAGTTGTTTTTCAAAAAATCATTAAAAATCCCTCATTCCTTCCACCACCTCCCATACAAACTGCACTTTTTCATAAAATACTCTAATCCAATTTTCACAATACGAATAGCTTTTATCGAGCTAAAATTTTGTATCAAATTAAATCAAATAAAAAATTAACCGATTAGCTTCACTCTTTCTACCCCCTCCCATACAATGTGACACAATTTCACAACTTTTCAAAATTTCAATTTTCTTGAAAAGTGTGAACGTTACTGGTCTAAAATTTAAAATATATCAGTTTCGTTTCTCGAAAAATCACCAAAAAACACCCCACTCTTTCTACCACCTCCCATAGAAATTTCACAATTTCACTAAATCCAATGCACTAAGTTTCTCAGTACATATTCAATTTTTGAAACTTAAATTTGGTACAAATCATTTTTATAGCTACTTTATCATGATGTGAAACAAATTAGTTCAGTACTGTCACCCCTTCTACCACTCCCCATACAAAATTTCTGAAGATCACAAAAATTTCGATTTCATCTGTAGTATCGTATGCTTGAGCTTTACGTAGAGTCGTAGTCCTGTTATTGTTTCAAGCTTAATGTCATTTTATTTGGGTTTTTTTTTAATTAACGCAAGCTGCAACTTTTCACATGTCCGTAACGCTCTTCAATACGACTACGATCTGTCACGGGATTATTTGATCACGAGCCTGTCCCATACAAATGCGAGTATCGTGGTTTCATTCTTAATAATTTATGGTTCTGATTCCAACAAAATACAAACCATTGTCTTCAACGAGCCATTAAACTAATCAGATTATATATCCCGCATAATGTGTTACTAACTACATTCTCAAAAATTGCTTATTTTGCGATTCTCACGCGGACAAAGTCGCGGGCGATCGCTAGTGGAAAAATCAGTACTAAATTTATACGATCTCCATAATTTTTGTATTACACGCCCAAAATATCAATGACGGCAACAAATTTCATAACACATGAAAATGTTGATTGTGGTCAAAATTTGTAGCATTAGAGATTAGTTTTGGTAATGATTTTTTTTATTTGTACGACACATAAAAGCAAGAAAGCCGAAATTTGGTTAACATACTTTTCTGATAAAACTTAAAGCAACACTGTTGTGACAAAAATATTACATTTTTCAGTCACACAATTTTTTTAATCTATACATATTAATACAGGGTGTTTGGTACTCCGTGCATAACCTTGTAAGGGGTTATTCCTGGATATATTTTGAGCAAAAAATTGTTCTACGGAGATGGTCAATTTTCAATATCCACGGAGATACAGGGTGATCAAGAAAAGTCCTTCGGACCTGTACCCTCACTCACTCAAAACGCTATATCTTGAAAACTAATAATCACAATTCAAAGTGTTATAGCATGTTTTTTAGGGAATCAAATTACCTTTCATTTGCTGTAATAGTCCGCATTGTAACTGTATCCAATTCTGAGATATTTGCTTCAGAACACAAATTTTTGACACTTTGACCCTCAAAATTCTAGGATCAATGTAGTTTTTCTCTAAAAAACCCATTATAAAAATGTCATTTTAATGTTGTTTTCTTATGTGCCATATTATTGCCTACAAAAGATGCATACACTTGCATTGCATAAGTCTTATAGTTTAGAAGAAATTATCATTCCAATAATGTAGCACTTTTGTCAAAAAAGCAAAAATAGGTTGATCAACACTCTCCGCTTGAACTAAAAGAACTTAAGAATGGTTTTTATGGTTTATTTCAAATTTCCTTAATTACAATAAATGTTCAAAATGGCTCCCTTCATTTTGTATGCACGCTAAAGCTCGTTTTGCCAGTGTTTTCTTTGTGTTCATACTCCTCAACTGCTGCCTTACTTCTGTTGCTGCCGCATCGATTCTGGTGTTTAGATCCTGCAACGTTACTACTTCCGTTGCGTAGACAAGGTCCTTCATCCGTCCCCATACAAAGAAATCCATAATAGTTAAATCAGGAGATCTTGCAGGCCAGTGTATCGGTCCATTTCTACCGATCCAGCGATTGCTATAATTGGAATTTAACCAATTTCTGATTTGTCGGCCGTAATGAGCTGGAGCACCATCGTGTTGGTAAAACATGGAAGCCAATCGTTGCAGTGGCACATCATCCAATAACTCTTGTAGATCATTTGTCAAAAACTGCAAGTAATTGGAACTATTTAGGGTAGGCGGAAGCCTAATAGGACCAATAAAATCGTTGCCAATCACACCTGCCCATAAATTGACACTGAATCTGTACTGAAATGATGCCTGTTTTCTTGTATGTGGATTGCTCTCAGCCCATGTGTGTAAGTTGTGGAAGTTTGTGATACCGTCCCTGGTGAATTGGGACTCATCAGTCCAAAGAATGTTGTTCATAAAATTCTCGTCACTTAGTTGTCGTTCAAGGAGCCAATTGCAAAACTCCATCCTTTTGGGCAAATCAATGGGTACCAGCTCCTGCACTGGTGTGTGGTGGTAGGAATGCAACCGCTCTGCTTTGAGGACACTCCAAACTTTCCACGTAGAGACGTTTAACTGCAATGCCAAGCGTCGAACAGCGTCGTTGTGTTGAAACTCATTTTAATTTAATTCATTTCCTCGATAATTTAAATACTACTTAAAGGACATTCATCGATAATTTAAATAGTAATTAAAGGACACAAAGAATATTTCAGTTTAACAACATTTCAGGTAGTTTTTTAGAACGAGGGTTGGTTTATGGCATATTTTATTTTTAAGCCATAGGTATTTTCGCTTATTACCTGGAAAACGGGAAAACCTAAGTCATAACTATGTATGCATCTTTTGTAGGCAATAATATGGCACATAAAACAACAACATTAAAATGACATTTTTATAATGCGTTTTTTTGAGAAAAACTACATTGATCACAGAATTTTGAGGGTCAAAGTATCAAAAATTTGTGGTCTGAAGCGAATACCTCAGGATTGGGTACAGGTACAATACGGACTATTACATCAAATGAAAGGTAATTTGATTCCCTATAAAACAAACTATAACACTTTGAAATGCAATTATTAGTTTTCAAGATATATCGTTTTGAGTGAGTGAGGGTACAGGTCCGAAACACTTTTCTTGGTCACCCTGTATCTCCGCGGATATTGAAAATGGACCATCTCCGTAGAACAATTTTTTGCTCAAAATATATCCAGGAATAACCCCTTACAAGGTTATGCACGGAGTACCAAACACCCTGTATAATTGAAGTGTCTATCTATTATTTGTCCATAAATGACGACAAGTTAGTATTTTGCTTTATTTATGCAATAAATAAACAGAAGCACACGTTTTAAAATCGGCTAAGCCGATTATAATGAAACTTTCACAGTTTATTAGGTATGCTCCGAGATGTAATCTGCGTTTGGTCTCATTTCAATAACCCCACGCCTTCTATCACCAAATTTTCTTGAAAACTATAGGAGCGAATAATTTCAAATTTAGTATATATTATTTCTATCATAAATCTGATCGACGGTATGCAAATTATTTGAATCCCTCCACTCCTTCCGCCACCTTCCATACAAACTGCACTTTTTCATTAAATACTATAAACCAATTTCATCAGTACGTATAACATTTATCGCGCTCAAATTTTGTACTAAATCCTTCATTAGTATTATAATTAATATCAGGGAAAACTAAACCGATTAGCTTCTCCCCTTCTACGCCCTCTTATACAATGTGACACAATATTACATCTTTTCGGAAATTCCATTTTCTTCAAAAGTATCAAAGTTACTGATCTGAAATTTAAAATGTATCAATTGCATGATGATTATTGTTATAACTGTCTCGGCATACAGTGCAATCAATTTATCGATTGTGTTACATTGTTCCAGCTTTTATTTAAGGCCTTCCACATATCTACTTGTGATGAAGGGCACCGATCACGAACGTTTCTATCGAGTTCTGCCATAAAACTTCCATCGGATTGATATCGGGGCTCTAAGGAGCCTACACCATGTTTTTTAATATACCTTACGCTTCTTTTTGTTCTAAATTCTACTTCTACAATAGCACTACAGCCCAAATCGGGCCTTGGCCTTCTGACCTTCAGGCTCCTTAACATTTTTCATTACTTATTGTGGAAGGGTTGTTAGACCTTCGCACAACCCTCTATCTTCGAATTTTTCATTTTCCTAGATTCAGGTGACTAAAGTGCACCCAAGCAGGCAGTGTGCTGGAATTATGCGTCGACCGGGATTTGAACTCACGACCATCGCATTGTAGACCAGCACGCTACCTACTAGGCTATACCCTAGCTTTGTTCTAAATTGCTTCTGCATAATTTCGAACTATGTTTAAGGTGGAAAATGAGGCAATAAAGGCATTTGCTCGAAAAGTATAAAAGCTATTGATCTGGAGTTTGGAATGTATTACTTTTATGATGATTTCAACCTACTGTATAAAAACTATTTGCGTCCTCCCTTTCCTTCCACCCCCTCCCATACAAACTGCACTTTTTCGTGAAATGCTCTAAACCAATTTACTCAATACGTATAAAATTTATCGAGCTCAAATTGTGCACTTAGTATTTATTTAGAATTATTACTGAGGCCAAAACATTAGACTATTAGCTTAACCTCTTTTATCCCCTCCCATACAATCTGACACAATTTCACAACTTTACAAAAAGTGTTTTTTCCGGAAAAGTATGAATGCTACTATGTCATGATCTACAATTTAAAACATATCAAAAGCATGATGTTTATAGTTATTTGCTACCACCTCCCATACAAACTATACAATTTCACTAAATCCAATACACTAATTTTCTCAGAACCCATTAAATTTTTGAATTCAAAATTTTGTATAAAACATTTTGATAGCAACTTTAGTGTGTAAGAAACAAATTAGTTCAATGTCGTTAATCTCTGTACCACTTCCTCTACAAAATTTCTTGAAATCAAAAAATTTCTCTGTCATCATGAGTATCGCACGATTGGGCTTTACGTCCAATCGTAGTCCTGTTATGTTTTTATCCCATTTTTAAGACATCTTAACAGTAGTAAACCATAAAATCAGACGAAAAAAGAAAATACGTGAAGAACTTTGACAAAATAGTGTATCTTAATATGAACACATGGTTTTGGACGCTATCACCATCATAAATGTTCATAAAAGTGAAACAACCACAATAGCGATTACCTAGGAGTCATAAAGAAATAACAATGACTCTACCTGACTTGCTCATACTCGACATTCGTTGATGTTTGGAAACAATGCTTTGGATATTCCGTAAGGACTGTAGAAGATGTACAGGTGCAGTTGGCAATTTATTTTCTAATATTATTTGAGTATTTATAGATAACAAAAAAGTTTTGAAGGGGTCTCAAACTTTTGGCCGGCAGTGTAGTTACAGCCACTATTACAAATATCCCCAAAGTAGTGGTATGAAAATCAAGAAAATTACTATTACGTTGGAAATCCATTCTCTTTGGTCTAAATAATTACCCTTATCCGTCAAATACAAACGAATTTAACAATACAGCAGTTACTAAATACACTATTTCAACCAGTTCAGAAAAAAAAAACACTTTAACAATCCAATTAAAATCATCATGACTAGCGAAAAAGAGACATCCTTCTGCGAATTGCCTTGAGAGGGTACCCATCACTTCACCAAATTTAATGTATTCTATCCATTTCCATTCTTTTACAACATTCTCACTGAAAATAAACTATATCACCAACATTACGCAGTGATTTATTACAGCCTAAATAGGGGTTGAGCACAAATAAAAATCAAATAGCCCTCCAGAAAGAAATGTCCCTTTCGTTCTATTTCAAATGGCTTAAGTCATTTTTCTTTTATATTTTTTCGATTTAGATGCGACCACAAGATGACCAATCTTTTTACTTTAAATGACACTTTACAAGCCTATCGAATACCACTTATACACTTACGTACGTTTCTCAAGATAAAATGTGATTCTTGATCCTTAAAATGAAAAATCTGGATAAATATAAAACCGAAAGTTATATGAATTCGTTTTTTTCTTCTCCTATATTTCCGTGTGAGATTTGTGTAAATCCTGCAAAATTCATGTTAAAAAAAAATCGTTCGAGTAAATATAAGGAGTTGGAAAGATCGCACATATAAAGAAGAATTCTCAAGGATTTTTAGGATAGGGTTGTAGCGAGCGCGGTTTGCTACGTAATCCACCCGTCTTTTGAGATTATCCTCCAGGCACAGGATACAATTATGCGAATCCAGTACGTTATGCTTTATTATACATATCCTTTTTCCGTTTTTCACGACAAAGTTGCTCTTGGGAGTTCTTCTACGCTCTAAAGTCTAGAAAACCGCCGCTTTATATAATTGTTAAATCGAAGCATAAAAGTCTTTTGTTATCTCTGTTTTCGAGATGAAAACAACATCAAGGATTAAAATATGCTAAAGAGGAGCAATTACATTTGATTGTAACTGTGGGCAATTAATCACATTAAGGGATTATACGTTTTAACTGAATTACACGAGGGAAGGTGCAATGCTTGCTTAAGAAAATATGAGGGTGGAAAGTTGTTGGTATGTTATATGTTATGTACTTCGTATGTACATAGTTTTTATCCAGAGTGGAGTTGTTTCGTTTGTTGAAACATTCAAGCGTATCGGATTGATGGATAATCGTTGAGTGTTATTAGGGCTATAATCTTCTTTAATTCGAGTGATTATTAAAGCAGATATGTTTAATGTGAAGAAGCAACTAACTAAATTGAGCCTTCAATGTTCCAATTAAGTTTCAGTACAGTAGATAAAAGAGTTCACGTGATATTAGTTTATTTCGGTTTACAAATTGTTTTAGAGAAAATTTACTTGAATTTGAAAATTTGTATTTTAAAAAAATCATAGTAACAAAAAGTGCAAAAAAAATCCTTAATTATGATTACTTACAATATAATGGTTACAATGAAGCATAATTTTGTTTAGCAAAGCTGACTTTATCAGAGCAAAACTAAGATTTAAATCATCAATCAATTAAAAACTTGTGAAATGAAGGTTATCGGTTCGTGTTGACCGTAATTATTTCGATTGAAAAGTACGTAGTCTCTTAAGGATCAATAAGGGATTTTAAAGTAGAGTGGTTCTAGTAAGGACGGATAGTCCATTTAATCGAAAATTAATTGAAGAACGAAAGCACCAATAACAATGAATCGCCTACCGTCCAATGATGCCGGATTGTGGTTTTTTTGCCATACAATGGGGTTGTTCTACGTTTGGGGATAAAGAGATATTTTTATCAATTAGAGGGATTTTTGATAGATATATTTAGGATATTCCATCCTAAACAGCATTACTTTAATTATAAGGAACCCGAAGGTTTGCAGGCTAAGGCGCGAATTGATTGTAGTGCGGAACAGAAGCAGGGTTGAGGAATAGAAGCAGGGTTTTTGTGAATATAACTTTGGTGAATCCGTATTTGAGCGGGCTAATTACAACGTGCAACAATTTTAGGGTGAGCTAGAGTGTAGCCTAGTGAGTAGCGTGCTGGTCTACAATGCGATGGTCGTGAGTTCAAATCCCGGTCGACGCATAATTTCAGCACACTGCCTGCTTGGGTGCACTTTGGTCACCTCAATCTACGAAAATGAAAAATTCGAAGATGGAGGGTTGTGCGAATCCACAATAAATAATAAAAAAATGTTAAGGAACCTGAAGGTCAGGAGGCCAAGGCCCGATTTGGGCTGTAGCGCCATTGTAGAAATAGAACAATTTTAGGATTAATTTCTGCAACAAGAATCTCATGTAATTTTCTGGATTCTTTGGGGTCTAGAAAAACATTTTCACGGAAAAACATACCTTCCACCACATTGCTATGAGCTGTCGTAGCTTCAGGGATAAGGCAATCTAAGAAAGAACTAGGCATTACGTCAGAATGAAGCTTCAAATTTAAACGTCAAACTTAAATTTTGAAATTGTTTTGTATTACGCCTTTTGAAATCATGAAAAATTCTGTATCGCAACTAAAACATGGAAACACCGTTAAATTCTTTAAAATGTCTTTCTGTGAAGTTGTTTGTCTCTTTATTGTAATGTCAACGAAATAAGACGTCATTGTAACGTAAGTTCCTCGAAATTTCCTTCTATTTCGTATTGTACATTCCCCACTTGAAAGTTTCTTTTGGATCGAGTATTTGCTAGCCGAGTTAATATAGATTACAGAACGAACCCCTAGTGGAACACTATTCTGTACATTGGCCCTGAAAGTGAAGATAATAATGGCGTGGCGTTCGTCCTTACACCGAGAGCGAGAAACAGTCTCATTAGCTGGGAACCAATCTCGGATAGGATTATCGTCGTCAGACTCAGGACCAGTGTCAGAAACGTCACAATTCTGCAGTGCTACGCACCAACTAATACCGCAATATCTGGTGACAAAGAGGAGTTTTATAGCCAACTGAGTGCCACCTTCGAACGTGTTACAAGAGGTGATATTATTATCATCTCAGGAGATATGAACGCCCAGGTTGGATCTGACAACACTGGACTAAAACACGACATGGGGAGGCATGGTGACCCTTGGGTCGACGCTTCACGACCTTGGATTAAGAGACCCGAAAACGGCGAATTATTTGTGGAGTTCTGTAGTACTCGGCAAATGGTCATCGGAGGGACCCTTTTTCCACACAAGAGTCATCATAAAACATCTTGGGTTTCCCCTGATGTGTTACTCAGAACCAGATCGACCATTTGGCTATAAGTCGCCGATGGAGAAGATGTCTCCTCGATGTGCGAGCGAAACGTGAAGCTGACGTGGGGAGCAATCGCCACTTGATGTTGCCTGCTTGAGATTGTGTACAGCAGCTATCAGACAACGACAAATTCTGCAAATGAAGCGCAAGCTTAATGTGGATAAACTCAGAAATCCGAACAAAAAACGCGAATACACCACTATTCTACGCGAACAGTCATCCACATTGGGTGAAAATGAAATGCGCACACTGGACGCCAACTGGGAGGCAACCAGAAACACTTTTCTATGTGTCGCAAGACACATGGGACAAGGTTGGCAATCGGAAAAAAGCCAAATTGGCAATCATCTCTCCACCCGGTGTCAACCAACGAACGCCCGACCTGAGGCAGAACCAGACTTAGAGTCAAATGTTCGCTCGTTGCATTTTAAATGCGAAGAGGCGGAACTGAAAATAAATGTGCGTAAAACCAAGTACATGCACATGGGTTCGAACGCAAGCACACCGATTGTTCTTAACGGACAGGATGTGGAAGAGGTGCGAGGTTTTTGCTATCTCGGAAGCATTGTCAGCATGGACGGCGGAGCCGAAAAGGATTTTGAGGCTCGACTAAATAAAGCTCGTCAGGCCTTCGGTATCCTTTCCCCTTTCTGGAGGTTAAGAGAGATCTCCCTTCGCACGAAGCTGCGAGTTTTTGACGCATGAGTCAAATCCGTGTTGTTATATGGTTGTACTACGTGGAAAGTGACCGTTCGACTTACCAAGAAACTGCAGACTTTCGTGAACCAATGCCTCCGACGCATTTTAGGAATATTCTGGCCAGAAGTGATCTCCAACGACGAACTTTGGAGTACAACTGGCCAGACTAAAATAGGTATTGAGATTCAAAGACGAAAGTGGCAGTGGATCGGTCATACTTTGAGGAAACCAGAGCGAAACATCGCCAAACAGGCTCTGGATTATAATCCTTAAGGAAGACGTCGGGTTGGTCGACCATGTAACACATGGAAGCGAGCAGTTGAGCATGAGGCCAAAGGAATAAACAAGTCCTGGTAACAGCTTAAGGCCGATGCTCAGGATCGCGTCTTGTGGAAAAGAGTTGTTTCTGTCCTATGCGCCTATAGGGGGTCTTAACAGGAATTTGATTGATTGATTGACAGAACGATATTAACTCGGGACTTAATATCGAAGTTAATATATATTAACGCGAGTTAATATCGAAAAGTGAGTTAATACGATTTTATCTCGATCGTGTGTCGACAGTCTAAGTTACGACGGTTTCAATATTTATACTCTAGATGAAATCTGAGAGTATGTTGTGTTTGCCTTACCGTTTGTGAGACGCTAAGAAATAATACTCGCACAGAGTCGTCAACGGTACAGAAACATTTGCTGTCGCTCAAAAACCTCGATTCCAAGTAACCGTCTGTCCGCCTATCTATAACATAGCTTTCGGATGCTTTGAACTATCGCGCTGTCATTTTTAATAAAAAAGTAACTTTAAGTTCGTGAACGGGCCACATCTCCCTACTTCTTCTATCCCTTCCAATACCAATTTCATGAAATTTAAAGAAATTGGTTTTTCTCCGCAATTATTTCAGGTATCGACTTAAAAATTAGGTCATAGTATAATAATATGAATTTCATTAAAGTCAAAACATATTGATTCGATATCCTTACTTCTTCTACCCCTTCACATATAAATGCACATTTTTCAAAAAAGCATTTATTCTGTTTTCATTATAACAAGCAAAGCTAAAAGAAACATTTTTGACCAGAATGAATTAAATTATAATTTCAATAAATTTTGAAAAAAAAAACTATCAACTTCACCTCACTCCTTCTACCCCCTCCCATACAAATTTCACGAAATTTCCAAATTAATTATTAAAATTATTTTTCTTCAAGGCCATCAAAGTAAATCAACTTAAAATTTTGAGAAAAGTATACTATTGCAAATATAATTGATTTCGGAAAATTTAATATTGATTCGAGAATTTCTTCTATCCATTCTCATGCCAAATGCACAATTTTGGTAAATTGATTTACATTGAAGCTAAAAAAAGTAAAAGCAATCAATGCTAAAAAAAATATCAACTTCGCTTCACTCCATCTTAGTCAGCCGAAATGGGTTCGCCACCACATCTCATGTTTATGGACTTCGAAAAGGCTTTCGACAGCGTTAAGTGAGATTACATATGAAATGCTTTGCGTAGGAGAGGTATTCCTGATAAAATCATAGCTATAAAAAATCCTACGAAGATGCAAGGTGTCGCGTCTTGCATAGATGCGAGCTGTCCGAGAGCTTCCCTGTGCGAACGGGTGTCAGACTAGGCTGCATATTATCACCACCCCTGTTTCTGGTGGTAATAAATGACATCTTGAAAACTGCACTGGAAGGTGGGGAAGGTAAAGGTCTTCAATGGAGACTATTTAACATCTTAAGTCATCTTGATTGTGTAAATGACGTGTATTTCGTTGCAGAACCGTTCGGACTTAGAGTCAAATGTTCGCTCATTGCATTCTAAATGCAAAGAGGCAGGATTGAAAATAAATATGCGTAAAACCAAGTACATGCACATGGGTTCGAACGCAAGCACACCGATTGTTCTTAACGGACAAGATGTTGAAGAGGTGCAAGATTTTTGTTATCTCGGAAGCATTGTCAGCATGGACGGCGGACCGAAAAGGATATTGAGACTCGTCTAAATAAAGCTCATCAGGCCTTCGATATCCTTTTCCCTTTCTGGAGATTAAGAGAGATCTCCCTTCGCACGAAGCTGCGAGTTTTTGACGCATGCGTCAAATCCGTATTGTTACATGATTGCACTACGTGGAAAATGATCTTTCGACTTACCAAGAAATTGCAGACATTCATGAACCATTGCCTCCGACGCATTTTAGGAATATTCTGGCCAGAAGTGATCTCCGACGACGAACTTTGGAGTATAACTGGCCAGACTAAAATAGGTATTGAGATTCAAAGGCGGAAGTGGCAGTGGATCGGTCATACTTTGAGGAAACCAGAGCGAAACAGGCTCTGGATTATAATCCTTAAGGAAGACGTCGGGTTGGTCGACCATGTAACATATGGAAGCGAACAGTTGAGCAGGAGGCCAGAGGAATAAATAAGTCCTGGCAACAGCTTAAGGCCTATGCTCAGGATTGCGCCTTATGGAAGAGAGTTGTTTCTGTCCTATACCCCTATAGGGGGTCTTAACAGGAATTTAATTGATTGATTCACTCCTTCTACCCCCTTACATACAAATTTTTGTATTAGAAATTCAAGAAAAGTATTTCTCCTTCGAACATTTGAGAGCTATCGACTTTAAAATTGTTACAAAGCAATGTGATTAGGCTTGATAAGCAGTTTGAGAATCATATGTACAAAACCATTCACTTCCTCGGCCACCTCCCATACAAATACCATAATTTCAGACAAAAATTGTTCAATTTTTTCGAAAATTATGAAAGCTACAAACTTTAAATTCTGCATGAAATATTTTGCATGGCACGTTCGGTATCGTATACAAAAATAACAAGCCTCGCTCCACTGCATCTACCATCTCCCATACAAAAGTCTTTAATTACTCTTTGAAGAAGTTGAGATGACATTTTCCACTACATTAAACTCTTTCCCATCATTTGATTTATTTATAACTTTGTTATGTTTTTTCTCGAAAACGGTGCACATTTCGATCTATATGTCTGAGGTTCGATCAAAGAGGATGTTATAAACATTAATTTTGTCCTGTGGGTGAAGTATCTATCTTCTCATTTTACTATCCATTTCAACTATTTTAGATGGTGCAACGGGTGAAAAAAGTATGTATTATACTGTACTGGACGAATAAATGTTCAACTTCGAAAATGACTTTAGTTCTGCGAACAATTGGAAGCGATCAGACTTTTCGTTTACGAAAAATTCTTCACATGAAATTCAAAATTTAATATAAGTAATTAATTAATATTTTCCCCTATAAATAATTTATAAAATATTTATTAACAAATTTAAATAAAGATTTCATTTTAATAAAAATTACCCCCAATTTTTATTTTAATAAAAATTTTATTTAAAAATATTTTAAATTTATTAAATAATAATATTCTATTAAATAAGTAATATTTGAAATATAAATACTTAATAAAAACTTTAATTTAAATAATTCATAATAATTAATAACCCTTTCAATTATTAATTACTTTCTTAACCATTTAAATTAATTAATTAATATTTTCCCCTATAAATAATTTATAAAATATTTATTAACAAATTTAAATAAAGATTTCATTTTAATAAAAATTACCCCCCAATTTTTATTTTAATAAAAATTTTATTTAAAAATATTTTAAATTTATTAAATAATAATATTCTATTAAATAAGTAATATTTGAAATATAAATACTTAATAAAAACTTATATTAATTAATTAAAAAATTCTAAGGGTTTCTTAAATAGTGCACATTTTCATGTTTACATATGTCTGAAAACAAATAAGAGAGTATTCTAGCAACAAATTCATTGTTTTGGACGTCAATTTTCTATCTTGTCGTTGTACTATGAATTTTGGCTATTTTGAATAGGTTCCACAGGTTCTGATCAGAGCCAGAATGTTCAAATTTTGCACGTCATTTTTGACGAAAAAATAAGGTCAAGATCGTGAACGGGTCAAATTGCCAAATCCCATACAAATTACTCATTTTCAAAAATTTACAATAATCAAATTTTCTTGCAAACTAATATATATATAAGAGCTAATAATTTGAATTTTATAATAGAATATATTTTTTTAATCAAAAAATTGATCTATAGCATAAAAATTATTTGAATCCGCGCACTCATTCCACCACCTCCTGCACTTTTTCATGAAATACTATAAGCCAATTTTTTCAATTTGTATGACAAATATAATTGATCGAGATCAACTTTCGCACTAAATTAATTTATTAAGATCGAAAAAAATAACCAATTAGTTCACATTGTATGGGAGGGGGTAGAAGCAGCCCCCTCCTATACAATGTGACACAATTTAATAAATTAACAAAAAAATCTATTTTCTTTAAAGGTAGAAATTCATACTGGTGATAGATGTGTTGATAGATGTGGATTGCATAATCTTAATAGTTATTTCTGAAAAAAATCACTAAAAACCACCTTCTACCACCTCTCATACAAACTGCACAATTTCACTAAATTTAGTACACTAATTTCCCCAGTATCTATTCAATTTGTGATGCTAGAATTGTGTATAAAACATTTTTATAGCTGCTCCCTTATAATGTGAAAAAAATAGTTCAATGCCCTTCAATGCCCCTTCTACCAATCCCCATACAAATTTTCTTAACATCAAGAAAATTTCTATTTCATCTGTTGGATTTTACGCTGTTGGTTGGATTTTACGCTCAATCGCAGTCCTGTTATTATTATTATTATTAGTTTTTTTTTACTGTTAATATAATTTCAAATGAAGATGCAATTTTTGGGTAAACTAAGGAATCTTTAAACTTCTATCTTAAATAACCAAAATTCATAGAAAACGAAGAGATAGAAATTTGACGTCAAAGACAAAATTATTTGTTAGAACATTTTCTTAAGTCTTCAGACATGAAAATGAAACCGTTTTATTTTTTTATTCTTCTTCTATGGCGCTACAGCCCAAATCGGGCCTTGGCCTCCCAAACTTCAGGCTCCTTAACATTTTTTTTTCATTATTCATTGTGGAAGGGTTGCTAGACCTTCGCACAACCCTCTGTCTACGAATTTTTCTTTTTCGTAGATTGAAGTGACCAAGGTATACCCAAGCAGGCAGTGTGCTGGAATTATACGTCGACCGGGATTTGAACTCACGACCTTCGCATTGTAGACCAACACGTTACCCGCTAGGCTACACCCCAGCTTTTATTAATAAGTGAAATTTTTGAATTTTGTATGAAGAAGTTTTCGTAAACGAAAAGTCTGATCGCTTCCTCTTGTTCGCAGACCCGAAGCCTTTTTCGGGGATGAATATTTTTGCCCACTACGGTATAATACTTTTCGCAGCCCTTTCACCATATTCGGGATCGTAATGGATCCACTTCTTATCACCAGTGGCCATGGGATGCAAGAAACCCTTCCTTTTTTGTTGGAGTTTGAGTAGCTGTTCGCACTAGAAAAACGCCGTTCGACTTGTCTTGGCTTCAACTCGTATGGCACCCAATTTCCTTGCTTTTGCATCGTTGACAAGGGTTTCAAACGATGTGAAATGGCTCATGGATCATGCTCAATGAATCTGCAAGTTCTTGTTGAGTTTGGCATGGATCTTCGTCCAGTGAAGCCTCCGAATCCGCGTCTTCAATTTTTTTCACCGGTCTAGGGTCACATCTTATCTTCCACTCCGAAATCACCCATTTTTTAGCGTTGAAACCATTCGCGACAAGTTCTTTCAAACTAAGCGGCTTCACCATAAGTTTCTACAATCATTCGACGCGCCTCATCTGAAGATTTTATTTTGAATTGAAGGCAAAAAACAAAACTTCCTGCAAATGACGCTTATTTGGCTCAAACTTCGACATATTAGCGCACAAAAAAGTATATGACGACGATAAAAAATGAGAAATCTAATGGTGAGGAGTTGTTGACAGATGCCTAACATTACCATCTGACGTTTCTGATCAGCCATTTTCAACCAGCACTTACTCCTGACGCCATCTATTGGAAAGGATGGTTTTCGATTTCTACATCGAAAAAATACTGTATGCCAGACCCCATTGGATCTAAAAGAGGATTCCGCCGCAGGTAGATGGGATACCTACTTCCTACTACTAAAACGATGTGTCGCCAGGTTTACCCCTACTATCACAAATTTAATGAACACGTTGTTTCTATCAGGACAAGTACCGGAAGATTGGAAGACTGCTGGTGTAACATCCATTTTCAAGACAGGCGACAAAATGTTAGCTTCAAATTATAGACCCGTATCACTAACTTCTGTCGTATGCAAAACTACGAAAAGAACTTTTACCACCAATGAGAGAGTCCATCGCAGGACAACAAATTCTTGTAGTTTCCAATCCAACCTAGCTTACTGATGTTGTAAATCTTGACTTTAGAAAGACTTTGATCGAATTCTATTTAGTCGGCTCTTCACAAAATTAGAGCATTTGGGATTTCCAAGATCATTACTGACTTGGATCACGTCATTTATTACCGGTAGACAATTTAGAGCTAGAATCGGAGAATCATTTTCAAAGACTCTCATAAAGTGTGAACTGGGGTGCCACAAGGATAGGAATTGGGTCCTCTTTTGTATATTCTTTATAACGCAGATCTACATATGTGCTGTGAATCGCGTTTAACAATATTTGGAGACTACACCAAAATTTTTGTCAGCGCTATGCTGACTAGTGCGAACTTAAATAAAATAAACGTTTCTAAGTACTCCGTCCTCCATATCGACTAATATAATCAATAATTGAAATATAAACTAAACAATTCTGAACTGATAACGGTCGCTTGTGTAAATGATCTGGGCATAGCAATTAGCAGTGAGTACGAAGCAGAACTTATAATTTAACATCACAAAAAAAATATTTAATCCGAAAAACTTTCAAACTTATGACTGCGGAACTGTTCTTTAAAAATTTTAAAATATATACACTGGTGGTCAAAATTATAGATACACGCCAGCGTTTTTTGGAAAACATCTATTTTTTCAGCTTTCAATACCTTGTAAGTTAAGCCAGTCTATTGAAACGATACGTTGAAATGTGCAGAACATATTAGTAGGAAAAAAAGCATCTTACCTGTTAAGGGTTTTTAATATATTCCGATTTGGATTCATTATCCTAATTATAGAGTGGACAAAATAATAAATACAGTATGAGAAATTGTATTGAAAAATTTAATTCCTTTCAAGAGAAGTTTTCAGTTTTATTTTTTTTTAAATTTCAACTTAGTATTTTATTGCGTGACCCTTATTTTTAAGAATTTCTTTGCAACGAGCCGGCATCGAATCCACTAAACGTTCACGACTTTCTTTTGGTGCCACTCTCTTTTTACTGCAGTCCACAATTCGAACTTATTTCTGGGTTTATGTACATAAACCTTATCCTTGACTTGCTTCTACAAGTTCTCAATAGGATTACACTTCCGGTGACTGCGCTGGCTAATCGAGAACCGACATTTTTTTGCGCCGCAACCACTCCTTCACTATTTTGTGTGCTTCGGATCATTATCGTGTTGAAATGTCCATCGAAGTGGCATATCATCCTCTGCAAATGGCAGCATTATGTCCTTTAGTATGTCCAAATAACTTTCTTTGGTCATAATCCCGTCAATCAACTGAATTGGGCCTACACAGAAAACAATGAATGATACAGAAGTTCATATAATCACTCAAAATTCTCAAAACCGGATGTGCGTCCGTCTGTCTGTCCGTCAGTCCGTGTCTTTTCTAGCTTGAGAACGGGTTGAGCTAGAGAGTTTTGTACACGTCGTTTTTGACAAAAAAGTAAGGTCAAGTTCGTGAACGGGCCAAATCGCTCCATCCCTTCTACCCTCTCCCATACAAAATGACACAATTTCGCAATTTGACAATAAATGGATTTGTTCAATAGCTATAAATGCTATTGATCTGAAAATTGGAATACAATACTTTTATGAGGATCTCAATCTTCTTTATTATATGTGTCCTCGCCCACCTTCTACCACCTCCCATATAAACTGCACTTTTTCATGAATTGCTCTAAACCCATTTACCCTGTGTGTATAAAATTTATCGAGCTGAAATTGTGCACTACATATTTATTCAGAATTATTAGTAAAACCAAAAAAAAAATAGACGATTAGCTTTAGCCCTTCTACCCCCTCCCATACAAAATGACACAATTTCGCAATTTGATAATAAACGGATTTGTTCAATAAGTATAAATGCTATTGATCTGAAAATTGGAATATATTTTATCATGATTTAAATCTACTGTACATAAGCTATTTGAGTCCTCCCCTTCCTCCCACCCATACAAACTGCACTTTTTCATGAAATGCTATAAAAAAATGTACTCTGTACGCATAAAATTGATCGAGCTGAAATTGTGCACGAAGTATTTATTTAGAATTATTAGTAAGGCAAAAAAAAATTAGACGATTAGTTTCACCACTTTTCCTTCTACCCCCACACAATCTGACACAATTTTACAACTTTACAAAAATTAGATTTTCCTGAAAAGTATGAAAGCTACTGATCTGCTATTTAGAACATGTAAAAAGCATCATATTTATAGTTATTTCTAATAAAAAGTCATTAAGAACTCGCCCCTTCGTCTACCACCTCCCATACAAACAACACAATTCCACTAAATCCAATACATTAATTTTCTCAGTACCTAATAAATTTTTGAATCCTAAATTTTGTATAAAACATTTTGATGGCAACTCTAGCGTGATGTGAAAAAAATAGTTCAATGTCGTCACTCTCTCCACCACTTCCTCCTTTCTTAAAATCAAAAAATTTCGTCATCTAGAGTATCGCACGATTGGGCTTTACGCCCAGTCGTAGTCCTGTTACGTTTTTATGTCCGGTTTGAGCTCGCGCAACAAGTTAACTAGTTCTAATAATTACCACCCTTACAAATGTACGGTGTTCCCATGTAACTAATGCGTCCCGAATGATACTCGTTTCTTAATCAACTCAATCTCCCTTTTGAATTAGTTACGTTCATAACAATTTCAACCCACAAGAAATTTTGCACTCAAATATCGGATACTAGAGATTCCACACCCCAAACAACTCAAAAACTCCTTGTTTGCTTCTCGCGAAATATTATCATCCAGAACTCTAACTTGTAGAACGGATTCAACGCGGTATTCTTATTATTTTAATATGCACCTTCCCTCCTTTGCACCTGCTTAAAAATGAAATAAGCGTGCAGTGAACTTTATAAAATAAATGGCCTTCGCTAATTCCCATCTCTCCAGCAAAAAGGATAGATGAGATCTAGAGACGTGAGTGTGAGATGTGGCTCCGCGAAGCAGGATTGTATATACGAATACTTTAGCTGAAACTCCTTATGCATCCTGAAGGATCAATAAACTTTGCATTAGTTTGTCTATGCCAACGAAATTCCCATTGGAATATCGGGCGAATGAATGGCGAACGTATGCAAGTCTGCCGGTACAGTATAGAATACTTTTACCTTTGAAAGATTTTCCCCCAGTTCAAAACATGTACCTAAGTATGTACAGCTATCATACCTACATACGTATTTATTTTCCACCATTTTCTCGATGTTCCTTCTCATGCGAAAACTTTAAAGGATCTCATCATGCCAGAGAATCCATTTCAGAAGGTTACCATAATCCACGGTATGCCCTTATGGCTAACTCGGTACCTTAAGAAGCTTCCGCTTCAAGTAAATTATGCCGTAGAGATCGCTTAAAAGTTTTTACTGGAGGTGAACGGAATAAGAAGAAAATTACGATTAAGAGTTACCGTGTCGAGAATAAGAAAATATTCGAAAAATTCTGAGAGTACTAATTTTGGATAATTTTGATTAAGTTTTGCAAATAAGATTTGCATGCTTGATGACGTTAAGGTCACTAAATCGAATAACGCCAGTTTTGTACAGGTAGGTAAGGCTCTTATTATTATTTTTAATTTAAATGAATTAATATTTCCCTTAGTTCTAAGACGGTGTTACTTTTATTTCAAATAGCCTTTAAAAATGGCTTTCTCTCTTATCGAATCCTTATGTTACCGAAACAATTCGATTTTTATTTTCAACGTTTAACCAATTATCGTAGTTCAGATACACCGTTAACCGCTCCTAATTTATTAGGCTGTCGATTCGAAGTTTTATGGTTACTTCCTAAAAATTAAGTTGAGCAACTGTTAATTATTAAGTTACAAGAAAAGAGCAAAGCAAGGACCTTGGTAGAATGAGAAACTGGCTATAAGACGCAGGGAAGCTAGGAAAATGTTCAATTGAGCAAAAACCTTTGGTACCTGGGATGAATACCGAAACTCCCTTAATGAATACAATACACTTTTGACAATGTTAAAAAAATACTCAAGCAAGATATTTTGTGAAGGAGTAGATGACCTCCTAACGGCCTCAAGACTCCAAAAGGTGTTAGCAAAAGACACCCCGATTGATGTCGGACTCTTAGAGTGACGAACATTATCTTTGTCACTGTCCGCAAATCAGTCATCTCCTTTGTTTAGGCTCTAGATTCTTCTCAGAATTAGACGGCCTCAGAGGCGTCCAACATTCGAGCCTGGAACGGTTCGAGAACCGAACCAGATGGCTAGAACAAGAGGAGTGACTTCCATCTTATAATCAATAGGGGGAACACAATGGGCCCAACTAGATGGCCCCAGTGTATTGTAGTTCTATGAAATCACCCTCCTACAACCTAAACCTAGAGTGGTCAGATAAGTCCTTAAAAACAGTAGCATGGAAACCCTTGAAGTATTATTTACAACACATTTACTAGGCTGCAAAATAATTAAGGACGTATCGTTAAACTCCGCTCATCAATAGCATTGCTGATCAAATCTACACTCTGGAAAATATCAGATGGACAATTAACACCTTTAAACCCTACAAATCAGCTGGAGTAGATAAAATATCCTCCGCGTTACTGCAGAGCTGGGTAGCGATCCTAATGCAAATAATAATAAGGATCCTTAAAGCCAGTTTTATACGGAGATATACTCCAAAAACCTGGATGAAAACGAGTGTGGTCTTTGTACCAAAGGCAGTCGTTCCATTGATCAGCCAAAGTCATATCGCCCTATACGTTTTACCTCCTTCTTCGTCAAGACGATGGAGATATTAGTAGACCTTCACATAAGAATAGGGCCTAGCTTCCGTGGCGTAGTGGGCAGCGTGCTTGCTTCTCAGTCAATAGGTCGTGGGTTCGATTCCCACTCCAGACGGGATTTTTTTAAGCGCAAATTTTTCAGTTGCTACTGGTGATAAAAAATTATTCGCAATAAAAAATGGGGAAACGGTGTAAAAGTGAAACAGTTCCACTTCAAGAAGGCCTAGATACTCAGTAGATGGTTTCTGTTCGCTTTCTATCATTCAGTCCCCCATAACATCTGCAAATATTTGTCAGTAAGCAGCCAGTACAACTGAGCAATATACCAGCTTCTCCACTCGCTACGGTCGTTCTCACTCCCCTTCCCCAACCTTCCCAATCCCATTCCTTCCCTCCATGACTGTGTTTGTGCATTGCACATAAAGGCCGAAATTGCCTATAACACAGGTCATTCTGTAAAAAAAAAAAAAAAAAAACTAGGTCTATCTTATCAGAAAGAGAAATGAACAAAAGGTTACAGACCACAAAGAATTTGCCCTTTGCGCATTCCTATATACTGAACGAACATTCGACAACACTCCTCATGACGCCATAATAGTGGTGGCAGGGGCACACGCCATGCTAAAGAGCTGAATGACAACCACGGATCTGGTCAAAAGTCATGAATAATAAAGCGCAACATTGTAGAATCCGGAAATCTTTTCTTTCAAATCAATACCCTTCTCAAATGAGGTTAAATATATAGGTGTTACATTCGATAACAAACTTAACTGGAACAAATATGTAGAATGGACCCATGCCAAATCAATAAAGGCGTTTTGGACCTGCAAAAGTAGGTTTGGTAAGAAAATGAGATTACAGCACAAGATGATCTACTGGTGCTACAGAACAATCATCAATAGTCAAATACGTATCAACAGTCTGGTCCGAGCCCATCCTACCAAAATGCAAATGGAGCAGTTGCGCAAGATGGCATGTTTAAAGGGCGGCATCTTCAAAAGACCGAAAAGTTAAGCCCTGTCATATGTAAACTTGAATGTCGCTCCTATTACCAAATTTTGGCATTAGAGAAAAATTTGATATTTTATCTCACATTTTGAGCGAACGTCCCTTTTGTTTTCGGAAACGCAGTGTAATTATTTTATTTTGAAGCTTAAATAAATACATACAATACATTCCTGTAAAGTTTAATTTGTTTTCAGCAAAATGCTACCAAATTTAGCATACAAGCTGCAATATTTGTTAATATGACGGCCACAAACACTATTAGGCTTTTGTACTTTCATTAAAATATGTACATCCAGCCATGTAACCAAATTTTCGCAACAATAGTGTTGCCACATTTATTGATAGAAGATTGCCAAAAAAAATCAGTTTTGTTTTTATTGGGAGTGCAAATTGAATACTTCCGATTTTTCAAAATTCGAGCCTTTATTGTGCAAAAATAATATGATATTAATTATTCAAAGAAATGCCCATCGCTAGCCACAACTTTTTTCCCATCTTTCTAGCAGCATGCCAATACTGCATCGAAAAAACTGATCTTCTTTTGAGCCGATCCACGAATCGACCCAATTTTTGGCTTCTTCGTAAGAATGGAAGTGCCGCTCAGCCAGGCCAGGAATCAGTCATCGATCGGTGGTAGTCGAACGGGCCGATGTCTGGAGAATACGGCGAGTGGGGTAGGACGTCTCATTGGTGCTTCCAGATAGGTTTTCATAACCCAATCAACATGTGACCGAAAGTTGTCGTGCAGCGAAATCCCGCACAAATCTAATAATGAAGAGTTGTTGCCAAATGCCTAAGTTTACGAGGTGACGTTTCTGATTTTTGATCAGCATTTACTGCTGGCGCTATCTATTGGAAAACGGCAGGTTTCAATCCGTACTCCCGATAAAATGTCCGTTGTTGTTGATATTTGTCATTAATGAACGCAGGAAATTTATCATGGAACGCTACACAGTCGTTGATTTTATTATGGAAATTCGCGTTCAATCGCATGAGCGTTTATGATGCGGAAAATTCGAGCAAATTTTGATCGTATTCATGTGCCTCCTGAGAAATATGTGCGCAACCTAATCAAAAAATTCCAAGAAACTGACTCAGTGCAAGATATGAAGACACCGAAACGACTTCGCCCCCGGACGTTCGACCGAAAATATTACCGAAGTGAAGACAGTGTTGAAAACGAGCTTACAAGGTCCAAATCAAGAACTGCAGCCGGCAGACTATCAGCAGCGCCGTACGTACTCTGATTGGGTCTTGGAAACAAATCCTACACCTTTTGTTGATACATCCTACAGTTCGAAATACATCCCGCCGTGCAGCAAAATTTTCGCATGACTAAAAATTTGGTATCGTGTCACAATAATGTCGCCAAATTATTGATGAAAATTTACTTAATGTCAGAATTAAAAAATTATGAACAATTTATTAAAATATTTTTGGTAAAAGTGTCACAAATTTAAACGCTAATGCCACAAATTTGTCTGTGCAATTTCTGTCAATATTTATTGACATGCATCACTATCAGGATTCCTTGATGCAAGGAATTGCCATAAAATCGGTTCAAAGTATAAAATATAGAAATCAATTAAGTAAAGGGGCAAAACAAACATCAACATCCATACACCAAGAACATAAATAAACAGAGCACAATAAATTGACATAAATTGGTGTCAACTAGCGTTAAGCCTACGTTTTAAACATATTTTATCTATGGAGAAATCGAATACATCAACATTCTTGTTAACTTCTCTTGCAAGACGCGAAATCGGTTCACTCATGCCATAGTTAGTCCGGTGCAAGCAAATATGCAGCAACCTAGGATGCCTCGGTAAAAATTGACCAACAGCAAACTGCATCAAACCCGAAAGTGAGGAGAAGTCAACCACCCCAGTAAGAAGTTGATGAGCAAAAACTACACGTCGTCTCGAGAGTGATGTCATATTTAGTAGCTGAAGTCGGTCGGTATAAGGAGGAAGACGGACTCTGTCATTCCAATTAATGTGACATAAAGCTATTCTCACAAATTTACGCTGAATAGATTCAATTCTGCCAATATGCACATTATAATAGGGAGACCAAACTTGAGAAGCATACTCAAGATGAGAAAGGTGTTACACAGACTCAACCTAACAAAGGAATTGTTAAATTCCTTGGATAAGAGAGTGGTAAAACCCAAAATAGAATTAACTTTTTCCACAATATTATTTATATGTAAGCCAAAATCAATCTTTTGGTCAAATGTGACACCTAAGTCAATAATAGAATTGACACGGTCCAAAATACAGTTATTGAGACTGTAAGTTACTACAAATGGTGAGATTTTACTAGTAAATGACATTACATCACATTTATCCAAATTCAATGAAAGGTCATTATTGCGACACCAGTTACTAAAATTTATCAAATCCTCCTGAAGATGATTATCAGAGTTGAAACTAAGAGACCTAAAGATTTTAATGTCATCAACATAAATGAGTACGAATATTTAAAAACAGAGACAACAACAATGGCCAGGATAAACAAAAATGGTCCCAAATGACTTCTTTGAGGGATCCCAGAATGCGCAGTAAATAGCTTAGAAGTACAATCACGAAAGATAACTTGATAGGTTCTGTTAAATATATATTACTTAATCCAATTTATAAACCATATAGGAAAACCCAACAATTTCAACAAAATTATCAATCAATCAATCAAATTCCTGTTAAGACCCCCTATAGGGGCATAGGACAGAAACAACTCTCTTCCACAAGGCGCGGTCCTGAGCATCGGCTTTAAGCTGTTGCCAGGACTTGTTTATTCCTCTGGCCTCCTGCTCAACTGCTCGCTTCCATGTGTTACATGGTCGACCAACCCGACGTCTTCCTTGAGGGTTATAATCCAGAGCCTGTTTTGCGATGTTTTGCTCTGGTTTCCTCAAAGTATGACCGATCCACTGCCACTTTCGCCGTTGAATCTCAATACCTATTTTAGTCTGGCCAGTTGTACTCCAAAGTTCGTCGTTGGAGATTACTTCTGGCCAGAATATTCCTAAAATGCGCCGGAGGCATTGGTTTACGAAAGTCTGTAGTTTCTTGGTAAGTCGAACGGTCACTATCTCTTCCTTATCTGGGGGATCGTCCCTAATAGAGGATTGTTGCGGTTGGATGTTTGGAAGTTGTTCTGTTTCCGGAATATCTTCATCTGACAAGATGCTTAAAATATCAGAGAAGTATTCCTTCCATCGTCGCAACTGGTGTTCACTCATATTAAGGAGAGTTCCGTTGACATCTCTCACCAGGTGGTTGGCGGTGAAATTCCTGTTCGTCAACTGTTTCATGATTTTGAAAAGTGAACCCATATCCCCAAGGTAAGCCGCAGATTCTGCCTTGTTTGCCAGATCTTCAATGGCCTTTCTCTTGTCGCGTCTAACAGCCTTTTTAAGCTGTATATGAGCATCGCGGTAGTTCTGCCTCAAGTCGGGCGTTCGTTGGTTGACATCGGGTTGAGAGATGATTGCCAATTTGGCTTTTTTCCGATTGCCAACCTTGTCCCATGTGTCTTGTGACATCCAGGGTTTCTCACCGCTTTGCACATATCCCACAGATTCTTCAGCACTAGTTAGAAAAGTGTTTCTGGTTGCCTCCCAATTGGCGTCCAGTGTGCGCATTTCATGTTCACCCAATGTGGATGACTTTTCGCGTAGAATGGTGGTGTATTCGCGTTTTTTGTTGGGATCTCTGAGTTTATCCACATTAAGCTTGCGCTTCATTTGAAGAATTTGTGGTCGTCGGATAGCTGCTGTACACAATCTCAAGCAGGCAACCATCAAGTGGTGATCGCTCCCCACGTCAGCTCCACGTTTCGCTCGCACATCGAGGAGACATCTTCTCCATCGGCGACTTATAGCCAAATGGTCGATCTGGTTCTGAGTAACACCATCAGGGGAAACGCAAGATGTTTTATGATGACTCTTGTGTGGAAAAAGGGTCCCTCCGATGACCATTTGCCGAGTACTACAGAACTCCACAAATAATTCGCCGTTTTCGGGTCTCTTAATCCAAGGTCGTGAAGCGTCGACCCAAGGGTCACAAAATTATAGAATGGTGTAATTTGTCAAAAGCCTTACTAAAATCAGTATATATACAATCCACCTGCTTACCATCCTCAATAGCCAAAATGGATTTATTCGTAAACTCCATCAGATTAGTAACAGTGGATCTATTCCCAACAAAACCATGTGGTTTACTCGAAATTAGGGATTTACAGTGAAACGACATGCACAGAGTATGAATCTCTATAGACTCAAAAAGTTTAGGAATAGCCGACAGTTTAGCTATAGGCCTATAATTTTCAACAGCAGATTTTGCACCACTCTTGTGAGTAGGTATGATAAAAGACGACTTCCACACATTTGCAAAAAATCCCCGTTCTTAGGGATCTTTGACAGAGGAGGTGGCTCAGCAAGAGAGAGAGAGAGAGAGACAACAGCGCTTAAGGACAACTGCAAGAACACCATCTGGGCCAGGAGAAGACACATCTTTAAGGCGTGAGATGTGATTGACTATATCATTATAAAAAATTGGTAAGCCAGACAAAGAAGTTAAAGCATCAGGAACAAAGCTACTACTAGTAAAAATCCACTAAAGAATGTGGCGAAAAAATTACAAATAGTAAATTGATCATTACTATCGTTGCCAAGGAATTGAAAATAAGCTGGATAACCATCAGATTTACGCTTACAATTAACAAATTTCCAAAACTTCATGTGATCTCTAATAATATCGGACTGCATTTTAACTAAATATTCCGAATATAAGCGAGTAGATAAATCTTTGAAAAGGTCATAATATTCCTCATACAAACAAAAACCAGTATCATTCTTCGTCCTAGTATACATATTCCAGGCAGCTTTGCGAACTACGTGCAACTCACTAGTGTATCAAGGGTGCGATAGGTAAAAGGAACCGTAGCAACAAAAAATTGATACAGAACATAATAAAACTCAACTACGGCACATTCAAAATCAGGATTGCCAAGAATTTCATTAAAGTTTAAATTAGATATAATGTAGTCCAACCGAGAAAAAAGGGTTGACAATATGCTCCTCGTCAATTATAACAAAAATATTAATCAGAGGTTGCAAGACATCAATGGTAGAAATTGATGTTAAGCTCTCTTCCGCGGAACAGGCACAATAGTCAGAATAAAAACCTAGGTCAAGCTGTCTGTCAAAACATGCATCAAATGTTATTGTGCGGTTGTACCAAACGGAGGTACATATTTAGAAGTGTAAGTGGCAATGATTGGGCCACACCACAGCATGAAGAACGAAATATCACACCAAAACCAATGTATCCAGGAATAATTATTTAAAAGGAGCGCAGTATCGAAAAATGATCCGATTGGCAAATTAACTTGGACCGGTACTAAGTCTGGTGGACTAAAATATTACAATAAAAGGCACAACTTACACTGCAAAAATTTCAAAGATTTGCTTGCTTTCGTATCACAGGCGCAATGAAAACCTGGTGCTGTGAAAATGTTCCTTATCATCCCTTCAATCCATCTCCAAATAAAAAATGATCTATTAAAGAGGGAAAACCAACTCAAACTGGAAGATTTTAAAGGTCAACTCAAAATCCTAAAAAACTTGAATATAGAGGTTCTCACCTCAACATTATCGGTTAATATGACGATAATATTCAACTTTGAAACCCCCTTCAAGGTTATAATCAGAGAACACAAGGACTGGCAATCCATGCTACCTGAGATGGATGAGGGTGCATCCATCTGGTATACAGATGGCTCACACGCCTCAGAGGGAACTGAAGCCGAAGCTAAAGGTCCCAACTGCTCGCTTTCAAAACCACTCGGTAAAGAAGCCACAATCTTCCAGGCCGAACTAATTCTTATGGAGCTATGCATCCAAGAGAATATTAGGAGCTCTCATCGCAACAAAAATATTTGTATATTATCTGATGTTCAGGCAGTTCTCAAAGCCATAGCATAAAATAGAAACGAATGGAGGCTGGTTTTGGACTGCCTTCAAATCGTAATCGTACTGGGAAAAAATAATAAAGTTGGTAACCTTAATATAAACACATGTACGGACCGCCTTGCAAAAAAAGACGCAGAAATCAATTTTATTGAACCAGAGACATATCCCTGGAGGATTATTGCCCAGGGCTTGTTTATAGATGCCTCGCTCTGGCTTTCTCAATAATTGGTGTCACTGATCTCAAATTCGATTGAAAACTACTTATAAAGAACTCAATGTATGTACATATAACTATCGATCGAAAATCAATTAAATTTTGTGACTCGCACTTAAGGGTAAAAATTCTAAAAATCGAAGAAACGCCTATTTGAAAACAAATGCTTTATAACATTGACATATAGCGTAGCTAAATTATAATAAAGGCTTAAATTATCATTAAACGGCTGTATGTCATATGCTAATGTAGCTAAATTACCAGAATAGTATCAATTATCAGCTCAATGCTCTCAACTAAATCATCTCATTTAGCTAAATTCTCTCATTTTCCTCATAATTTAGGCAATAACGATGAAGATTGCGCTAGAGCTGGAGCTTTCATAAAAGTTTTTTTCGTGCAACAGAGAAGAAGAAAAGTCATTATACTTTAGATGAAATCTGAGAGTATATTGTGTTTACCTTACCGTTTGTAACGCTAAGAAATAATGCTCGCACAGAGCCGCTAATGGTACAGAAATATTTTTTGTCGCTCAAAAACTTCGATTCCGAGTTGCTGTCTGTCCGTCTGTCTACAGCATAACTCTCGAAAGCTTTGAGCTATAGTGCTAAAAAATTTTATGTGTCACTTTTAGCAAAAAAGTAACTTTAAGTTCGTGAACGGGCCACATCCCCACACTCCTTCTACCTCCTCCCATAAAAATTTCACGAAATTCCGATATTTTCAGAAATTGATTTTTCCTTGAAACTATTTAAGCTATCGACTTGAAATTTAGGTCAAAGTATTATGACATAGATGTCATTAATATGACTGAATATTGATCCGATCCCGTCACTCCTTCTACTCCCTCCCATACAAATCCATAATTTTGAAAAATGCATTTTTTCGATTTTCATTGAAACTAGTAAAGTTATAAGAACGAATTTTTGCCAGAATTAATTTTATTATAATTGCAATCAGTATTGAAAAAACTATCAACTTCACCCCACTCCTTTTACCCCCTCCCATACAAATTTCACGAAATTTTAAAATTTAAATTAAATTATTTTTCTGCGAAACTGTTAAAGCTATCGGCTTGATATTTTGCATAAAGTATAAAAATATCTATATCAATAACGACAAAAAAATTTGTTTTTGATACGTACACTCCGTCTACCCCCTCCCATACAAATGCATAATTTTTGTTAAGTGCATTATATCGATTTCCATTAAAACTAGAAAAAGTATAAACTTAAAATGTTGCCAGAATTTGTTTTTTAATAATTGCAATAAATGCTAAAAAAATTATCAGCTCCTCTTCACTCCTTCTACACCATCCCATACAAATATCTGTATTATAAATTCAAGGAAAGCATTTCCTCTTCGAACATACAGTATTGGACAAAACTAAAGCACCCCTTTACGAATTATCAGTTATCCTCTGATATTATCAGGAAAACTTGATGAAAGAAATTTGTTCTTAGTTTTTATTATTTATTTACATGTGTATTATAAAAAACATAACAATGATAATTCAGTCTTTTCAGCAACAAAAAATAAAACAAAAATATTTCTCAGTACTCAAAAGTTGCGTGGACAAAACTAAAGCACCCCTCTTCTATACTCACTTTTTTCGTACCGCTACTGCCGAACAGTTAGCAGGAAATAGTTATTGCATCACAAATGCATTTGTCTGATATGAATCATTAAAATTTCACCATTACTTCAGAATTTGTGCAAAATTTCTGTCGTGAATAGTGGTGCGCATTCTGTTCTTTGTGTTAAGACATTAAGAGACTAAAAATGGCAAGAAACACGTACTGTAGTGAAATTAAACATAAAATTATATTTGATTATAAAAGTGGATTATCTCGACATAATGTTAGTAAAAGATATTCGATAAATCGGCCAATTATATCGCGACTAATCAAAAAATATGAGCTGACGGGTCGCATATCTCCTGTACATTCTGGAGGAAGGCCTCGAAAAACAACACGAAGAGATGATTCTTTGATCAAAAAAAGGATTGCAGTTGAGCCTACGGTCTCTTCTAATCAAATTAAAATTGATTTGAAGTTACCAGTATGTGCAAGGACAATTAGGAGAAGAGCTGAAGAAGCTGGTTTGCCGGCTTACCGGCCTGCAAAAAAGCCTTTCATCTCAGAAAAGAATAGGAGGACCAGTTTAAGTTTGCCAAGGACCTTTTAGACTGGACTATCCAAAAGTGGAGAACTGTATTATTTTCCGACGAATCGAAATTTAATATAAAATATTCTGATGGAATAAAACATGTACGACGACCAAAAAATTACGGACCCCTTTCTATGTATTATACAAGGAGGAAATTGTTAGTTATCACTAAAAAGGTACTGTGCCATAGATTTGCGCAAACGAAAATCATCATTATGTTTGTATGTTGCCGTTAAGGTAAATTAAAGTGGGAAAACACATGCGCGATCCCATTTCAGAGCAACAGGCTGTCCTATGCTGCTTCACTTCGGTCATCGAACGTTAACCGATAGGACCAACATGCCAGTTTGAGCTTGAGATCCAATGTACTGCATTGAGCTTACGTAAACTCTTTTAGGCAGTAAATATGGAAATGGAGAAGTGCCTAATTAAAGAAGGCGAATGCACGTTGAAAGTATTTATCGAAGGCAAAAATCAACAAAACCATCTTCAAAGCTTCCCAACTTCCATTCGCGTCCAATGCTATTTGACTTACAACGTTAAAATCAAAAATTGTGGTTATTTTTTAGTGTCTAATGGAGGGGAATGAAACTTATATCATTCGAAAAGTACTTTGCCAAAGATGTGCACAAAAAAACTGATGTCTGAAAGTTTGTAGCGGAAATCACGTAGAAAAGTTTGAGAAACGCTATTCGCCATGTATAAAACGAAGAAGGCAATCAGGTAAGCAGGCAGGTAAAATAAAATGGAATTTTTAAATTTTTTCATTGATTCCCTCATATCTTTGCTTTGCCCTTTCTCACTCTTTGCCTCATAGCCTCAAGATTAGAATTAAGAATTTGGATACAACTAGATTCCAATGAATTATTTCAAAAACAAGATGAATTTCGTTACTTTAAATACACAATTGGTCGAATTTCGACCACAGACGATACTAGTAAATTTAATCGGTTCCGAGAAAATGGTTGCATTTTGTTGTTTCATGAAATTGTGCAAAATGCATGGGAAGTCATAGAAAGAGGTTCCAAATTTCCGATCCGTATCTTTTATGCTCTCAAGAAAATCGACTTATAATGCTGTGAAATGGCTTGATTGTGACTGAGAAAAGGAATATGGGTAGAATGGGTGGAGCGAACTTGATATTAGTTTTGCGAGAAAAATAACGTGTACAAAATTTAATCATTCTAGCTGAACGCATTCTCAGGCTAGAGAGCGTACCGAGGGGCAAACAGACAAACTTCTGTGCTACCCATTTTTTCTCTGTGCCCTATATCGTAACGTTACAAACTTTGCGGGAAACTTTTAATGCTCTTCACTGCGCCCATATAACAATTTATTTTTCTATAAATCATAATATTTTATTTAAAATAGAAATTGAAACCATTGCAGAACTATCTACAGAGTCCAATCAAACTGCCATAATTGCTTTCTTAATGGCAATCTATTTTGCATTACAACCGGACAGATCTGACTGTTTCCAGCTTACCATAGCTCTAGATCAGTATTTTGCTTAGTTTATATAGACGAGTACATATAATATCTGTTTAAAACAAACTCACTATTAAACATTTTATATGCACTTAAACTAAACTAGACATCATACTTCAAATATTTAACGCCATCATGTGATAGAGTTTTCCAACAGAATTCTTCCTTACATCATAGCAAGAACGAGCTATATGGATTCAAGTAGAAGTACTCCTCTACACACACTCTAAACATAAGCCACAACCAGGCAGTATCAATTATCAGTTTTCGCTTAATTACATTAAATAAACGTATAACGAGTGTGTGTGCGTGTTTGCTTTTATGCAGGTGCATCCGATATACCATATATCGCATATACATATAAAGTTAGAGTGCTTTCTATGGGTGGGTAGTTGGGTAGTTACATCAACTATAAAATATGGTTTTTAGAGAAAACAACCTAAACGGCATATGGAGAACGGGATAGGCAGCCATTTTAACAAATGAATACCTGTGCGATGTCGTACATGAAACATTATCCAAAATTATTTTCTAGTGGTCCCAGCGGTGCGATAGTGACGTGAAACATTTCGGCTGATGTTGAAAGTCATTAGGAGATTCACGTAAGAGTTCCACTGTCGACTAGAAGTGCACGGCTATCCACAAGAACTTTCACAAGAACACCACCACCGAAAACACTTTTCTTTTAGTTAATGCGCTTTTAATTGCACGTTAAACTTTCTACCATCTCGTACGCTATCGCACTTAACCATCTTATTTATTTTCTTCGACGCAAGGATGTATCTTAAGTATTCATTTGCCAGATAATCCGCACTCTTATTGTAATTTCAGAAGAAGAGAAAACTTAACTTCATTTGCCCAAATCCACAAGAGCACGACTAGAACGCTTCTGAAATGTACAGCGCCAGAAAGCGCAAATTTTTAAGTTTTCAACAATAGAATTTTGCACCAAACTTGTCCAATAAGGGTGAATAGTAACTAATTTAAGTTTATGGACAATAACGAAAGCAGTGTAAAGAAATGACCACCAAGAAACAATATGATAGCGTGGAAAAGTTAAGCAGTACTCAGTGCAATTGTAGGTCTTCAATTTTACAAGTTGAAGTGATTTCTGTTCTATTGTTAGCCGGGCGAGAGGAGAGACAGCCTTGCATTCGCCGGCAATGAGTGTGGTTGAGCTTTTCAAGCTTCTATTGCATTCTCAATAATTTTCTAAAAATAGGAAATTAATATCGAATATAAAAGCAAAATCAGATTTCCACTGATGTGTAAACAATAACACACATCAGCTTAACTATCATCGATCGGCCTTTATAAAAACGTGCATTAGTTCTCTGTAGACGTCTTGTCTGATGTTAATGATTAGAGCTTAACGACTTAGAGATAGATGGTCAGTGAATACAATAAAATTGCAATTTTGAAACGGAAGTAGAAATTTTTTTGGTAGTATTTGTCTTGGTTTAACTATTACGTTAGCAAAAATGAATATGAAGTCGCTATTGTATTATAAATAAATTCAAGGACTCAAATCGAACTAAAAACGGAAAGAATCGCAATTTACGATAAATACCAATTTCTAAAACAATGCTACAGATTCAATAAAAAATCCATTTGCTGGTTTCTTCGAAAATCATAAGAGCTAAAATAAGAAATTTGGATATCCTTATATCCGTGGTATTTCATCAGGATAATTCCAGCCTGTAGAAAGACAGAACTTTATGCCACGGTGCGCGTTCTAGATTGAGAGTAATGAATGGCCGACTTGGGTCGGTAAGTTGCTGATTACGCCAAATATGAGTATAGGTAACCAGGGATCCCTACAGGCCGTCATTTACCAATTCCCTCTTCCCGAAAACTATCTTCTTCATGAAATCCATTTTCAAAATTCTCATCCCTTTCAGCATTCAAATTTATCCTGACATCTGAACTGGGAGCTCTGCGGATGCGGACATTCTTTTCTTGCCATACTCGTGAGATCTATATGTACATATAGACGCACAATTTTGGAATCTACTGAAAGTGAAACCTCAGTCGACGTAAACGTGAAAATAAAACCAAGGAGATAGGTGTAGCCTAGTGAGCTTAAATCCCGGTCAACGTATAATTCCAGCATGCTGCCTGCTTGGGTATACCTCAATATATCAAATTCCTGTTAAGACCCCCTATAGGGGCATAGGACAGAAACAACTCTCTTCCACAAGGCGCGATCCTGCGCATCGGCTTTAAGCTGTTGCCAGGACTTGTTTATTCCTCTGGCCTCCTGCTCAACTGCTCGCTTCCATGTGTTACATGGTCGACCAACCCGACGTCTTCCTTGAGGGTTATAATCCAGAGCCTGTTTTGCGATGTTTTGCTCTGGTTTCCTCAAAGTATGACCGATCCACTGCCACTTTCGCCGTTGAATCTCAATACCTATTTTAGTCTGGCGAGTTGTACTCCAAAGTTCGTCGTTGGAGATCACTTCTGGCCAGAATATTCCTAAAATGCGTCGGAGGCATTGGTTTACGAAAGTCTGTAGTTTCTTGGTAAGTCGAACGGTCACTTTCCACGTAGTACAACCATATAACAACACGGATTTGACGCATGCGTCAAAAACTCGCAGCTTCGTGCGAAGGGAGATCTCTCTTAACCTCCAGAAAGGGGAAAGGATACCGAAGGCCTGACGAGCTTTATTTAGCCGAGCCTCAACATCCTTTTCGGCTCCGCCGTCCATGCTGACAATGCTTCCGAGATAGCAAAAATCTTGCACCTCTTCCACATCCTGTCCATTAAGAACAATCGGTGTGCTTGCGTTCGAACCCATGTGCATGTACTTGGTTTTACGCACATTTATTTTCAGTCCCGCCTCTTTGCATTTAGAATGCAACGAGCGAACATTTGACTCTAAGTCCGAACGGGTATGTGCAAGCAAACACACGTCATCAGCATAATCAAGGTGACTTAAGATGTTAAATAGTCTCCATTGAAGACCTTTACCTTCCCCACCTTCCAGTGCAGCTTTCAAGATGTCATTTATTACCACCAGAAACAGGGCTGGTGATAATATGCAGCCTTGTCTGACACCCGTTCGCACAGGAAAGCTCTCGGACAGCTCTCCTCTATGCAAGACGCGACACCTTGCATCTTCGTAGGATTCTTTAATCATAGCTATGACCTTATTTGGAATACCTCTCCTACGCAAAGCATTCCATATGTAATCTCGCTTAACGCTGTCGAAAGCCTTCTCGAAGTCCACAAACATGAGATGTAGTGGCGAACCCATTTCGGCTGACTGCTCTAATATTATCCGTAGGGTATTTGTGTGGTCGGTACAAGACGACCCTTTACGGAATCCAGCCTGATAAACTTCGAGAGTGCTCTCGACGACATCACTAATCCTATTGAGAATTACCTTAGCCATAATTTTTGATACGGCAGTAAGTAGACATATACCACGCCAATTGCCACAATCCCGAAGGTCGCCCTTCTTCGGAATTTTCACAATGACGCCCTCCTTCCATTCAGTCGGATATCTTCCATCATTCCACACCTTAGTGAAGAGTGGGAGGAGTATATCGGCTGTTATTTCCGGGTCCGCTTTGAGGAGTTCGGTTGGTAGTCCATCTATACCTGGAGCTTTCCTTCCCGCCATTGACCGAATGGCGGAAACTATCTCTTCCTTATCTGGGGGATCGTCCCTAATAGAGGATTGTTGCGGTTGGATGTTTGGAAGTTGTTCTGTTTCCGGAATATCTTCATCTGACAAGATGTTTAAAATATCAGAGAAGTATTCCTTCCATCGTCGCAACTGGTGTTCACTCATATTAAGGAGAGTTCCGTTGACATCTCTCACCAGGTGGTTGGCGGTGAAATTCCTGTTCGTCAACTGTTTCATGATTTTAAATAGTGAACCCATATCCCCAAGGTAAGCCGCAGATTCTGCCTTGTTTGCCAGATCTTCAATGGCCTTTCTCTTGTCGCGTCTAACAGCCTTTTTAAGCTGTATATGAGCATCGCGGTAGTTCTGCCTCAAGTCGGGCGTTCGTTGGTTGACATCGGGTTGAGAGATGATTGCCAATTTGGCTTTTTTCCGATTGTCAACCTTGTGCCATGTGTCTTGTGACATCCAGGGTTTCTCACCGCTTTGCGCATATCCCACAGATTCTTCAGCACTAGTTAGAAAAGTGTTTCTGGTTGCCTCCCAATTGGCGTCCAGTGTGCGCATTTCATGTTCACCCAATGTGGATGACTTTTCGCGTAGAATGGTGGTGTATTCGAGTTTTTTGTTGGGATCTCTGAGTTTATCCACATTAAGCTTGCGCTTCATTTGAAGAATTTGTGGTCGTCGGATAGCTGCTGTACACAATCTCAAGCAGGCAACCATCAAGTGGTGATCGCTCCCCACGTCAGCTCCACGTTTCGCTCGCACATCGAGGAGACATCTTCTCCATCGGCGACTTATAGCCAAATGGTCGATCTGGTTCTGAGTAACACCGTCAGGGGAAACCCAAGATGTTTTATGATGACTCTTGTGTGGAAAAAGGGTCCCTCCGATGACCATTTGCCGAGTACTACAGAACTCCACAAATAATTCGCCGTTTTCGGGTCTCTTAATCCAAGGTCGTGAAGGGTCGACCCAAGGGTCACCATGCCTCCCCATGACGTGTTCTAGTCCAGTGTTGTCTGATCCAACCTGGGCGTTCATATCTCCCGAGATGATAATAATATCACCTCTTGGAACACGTTCGAAGGTGGCACTCAGTTGGCTATAAAACTCCTCTTTGTCACCAGATGTTGCGGTATTAGTTGGTGCGTAGCACTGCAGAATTGTGACGTTTCTGACACTGGTCCTGAGCCTGACGACGATAATCCTATCCGAGATTGGTTCCCAGCTAATGAGACTGTTTCTCGCTCTCGGCGTAAGGACGAACGCCACGCCATTTCTGGCTTCATTTTCAGGGCCAATGTACAGAATAGTGTTTCCGCTAGGGGTTCGTTCTTCTCCTGATCCTGTCCACCTGACCTCACTCAAGCCCAAGATTTGGATGTTATAGTGCTCCATTTCACGGTCGATCACTGATTGGCGGTGCAAGGACCGAGTAACCCCAGCTCTTCCCCCGTCATTCAATGTTCGAACGTTCCAGAAGCCAATCATAGTCCGTTTTCGAATGCCAAAAGTCGTTACCGTAGAATCAGTCCGTATCCGAGGCGATGTATCCGTTTCTCGTATCATTTAGGTCTTAAGATCACGGGTGATAAGCCCATGATCCAGTGAGTGTCCATTTGCCATTTTTAGGGCAAGCAGGACTGGCTGTGGGTGAATTCTACAGCCCCCATCCCAGAGGGGGATAGTTAGCTCAGGTCCGTGGAGTCGCTAACTCCAAAGATAGTTGCAGGAATTGGTAAAACCTCATACTACAACTACCCCCTTGCGGGGACCTCTTATATGACCTCAATATATGAGAATGATAAATTCGTGGATAAAGGGTTGTATGAATAGCTAGCAACCATTCCACAATAACTTTTGAAAAAATGTTAAAGAATCTGAAGATCAGAAGGCCAAGGTCTGATTAGGACTGTATTGCCATTGTAGAAGTAGAAGAGAAGACGTCAATGACTAGAAGCTAATGGTACCAGGAAGTGAATTCGATTACGTCTTAGGTGCATCAAAAAAACGTATTCGAACAAAAATCGCACCGGAGGAGGACGTAAGTTGAACGACGCAAAAATTGTTCCAGCAACGAAAAGAAATAGACCAGTGGCGGCTCGTCAATTACAGCAGGGTCGGCACTTCCCTTTCAGCATTCAAATTTATCCTGACATCTGAACTGGGAGCTCTGCGGATGCGGACATTCTTTTCTTGCCATACTCGTGAGATCTATATGTACATATAGACGCACAATTTTGGAATCTACTGAAAGTGAAACCTCAGTCGACGTAGAGTCAGCTGCAATGCATTGTTGGCGAGATGGAAACGTTAATATTACTAAGAAAAGCGGATCAACTAAAATACGAGAAACTCCTTGACCCTTCTGTAATGAGAGTCGAAGAAGTTATTTGAAAATAAAACCAAGGAGATAGGTGTAGCCTAGTGAGCTTAAATCCCGGTCAACGTATAATTCCAGCATGCTGCCTGCTTGGGTATACCTCAATATATGAGAATGATAAATTCGTGGATAAAGGGTTGTATGAATAGCTAGCAACCATTCCACAATAACTTTTGAAAAAATGTTAAAGAATCTGAAGATCAGAAGGCCAAGGTCTGATTAGGACTGTATTGCCATTGTAGAAGTAGAAGAGAAGACGTCAATGACTAGAAGCTAATGGTACCAGGAAGTGAATTCGATTACGTCTTAGGTGCATCAAAAAAACGTATTCGAACAAAAATCGCACCGGAGGAGGACGTAAGTTGAACGACGCAAAAATTGTTCCAGCAACGAAAAGAAATAGACCAGTGGCGGCTCGTCAATTACAGCAGGGTCGGCACTTCCCTTTCAGCATTCAAATTTATCCTGACATCTGAACTGGGAGCTCTGCGGATGCGGACATTCTTTTCTTGCCATACTCGTGAGATCTATATGTACATATAGACGCACAATTTTGGAATCTACTGAAAGTGAAACCTCAGTCGACGTAGAGTCAGCTGCAATGCATTGTTGGCGAGATGGAAACGTTAATATTACTAAGAAAAGCGGATCAACTAAAATACGAGAAACTCCTTGACCCTTCTGTAATGAGAGTCGAAGAAGTTATTTGAAAATAAAACCAAGGAGATAGGTGTAGCCTAGTGAGCTTAAATCCCGGTCAACGTATAATTCCAGCATGCTGCCTGCTTGGGTATACCTCAATATATGAGAATGATAAATTCGTGGATAAAGGGTTGTATGAATAGCTAGCAACCATTCCACAATAACTTTTGAAAAAATGTTAAAGAATCTGAAGATCAGAAGGCCAAGGTCTGATTAGGACTGTATTGCCATTGTAGAAGTAGAAGAGAAGACGTCAATGACTAGAAGCTAATGGTACCAGGAAGTGAATTCGATTACGTCTTAGGTGCATCAAAAAAACGTATTCGAACAAAAATCGCACCGGAGGAGGACGTAAGTTGAACGACGCAAAAATTGTTCCAGCAACGAAAAGAAATAGACCAGTGGCGGCTCGTCAATTACAGCAGGGTCGGCACTTCCCTTTCAGCATTCAAATTTATCCTGACATCTGAACTGGGAGCTCTGCGGATGCGGACATTCTTTTCTTGCCATACTCGTGAGATCTATATGTACATATAGACGCACAATTTTGGAATCTACTGAAAGTGAAACCTCAGTCGACGTAGAGTCAGCTGCAATGCATTGTTGGCGAGATGGAAACGTTAATATTACTAAGAAAAGCGGATCAACTAAAATACGAGAAACTCCTTGACCCTTCTGTAATGAGAGTCGAAGAAGTTATTTGAAAATAAAACCAAGGAGATAGGTGTAGCCTAGTGAGCTTAAATCCCGGTCAACGTATAATTCCAGCATGCTGCCTGCTTGGGTATACCTCAATATATGAGAATGATAAATTCGTGGATAAAGGGTTGTATGAATAGCTAGCAACCATTCCACAATAACTTTTGAAAAAATGTTAAAGAATCTGAAGATCAGAAGGCCAAGGTCTGATTAGGACTGTATTGCCATTGTAGAAGTAGAAGAGAAGACGTCAATGACTAGAAGCTAATGGTACCAGGAAGTGAATTCGATTACGTCTTAGGTGCATCAAAAAAACGTATTCGAACAAAAATCGCACCGGAGGAGGACGTAAGTTGAACGACGCAAAAATTGTTCCAGCAACGAAAAGAAATAGACCAGTGGCGGCTCGTCAATTACAGCAGGGTCGGCACTTCCGACTCATAATATGAAAATAATTCTTTTACAAATAATTTCTACTTTTATTGCATTACTAGCTCTTTTCTTCTACAATAGCAGTACAGCCCACATCAGGGCTTGGCCTCCTGACTCTCAGGTTCCTCAACATTTTTGTTTATTTCTTATTGTGGAACAGTTGTTACCCCTTCGCACAACCCTCTTCCTACGAATTTTTATCTTCGCAGATTCAGGTGGCCCAGATATACCCACGTAGGCAGCATGGTAGAGTCATACGTCAACCGGGATTAGAACTCACGACCTTAGTATTGTAGATTAATACACTACCCACTAGGCTACACCCAGGCTAGCTCTTTTACTGCATATAACTCAAAGCATTCAGTAAGATAATGATTCGTTAATAGTTCTCCAGAACTATTTATCTATATTTAACTCTGACTACACCAAAAATCCTGCAAACTCAAGCACGGCGCCATACGCTGATCCAACAATGAAACTCCGGGAATTATCACTCCAGTTCTCGACTTTGAAACACACGCATTTTTTCTCTTTCTTATATTTTTCATCCTACAATGGCGCGTTATGTCAAAGGCGCTTATGCCGAGAGTATTAAGATTGTGGATACATGGACGCAATTGTCCAACAGGTATGCCCTCTTTTCGATGTGGACGATGCGTCAACAGGTCGTGGACTACGTCGTGGAGAGAACCCTATCGATTGAATACTCGCGAATGAAATGTATGCCATGATAGAGCCGTGTGACTCGTATACTTTTGACGGAGCGAGCAGTCTGAGCGGCATTGGCGTGACTTTAGTCAATCGTGCGGTGAAGGTCTTTGAGTCTCGGCGCATCAGAGTGTGATGCGGTACTAGCGATCACTGCCAGATTGTCGCCGAACTTTCTTGAAACAGGGCTGTATGTGAATGCGATCCCTATGCGAAAGCAAATGGCGCACCAAGGAGTGTTGCTGGGAAGCCCATTGTGAGTGTCTGAGGGTTGAGACGGCAAGGATTCCTCTATGAGATTTCGCGCTGGTAGTACAGGTTAATTATGAAAATGTTTCGAAGAATCCGCAAAGTGAATCCCAAGCGTGTTAAATGGTAGACGCAGAAATGCCAGGTAAACCGGCATGAGTACGGGCTCTGAGGAAGAAATTCCAAATGGCAAGTGGCAAATTCAATGCGCCCCAGCTTAACTTTACTACCAGCGAGGCAAGTACGAGTATCGTAAATTGATTACGTCATGCAAGGAGAACAATTGGAGACGTTTCGTTCGTGCAAATTATCGTGATCCCTAGGGCCAGTTCTATACGACATGCAGGGAAAAATGATCGGGTCTAAAATGTCTGGCAGTAATGTTGGAGGCAACATTATGTCAACATGGAATGAGTGTATAAAAGCACTATGGGATGAATTCTTTCTGGGTCCGGAACCGAAGGAACTTGTTCATGATAACAGGGTAACAGCAGAAAGAGCTTGAACCCGAGGAAATTAAAGCAAGTTTAGTAGGGTCAGATCCGACAATACGCCTGGGGTCGACGAAATATCAAGCGAGATGTGCGCCATTCCCGAGAACGTAACTTACGTTTTCAATCGAAGCTTTCGGGATCGTGTCTTCCCTGCAGGTTGGAAGGTAACATGAGTAGTCGTGCTCCTGAAGGAGAAAGTCAGAAGTAACCCCCGGTCCTAGGCAAGAGAGAGGATTATGGTCCGTAGGCTGGAGGTAAAACTGACCCATCTAATGTCCGAATGGCAGTTCGACTTTCATGCCGGGAGATACACGAAAGAAGCGTGGATGCACGAGAAAGACTGTGTTGCAAGAAGTGCTAACAATTACGTCCGTGGAATCTTTGTAGATTTCAAGAACAAAGGTCTAAAAGGCTTCATCAGTGGTCCATCCATATGGAAGCTAATGATGGATGCAGCTAGCGAATTCATGCAGTGTCGCGGCGTATGCTGACGATCTGCTAATACTGGTGGAGGAAAACTCCAGATTTGAGCTAGAGCACAACGGTGAAGCCTTAATGGCAACCGTTCGAGAATGAAGATTAATAGTGGGAGTGGCGATATCGAAGAATAAGGCGATCACAATGATACTGAAGGGCTCATTGATACAAACACACCATCCTTCGGAAAAGTTAGAGGGGAGAAGCTTCAGGAGCACAACCGAAGTCACATACCTGGTCACCAGGGTTTCCGAATGGTTGAGATTCTGGCTTCATCTGCGAGCTTAAGAGACGTCTCGTCTCCAATCTAAACCAGATCCGAAGTGTTCTGCATGCGATTGATGACAATGATACTGAAGGGCTCATTGTCACAAACACACCATCCTTCGGAAAAGTTAGAGGGGAGAAGCTTCAGGAGCACAACCGAAGTCACATACCTGGTCACCAGGGTTTCCGAATGGTTGAGATTCTGGCTTCATCTGCAAGAGCTCAAGAGCCGTCTCGTCTCCAATTTAAACCAGATCCGAAGTG
This sequence comes from Chorisops tibialis, assembly GCA_963669355.1. NCBI lineage: Eukaryota > Metazoa > Arthropoda > Insecta > Diptera > Stratiomyidae > Chorisops > Chorisops tibialis. The sequence goes on along the minus strand of OY770263.1, from coordinate 246,252,713 downwards.
TTCTGCATGCGAGTGGGGCTTCCCCAGACGGCCGGTTCGTAGCCAGCGCAGCATGTGGGGCGGCGATATGGTATAAATCGTTGGCGACTGGTGAATAGTATTGAGTGCTTGTTTACCTGTATGTCGAACAGTTTCCACTGACGCCATGCAGGTGATCATGGGTGCTTTATCGTTGGATTTGGAGGTGAAGCATCATGCTATCACCTAAAAAATTCGGAAAGGACTTCCATTGCTGGTTAACGATTGGTTAATCTCAGAAGAAGTTAGTGAGAGGACCCTTACAAATGGAAAGAATTCCTCGAACTTAAGGCGACGGCATTGTGGTAGGCCAGATGAAACAGCAGCGGCAAGGGTATTGAAACGCACAGGTTTACTGGGGCTGCAAACATCGCGAGAGATAACCTAAACTTTGATTGTTGTCTCAGTCGGGGTCTTGACGGGCCACGGCAACATGAATGTGCTCATCCTCAGGGTGGGTCGAATCAAGACGAGGGATTGCGAGTGTGGAACACCGTCTGAAATCTGGCTGCATATCTTGGCCGGATGTCCAAAATATGCAGATTTCAGGCAACTGGGCATCATAGGGGTCCTATGGAGTGGAGAGAGGCTGGACGTAATGAAGTGCCTCGCAAATAAAGAGAGCTTCGAGTGCATTCGCGTCTTCGTACGCGAGGCATTCAGAAGAAGAAAGGTCGAAGTGGCCCATTTAAGGTGGACGTGGGGGTTTCGATTAGATGAGATAAGATGGCAAAAAACAAGTAGTCTAATTTCATTATGTCCCATACTCAGGGAAGAGATAACATTAGTTATCAGGTACCGGGTGAACGACCAAGGTCATTCCGGTATAACCTTGGGAGAGTACCGCCTGCACGTTTATGAAGCGGAGAGCTACCAGTCACGTGTTTGCAAAGCAACCTAAACTGGAAGAAATTATCAAAGTCACGAAACCTGACAGGAGGTTTTCCTGTACCACGAGTGTCGAGGAGCCCATAGAAGGTTGCTTGCACCTCCGGCAATGGAAGGTGACCCTTCAGGGAGTATCGTATTGGCCCACATCGCGAGCAGAGAAATGAAATGAAATTGTCACGAGCTGTCACTTGTCTCAACCAAGGTGCAAAGAATGAAGGCACCAAATAGTGTGCATACAACAGTTCAGAAGTTCACACAAGGAAACAAACCGGTATAAAAGAGCAATGATTACGCTCAGAGAAAGCAAATGGAAGGTCCAAGCATACAGTCCAACACCCATTACTTCCAAATCCGGTGCTGTCCTTTCCTGTTCGACGTGAGAAATAGGATACGAATGGAACCGAAAAAAGGAACAGACAAAAGTCAGAAAGTTCACATCATCCGCAAAGACCCTTCGAACAGAAAATGCCAAGACGAGGAACCGAAATTCTCCACTCGAACCGTCACGGTCATCTCCAGGATAAAAAAGACGGACGTGAATTCAAGAGAATTTGGGACCATTCCACTTCGAGATATCCTAAGCTTATCAATAGCACGGAACGCGATAGGGTACTCTAAATCTTTTGCCGGGGAAATAAAATGGGCAAACGATGTAAAAGTGAAACAGTTCCACTTCTAGAAGGTCTATATACTCAGTTAATGGTTTCAGTTCGCTTTCTATCATTCTCCCTCTATGACCGTGTTTTTGCATTGCACATAAAGGCCGAAATTGTCTATAACGCAAGTCATTCTGTAAAAAAACAAAAAGAAGAAAAATACCGGGATAGAAACACTAGGAGCCGCAGTTATAGATGAAACCAAATCAACCAATGTGTAATCTAATCTGGTTTAGAACAACACATAATTGGGCTTTAGGCAAACATGATTAGCGACATCTTTCTGAAAAGAGGAATCGCTTGAGCATATTACAAAACCTTTTATAGAAGAGTTTTAAACACGATTTCAGGGCTGCAGCTTGTTCAGCTATCAACGAAATTTAGATATATTCCCTGAAATGGTGAAATTTGTTAAAGAGATGGCAAAAGACATCAACGAATTTGATAAAGTGAATATTTGCTATTTGAAGAAGCTGAAAGTACTTTTATTATTTACGACAAGCACATGAAAACTGTGAATCCTACATCGAAAACAAAATCCCCTAAATAAAATACACCTACCCACAGAACGATTTCTTCCTTCCGTCTGAATTCTGAAAATATAATCACTCCATATATAACGGAGTTATAAGGACAAAATGTGGAAACACATGGCTTTGTAAGCTCCTGAAAATTCAAAAACACTTATCCTTCAAAATCCTCCCTAAATCCACATCCCACTGCTATTAATGGCACAGGCATCATTCATATCCTTAAAGTAATAAAAATAAAAAACAAAAATTTTCCACGAACAAAAAACAACTCCGTAAAGTAATGCGATACGCATCGGATCGTTGTCGTGTCCGCTGTAAAATTAGTGAGCATCTCTCTAATTAACTATAGCGCGTTACCCAAACCATTATTCTCGAAATTTCGTAAGCATTAAATTTCAATAAAGAACGCTCCTTGACGTTGATGAACGGAGAGCAGCATTCATCCATGGAGCCATAACGGCAGAACAAGAAAAACGAGTAAAATTAGAAACCAGGCGACTAGGAACCAATAGACACATAAGGAAAGCAAAGTCCATCAAAAGTTTACCCGAAAGTTATGTTCTCGGCGGTGTTGGCAAGGCCAAAAAACCAACTATTGAAAAAGTTACGATACATAAAATTTCCTTGTGGAGGTCATAGACTTAGTGGCGCCTCGAAGCCTTACACTCAAGGATATTCCAATGTTTTTTTAAATCGACATAATATAAGGACGCTATTAGATACGTACCTTGCTTATAGAACGGAAATTCTCCATCACTATGACTATGACTGAGCATAGGACTGCGGCATTGGGATGTTGGTTGGACCGCCGTCAGGGCAGCCAATGATGTAGGTGGCGGACCAACTCCCCATGGGCGGTATTTAAAATCCAGGATTACGAAGGATTGCTTCCGCTAGTTCGAAGAAAAGCTCATCTAATCCATCCGAAAATGGTTCGCCTCGATTAATCCTGTACGTAGAGCAGCCAGCATCTAACCTCGCTAGCACTAACTGTATCTAATTTTTGAAGGTCGACGCTAATAAAACATTCACACTTTTCCCATTCGGCACGATTCATAAAATTTAATATTCCGCCTACACAGGGACGTGGAAGTTTTTTCCCGTAGAGGATAGATAATCACATTTAAAAGAGTCGAAATAACTCAGAACTCTTCGTCTAACGTAACTTAAGCTTGGGATAAAGATTATGTTTTCCAAAGAATCTACCGCCTCCGTAAAGGTGTCTTTCAGTGCAATTCATAACATCTACAGGCGAACTACGCACTCCTTACACACTCGCATGAACCGTATCGGAAAAGAAGTCTGACCGACTTTTGTTGAAGAAGGTGTTTTTCAACAAAAGTTATGCAATATCGTAAATCTAACTGAAACTTAAAGACGCTACGGAGGATTCCGTAAGAACTTCGAGAAGGGAAAAAAGAAGAAAAAACAAACAGCTTTGATAACAGAAACACGTTCGATTTGGAGCAATAAGACGGACTCGTATGGTTATACCGTTCGATACCGTTACATTAGAACCATATTACAACGACCTGAACGACACAAATCTTGCAAACGAACTGCTGCTCCTGTCGTTTGCTCACAACCAGGAACAGCAGCAGCAGCATCATTAACAAACAACTCGCAGGAGATGAGCAAGAGGAAGACTTGCACCAGTATCACCAACCAAACCACCCAACTCAAACCTCCCTTTGCAGGCATTACAATTCAAATCGGAGAGATCCTACCAGAGTACGGTATCGAATGAGTCTTAGAATTCCATCGAGATTCTGCTCCTTGTCTGGTGTCAGAAGGACTTCAGTTCGCCGAAAAGAAACTTTCCTTGTTGTTCTAGTGAATTTTAGAAGCTTTTCACTTTCCAAGTCCCGATATACACATAAGAAAAGAACACGCTGAGAATCGCTATCATAGATGCGATTATCTGGAGAGAAGGGTTGCATTGAAGTGGGTAGCAAGGTCGATCCTATACGAAAATTTGTATTGTTCGTGAGGGATGAAAGATTTCTTTCGATAGACGTTTATCTTACGGTGACATGGTTCGAGGTCGATTAGGTGGAAGTGAATCGGGTAGGCAGCAGGTGGAAACTCTGTACAGATGAGGTTCTTTGCAGGTAGTTTATAAACTTGTATCCGTAATTCAACTCTTAAATGGAAGCAGTACAGAAGGATGAGAGTTGTAAAGCTGGTCCTGATTGTGATTGCATCGATTTTTTTCACTATAGAATTCACGATGAAATTAAAAGTATTGAAAGAAAGGAATAATGCAAAATAAACATAATGTAAGTGCATTAGCTGAAAAAATGATTTTAGTTGAGAAATAACAAATACATTATTTAAAATCAACTAAATGTAAATTAAGTTTTCTCACACAATATTACACTGAAAGGACAAAATTCTATAAATTTTATTCTTTCATAAGCATGAAATTTAATCATAAAGGGGCTTTCCGGAAAATAATAAAAATGGAGAGGATAATAATCTTAAAGCGTTCGAAAAGGAGGAAAATTTAAGAAGTCAAAGAAGTTGATTATTAGTCAGCTAAAGCTTCTCGAATTACCCCGTACTACTGCTATTCATCAATTGAATACATCTATCAACTACTATTTTACTCTATCTTATCTTCCAGTATTCCTAACTTAAGGGGCTACGAGTCCGAAATAACCATTTTCATTGAAGATAAAGTAATTGAAATTACAAAATGATGCAATATACACTAAATTAGTAAAAAAAGGACATAAAAATAGTTTTCTAACAGCTAGATTGCCAGGAGCTGACCCTAATTCAATTTGCTGAAAAATCTAGGAGCGATTATACCGTCCTAAAATCGTAAGAGTCTTATTAAGAACTAGAAAACGCCCGCGACTTCGTCCGCGTAAAAATAGCAATAATAAGCAATTTTTGAGAGTGTAGTTAGTAATAAATTATGTGGGATATATAATCTGCTTACCTTAATGGCTCTTTGAAGAAAATGGTTTGTATATTGTTGGAATCAGAACCATGAATTATTAAGAATGAAAGCATGATACTTTCATTTTTATGGGACAGGCTCGTGATCAAATCAAACCCGTGATTCGAGATCATATATGTGTTGAAGAGCGTTAAGGATATGTGAATAATTGTAGCTGGTGTTATTTAAAAAAAAAAAAAAAAAAAATAACATTAAGCTTAAAAACATAACAGGACTACGATTGTGCGTAAAGCCCAATCATACTATACTATGTATAGATGAAATCGAAATTTTTGCGGTGTCAAGAAATTTTGTATGGGGAGTGGTAGAAGGGGTGACAGCAGTGAACTAATTTGTTTCACATCATGCTAGAATAGCTATAAAAATGTTTTGTACCAAATTTAAGCTTCAAAAATTGAGTAGGTACTGATAAATTTAGTGCATTGAATTTAATCAAATTGTGCAATTTGTATGGGAGGTGGTAGAAGGAGTGGGGGGTTTTTGGTGATTTTTCGAGAAACAACTATAACTACCATGCAATTGATATACTTTAAATTTCAGATCTGTATCATTCACACTTTTCAAGAAAATCGAATTGTTATATAGTCGTGGAATGTGTCTCTTTGTATGGGAGGGGCTGGAAGGAGTAAAGCTACTCAGTTAATTTTTGTCCCAATATTAATAATAATGCTAATTAAGGATTAAGTTTAAATTTTTACCTCGATGAAATTGAAATGTACTGAAAAAATTCGCTTAGAGTATTTCATGAAAAAGTGCGGTTTATATGGGAGGTGGTGGAAGGAGAAGGAGGTTTTTGGTGATTTTTTGTAAAACAACTATAATAATCATGCAATTGCTATATTTTAAATTTCAGATCAGTAAAATTCAGATTTTTCAAGAAAATCGAATTCTTGTGAAGTCGTGAAACTGTGTCACATTGTATGGGAGGGGGTAGAAGGAGTGAAGCTAATTGGTTAATTTTTTCCCGATATTAATAATAATGTTAATTAAGGATTTAATACAACAGTTAGGCTCTATGGAAGTTACACGTACTGAGAAATTTGGTGTAAAGTAATTCATGAAAAAGTGTAGTTTGTATGGGAGGTGGTGAAAGGAGTGAGGAAACTCAGACAATTTGTAGACCAAAAGACTGCATTTATAATAGAAATAATATATTCCAAATTTCAAACTCATAGCTTTTATAGTTTCCAAGAAAATTTGATTAATATATATTTTGAAAATTAGTCACTTTGTATGGGAGGGGGTAGAAGGAGTGAGGGGAGTGAAATGAAACCAAAAGCAGATTTCATTCCGATGGACACCTAACAAACTGTGCAAGTTTCATTACAATCGGTTCAGCCGTTTGTGCGTGAAAAGCGGTCGTACAGACAGACAGACAGACAGACAGACAGACAGACAGAAAGACAGACAGACAGACAGACAAAAATTTCAAAAATGTGTTTTTATGCTTAGTTAGTGCTAAAGTAGCTCAAAAAACTAACTTATAGCCATTTATAAGCAAATAACAGACAGACACTACAATTATATTTATATGTATAGATGAGAACTAACCAATCTTTACTAGAAAGTAATAAAAATGTATATGGGAGGTGGTTGAAGAAGTGAGGTTAAGTTGAATTCTTAACTTTTCAAGTAAAATTTTTGAAAAGCCGATATAATCTTTTTTGGATAATTTTAGAGTTAGGATTGGAACTAACATTTTTGATGGTAATTGTGGTCATATCACTAAGATCATGTTAACTTTGAAGTTTGTAGGGTGACCGCGTAATCTACATTACAGTTTCTGTATAAGAACGGACCCTCCTTATTACAGTTTGGATACCAGGTTTCAGCAAAAATCAGAGATAGCTTTAGCTAGTAGAAGGGTGGTCTCGGAAATAGAACCACATTGCACTGGGATCATGTAGTTGGGTCCATTGTGCTCCCCCAATTGAAGAGTAGTAATGAGCTGTGGTCAGACCGATAATAGTCGCTATAGCGGCTACGTTGTAACAGCTGGACAGTATTGAAACAGGCGAAATCAAACGACGGATAATACTTGCAAATAACTATTATACGACCTGTGCTCTGTTATGGCAGCAAGACGTGGACATTAATGCGAACTTCCGAAAAAGCAGTTCACGCATTCGAAAGAAAGGTCCTCCGAAAAATTTTGGGACCTGTAAAGGAAGGAACGGAATGGCGAATAAGATGCAACCATGAGTTGTATCAACTCTACGACGAGCCAGAAGCTTCAACGTTCATCAAGCTACGTAAACTGTAGTGGGCTGGCCATGTAGAGCGAATGGAAGACAGAAGAATCCCCAAACGTGCTCCTAACCGGTAACCGTCCAGTAGGCAAACCACGCAAGCGATGGGAAGACTCAGTTGATGAAGACAGGAAAGCCGTTTTAAAAAATTGCAGCTGGAGGACGCGGTCTTTGGATCGAGACGATTGGAGGCGATGACTTTAGGAGGCCAGAGTCCGATTTAGGCTGTCGCGCCATTGATGATGATGATGATTTATGCTTTGGCATATGCTTTTAGGGAATTTTCATGAAATTCGCTTGGGAAGAAGGAGTGGGAAGATATGGCTTTTATTAAAAACTACACGCAAAATTTCAGCTCGATAGCTCACTCTAATCGACGACAAGCATTTTTGTACTCTTGAACAAGCACGGATTGATTTTGCAAACGATAATCAACGTCCTCTGCATGTGTTTGAACGGTTTCATTCTTTACCGCTTTTGCATAAGTGTTATTCACACTGGTAGGTGGGAGATCTATCCAATTCTCTGCCAGTCTCTAGGTTATGAGACCCGGTTTTCTGACGCAACTCGTCCTTCCTTGACAGGAAGGACGAGATACTCTACCAGTGAACATGGGCGAAAACCGCACCAACTATGTGCCCTGTGACGAATGCATTTTGACGGTTCGGCAACAGCAGTGTACCTCCCGTGGTACTAGATAACTTCTGCTGAGGGAGCACAATATTGACAACTCACGTGCGATGGGATATGCGAGTGACCGCCACATGCTTCGGTCCAGCCCTTGCGAAGATGATAGTACCAGGCTCCAAAAGCACGTACTGAAATCGGAGTATCATTAAACCAATAGTAACTCCCCTTCAGGAGAATTATTTGATAGTAGGCCGGCCTGCGTCTGAACTAGCTACCATCTATAAAGCTTATGTCCGGCCACGTCTTGAGTACAACTCGTATGTTTGGGCTTGGGCCCCTAAATCACATCTAGCGTTGCTCGATCGTATCCAAAAACATGCGCTCCGTCTAATTCTATAGTTTCCCTCGAGCATTACCGAAATGTCGGAGTACTCTGCATTTATTATTGATATTTCTATGGTAAATGTAGTAAGGAACTAAGAAATCTAATTCTTCCCCTTTACATCCCCTACGTAATACTCGCCAAGCTGCATGCGCTGACGAGTACACAGTGAAGCATTTGCCGTGGAGAACAGTGAGATTTAGGCAATCCTTCATCCCTCGAACGTCAATTATATGAAATGCATTACCGGGCGGTCTGATTCCATCATAGCACAGTCTACAGTAACTCAAGAACAACGTCCACCGCCATTTAAGAATTACCCCTCCTACGTTTCCCGTCTAACTTCCCTATTTCCATTTGTTTCCCTTACCCATGTCGATCTAAATGTGCATTACGCATTAAAGGGTTACCCCCTAAGTTATTTCGGTCACCGTAAAAAAAAATAAAAAATGTCGCACCTTAACTAAATTAGAGCAAACGGGTGTCAGACAAGGCTGCACGTTATCACATGACCTGTTTCTGGTTTTAAAAAATAACATTTTAATAGCTACATTGGATGATGCTGAAGGTGAAGATCTCCAGTGGGGACCGTTTAACATCTTAAGTCAAGTTGATTATGCTGATGACGTGTGTTTACTTGCATCTAATCGTTGGGACTTGGAGTCAAATATTCGTTCTAAATACAAAGAGGCTGGACTGAAATTAAATATGCCAGAAACCAAGTACATGCACATGAGTTTCACCAAAAGGACACCGAATGTCTGTTACGTACACGATGTGGAAGACATTTCAGAGATTTGTTTCCTGCTGGCATTGCCAGCCTAAACGTCGGAGCCGAAAGAGATAATAAGGCTCGTATAAGTAAGGATCGTCAAGCCTTCAGTATCCTTTCCCCTTTCCAAAGGTTAGCGGAGATCTCCTTTCGCACGGAACTTCAAGTGTTTATGCATACGTGAAATCCGTGAACACGAAAGACTTTGGAGTACAATTCGTAAGAGGAGATAATCACCCTCATCGAAAATTGCAGTCTTCAGCAGGAGGAAAAAAAGCACTAAACAATAATAACCTTTTCCATTCACGGCCAATCGATGAAAAAGCTTAATCAGTAGGGGCACAGAGACTGCTTCAAATTCTAGAGTGTGACTCTATGCCCTAAGGACAAGGAGGTCAGAAGCGGCAATCCGCAGCCTACCGCAGATGACCAAAAACCTGACCTAAAAGCTATTCAGGTGAATTTCCATCGTGCAGCAGCGGCCATAGACGTATTGACGTGGAGATTCGCAAAGGAAGAATTCCATGTTGTTCTCCTACAAGAACCAAGGGCCGCGAAGGGCAAAAATATTGGAATTCCACGAAAAATGTGTAAGTTAATTTTTGATAAAAGAAGCGACAGGCCAAGAGCTGCACTTATCTAACAGAACAGATTTAGTAGCGGTCTTGATGAAAATAAAGGCAGGAGGGATTCAAGAGGCGATACTTGCCTCGGTCTAGTTTCCTGGTGAGAAGTCAGATGCTCCACCTCAAGGCGTCAAGGAGCTAGTCTAGCAATAACTACAACATACAGTCATCCGGTGCTGCGAAGCTAATGCACACCACACGATATGGGGAAGTAGTAATATAAATAAAAGAGGTGAGTCACTTTTAGAATATCTTACTACTAACAATCTAGACATTATAAACAAAGGC